>CM062813.1:526345734-527545734 GCA_031772625.1 Pinus tabuliformis | reverse complement strand
ATCTCTTCAGATTGGGAATGTCTATGTACCATTTATGAATACTTCCCTAGTTAAGAGGGAGTGTTGAAAAATGTGTAACTAGGTTCGGGCTTCATAATAAGAAATGTACTTTTGATTCTTGTATATTGTAAAATAAAAGAAAATTATTATTATTATTTTTGAGCATGGGTTTCAAGCTCAATGTCTTTTATTTTATAGGTCAAGCACCCATTGAGTGCTTCTAGGGTTTGTCCTAGATCAAAAAGTCAATAGAGTCATTATCATAAGTTGAAGACCCCATTGGGCACATTGTAAATTGTAAAGAAAATTATTTTTGTCCTTAAAAGTGTCAAAATACCCTTCAAGACCAAGTCGGCCTGGCAGTGGGCAAGCCGACCTAAGTTAAGGAGCTACGTCTACCTTGAGAAGCCAATATAAAGGAGGAAACTCGATCTCCTTGGAACACATTTATTACACTCATTTTAAGCAAAGGGGGAAGAAGAAGAAGGCAATAAAGAAGGAAGAGGATGAAAGAGACTTGTCTTTGGGCTATTTCTCTCTCACATGTGTGAAGGAAGGCTAGGGTTTGTATAGCTAGTCTGGGGTTTTCTTCTGTAGGTTCGATCTTGAAGACGGAAGGGAAAGAATGTCAGCGAAGGTCACAATAAGCCATCCTTAAGCCCCAGAAGGAAGAGAAGGCCAAGCGAAGGTCTGAGGAAGCCTTGGGAGGAAAAAAGAAGCTCATAAGTGTGGCAACAACTACTGCAGGAGGGCCAAAATTTTTAGACCTACAGTAGAGGCAGGAGTTCTGTAGTTGGAGGTCGTAGCAGTGCTTCTAGAAGAGATTTGACTAGGTTTGACTTGGATAAAGGAAGCACATCATGCGGAAGGGTTGGACTTGGTCTTGAAGGGTATTGGTCTTGGTCTAGAGGTCTTGGAATTTGTCAATTGAAGAATCTATAAGAATAGAAGAGATTTGCAGTAGAGGATGGAGTTTTGTAGTTGGAGGTCAAAGTAGTGCTTTTGGAAGAGATTTGACTAGGTTTGACTTAGACAAAGGAAGCACATCATCTAGAAGGGTTGGTCTTGGTCCTAAATGATATTGGTCTTGGTCTAGAGGTCTTGGAATTCGTCAATTGAAGAATCTATAAGAAGAGAAGAGATTTGCGGGTTTTCCTCTCAAGTGGCGAGGTTTTGGCCCTGGCTTGCAGTCTATATTCCATGTTATTGTTCTTCTTGTTTTGGTAGCTGTTTGATGATACGCAAACAGAATAATGAGCAAAGAAGCTAAATAAGTAAGAAAAGTAAAAAGACATCACAAGTAGTTATCAATAAAAGAGAAATCACTTTGATCATTGTTCTATAGATTTCTCAACACATTTTACAACACTCTCTTAGTAATATTACATGAACTCTTCATCTTTATTTTGCTTTGAACATAGTGGTGTGCAAATTAAAGGGAAGATCAACATAGCAATATTTCTAGTGCTGATTCAAAGACATATCACAACTTATAGTAGAGAAAACTCAACAATTACAAAATGAAAAGAATTATGACCTCTTTATTTTTCCATTGCCCATGTAGATCTGCATTTTGTTCTTCTCTCTCACAAACACTACCATGCCCTTAAGGCTAAAGAACTATGATATTAGAAACTTCTCTTCACCATGGCTCTGATATTATTACCATTTCTTCACTATGGCTCTTATACCATGTTAAGAATTGAACACAAGCAAGACACAAACACAACCGTTGGTTGAAAAGGCTTTATGGCATCTTAACACATTATATTGATCTCATGGTATCAATTTATAATACATCATTTGACCACTTCTAGATATCTATCTCACTAACAACTCGTCAGTGGATCATGACAACCAATATATAAGGTTTACAACTCATGTCAATGTGGTCTCAGACTTTGTGATTGTCTAGTTCCCCAGGAAGCTTGTATAATCACAGAAGAATGTTGCTACAAATTTCTTGGATACTTCAGAAGAATGGTTCTTCAGAAAGCTCGAATATATGCCTTAGAAAGTCTCGGATATATGCCTCAATATTGCTTGGATACTTCAGAAGAATGGTTCTTCAGAAAGCTCGAATATATGCCTCAGAAAGTCTCAGATATGTGCCTCAGGAATCTCAAATATCTGCTTCAGAAATTCTCATATATATGCCTCAGAAAGTCTCGGATATATGCCTTAGGAATATCGGATATATGCCTCAAAAAGTTTGGATATATGTGCCTCAGTAATCTCGGTTTTGTGCCTCAAAAAGCTTGCTCACATGCCTCAGAAAAGATGCTACAAAATCTATCTTTGATGGAGACGAATTGGCTCTATTTATACTATATAGTTGTTTGTTCATGGGAAGAGGCACGTCTCTTGGCCGGGCTGATTTGATCCTTGGAGGGCTGACTTGGCAAATTGGAGGGACAAATGACACTGTCAAAAATTCAATTTTTCTTCTTTTACGAGGGTCATGAAGAACATGCCCTTTTAAATTTTCTTTTGACCAAAACAAATCATGAAGAACATGCTAGAAAGTAATAATAATTTTTTTCTTCTTTTGTGTTTACATAAAATACATATTGATATAAGTACAATGAAAATTAGGAAGACCGACCCTAGTTACAATTTCAACACTCCCTCTTAACTAGGGAGGTATTCATAATTACTCAATGGGATAATCTCAAGTTGAAATATTCATATAAGAAAGGGTCTAGATTGATAAGTATTGCTATAAACATCATCATGACCAACATTTTCAAATTACCAAGGCCTTGACAAGTAAGCTCTATTTCTTCACTAGATCAGAGCACAATGATGGGAGGCATTCAATAGAACACCATAGAGCCGTCTCTTTGAGGCACACACTCCACCTAGGTTCACCAAAGTATGTCCTCCACAGGACCATTTCCTAATCTGTTGTCACAATACTTGACACAAGGAAATGTTAGTCCTTCGGACCTTTCTTATACCAGGTCAATGTACTTGACTTACGACTGTTAGTCCTAGTCAAAGTACACGACTCAAGAATGTCGGTCCATGATGCTTATCCAATCTACCATTCTCCCTATCCGTGTTCATGTATTTGACTTACGGCTGCTAGTCCTGGCCACAATACAAGACACATGGAGAACAAGGTGCCCATCCTCACTCCCTCTCATTCTAGGAGGAGATATGCATAAGCCCACGCTTGTCTCGGAAGTACTCATACTTCCCTTACATCAACTACTTGTTCAACTGTGGAGATTCGTTGTAGCTTCTCGACTCCTATTTGCACCATACTCTCGAATCATAAAGAGTTTTGAATTTCCATGGAAAACCAAGTTCTCTGACAATATTTATAGAGTATCACAATCGAATCAAACAAGTCAAATAGTCCATCAAACATTTTATGGAGCCAAATGACTTCACAACTAATTGTGCAAATTGCCATATCTTCTGCCTTCACAGTGCAACAAAATCCTGCTTCATGCTCTTCCAAGAAACCATACCAGATCTCAAGCAACAATAGTATCTCTATCATCAAAACTACCAATCCAATCAATATATCCAATTTTTCTGCCAAACCTCAAGTCCCAACTTGTAGTGTATCAATCCAAGATCCTTCATGTCAAATTTTGCTTCCGGCTCCTTCTGAAGTCGATATTTCGTTCAAGGAGTCCTTTCCCAAAGTACGAGGTCTTCTTTAATCATGAGGCTCCTTTTCAAAATCCTAGGATAACATTTCTAACCGAGGCAATTGTCTTAACATGATCCTCTCCCTCTTACCGGGTTAACCTTCTTGCTTCCATGTTGCTATTATGTGCATGCTAGATTTTTGACTTCTCTAATGCATACTTCAAACTACTATCTCTTTCTGCATTCACGTTCTTCCATAATTCAGGAAAGTCCTCGTGCTTTTCTATGTTCCTCCCATTCTTTCATCTGCTGTTAAGGCTTGGGTAGCTCTTATCACCGACCTGCAAACTTTATTAGGAAAGTCTATGGAAGAACAAATATAATTAAGCAAAGTGTATAGAGAAAAAACTATCAAAAGTTAAAGACAATAGCAACAATAGTAATCGAGAAAGGGGATGCAGAGTACTTATCTTTTAAGAAAAGAATCAACTTCCTCTTAAACTTGTACTTCTTGTATCTATCACCATCTTTGTCCTCACGCTAGTATGCTGTCATTTTTGTCATTAGGGCTTCTTCTTTCTACATAAACAATTAGTCCCAGGGTTTGTCCCTAGAGTTTTCTTAGTTCATACTTTTTCTAGGGTTTACAAACCCTAAATGCTAAAATCCTCAAGACCTGCAATCTTCCAGATTGCAAGTTCTATACTTATGCTAATATGCTAGCTATAAACCCTAGAAATTCCATTGGCAAACCTTGAAGCTTTGTTCTAATTATGATCACAAAATTTTAATTTTCATATGCAACTAAATATTTATGATGGCAACGCCTATTAATTTTGATTGTCTTTGTCCTCAAGAGAGAGAATACAGACCCTCATATTGCATTATATATCAACAATATCTAAATGTATTCCTTCATAGTAGATCTAGCAATGTGAATGATGAGGTCTTCTAAGAGCATACATCTTGGTTTTGATGACCTTAAGAGACACTTGATGCAAGAGAACTTTGAAATGGACATAAATCTATGCCTATCTTTTGAAATATGATAACAAAAGATTATACATACCTCATGAGAATCCTTACCTGTCCTCCTTCAGAAATGAACCTTGTCTTCAGATTTTGTTTACAACAAGCTCGTAACATTATAGGCTTGAGGTTTGATAATTCTTGGTCCTTGCTCAGAGAAAAGACTTAGATCACCCTCAATCCTAGTGTAGACCTTGGATATGCTCGGATTACTTCTTGCATAATTCAGGTCATGCTTATAAATTTGGATTTTTCTCCACAAGAATGCAACAATACTACTTCTTGAAGACTTAAGCACATCTTCCAAAGGAACCACGATTCTGGTCACAAATTGACTGAAGTTTTTTGGTCTATTTCATAGTCCTCTGTGGCTAGGGTTACCTCAGTCTTACAGCCACCTTAAAACCTACGGCCACACAGTCACATAAACAATGCGTTCACCTTCCTTACAGACTTAGAAACACTTGTGTTGTTCCTCGAGGAGACTCGATCCTCAATTGGCCTTGTTTTCTTCCACAAATATGGATCATTATCATAAACAAGTACATGGATCCTCATCAACTAGGCTTTAATTAGAGGCAAATGACTTGATCATGTTCTATAATATTTAATAAACTTGAACTTTGAGGCATGGTCATTTCATTGCTCCATTGAGATTCAAATTCATCATAGTTCGGATTTTAAACACCAATGTCCACAAAAGCTTGGAATTCAGAACACTGATTTCTTCACAGAAGCTCGATCTCATCGTAATTTCCTGGACTTATCACTAGAATATACATAGGAAAGAGGAGGCTCGAACCATATTGAACTCATCATCAAGGAGCTTGAGCAATACCACAAAGATGTATTTGATGTTATAGGCTTGTCAAGTCAATACAGGCTTCTACAGGTCTTCAACAGCTATAGGACTGTCATAATACTCTTTTGATTCCTTCGCATACCTTCCATATAAGCCCTTAAGACAGTTCCATCAAAATGCTAAACCCTACATCCAATACTTCAACAAGAGACTCATACTTGTATGCCCAGAACACTTCTTGTAAACTTGATCAAGAACTCCAACTTGCTCTAGATTAGATCTTTAAGAAAGATACAAAGCTATCTTTGACTTGAACTAGGCTTCTCTTATACTGCAGCTAGCTCTGATACCATGTTGAAATTTGAATACAAGTAGAATTTCTAATCATGACAATTGCTTGTGATTGATATATTTGTTTCCTTTTAGCATTTAATTTATTCAACTGTGTCATCAAACAACTATACATTCAAAAAATAAGTAGAGATCACAGTGCAAAAAAGACAAGAGACACCAAAGATTAGGCCAGAGGCTAGCTCAAAAACCACAAGGGGAAAACTCATCAATACTTTGCTTATAGAATCAGATCAAAATGAAAGATATCCAAGTCATAAACACACTGACTAGTAGAAGCATGACAACTAATCCCTCAAATGCCATTTCAACCGTCCAAACAAATGTCCACATGAAGTTACTTGCTAGATTCTGTCCAAAAATAACCTATACACCACAAAAAATTGTGCCTTAGGAAGCTTGTATAATCATAGACGAATATTTCCTTAGAAAGCTTAGATATATGCCTGAGAAAGTCTTGTATAATGCCTTAGGAATCTCAGATATATGCTTCAGAAAGTCTCGGATATATATGCCTCATAAAGTTTGGATATATGTGCTTCAGGAGTATTGATCTTGTGCCTTAGAAAGGTTGCTTTCATACCTCAGAAAAGATGCTACAAAATCTATCTTTGGTGGAGATGAATTAGCTCTATTTATAGATTTTCGTTATTCAAAGAGGCACGCCTCTTGGGCAAGCTGACTTGATCCTTTGGGGGGCCGACTTGGCAAATTGGAGGGACAAATGACACTGTCAAAAACTCAAATTTTCTTCTTTTACAAGGGTCACAAAGAAAATGCCCTTTTACATTTTCTTTTTGTTGAAATATGTAACTAGGTGTGGTCTTCATAATGACATATGTAATCATGATTTTATGTATTTAATGAAAAGAGAAAAATAAATTTGTTATTGTTGTTCTTGAGACATGGGTTTCATGCTCAAGAGAAATTTATTTTATAAGTCAAGCTCCCATTGAGAGCTTCTAGGGCTTGTCATTGAGTCTACAAGTCAAAAGAGTCATTGTCATGTATGAAAGACCCTTCTTGGGCATGCTACATATTGTAAATAAAATTATTTGAGCCAAAATTAGAGTCAACAGACCCTCCAAGACCTTGCCATGATGCAAGAACAAGTCGACCTTCACAAGCATCAAGTCGACCTAGAGACAGTGACAAGTTGACCTAAGTTGAAGTGACTGGAAGCCTATATATCGGGCACACGACCTTATTCAAGGATATACACTCACAACTCACACAAGTTCGATCAAGGAAGAGGAGAAGTGTGAGGAAAAGGAGGATGAAAGGAAGAGAAGAAAATTTGAGTTTCTAGGACTGTTTTTGAGTATTCTTCTCACACGTGCTAACTATATTAGGGCATCCTTTTGCAACAAGAAGTACCAAAATTGTAATCATCATCAAGGGATGAGTTCTAGGTTAAGAAAGGTCTCTCTGGCAAGTTGAATTGTCATGGAAGGGAAGTCACATCAAGCGATGAAGAAAGGAGGCTAATTTGTCCATTTTCAAACCACACGTGTGACCTAGGGTTTTTGGAGAAGAAGTCGAAATTACAGGTCTGCAACAAGAGTTGAAATTCTAAGCTAGGGCTGAAATTTGAAGTTATGGAACAAGTTTGACAAGCGTTGACTTGAGGGAAGGGAAGTTCATCAAGGAGAAGCTTTGACTTGGTCTTGGAGGGGTCTTGGTCAAGGGTCATAGGTCTTGAAATTCGTCAATTGAAGGTCTATAAGAAAACAAGAATTCTTATGGATTTAACTCTCAGTTGGAGAGGTTTTGGCCCTGGCTGATCGCCTACATATTGTGTGCTTTGTCTTATTGTTCGTTATGGTTTGGTAGTTTCTTGATGAAGAAAACACTAATAATAAACAAGTGAAAGAAGCTAATTAAGTGAAGTAAAAATATATACCACAAACAATTATCAAAGCAAGAGAAATCATCTTATAATGTGTCCCCTTGATTTCTCAACATTGTATTAGAGCTAAGGTGACAAGTCAAGGAAGGGCAACTTAAAGAAGGACACTCAATGGTCGAAGCACTAGAAGATCATCAAGAGCATCAATCATCAAGAAGGACCACTCATCTCAAAGGCACCACAAGGACAAAGATTATCGTGAAGGAACTTACTAAAGAAGACCTCAAAATCCTTGTTCGTTCAAAAAAGGATTCTACACTTGAAGACATTCTTGGGAACCTCGCTCAATCATCACCTCGAGAAGAAGGAGACCTCAAAGACCTTATCTTTAGTCAAAGGAAAGAAGGACTACAAAGCCTCTACATCAAAGAAAGGCTCAGAGAAAGGCATTGTCATCATTATCAAGGAACCAAGGCAATCTCTCTCTCCTTGAAGGATCACTTTTGAAGGAAGACATCTCCTATTATCAACATCATCATCAAAATCAAGAAGGCATCTCGTTGAAGATATTGTCATCACGAGTAAGTATCTTCATGTCCACATCTGAATCTATCAAAATGACTTCATTTTGCAAGGAAAGAAACAAATTGGTTGGGTCATCAAACTTTCTTGCATGAAAGAAGAGGACAGGTTTGATCCTCATAGAAAATGAAGTCATTGATCATGTTAAGGGTTCCATCACTAAATCTCCAAAGGAAGAAGATCAAGCTCTTGCAAAACACATGAAAGGGGAAGTAAGGGCTCAAAGGAATGTAGAATCCATCAAAGATCCCTTCATACCCTATGTATCAAAGTTGGAGACATCAAAAGAAATATACGAGAAGCCAGTAGAATTATTCCCCATAAGTACTGATGGAGAGGTGATATCATTAAGACAAGAACTCTACAAGCTGAAGATATCAAAAGAAGATGGAATAGCCTCATAATTTATGAGGGTATTAGAAATAAGAGACCAACTACAATTATTGGGATAAATAATGTTTCATAAAGAAATGACCACCATAGTGCTCAATGCACTACCTGAGGAATGGGTCAACTTTACATCAAGCATCTATGGAAAAAAGGAAGCGACCCGATTCAATGAATTTTGGTTGTTGTGTAAAATTGAAGAACCCAGGTTGAAGACAAAAAGTGATGGAGGATCAAATGAACAAGCATAAGCATTTGCTGCCATGGCTAAGAAGAAAGGAAAATTTGGAAGGTTTGGTCCTAAGAAAAAGAACAAGAAGGATATATCAAAAATCCAATGCTATGGCTGTCATGAATATGGACACTACAAGAGAAATTGTCCTAAACTCAAGAAGGACAACAATAAAAGAGGAAGGGAAGAAGCCCATATCACTGAAGAAGTGGAAGAAGCTCAAAAGAAGAAATCAAAGGAGGAAGTAAAAGATCTCTACTATGATTGAGATAATCTTCTCCACCAAGTTCTTTTAAGTTTTTGTATAATAGAGCTATCATGGTAGGAAACATTAGAAGCATGATAGAATGCATAATTTTAGGAGATGACATTATAATAACATATGATTGAAGCAAGAGGTCATGACATCATCATAAGAAGCTTGAAAGATAGCTAAAGTAGAAGTTTATAGTAGTCATCATTAGAAGGAAGTAGCCTTTGGTAACATATGGTTGAAGCAAGAGCTCATGACATCATCATGAGAAGCGTGAAAGATAGCTAAAGGAGAAGTCTATAGCAGTCATCATTAGAAGGAAGTAGCTCTTGGTAACCTCATTGAAGGCATGGGTAGAACTTATGGGTAGAAGAAAGTCATCTTGTATTGAGCTCATCATACATCATTAGGAATGAGCATTTGCAGGATAAGGATAATCAAGATCCTCCACTGGAATCTTCATTAGAAGGTTCATCTCTTGGAAGAAGCAAATGTCTCGTTGAGAATTCCACTTTGTATGGGATTCATTGTTTGGAAGAATGATGGTATGATGACAAAGGAATGTAGCATGTCAAGATAGTTGAAGTACTCTCAATCAAGGAAAGGAAGCCACTGAAGGAAGCCTAGATGACCAAAAGAAGAAAATAGGTATGTATGCATATGTTTAATAAATTAAGTCATGTTATCATATAGTTGCAGATAGCATAGGTGAATACTCTACCTCATGAGTATGATCAAAGGAAAGGGATCTCTTTCGTTGAAAATATGCATGAAGGCATGGCTCACATGTTGACTAGATGAAATCAACATAATATGTCCTCATATGGAATATGAGGTGGTTGACAAAGATAAAGGGACTATGGATAGAAGTTCCTGGGGAGCAATATGTGAAGAAAGAAAGAAGAGATTGTGAAAGATGCAACTATGATCACGTAGAAAAATGAAATCAACATCCGATGACTAGAAGAATTGACCATGACATCTCAATGAAAAAGGTATGAAGACTCTGATGAAGTCTAGGAAGGAAGGAGACCATTGGCATTGAATACCTTGGAAATGTGTCAATATGTATGCAGGATGTTAATGTTACAACAAGCGGATGTCATGATGAAGGGCCATCACAAAAGGTAATTTTGATTTGATGTTCATTTTTGATCTTTGAACAATATCTAGATGGGATAATACACGGCTGCCAAAAGAGAGTTGTGGATGTCACCTACAACTAGTACTCATGTGGTGGGATGGAAGATCCTGAAGGAAACATGATGTGGAAAAGGTAGTTGTATGAAGAAAAGCCAGATATGGACTAGTAGATCACTTTCCGATGAAAGGAAGGATGACATGACTGACATGGTTTGTGAATGAAAGTGATGGATGGTCGATGCCCTATGAAGAAGTCCAAGAGTTGAAGGCTCCATAATGATAAAAATGAAATTCATGACATCAAAAGGAGGAGCTCTCTTAGCAGTTGATAGTGACATGATCTCCACCAAAGAGCTGCTGTTAGAAAACAAACCCCTGGTTAAGAGGGAGCTTGGACAAGTCCCTAGTGAAGAGGAAGCTTGGGTACATTTCTTTTATAGGAATGGGTACATTCCTTCATAGGAACAGATATATCCTCCCTAGTTGAGAGGGAGAGATAGACACATCATTCTTGTCTTCACTTTGGAAGAAAGAATAGAGGATTGGGTAAGCATATGGAATCCGATACTCTTTGAGGATGAGGTGGGGCATCCAAGACAAGAGTAGTTGTAGAGGACCGATATTCTTTGAGGACCGAGAATCCAAGATAAGAATAGTCTTGGAAGGACATACCCTGTGGACACCCAAGTGGGGTATGTGACTTGAGAGACAATGATGATGGTGTCTATAAGTCATTTGTCTCGCCAAACATTGTGCTCTGAGCTTGTGGAGAGATAGAGTTGTTAGTCAAAGCCTTGCTATGTGACAATTTTGGTTGATATGATGCTAAACAGATTGGTTACCAATCCGACTCTTCTTATGAGAATTCTTCAGATTGAGAATGTCCAAGTACCTTGTATGGATTATGAATACCTCTCTAGTTAAGAGGGAGTGTTGAAATATGTAACTAGGTTCGGTCTTCATAATGACATATGTAATCATGATTTTATGTATCTAATGAAAAGAGAAATAAATTTGTTATTGTTGTTCTTGAGACATGGGTTTCATGCTCAAGAGAAATTTATTTTATAATTCAAGCTCCCATTGAGAGCTTCTTGTTGAAGAAACTAAGGCATTTGGGTTTTAGTGAGATTCTTTTGACAATGATAACAATTTGTGAAGTACTTTTTACTTTTCTTATTTGCACAATCTTCTCTTATTATTATTAGTGTGTGTCCTTCTTACTTCATCAAACAATTACCAAAAAAAGAGACAAGAACATAAGATGTTGGTTCTTTGCCAGGGAAAAACCTCTCTTTCCTAGAGAGAAAAAAGCTTCTGCAAATTTCTCTTATTAAAGCTTCAATTAACAAATGGCAAACCCTAGACCCTTGACCAATAGATCCTCCAAGCACAAGACACAACCTCTTTTCTTTTTGTCCTTTAATCATTGCCTTCTTTTGTTTTGCACCTTGATCTCTTCCTTTGCACTTCTTCGGGAAACTGAGTGATCTTTTTCTGGCAACTACAAAAACCCTAGGTCTTCTTAGAGACCTCTTCTTTGGAGTCCTCCTTTCCTTCTCTACTTCGCTTTGCAATCTACCTTTTTCTTGACACTTGGGCTAGAGAATGAGACCTTCCTTAAGAGATAATTCCAAGTTGAGAGGCTGATCCTCTTATCTTACTGCAGATCTGAATTCTTCGCATGTATGGCTGGTCTAGGGCTTGAAATGAGCCCTTTTACTTCCTTCCTTCCTTCGCTTTAGGTGTCCTCTTCTTCGCTAGAGATGGAGGCTTTATTAGATGCCTTTTCTTAACCCAATCAAACTTGATTATGTTGCTGCACTTGTTGATCCGATGTGACTGCAAAACTGCTGTCCTTTATTCACACGTGTGACAAAATTAGGCCCTAAAAAAACCCTCCCAAACTCGGTTTCTCTTGTTTTTTCTTCACTTCCCTAAAATCACCTTTATGCTCCTTTTTCACACCTCTTTTTCGTCCTCTCTTCTTCGCTGATTTCAGCGATGAGTACTGATTCTTTTGTGAGGTTGAATTGCCCTATATATAGGATTCTGTCCCTCCTTTTAGGCCGACTTGATCAATCGGTGAGGCCGACTTGACATTTGTGCATGAAAATTGATTTCTTGAGCCGACTTGAAGAGGAGACTTAGCCTTGTGCCTTGGAGGATTATTTTTGACACATACCTTTGACATAATTACATAGGTTACATAGTGTAACATGTCCACATGGGTCTTCAACAATTACATTGACTCTTTGACTTTCCTAGAAGCACTCAAATATGTGCTTGACCTACTAAATGAGCAAGAAATTCATTTTTACAATTTACAAAAATAATATTTCTTTTTCTTTTACAAGTACAAAGATCAAAATTACATTTGTGAAGACCAAACCTAGTTACACTTTCTTCAACACTTCTAGGGCTTGTCATTGAGTCTACAAGTCAAAAGAGTCATTGTCATGTATGAAAGACCCTTATTGGGCATGTTACATATTATAAAGAAAATTATTTGAGTCAAAAGACTCTCCAAGACCTTGTCATGATGCAATGAGCAAGTCGG
Organism: Pinus tabuliformis; assembly: GCA_031772625.1. NCBI lineage: Eukaryota > Viridiplantae > Streptophyta > Pinopsida > Pinales > Pinaceae > Pinus > Pinus tabuliformis. Next base: position 527,532,940 of record CM062813.1, on the reverse strand, counting down.
CCTTCCTCTTATTGTTGTCCTTCTTGAACTTAGGACAATCCCCCTTATAGTGTCCATACTCTTGGCAGCTAAAGCATTTGACATTGGACATATCTCTTTTACCCTTTCTCTCTGGACCAAACTTGCCAAATTTCCCTTTTCTCTTGGCCATAACAGCAAATGTCTGCTCCTTTGATCCCACATCATCTTTGGCCTTGACTCTAGTCTCCTCAATTTTGCATAGAGACCAAAGTTTATTCAACGGGGTGGCTTCCTTCTTGGCATATATACTTGATGTGAAGTTGCCCCATTCCTCAAGTAATGCATTGAGCGCCACAATTGTCGTCTCTCTGTCTGACATAACTTCTCCTAGTTCTTGCAGTTGTTCTCTCATCTCAGAGACCTTCATGAAGTAGGGAGCTATTCCTTCTTCCTTGGATATCTTCATTTTATATAATTCATTGCGCAACGATGTCACTTCTCCAATTGTACTAACTGAGAATAGCTCCACCAGCTTGTCAGAGATTTCCTTAGATGTTTCGAGTTTGGAAACATAAGGAATGAGTGGATCCTTGATGGATTCTATTAGAATCCTTTGAGCCCTTGTGTCATCCTTATTATATTTTGCTAGGGCTTGAGTTTGTTCCTTAGCAAGAACAATGACACTCCCTTTGATGTAGTCCAGAAATTCATTTTCTTTGAGAAGTAGACCAATCATCTTTTTCCATGTAAGGAAATTTGCAGTCCCAACCAATTTGTTGCTTTCCTTGCAAAAAGACATTTTTATATTTTCAGAAGAGGACATAAAAATACTTACTTGAGAGAGTTGTTGTGAAGAGATCTTGCTGCTTCCTTGAAGATTTGATGATTTGACTTCTTAGATTGTGGAGTTCTTCAAGATGCCTTATGAGAGATTTGCTTGGTGATGAAAACTTCTCATTGTGTAGATATGGAGATCTTCAAATATTAGTCTGGATCTGAGTACCTTCCTTTGAAGATGATGAGTCTTTGATGTATAGCCTTCTTGGATGAACCTTCTTGTAGAAGCCTTTAGATGGAAGGCTTTTCTTCCTTCTTTGTTCCCAGGTTGGTAGTTTCCCAGGTTGGTAGTCCTTTTTGATGGATCTAGGAGAGGAGTTGTCCTTCTTGTCTTTGATGGATTTGGAACCCTTTCTTGTAGACCTTATGCTTCAACCTTTTTGTGCCCTTGCTTCTTGATCCTAATGCTTCAATCTTCTATGTGTTCTTAAGATGCCCTTCCTTGATGTGTCACCTTAGCTCTGAAACCATGTTGAAGAATCTAGGGCAATTGGGTTATAGTGAGATTCTTTTGACAATGATAACGATTTGTGAAGTACTTTTTACTTTTCTTATTTGCACAATCTTCTCTTATTATTATTAGTGTGTGTTCTTCTTACTTCATCAAACAATTCCCAAAAAAAAAGAGACAAGAACATAAGATGTTGGTTCTCTGCTAGGGAAAAACCTCTCTTTCTTAGCGAGGAAAACCCTTTTGCAAATTTCTCTTATTGAAGCTTCAATTGACAAATGCCAAACCCTAGACCCTTGACCAGTAGATCCTCCAAGCACAAGAAACAGTCCCTCTTCTTTTTGTCCTTCAATCATTGCCTTCTTCTGTTTTGCACCTTGATCTCTTCCTTCACACTTCTTCAGGCAACTGAGGGCTCTTTTTCCGGCAACTACAAAAACCCTAGGTCTTCTTACAGACCTCTTCTTTGGAGTCTTCCTTTCCTTCTCTACTTCACTTGGCAATCTTCCTTTTCCTTGACACTTAAGCTAGAGAATGAGACCTTCCTTGAGAGATAATTCCAAGTTGAGAGGTTGATCCTCTTACCTTACTGTAGATCTGAACTCTTCGCATATGTGGCTGGTCTAGGGCTTGAAATGAGCCCTTTTACTTGCTTCCTTCCTTCACTTTAGGTGTCCTCTTCTTCGCTAGAGATGGAGGCTTTATTAGATGTCTTTTCTTAGCCCAATCAAACTTGATTATGTTGCTGCACTTGTGGATCTGATGTGACTGCAGAACTGCCCTCCTTTCTTCGCACGTGTGACAAAATTAGGCCCTAAAACAACCCTCCCAAACTCGGTTTCTCTTGCTTCTTCTTCGCTGCCCTAGAATCACCTTTATGCCCCTTTTTCACACCTCTTTTTTGTCCTCTCTTCTTCGCTGATTTCAGAGATGAGTAGTGATCCTTTTGTGAGGTCGAACTGCCCTATATATAGGAGTCTGTCCCTCCTTTTAGGCCGACTTGATCGACAGGTGAGGATGACTTGACATTTGTGCATGAAAATTCATTTCTTGAGCTGACTTGAAGAGGAGACTTGTCCTTGTGCCTTGGAGGATTACTTTTGACACATATCTTTGACATAATTACATAGGTTACATAGTGTAACATGTTTGCATGGGTCTTCAACAATTACATTGACTCTTTGACTTTGCTAGAAGCACTCAAATATGTGCTTGACCTACCAAATGAGCAAGAAACTCATTTTTACAGTTTACAAAAATAATATTTCTTTTTCTTTTACAAGTACAAAGATCAAAATTACATTTGTGAAGACCGAACCTAGTTACACTTTCTTCAACACTTCTAGGGCTTGTCATTGAGTCTACAAGTCAAAAGAGTCATTGTCATGTATGAAAGACCCTTCTTGGGCATGTTACATATTGTAAAGAAAATTATTTGAGTCAAAAGACCCTCCAAGACCGTGTCATGATGCAATGAGCAAGTCAGCCTTCACAAGCAAAAAGTCGGCCTAGAGACAGTGACAAGTCAACCTAATTTGAAGTGATTGGAAGCCTATATATAGGACGCTTGGCGTCATTCAAGGATACACTTACAACTCACACAAGTTCGATCAAGGAAGAGGAGAAGTGTGAGAAAAAGGAGGACGGAAGGAAGAGAAGAAAAATCGAGTTTCTAGGACCATTTTTGAGTATTTTTCTGACATGTGTGAAGTGGATTAGGGCATCCTTCTGTAGTAGCAAGTACCAAAATTGTAGTCATCATCAAGGGCCGAGTTCTGGGTCAAGAATGTCTCTCTAGCAAGACGAATTGTCATGGAAGGGAAGTCACATCAAGCGATGAAGAAAGGAGGCAAGTTTGTCCATTTTCAAGCCACACATGTGACCTAGGGTTTCTGGAGAAGAAGCTGAAATTGTAGGTCTACAACAACAAGCCGAAATTTTGAGCTAGGGTCAAAATCTGAAGTTGTGGAACAAGTTTGACCAGCGTTGACTTGAGGGAAGAGATGCTCATCAAGGAGAGTCTTTGACTTGGTCTTGGAGGGATCTTGGTCAATGGTCATAGGTCTTGGAATTTGTCAATTGAAGGTCTATAAGAAAAGAAGAGTTCTTGTGGGTTTTCCTCAGTTGGAGAGGTTTTGGCCCTGGATGATTGCCTACATCTTGTGTCCTTTCTCTTATTGTTCTTTATGGTTTGGTAGTTGTTTGATGAAGAAAACACTAATAATAAACAAGTGAAGGAAGAAGCTAATTAAGTAAAGTAAAAATATGCCACAAACAATTATCAAAGCAAGAGAAATCATCTTCTGTGTTTGCCCCTAGATTTCTCAACACTTTTGACCAAAACAGAGCATGAAGAACATGCTAGAAAATAATAATAACTTTTTTCTTCTTTTGTTTTTACATAAATTACATATTGATATAAGTACAATGCCAATTATGAAGACCGACCCTAGTGACAATTTCAATGTAAGTTGCACAAAGCGCCAAAATGTTTCGGAGTTTCCGAAATGGGTACTTTTAGAAACATTACCTCCCAAAAATGTAAACGTTGCCAAAACATCATATATATATATATATATATATATATATATATATATATCATTTTTGGGAGGTAACGTTTCTAAACGTACCCGTTTATATATATATATATATATATATATATATATATATATAATGAAATTTATAAATAAATGAATAACACATTATCTTGCAAGAAAAAAGGGAATAAAACCCATAGATGACAATTTAGAAGGAAAACCAAGTCTGTATCTACTCTCATAGATGATTACATGATGGTCGAGTTTCAGATTAGTAACGTTTTTGGGGTATATTAGAATATTTTAGTATATATGTGAAAATAATAAATTTAGAAAGTTTTCATTTTTCATTATCTTAGCTGGTTCACATGGTACCTTTATTAGTTCCCCCCTGCAATGGAAAGAAGAGTGCCCACAAGCTTCAAAGAGATCAGTGTGAACAATTGATTTCTTGGGAAGTAATAAAAGATACCATTGTTCCTTTTAGCATGTAATATAGGTTTGCACAGGGTGCATCTAAGTTCTTGAGAAGTAATACAGAAGACCAAGGCATGAAAGCCGAAGAATATAAATAAATAACAATCACCACAGAGCACAAGAGAAAACTGAAATCTGAAATAGAAAAAGAATAATTGAAACTAAATGGATCCCAACCTTGTGCAACTGTACTATGTGGCACAGACCTGGACATGTGCCAGATCTCCTCAAGGATCCGATAGTCTCGTGTACTCTTTCACAAAATCTATGATAACAATGATATCTTCATGGCTATCTAAAGCTATTTTAGAATTTTAGGTTTAAAGTTACAAACTTACAGGAAGTTCTTATATTTTCAAATATTTTTTTCACTTTTTCTTTTTTAATTGATGTTATTTACCTTACATGACCTATTTTTCTCAATAAACGCCAATGGTTCTATAAATATCTGGGCAGGTTTTGCGAGTAAGAGGGTGGTTTTCTCAAGAAATGGGTTATTCGTCAAGAAATAGGAAACACGTACTAGAAATGGGGTTTCTTATGAATAACTGGTTTCTCACAAATATGGTGCGTCAATGTTAGGTTACTGGTAACTTAGACATGCACCTTGCCTGGTAGAAGGGGCTTGGTTTGGAACTTTTAGAACCTTTAACTTCTTGGTTTGAAAATGCTGTGCTTAGAGATACCATTTTAGCAGTCAGGTCCAATTTCTTCTTGTTAGCTACCAATTCAGCACAAAGGGAAGCTATGCCCTCTTTGTTGTTTTATGTGTCAAGATCAAAAAAGCCTTTGAGTTCAAAAAACATAGATTCTAATTTGGAGATTGGCGTCGATTGGTTAGAGATTTTTGTTAGCTGTTCATTGACTAGTCAGTACTTTTGATTCACAGTTCCCATTAACTCAACAAATTTTAGTTTGATGGCCTTCAAGTGATCTTCCATGGCATCCAGTTTGTCTTGGGTTTTCATTTTGTGGACGGGGGATGTGTTTTACGAAGATTCTTGTTCTTCTGCTGGGCTGATTTTTGCAGGCAATTAAGGTGGGGGCCCAGATCTTTGTAGCAGAAGCAACCTGCGCTAGTAGAGAGGGTCGTAACTTCAGGATTGCTGACATGGTTTATAATAGAGGTTGTCAAACGTTTTAATGGTTTGATATGCACCTCCAGGTTTTGATTTTTGAGGAACATATCCAAATTAATCCAAATGCCAGTGTATTAATTATTCAAATTCAAGATATGTAACATTGAGGTGCATATTAGACCTTTTAGATGGGTCTGTGTCTGTGCTCGTTGTACTTAGTGTGATAGTGATATTCTTACTTGTGCTGCTGGTCTGTTTCCACAGTCAACTGCATGGACATACATAATTTACTACTTTCTTACTTGTGCTGCTGGTCTGTTTCCACAGTCAACTGCGTGAACATACATAATTCTACTTTTCTAGTGTTAAATAGGCAAGAATTCAATTTCTATAGACAGATCCTTATGCCAATTTTACTCTGACTATACACTAAATATCCATTTAATCTTTTTTCTTTTGCAGCGGCATTTGCAGGCTTAGGATATCTCTCACTATATCTTGCTGCAAAGATTAATATTTTTGACCGTAAGGGCCATGCTGCAAAACTCTGCATTGTTTTCTTTCCACTCTTGGCAGCTGCCCTGATTGGTGTCTCACGAGTTGATGATTACTGGCACCACTGGCAGGATGTCTTTGCAGGAGGTCTTTTAGGTCTGCATCAATTGCTTCACTCTTAGTGTAATCTAATGATCATGTAGTAGGAGACCTTTTTTTGGTTTGTTCAACATCAAGAGTGTCTTTCATTGCAAATTTAATATTGAATACGGTAACTTGTTTAACAGGTTTGACGGTGGCAACCCTGTGTTATCGGCAATTCTTTCCAGCCCCATATGATTTAGATGGTAAGGCTATTTTTTCTGAAATTGTTATTTTACAATCGTGATCGACGTATATTCTAGTTGGTTTTCTTTACCTGCAGGGTTTCTGTCATTAAGTTTTACCATCAGTTATCCACGGATTTCTCAAATATTGTAAAAATCAGAAAAACATGAATGGACAATATGGCTGTTTCAGCTTTATTTCATTAACTACGAAACTTGTTGCCATAGAAGGACTTCAATCAAATACACGTGGAGAAAATATCTTTACAAAGATTATAACAAACTTGGTTTTGAATTTAAGTTGTTCAAAACTACCTTATGTGTGATGACTGATTGACCTCAGTAAAATGCCAAACTGAATATCTCCTTGTTTTTTAAAATGAACTTCTCTTGGTTTTTCTCTGAAATAACTGGAATGTGACACACAACTATATACAAGACAGTGATAAAGGGGATTATTTGAGAGGTAGGAAAGGATTGAGAAAGATGTGTTGGATTTGTAATTGAGTCATGTCAACTGATTGTCACCTAATGTGCACTGCTCATTTTCCAACCTGATCTAGTGCAACTTAGTATAAATTTGATAGGTTATTTTGTAGCTTGGAAGAACCATTTTAGATTATTGATGTTTGTAGCTCGGGCAGGTACTTCTGCAGAGGCCCAAGTGTCTAGGTGTGAAGAAGCTGCCTATCACACTCTTAACCTTAGCAATTACTTTAGTGATTCAAGTGAATTTATACAAGATAAAGTGAGTTAATCTAATGAAAAGTAAAGGTTTTTGCAGTAGTGAAGTAATTGTAATCTCAACTGTCGATCTCAGGTGATGTTGATATCTCATCTCAATTGTCAATTGTTTTGGAGATTAGGGTTAGGGATTTGGTCATAACTCAAACTTCTAAAAGAAAAGCTAGGCTAAAGAAGAAGACACAACACAATGAATGAGCACAAGACTTGAGAGGAGATCTTAGTGATTTGGTGGAGAAGGAGTTTCATCCAAGTGTGCCAAGTCCAAGAAAGGTGCAAGTGTGCAGCAAGGGAGATCCAAATCAGCCAAGACAGATCGAAGGACAAATCTAGGGTGGGCTAGATTAGATCCAAAGTGTTATTGTATTTGTAGTTTCCTCATTGGGTCATTTTGCCAGTAAAGGAGCCCGAGTAGGTTCTGAGTTATTAATAAAGAATTGTTTGATTGAGCAGAAAATTTATGTGTGCTTATATGATTGAGATCGGTTGTGTTATTTTCTTCCGTTGAAATTTTTCGTTTATGTTAAGATCCCAGGCGTGCTTTTATTTAGTATATCTGTGATAATTTTGCTAGGAATTAAATTGCCAGGTTGTTGGATTTAGAAATCTAACATGGTATTAGAGTGTACACTTTGAGAAAGCCCATCCTAAAATCGCCGAGTGTCATGTTCATGTAGGTGTCCAGAGGCCAAGCTTAGCTAGTGACCATATGAGGCACACATTTATTTTTTGTAGGGCTGATCACGTAAGTGTTGTGATCGCAAGTTGTACATCTTATGGTGTATGCAAGTTGAAGATGACAAGTTAAAACACTGTATGGAGTAAAATAAATTTTTTTTAACGTGTCGAGGGCCAGTAGGGATGCAGGCTGAATTAATCTATTAGTGTTGTGAGGGTCAACAAAGATAGGAAAATTAAAAAAAGGGAAAAAATGAAATTTTTGTGGTCCATAGTAGGGGCTTGGTCAAAAATAGCCTGAAAGGAAAAAAAAAACTGCTGAACGATGTGCTAGTGTGAGGAAGAGAGCTACAAAGTGTATTCTAGTTGGCCATTGGTCATGTGAGGAGTTATCACCTCTGGTGAAAGCCATGACTGGTCGACACAAAGGATAGCCGTGATTGCTAGTTTGTGAGCAGTGGGACAAGGAAGGTAGTGGTGTTGGAGCTTATAGAGACGCAACAGAGCAAGAGGTTGGGTCGTGCATGGGACAAGGGCAGAGCCACTGCGTAAGATCAACCGACAGTTGCACAACAAAGCTGTTAGACCATCTGAGTTGTTTAGGGTGGCTAGTTACAACTACAAAGCACAATCAATAATTGCCAGGGTGGAGGGCGAGTGGCTGGAGCACTTGTCGACCAATAATGGTTGGGATAGGGCCAACCATAGATAGTGTTGTCCTTTGAGATAACCTAAGGTCAATAGGTTATGCCAAAGCATCTATAATGTTTTATTGATTTTGATTTAGTTGGAGGACCAATGTATGAAACAAATTATAACAATAATGCTCAACCTTTTGAATAATACTAACAAGTAAACAAAGGGCTGCTATTTAATTCCCACAGTGATTTAAGTTTTGTTGATGTTAAGTAGAAGATGTAAGGAAATATGATTACTTTAGTTTCAGACAGAAAATTAAATAATCATAAGCTAGAAAACCCTCAATCGATGTTTGAAGATTAAACAAAATATACTTAAGATTATAAAGATGCTGACAATCTGATGATTTAGAGGGAGATACTTAAACAAATAGTTCAGTAACCCATTCTCTTTTAATGATTATAACTTCAGAAAGGAATTAAGAATAACTGAAACACAGTTACACTTACCAAATTACCTTTATAAAACTTAAACATATGCAGAATACATAATGAAAGATGCACTGGAAAAACTTACAAGAGAAACAAAACTGTGTGGAACAAAATTCAGAATCCTTTGCTTTATCATTAATGATCCAGAAAAGCTGTGTACATGGAATGCTTACAAAATGCTTATGCAAGGGTGCAACCCTTAATAACTCGTAGAAGAGAGTTATTTATACTAGTTTAGATAGTGAACAAAATATCCCAAACTGATTACAAAAATAGCCTGAAAGGAAAAAAAAACTGTTGAACGATGTGTCCCTATTAGGGAGGGAGTTGTTGATGGCTATTCCTTTAAAAACTGCAGTGCTGTCTTCTTGTTGGGATGGAATGTTAGTCAATTGTTTCACATAATTGATCCTACCTCTCTTCACTTGGTATCTCTAGATTTACCATTCTTCTAAATATCTCATCAACTTCGGTATACCTTTCAAAATTGGGTTTAGTGAGGAAAAGATGTCCAACTTTGTATTTGATTGTGAGGTCAGGGCTCAAAGCTTCCAGAAACTCTTTGCCAATAATCTATCTTTTTATCCCTGCAAATTGATTGCTATTTGCTACAATAGTATATAACTTTTCACAGTAATCCTCCAATTTGACTAACTGATAATTCGATGACATTAACCTTGGTAAACCTTTCTTATTCAACATACTGAATTTAGAATGAAACCTTCGGACTACAATGTTCAAAGCTTCACATTTTGTTTTCAACTGAGTTAGTAGATTCTTCTTCATAAGGACTTTCTTAATTTCCAAAATAGTAGTTGTCCTATCTGGAATATTTATTTCTTGTAACTGTTGCTTAGTCTTAGAGTTTAATACTTTGATCATTCCTGCTGCTTCTTTGGGTTTTGTCTTCAATGCTACCCTCTGATTATCCATCTCTGTCCTACATCTGGCAATTAACTCTTGCTGTTAGAAAATGATTTGTATGGATGGCGATACTTCTGTTATGGAGTGGCTGATATCTAACCAGATGTTCTCTTTGGCTTGGGCCAAAGTGTCTGCCATTAGAGTCTTACTCTCTAATTGTTTAATCTTAAATTCTAACTTGTGTGATTTTTGCATTTCTTCTACATACAAGGTGTCATTTTTTACCTTCTGTGACTCTAGGGTTTGGAACTTTTGGAGTAACTTTTCATTCTGTTGTTTTTGTGCTTGTAACTCCTGTGATAACCTTGCTGTTTCACCTGTTGCTGATGATGACTCAATGTCAGTGGAAGATGAGCTTGGCTCTGTACATGCTATGGGAACTTTTGTTACTGGTGTCACAACTAGCTGTGTTGTCTCTTTTTCCTTGAGCAGTTGTTCTATTTGCTCTTCCATATTCTTGATCTGTATGTTTTGCCCAATAATGAGCTTTAACAACTCCTTTCTGTTAATTTTTGGGTATGTTCTATGCTAGAGCAATTTATTTAAATTTTCACAGTTAGCAATCACATCAACATTAAGATAAACTGCAAATAGAACATAAATATAAAACGCAGAAGACAAGCCAAGACAAGAGGACAAAAGATATGGCGCGAGCCAGGGACAAACCCCACAATGTGTGGGGAAACCCTTTGATCAAATCTTCTTTTATCTTCAAAGTTCAGCAGAGAAAGAGAGAGAGATTACATTTAAAACAGAAGTCAACACTTTGACTTATCTAGATCTAGCATAGATCATTTCGTATAATGATGAGATCAGTTGAATACATTCTGCTTCAACTGATTCTTAAGGTGACTCCTTCACCTATCATTGTGCTGCATTTCATCCATTTGCTGCACCTTACTGTGTAGCACCATCTTGCTGCATCATCATGACCATGCTGCTCATGATCTCATACATCATGCTGCCCATACATCATGCTGTCCATAATCTGCATCATGCTGACCATGATGCAGCATCCTCCATCATCATGCAGCCCTGTGTTGTACTTCATCACTGATATCTTCAGTACTATTGTTATCATCATTGTTGCACCATGACAGTCCCTTTAAAATTATCCCAGAGGTGATCTTTATATCGAGATCATGATTTCACAAGAACTAGATCATGACTTTGTCACTGATCATCACAGCTTCTCATTGACTGCGTTAATATGCTGACTGTCTATATGACAACATTTCATACATCGTGTTCCTTACTTTGCTGCCTTGACTGTGTTCATTTATGTGCTGCCTTAACTTGTATACATCTGCATTCCATACATCATCAATATGACAGCGTCCCATAATGAATATGACTTGTATATATATCAGCGTTCCATTCTGAAGCGTATATATATATATATATATATATTGAGTTGCTACGTATCCATCTGTATATATATATATTCATGGAGTTGCTTTTGCTGCGTATCCACATACATTCATACATTCATGAAGTTGCTGCGTATCTACCTGCATGTATTACAGTGCGTATTCCAGATTATATGTTTCCACGAATAGCGTAGGGTTTTACTTCCTTCATGACCGCGTATATCCATATTCCTTCATTCCCATATTGCGTGTTTCTAGACAACGTATATATATATATATATATATATATATATATATATATATATGTGTGTTCATGCATCTTTGCCTACGTCCTAAACAGCGTGTAGATACCGCGTTGTTGAATCCGATCATGAACATCGTGTAGATTACCATGCGTTGTATTACGGCACCTCTTCATCACTGCGGCTCATGAACAACGTATTACTCCATGAACAACGTATTACATGATTCCATAATCTGCGTGTGAACCGTGAACAACATATTACTGGACTGCGTGTATCATGAACAAGACTGCGAGTATATATGAATGAGTTCTTATATGAGGGTGTATACACGTGTGAGTTCCAGTGACTGCGATGACATGACAACGTATGACTTTATTGTCATTTGCTCCGTTCAGATGCTATGGGTATGACTGTATTGTTGTTTGCTTCATATACATATTCATTTGCCAGCGTATGAACTTACACACAGCGTATTGAACAACGTATATATAATGCCCAACGTATATGCAATCATGACTACGTTTACCTTAACAGCATGTGAGTCTCCAGCGTGTAAGTCTTCCTGATCTTACGTATGTGCATGACAACCTATAGAGTATTTGCTGTGCGTTTAGGTCTCCATTGCCAACGGATTAGAGATTGTTGTACGTAGTTGCTCCATATCTGCGTGAGAGCTAGGGCATCATCCAAGGCCAGCATATTCTTCTTAGTGTCTCTCCTTCACCAATAACCCAAGACGTGGAGAGGAGGAGATCACTTGAAGAATGCGTTGCACTAATGACTCCAAATCCTCTCTTATTTATACTAAAGGTGGATGATTGAATAGACATGACGTTTGGGCTTCTAGAGCCTACATAAGAGCTGGTCGGCTTGATAATAATTATATAAACAAAATAAATTCATATCTCCATAAATACTTATCGGAATCGGATGATCTTTGGATCAATCCTACACCTCTCGATGAGAGGGATCCAATAAAAATATCAGCCGCCATAAATAAGCCGACCCACATGGAGTTTGGCCCTAGTTGCCAATTTAACACTCCCTCTCAACTAGGGGGAACTCCATCTGCTGATCCATATGTCCGACTGTACTATCTCTGCCATCAGTGCCCTGCACTGCTCTGCCCATCTTTGCTCAGCTCTGCTGGCTCTGCTCAGCTCTGCTGGCTTTTCTTTGCTCTACTCAGCTCTGCTGGCTCTGCTAGCTTTGCTCTGCTCAGCTCTGTTGGCTCTGCTAGCTCTGCTCTGCTTTGCTTAGCTCTGCTCAGCACTGCTGGTTCTGATAGCTCTGCTCTGCTCAGCTCTGCTGAACTATGAAGAAGAAGAATTGATCGAGAATGTCTCATACCATTCTCCACTGACCCGAAGTCAGACTCAGAGTGCGTACGATTGGTCCCAGACCAGTCTCAACCGACCCAAAGTTAGTGTCATAGTATGTACGACTCTCACTGGTCCCAAACCAGTCCTGCACTAACACGAAGTCAGTCTCGGAGTATGTACCACTGGTCCCAGACCAGTCTGAGCCGACCCGAAGTCAGCGTCATAGTGTGTACAACTCCTACCACTGGTCCCAGATCAGTATCATTGATCCCAGATCAATAGAGGACATCCTAGTGTAGGGAGTACGGTAGATACAACGATGCGTCCATCGGTACTACTATGGTCCCTAACTTCATTTCCCTGCTCATTGATCAGATGAAAGGTACTTCCCATGAGTCCCAAACTGCATGGGTAGGATGCCTCGACAAGAGAACTTAATCAATCCTGTCCTCACAGGAGAACACATCAATCCTGCTACAATCGCCATGGAGAACACATCAATCCAGGCCGCCATGGAGAACACATCAATCCAGGCCTCACAGGAGAACACATGATTCCTGCTACACAGGAGAGCAAATCATCCTGTTCCACAAGAGAGCGAATCATCTTGTCCCACAAGAGAGCGTATCATCTTGCTCCAGTGCGCACCACCAGGGGAGGGTGAGTCACCCTGTGGTCGTATGTTGCTCCAGTAGAACTGCAAGCCCCCCCAGAGCTCCTAGAGCTCAATGTATGCAACATGCAGGACCCTTTTACAAAGGTCTCTTGATGACTCCAAGTCATTCGGGAAAACCACAAATTTGATCTTTCCCTCGAGGCTTTAGCGACCTGTATATCATCTCAGTGCGATGGAGCCTCCTTGCTCATCGACTTTCCATATCCCAGATAAGGCAGTGTATGATGTATGTCTGCTGGAGCAATTGTCGAATACATGATTCCTCAATAATCGAATCACACCTCTGGTTGTCAGAGAGAAAGACAGCTAACATAAGAAATTCCGCAACCATGCAGCTTCATACGAGATCATACTCGTAGCCATGTATTCAGTCTTGGCGGTGCTTATAGTGACCGACTTCTGCTTCCTGCATCGAAGCAAAATTCAAAGAGAACCAACACTGAAAAGTGCTCTAGTGATCCTCTACACTGCCTGCCCACTCATCATTCGAATAATCATGTGGTTTCATATTTTCGGCAGTGTATCTCAATCCATGAGAGATTGTGCCCCTGAAGATATCTCAGAAGATTCTTGGCACCAATCCAGTGAGGCTCAACCAAATATGAGCTCACCATGCTAACTGCAACACATATGTCTGAACGGAGGTTCTCCAAGAACATCAATGCGAATGAGTTTATGAATTTCAAAGGCATTCCCAAATCAGGTCCGACATCACTACCATATAACTTCTTGAAAGTTAAGATCCTCGAGGTAGTCACAGGCTTGCAACTTATCTTTCCACATTCAGAATCCAACTCCCTCTGTCTCCTATAAATGAGAGGGTCTGCACCTGTCAGACATACATGCCGGTACGAGAGGTTTATCATCCACAACCTTCGAGTAATGGTTTGGATCGGTTTCACTCCTAGTGAATCTCAGCTGCATTAGACAGCTATCAATCCTCTCATACTACGCCCGAGGTGTTTTGCTTCAAGCAATAAAGGGCTTTCTTCCACCTGTATACATGAGATTCCCGATCACGAGTCTCAAAACTCCTCGGGTTGTTCCAAGCCTCTGGACCTACTGCATGAGGGGAATGGTCCCCTTATAAGATTTTCCTTCCGTGCATCTCAGACATGTACCTTCATGCTCCTTTTTGAATTCAGGCATCCTAGTCACCTTCTGACTCACAGACCTCCAGTGCTGAGTCAATGGACATGGTCCCCAGTGGACTTCCTGCAACTTGATACAACCCTGAACTCAAAAACATCTTTGAAAGATCTTTTTTTTCAAACATGTACCTTTCCATCGATAAGTTCCATCCTGTAACCTTTGACTTCCATTTCCGAGATGGACATCAGGTTCTTCTTGTGGTCAGGTACATAAAAGAGATTTTGTGGTTCCTTGCTTTCGTGGAAGAGTCAACCATTTCCTTGATGACCTGCATTACCAGTCATTCTTTTGATCATAGAAGATGTCCCAGGAATGATTGTTATCAAGATATGTGTCTCTGCCATTCTGACACTCCTTCGTATAACGGCCGAACTTATTTCAACAAGGCATCCGCCTTTTCTTCCACCCTTAGATCCGAACTTCCCAAGGAAGTGATCTTAAGATGGACCATCAAAATCTTTCGCTGCGCCATTCTGATAACATTCTCTGCTTTGACTTCACCCTAGGTGAATTATGAGGAACCCATTGATCCTTCTGTCTTGTCCCAACTGTCTTCGGTGATTGCTCTTTCACTCTTGCTTGGGCATTGTCTTCACCTCAGCTCTGATACCATGTTAATTTTTGGGTATGTTCTATGCTAGAGCAATTTATTTAAATTTTCACAGTTAGCAATCACATCAGCATTAAGATAAACTGCAGATAGAACATAAATATAAAACGCAGAAGACAAGCCAAGACAAGAGGACACAAGATATGGCGCGAGCTAGGGACAAACCCCACAATGTGTGGGGAACCCTTTGATCAAATCTTCTTTTATCTTCAAAGTTCAACAGAGAAAGAGAGAGAGATTACATTTAAAACAGAAGTCAACACTTTTACTTATCTAGATCTAGCATAGATCATTTCGTATAATGATGAGATCAGTTGAAGACATTCTGCTTCAACTGATTCTTAAGGTGACTCCTTCACCTATCATTGCGCTGCATTTCATCCATTTGCTGCACCTTACTGTGTAGCACCATCTTGCTGCATCATCATGACCATGCTGTTCATGATCTCATACATCAAGCTGCCCGTACATCATGCTGTCCATAATCTGCATCATGCTGACCATGATGCAACATCCTCCATCATCATGCAGCCCTATGTTGTACTTCATCACTGATATCTTCAGTACTATTGTTATCATCATTGTTACACCATGATAGTCCCTTTAAAATTATCCCAGAGGTGATCTTTATATCGAGATCATGACTTCGTCACTGATCATCACAGCTTCTCATTGACTGCGTTAATATGCTGATTGTCTATATGACAACATTTCATACATCGTGTTCCTTACTTTGCTGCCTTGACTGTGTTCATTTATGTGCTGCCTTAACTTGTATACATCTGCATTCCATACATCATCAATATGACAACGTCCCATAATGAATATGACTTGTATATATATCAGCGTTCCATTCTGAAGCGTATATATATATATATATATATATATATTGAGTTGCTACGTATCCATCTATATATATATATATATATATATATATATTCATGGAGTTGCTTTTGCTGCGTATCCACATACATTCATACATACATGAAGTTGCTGCGTATCTACCTGCATGTATTATAGTGCGTATTCCAGATTATATGTTTCCACGAACAGCGTAGGGTTTTACTTCCTTCATGACCGCGTATATCCATATTCCTTCATTCCCATAGTTCGTGTTTCTAGACAACGTATATATATATATATATATATATCTGTATGTGTTCATGCATCTTTGCCTGCGTCCTAAACAGCGTGTAGATACCGCGTTGTTGAATCCGATCATGAACATCGTGTAGATTACCATGCGTTGTATTACGGCACCTCTTCATCACTGCGGCTCATGAACAACGTATTACTCCATGAACAACGTATTACATGATTCCATAATCTGCGTGTGAACCGTGAACAACATATTACTGGACTACGTGTATCATGAACAGGATTGCGAGTATATATGAATGATTTCTTATATGAGGGTGTATACACGTGTGAGTTCCAGTGACTGCGATGACATGACAGCGTATGACTTTATTGTCATTTGCTCCGTTCAGATGCTATGGGTATGACTGTATTGTTGTTTGCTTCATATACATATTCATTTGCCAGCGTATGAACTTACACACAACGTATTGAACAACGTATATATAATGCCCAACGTATATGCAATCATGACTATGTTTACCTTAACAGCATGTGAGTCTCCAGCGTGTAAGTCTTCCTGATCTTACGTATGTGCATGACAACCTATAGAGTATTTGTTGTGCGTTTAGGTCTCCATTGCCAACAGATTAGAGATTGTTGTACGTAGTTGCTCCATATCTGCGTAAGAGCTAGGGCATCATCCAAGGCCAGCATATTCTTCTTAGTGTCTCTCCTTCACCAATAACCCAAGACGTGGAGAGGAGGAGATCACTTGAAGAATGCGTTGCACTAATGACTCCAAATCCTCTCTTATTTATACTAAAGGTGGATGATTGAATAGACATGACGTTTGGGCTTGTAGAGCCTACATAAGAGCTGTTCGGCTTGATAATAATTATATAAACAAAATAAATTCATATCTCCATAAATACTTATCGGAATCGGATGATCTTTGGATCAATCCTACACCTCTCGACGAGAGGGATCCAATAAAAATATCAGCTGCCATAAATAAGCCGACCCACATGGAGTTTGGCCCTAGTTGCCAATTTAACACTTTCTGTGCTGTTCATTTTTTGCCATCTCTCTGGTTTGTGGATCCTCAGTTGAAGGCAGTTTCAATTGTTTCTTCAAGGCTGCTATCCCTGTATTCTTTTTCTTGAGTATTTCTTCAATTGCTTTACAGTCTTGGGGATCATATCCAATTTTAACAATAATATCTTCTAAAGATTTTATTTTGTTATCTTTAGCAAAAGATGACAGTTTTTCAATCTTAAGTTGTGACTGCACATTTGACAAGGCAGTTCTGAGCTTAGAAAGAGTCATGGCAGTTGTAGTCATGGTTGAAAATAACATGTCACTTGATTGCCTGTGCAAATCCATTTGATCAATAGGATGTATTTGGTTTACATCAAATGAAAATATGGTCTTCTTATAATCTGCTATGGATTTGGGAAATGGAATCTGAGCCTGCAAAAATGCCATTTGCATCCTTCCCCTTTCACTGTCAAAGGTAGAGAGAAGTCTGTGCTAAGAGGTGGATATTTGTTTCCAAAACTGACTTTACACGTGTGACTTGAGACTTTCATTCTTTTGTTTAATTTCCAGAAATCTTGAGAAGATGTTGGTATCTTCTGCTGAGCTGAGCTTAGTTGACTGAATAATCTCCATAGGTACAGCTGAAGAAGGAGTTGAAGAGGTAGAGGGAGGTTTGGGATCAATGGTCCCTACTGATGAAATATCTTCTAAATCTCCAAGATCAATTATTTCTGGTGGCTTGCTCCCTGATGACATTGACAATCCGGTGTTCAATTTATTCTGTAGTATAGAATACTCTTTAATTGTTTCTGTAGCTGACTGAGTTTCCTCCCTGGCTCTTTTGTGTTGAGTACTTTGAGTGACTGGAGTATTTACCTGTGGAGTGGTTATAACTTGTTCATCTGCTTCTAAGAGAGTTCCTTCAAACAATTGCTCCTGGTTCATAAACTTCTCCAATTTTGGCCTGGGAGTATGATTGTAAGGTGTTTCCTTCAATTGAACTTAGGGTTGAAATGATGCCAAAAGGATCATAAGACCAAGTGAAGCTTGGCTGGAGCTTCATATTCTTCAACAATTTGTCTGCCTCTGTGCCTGTAGACCGAGTATTACAGAGGAATGTCCCTACCTTGGCTTTGCGTTTGAATTGTGACTTTTTCTTACCTGAGACAAAATGGAGTTCATCCATATTTATCATCTGCCTGATGTATTCCAGTGAGAATATCCTCATTGTCACATACTTGGGCAATTTGTATGGAGCTAACTCACTATCATATATCCTGATTTTAGTGTAATTCTGGTACATATACCAATCACTAGTCTTGGTCTGTTCAAATAGGTGCAATGTTTTCTTAATTTCTTCTCCAATTCTGGGCTCTGCCTGGCTATTAAGTAATTGAAGAACTGGATGTACAAAAGAATCTATAAATTGAGAGAATGTAAACTTTGATGATGCTGCTCTGACTAACTCTGTCCAGTGAATCATTGATTGATTCACTCCTTGTTCATCTTATAATGAATCTCCTTGCTGAAACAAAATCAAATGAATTATGACTGAGCTATATCTGAACACTCCTTGTGTGGTAAAATTCATAAATTGTTCATGTATATTATCAACCAAGAATTGGCTATAATTATACATGAAGGCAGGTTGATATTCCTTATTAAAAATGGAAAAGAATCCAAGGATGGATTCATCAACAAGTTGATCATTTTCATAGCCTAAGAGGTATGACAACAGGGAGATGATATGTCTAGTGGCTTCAGGGAACATAGAAGATGAATAAGGTGGGTTTCTCTTGGGTAATTCAACATCTTCTGGTAGAAAGAGTTCAAAAATAAGGGCTCTCTGTGGGAAGGTGAGTTTATTATAAAGGTCCATGAGAGCTGTTGGTGAGAAATAGCTGAGGGAGTCAGATGAAGGTATCATCAGCATTTGGTTTATACTCTGAGCAGTAATGGTGATCAAGATGTTTCCATCCTGAGTCATCACTGTTCTCTGCACAAGATCATACCTGGCTTGACACCAAGTGATCAAATGAGGGAAATGATGAATTTTAGGAAAGGAGAACAGAGGCAAAAGTGTCTCCCAGAAACGAAAGGGATCTTCCTTATCTGTGTATTTATGCTTTAGCCACAGATGCAATTCATGGAAATCGAATTCTCATTCATATTTTGTGACTTTGAACAGGGAGTCTACAAGGGAAAGATGATCCAAGTCGATCAAGGTTGTAGATGGATTCTCTTCTTCAACAGTTTTCTACGTTTTAGTTTTCGGGGCCATCTTAGTGTAGGGGAGGAAATAGAAAAACTGATTCAACTGAAGGATGAATGATAAGAAAAATATAAATAGGGAGATTAGAGGTCTTGGCAAAATGGATCAAAGCAGAAAAGTAGTAAACAGTAGAGCCATGGGCTATTTATAAGTAGAATTTAGCTTAATTTACCGTTTAAAACTTGACCGTAGGAAATTTATTATAGAGGAGCGGGTTTAATTTTCCAACAGGAGGGTAAAATGGTTAAATGAGGCTGGCAACGGGATGGGAGTGTATGGCGCAACGACTTTACGATGTGGCGGCTTGTGAGTGGATGAGGGATAACGAACAGGTAACGAATTTATGACGTGGCGGCTTCCGTACGGAGAAGGGGTGTAATGAGCGGATGATATGGCTCGGGGGTGCGGTCCACTATTGGAAGGTTGAAAATTGCCGGTGGGATTTCGGGGCGGGGGTTGAGGCGGTTTATGGTTTTAGGCTTTGGGGGTCCGAAATACCACGGGAGTGCCATGTAGCAAAAATAGGCGGCCATTGAAACAACTTTTCGGACCCCCCCCCCCCCCCCCCCAATCGCGTTAATGGGAAACAATTGAAGGGGGGCTGAAATGCTACGTTTGTCGTTGATCCGGGCAGCATTGATCATGCCCGTTGAAAAGTGTCGGCTGTTTATTTGGCGCCGATTTAACGTTTTGTCGTTTTGCGACTTTAGACAATTAAACGCCTTTGCCCTTTATGAACCATATGATAGAAGAAACTTAATGGCGCATTTAAACTAGCTGCCTGAAATTTATTTGATTTTCAACTAAAACAATATTTTTGTTCTTTTGTTTTGTTGCCTAACATTTTATTTGGTTTTGCCTTCCTTTTTTAGGGCAATTTAACCTATCATTTTTTCTGATATGGACATGATATAAAATATTCCTATCATTTTGTTTTGTATTTTTTTTTGTCCATATCCTAACTTAACATTTTAACTTATAATATTTTTTATTTTTATTTTTCTAATATGCTAACTTATCAAAACCAATATTGTTACAATGGATAGGTCCCGTGGTCAAGCCTGCAACAACAAATTGACAACCAGTAAATACTAAATAGAGCAGCCAAAGACCTAGCCAGCTGCCAAGAGTCGCATTGGTTGAGGTGTCAAGCTAGTGCGTTGCATAGGTAGAGGTAGAGGCTGATAGATGGGTCTAATCGGACGACAGGGAGATGACCATATGTCGGGTACGAGGACCTAGGCCATATTAGTCATCAAATATGGTGAAAGCACATTTCTAGCAACAAATTTTTCAATTAGGTTTCCGATTTGGGAAATGGTTGCAACTTGCAACTAGGTTGAGATTCGAATATAGGTTGGAGGGGGAGTCAAACTATATCCTTGAAAGGTGAGCGTTTCACTAATTCTCATGGAAAATGGCATATGGGAGTTTTCTAACACCAAACTCACCTTGCCTACAATTGTTGTAGAAATAGTCATCCATAACCAAAAGTATGTGAAAGCTAAGAGGATAATCTTGGATGCAATGAAGGATCATGTGATTCCTCACCTAGTTGAGAAGAAGACAATTGGATGTGCGAGGCTTCGATGAAGCTTTGTCAGAGTGATGACACAAATAGGAAGATGGTGTTAAGAGAGAAAATCAGGAACACGAAGATGACCAGATTAGATATTATGACCAATTATCTCACCAAGATCACTTAGGTACGAGATGATTTAGCACTAGTTGGGGAGGTAGTGACAGATGATGAGATGGTAAGGATGGCATTGAATGGTTCACCAAACCATGGGATCCTTTTATGAAGGGCATCATTGCATGAGAGCATCTTCCTGATTGGGACAAGTAATGGGATGATTTTGTCCAGGAGGAGATACCCAAGGAATCTCTAAGGGGCCAATAGAAGGGTGATGATGAGAAGCTTGCCCTTTGCCAGAAAGGCAAGAAAGGAGAAGAAAAATATAGGTGGAGTGACTATTTCACATGCTGGAAAGAAGAAGGATCTAAGTAAAGTAAAATGCTTTGCATGCCACAAGAATGGGCATTACGTTTCATAGTGTCTTCAATGGAAGAAAAGGAAGGGAAAGTCACAACATGTAGCAACATCTTCAGGTACTCAAGTTAAGTAGTTTACTGCGAAGTTTGAGGAGGATTTCTCATGTCTATTGTCTCTTTGGCACAATTTCCAAGGATGCTGGAGTTGGGAGGTTCTCTGGAGTTGAAGTATATTTTATAGTTAAGGCTTAAGAAGAATTTACTCTTAAGTCTCAGCCATGGAGGATAGGGTATATGCCATCACTTTTTAGGACAGGCAAGTTCTCATTTGGTTGAAAGAATTTTGCCTCGACTCAAGATGAGTTGTTGGAGGCAAGCAGGGTAATTCATACATGTTGAAGGCTCAACTATCATGAGCCCTAGTTCATGACAATGAAAACCTATGCGAGCTATGGCATAGGCAGATGGGTCAGTTGCATCACAGAGCATTTCCCATATTGAGGTAGATTGTCATTGGTCTTCCAGAGTTACAACAGGAACTACAAGAGTGTGCAAGGGATGTCCACACAGCAGGTATGCCAAGGTTGTTTTTTTTGAGCAGTGAGAGCAGATATAAGGGGCTCTTGGATCTGGTTCCTACGGATGTGTGTAGTCCAATGTTAGTAGCATTTGTGATGGGTTAAAGTTACTATGTGACCTTCATTGATGATTTCTCTAGGACATGGATTTTCTTCAAGAGGACCAAGGATGAGGTCTTCAGTCAGTTTTGAGAATTTAAGTCTCTCGTGGAGAATCAGACAAGAAGAAAGATTAAAGTCTTGAGGGTGGATAATGGGGGTAAATAGACCTCCCTCTACAACTCCACCAAACTGCCACGTACAAAATCAATCAGTGTCTCTTCTAAATAAACTGACATCTGTGTTATTTCAAAATCTCAATCCTCCAAAGGATACTGACCACCTATGAATATGAAGTGACATAGCCCTGGAACATAAGTAATTTGCCAAATTCTGTCATCCCTCAAGTCAACATCGTGGAAAACAAGTCGATGAACACCACATCATGAGCCATCCAAGAAATCTTGCAAAGATACATTTCTGTATAAGACCAATATCTATGGATGACATCTATTAGAGACATAAAGATATAATTCTACGTAAGTCAACTCATTAATCCCGGAATACCAAACTTGTGGCAAAGGTAGCAACCCATGGAAGGATATCAACAACTTGTAAACATGAGAATCCCTCTCATGGATTTCAAATCCTGTAGTAACTGAAACAACCTAGACTAGATCAACTCCCTTATCTTAAGGGATTCCTAAAGCGAGAGTAACATCATGGGCAACTCCCTTTGTTTGAGAGTATTTAATAACATTGTTCCTATACTCTACAACATTCCCATCATTTGCAACCTTAGAATCAATCTTAGCATTATCCTCCATCAAGGTATCACACCTATCTTCCTCAAGACAAGTGGAAGTCTCATGAATGCAAGAAACTAATGCAACATGACTAAGGATATCTTTAGTATGGATACTTGTCCTTAGTATATTTTTGGATGCTCTTATATGCTCTTGAGCCTCTAGGAATGTCTATGTGAGCCATCTCGTTCTTCGGTGGGCTGAGGTAGAAAATTAGGCCCTATCTAATCATTGCCTTAGCTCATCAATACCAACATCTAACTCGTCACGAATCTTTGGATTAGTCTTTGGAACAACAACCTTCTCAATCTACTCAATCACTGAAAATGAATCTTGTCATCTGGAAGATCTCACATCCTTATCAAACTTCACAACTTTGCTCACCATTGTCTTCTTATGTGTTGAATTATAGACCTTGTAATCCTTGGAAGTCTCGCTGTATCGAACGAAAATACCCTTGATATTGTAGGGTTTCAACTTTGTTCTCTTCTCCCTAGGCACATGAATATAAATTGGACAATCAAACACATGAAAATGAGATTCATTTGGTTTCACTCTAGTGAATGCTTACTTTGCTGTCATGTCTTTCAAGATCCCATGAGGACACCTATTCAAGATATACACTAATGTATTACAAGCCTCGACCCCAAAACACATGGGAAAATCAATGTCATGAATCAAGAAACTAATGCAACATGACTAAGGATATTTTTAGTATGGATACTTGTCCTCGGTATATTTTTGGATGCTCTTATATGCTCTTGAGCCTCCTGCAATGTCTATGTGAGCCATCTCGTTCTTCGGTGGGCTGGGGTAGAAATTGAGGGCATATCTAATCATTGCCTTAGCTCATCAATACGAACATCTAACCCGTCACGAATCTTTGGATTAGTCTTTGGAACAACAACCTTCTCAGTCTACTCAATCACTGAAAATGAATCTTGTCATCTAGAAGATCTCACATCCTCATCAAACTTCACAACTTTGCTCACTATTGTCTTCTTATATGTTGAATTATAGACCTTGTAATCCTTGGAAGTCTCGTTGTATCGAACGAAAATACCCTTGATATTGTAGGGTTTCAACTTTGTTCTCTTCTCTCTAGGCACATGAATATAAATTGGACAACCAAACACATGAAAATGAGATTCATTTGGTTTCACTCTAGTGAATGCTTACTTTTGTGTCATGTCTTTTAAGATCCCATGAGGACACCTATTCAAGATATACACTAATGTACTACAAGACTCTACTCCAAAACACATGGGAAAATCAATGTTATGAATCAAAGACTTTACATTCTCAATGATAGACCCATTCTTCCTCTTAGCAACCCCATCTTGTTGTGGGCCATAAGGCATTGTCAACTCCCTCCTAATCCTTGCTGCCCTACACAAAGAATCAAACTTCACGGAGGTATACTCTCCATTATTCAAATGAACTAATTTGCTCTCCCTTCCTGTTTGGTTTTAAACCAAGGCCTTGAACTCTGTGAACTTGTTGAACACTTCATGATATTCTCAAAGAAATAGATCTAGGTATTGCTAGAAAAATCATCAATAAAGTGACATAGTGTTGATGTTTTTGTAGCCTCTGAAGGTCTTCTACATTCGCTTGGTGTCTTAGCATGTAGAAGATATTTGATTGCCTCTTTAGGTGCTTGCTTGGTGGTGTAAGTGATATTGTGATTTCTTTCGCAAGGTTAACTTAGGTTAACTTGGGATTTGTTCTGACGATGAGTCTTTTTATAGACTCGAAACGTCGATACAAAAATGGATACTGTGGATATTCCGTATTCTCAAAACTCTCAAAAGTACAATAATTAATCTAATTAATTATTGTGGACTATTAGGCCAAAGTTCTAAGGATAAATAATAAAATTATTTTAGTGACTTAGATATTATCTCAACCGTTGATCTCAAGTGAGGCTTAGGATTTAATCCTATCCATTGATCACTTGGGAGATTAAATTAGTTGTTTTGGCTTAATGAAATTATAAAATATGCCTAAGGGAGAGGTGAAGAAACGCAATTGTGGAGAAAGTTTGTTTTTTTTCTAGAGTGAGAGGCTCAATTACACTGGATAGAAGTGAGGAGAAGTGCAACACGGAATTTTTGGAGAAATTCAAGGAGATTGAGGTTAGGGAAGATGGAGGTCAAGTTGTTGAAGAAGAGGGCCAAATTGTGGAGGAGATCAAATAATATAGGGAGGTCGATTTGCTAGTGAGACATGTTAGTTCTCTAGGGATGATTTGCTTTGGTGGTTTGATTTCTAGAGGTTGAATTCTTTGATGTTGATTTTCCCAATGGGGCCGAGTTTCTAGGTGCTGTATTTTTTGTATGTATTCTTTGTGGGTCTAACCCAAATTTTTGCCGAGAAATTTAATGAAGGAAGATTGGGTTGGATGTAAATTGGTTGTTATGATGTGATTGATCTCTTCAATTTATGATACATGTATTTATTTTTCGGCAAATTCAAAAAGTTTGAGATAAATATTTTTTTGTGTTCTAATAAATTTCTATTTTGCAGCGAGGGTATTGTGGCTAAAGTCAATCTGCTAAAATGGCATTATCAAGTCTAAATATGATGATAGGTTGAAGGGGGCTATAAACTTCAGTCCATGGAAGGAATGAATCACCCTTATCTTAATGGTGAATGGTTTCTGGGAAATTGCAAGCCAAGCGATTCAAGGTCCTTAGGACGCTACCCAAGCTGCTGAATATAAGTTGATTGATATAAAATCCAGGAGCATTATTTTGGATGGTGTGAAGGATCACGTAATCCCTCACATAACAAAGAAAGATTCAATTTATTAGAGGTGGTTGACCTTAACAAAGTTGTACCAGAGTGACAACCATACTAGAAAGATTTTGCAAAGGGAGCAGCTGAATATTATCAAGATGGACAAATTTGAGACTATGGCCTCATACTTCACAAGGATTCAACTAGTTTGTGATGAACTTTCAACTGCTGGTGAAGAGGTGGATGAGATGGATCTTGTCAAAGTAGCACTGAAAGGGTGTACAAAGCAGTGGGCAACATTTATGACAGGTATCCTAGCCAGATATAAAGTTTAAACTCCTTGATTTGGCCAGATTGTGGGATGATTCCCCCCAAAAGGAGATTTGATAGGAGTCTATAATTAGCGGACAGTGCAAAGGTGGAGATGAGGAGAACCGTGCTTTGTTGGGCAAGGAAAGAAGGGCAAGGTTAAATCCAAGCAAAACCAGAGTGGTGGAGCATCTTCATAAGGGAAGAAAGACATTAGTGAAGTGCTTTTCATGTCACAAGTTTGGTCATTATGTTGGACAACAAGAAGAAAGGCAAGGGAAGACAACAATAGCCACATCTTGCACAGATGGATGAGTTGGCTAACAAAATCGAGAAGGAATCTGCTCTAGTATCTTGTCTTTCTGGCATCGTTACAAGAGGGCTGTGGTTTGTGGACAATGGAGCATCTCGTCACATGATGGGAGCTCGTGATATCTTCACCAATATGGCCAAGGAGAACAAAGATCTACTTGTGGAGCTTGGTGGCAACACCAGGTATGCAGTGAAGGGTATTAGCAACCTACAATTCTAGCTAGACTCAGGGAGTCTTACGGAGTTGATGTATGTACCTAGGCTAGAGAAAAATTTACTCTCAGATTTGGCCATGGAGGACACAGGATTTGAGGTCATTTTCGCGGGAGGTGAGGTAGCTATTAGGCCAAAAGGGGTTGATCCTAGCATAAGGCGAGTTATAGGCAATAAGGAGAGCATCTTATATTTGTTTAGAGGACAACTAGTGAAAGCCCTAGTACATAGTAGTGACGTCTAGAATGAGATTTGGCACACGAGAATGAGACATCTACAATACAGGGCTCTACCATTGTTATGGGAGATGGTCACTGATTTTTTGGAGTTCAGTATATAGAGCATGATGGTGTGTGTAAGAGACATAGTATTCAAAACCAGTTGGTTTGAATGGGAAACCGGTCAAACTGGTTAGTTCATTAGTTAGAAGGGGATGGATGAGTTGAAAAACTGGGTTAGGCTGATTCGCAGGCTAGAGTTTTCCATTAACCGGGCTATTGATTTCCCATAAACTGGTTGGTTCCATCATACATCAGCTGGTTCATTACCAGCTCGGCCGCTGACTCCATAGATTTGTTTTTTGGCTTTTTTGAACGGTTTTAAGGGAACTAGGGGCTATTTCGCTCCAAAAACAACCCCTCAAATCCTTTAAAAGGAAGTCTCCCCTCTAATTTTCCCCACATATCTCAACCCTAGCAATGCTGGTAATCAATGGCAATGTTAAATTCTTAATGTAAAAGTGACACTTCCTTTATCTTTCATTTTCATCCTTTTACTTAAATTTTTAACATTACTATGAAATGACTCTGGATGTTTGATAGTGGTTTCAACCTCATTGGATTTCATATGGAGAAACTAGATTTTTAGATATCACTCAAAATCCATCAGAGTTAATGGTTTTTAGGATTTCAAGATTTAGGGGATTGCAGTGTTTCCAATTGATTCTGTCATACGTGAGGGTATGAGATTGGCATTTGATCAAGAGCATGAAGCCCTTTGAGTACCTTGTTGTTGGTGGCATGGATTGTTGAACTTTGTTGATGTTGGTGGTATCGCTTGAACTCCTCTACCATGGCCTTAACAAAAATGTACCCTTCACTCAAAGGAAAATAATGGGTTAGGCATGCTAAGCTTTTTTACCATATTATAAGGTTGAGGAGATGAATCGTTCACTCAAACCAAAATCATTAGTTAGGCATGTTAAACTTTTTCAAATTCTACTGTATTATAAGGTTGAGCAATCCAAATGTGAAGGCTTTAAGCTAGATGATGTTTACGTAGCTTTTGTCGATGATCCCATTTCTAGTAGTGCTAAATGAATGATGATTTTCATGAGTGATCATGTTGATCAATGATTTGTAGTTTTGGTATCTAATTTTGCTGCTGCTACTACTACTACTGAGGTTGCAGAGGAGTCTGAGGAGTCCTTAGACTTTGAGCCAGATGATATTTATGTAGCTCATGTTGATGATCCCATTGTCTAGTAGTGGTGATGAGTTTGATCATGATGAGGAGTGGTCATGTTGGTCATTGATAGATAGACTTCTAGGCCAGTGACCCCATAGCTTGTAGCATTGTTTTTGGACTCTAGAGACCATTTAGAGCCTCATTAAATATGAGTTTTGTTGTTGATATGTATTGCATGTGGTGCCATTTTGATATATTCACCTTTACATGGTTTATAAATGAGAAAACTTTGTATATTTTACCTCTATTGCTTTGGATTCTTGGAATCATGGTTTTAAATCTAAAAAATATTTTTTTTTCATTAAAAAATAATTATTTCATGTTTTTTTAAAGACCAGTTCATTGAGATTTGACCAGTCTGGTTTTCAGGTTCCAGT
Organism: Pinus tabuliformis; assembly: GCA_031772625.1. Classification (NCBI taxonomy): domain Eukaryota; kingdom Viridiplantae; phylum Streptophyta; class Pinopsida; order Pinales; family Pinaceae; genus Pinus; species Pinus tabuliformis. Next base: position 527,504,698 of record CM062813.1, on the reverse strand, counting down.
TCTGGTTCGAAAACCGGTTTGGTAGGTGGAGCGGTCCAGTCATCGTTTTCAATTTTGAATACTATGGTAAAGGGACGTGTGCTTGGAAAGCATGCCAAGGCCACATTTCCTAACAGTGAGATCTCAAAGGCCTATAAGATCTACATTCTAGGATAGAGGAAAATAGTGATTGGGAGGAATGTTAGATTTGAGGAGTGTAGGACCTTTAGGAGGTCACATGGGACAAATCTAGCTATGGTAGAGGGCCATGAACGCAATGCTCCGAAGGTTGAGTAGGGGCCAACAACACCAACAATTTAGACAACATTAAAATCTGGAGGAGGAGCAAGATTTTCCTTTGGGCTCTACCATGAGAACGCTAAGACGGGCCAAGTAGTCCTTGAGGGATGCAAGGGAGCATGTGGAGGCTCCCAACAAGACCTTTAGGGAGAGTATACCACCAACCATATTTTCCAGTTATTTGGCCTTGACGAACAATATCAATGAGTCCGAGCTTTCTACCTTTGGGAAGACAACAAACTAGCAGGTTTGTAGGGACGCCATGGTGGAAGTGTATAGTTCCATCATGAGGAACGATGTGTGAGAGATATTACAAAAAAGAAGTCAGTGGTCACCTCTCGATGGATATATAAGATGAACCATGTAGCTGTTGGAAGTGTTGAAAAGTATAAGGCGAGGTTCGTGGTGAGAGGCTTCTCCCGGAACGAGGGAGTGCACTACGGGAATTTGCACATGTCGCCAGATATGTGCCAAAAAGAGGGAGTGTACTATGAGGATTTGCACTTGTTGCTAGATGTGTGCATCTATCAAGGCGATCATTTCTATTGCTTCAATGATAGAGTGGAGAATACATTAGATGGATATGAAGATTGGCTTCCTCAATGGGGTGATTGAGGAAGAGGTGTATATTGAGCAGCCTTAGGGCTTTGAAGTGCATGGGAGGGAGTCCCATGTGTGCAGATTGAAGAAGGCCTTATATGGACTTAACAAGCATCTCGCACATGGTACTCCGGGATTGATCGGTACCTACTTGGTTTGGGCTTCACCAAGAGTGAGGTGAACTAAAATTTGTACTATGTACTTATTGAGGGCGAGTCGCTCATCTTGGTACTCTATGTTGATGATCTCTTCCTGATGGGATTAGAGAAGCTCATAGGGATGTGCAAGGAGGACCTTGCTTTGAAGTTCGAAATGAAAGATATTGGGCTCATTCACTACTTGGGATTGGAGGTGTGTCAATAACCATGATAGATTTTCCTTGGGTATGGCAAGTGTGTAGTTGAGATTCTAAGGAGATTCATGATGGAGAATTGTAGGTCGATATCTACACCTATGATCAACAACTTGAGGAAGTTAAGTGGTTCTAAAGGTGAGTTGGTGGATTCCACTTTATACAAGTAGTTGATTGGGTCCTTGATGTATCTGGTCAACACTAGGCTAGATATTTGCATTGCAGTGAACACACTTAGCTAGTTTATGGTGAAGTTGAGGCAGGTTCATTAGGTGGCAGCAAAAGCACATGCTCAGGGATCTTCGTGGTACAGTGGAGAATGGAATGAGGTATGTTAGAGTTGGTGGAGTGGAGTTGTAGGGCCACACAATTCAGATTGGGGAGGGAGTTTAGTGGATAAGAAATCTACTTCTAGATGTTTTTAAAGCTTGGGATCAACTATGATCTCGTGGTATAGCAGGAGGCAACACTTAGTGGCACTTAACTTAGCAGAGGCAGAGTACATGGTGGTGAGTTTGGCGAGTTGTGAGGCGATATGGCTTCTCAAGATGCTCAAAATATTATTTTGTCTTGAGATGGGGCCAACTGTGATTCACTTTGACAATTGGAGTTGCATTAAGTTCTTTGAAAACCAGTGTTTCATGATAGGTCTAAGCATATAGAGGTCAGGTACCACTTCATTAGAGACAGGGTCTAGAGAGGAGCTATGAGATTGTAGTACATCTCCATAGAGGAGTAGGTAGCAGAGATTCTCACCAAGTCTCGAGTGAAAGGCAAGTTTGTGTTTTACAGAGATGAGCTTGAGGTGGTGGAGAATCCCTTCCTTGCTAGGAGGGAGTGTTGATTTTGTAGCCTCGAAAGTCTTCTACATTGGCTTGGTGTCTTAGCATGTAGAGGATATTTGATTACCTCTTTAGGTGCTTGCTTGGTGGAATAAGTGATATTATGATTTCTTTCCTAAGGTTAACTTAGAAAAAGTACAATAGTTAATCTAATTAATTATTGTGGACTATTAAGCCAAAGTTTCAAGGATAAATAATAAAATTATTGAAGTGACTTAGATATAGTCTCAACCATTGATCTCAAGTGAGGCTTAGGATTTAATCCTAGCCATTGATCGCCTAGGAGATTAGGGTTAGTTATTTTGGCTTAATGAAATTATAAAATAAGCCTAAGGCAGAGGTCAAGAAACACAATTGTGCAGAAAGCGATTTTCTCTAGAGTGAGAGGCTCAATTAGACTAAAGAGAAGTGAGGGGAGGTGTAGTAAGGATTTCAAAAGAAATTTAAGGAGGTTGAGTTCAGGAAAGAGGGAGGCTGAGTTGTTGAAGAAGAGAGCTGATTGTGGAGGAGATCGAATTATCCAGGGAGGCCAATTTTTCTAGTGCACAGGGGCTGTACGAGATAGGGACAAAGTGAGGCCGATTTGATAGTGAGAGAGGTTAATTCTTTAGGGTTGATTTGCTTACGGTGGTTTGATTTGCAGGGCTGACTTCTTTGAGGTCGATTTTCCCAGTGGGGCTTAGTTTCCAAGTGCCTAGCAACTGTATTTTTTTTATGTATTCTTTGTGGGTCTAACATGGGATTTTCCCGAGAAATTTAATGAAGGAAGATTGTGTTGGGTGTAATTTCGCTGTTGTGGTGTGATTGATCTCTTCAATTTATTTCCACTGCATTTTTAAATTAATAAACTAGTGCATTTATTTTTAGGCAAATTTAGAAATATTTGAGATAACTATTTTTTGGGGGTTTTAGTAAATTGTTGAGGTAAAATAAATCAGATTTGGTATGAGAAAAATTAACACATTGCACCAAATACTTGTTAAGGAAGTGGAAGATATAGTTCCATGCACATTAGAATGGATTATATCAATACTTCATCTTGATCTATGTTCACTCAGTGTTCCATGGGGACACATCGCTAGGGTGGGGTGCACGCACCTCACACTTCCCACACACTTGGGATGGGGGGATTCCTGGGGAAACATTTTCTCACGCTCCCCATTTGGGGAGACATAGGGAGACACACGGGGAAACATTTACCCAGTATGGGGGACACGTTTCCCCAAAAGGGGTGCTCGTGGGCGTCTCCCCTCAAAACAGGTTAGGTGTCCCCCCTTAATTTTTCTCGAAAACAATGGTTTATGAGTGGAGAAACTTAATATTCAACCCTAGGGCCCTACTAATGCTATGTAATTCATGGTAATGTTAAATTCTTAATGTAAAAGTTGTGAAAATTCCAAACTGGAATTTTATTGCAACAATTGGAAATTATTCTCTTAATTGTTAATTTTATTTAACAATTTATTTGCTGTTTTCTACTGAAAACACTGAATAAATCACATTGCAACCTACACAAATAAAATTGCGGAAGAATAAACGCTGGAAGAAATGCTAGCACAGACATAAAAATAACACAGTTATTTTTGGACAAAAGTCCCTAGAAAAACCCAATGCGGGAAAACCGGTGCAACAGATGAGGGTTTTATTATTAAGCAGCAATGAAATAATCTGAGTACAATCTGGACGCTGAATACTGGCAATCCTGCAGAGAGAAATACTGGAAAAAATCTAGTGAGGAATTTTCCTCACCCCACAGGGAAATTCGGGCTCTGACTGCAACTCCAAGTGAGCCGTCCAAACTGCCTCTTTGCTAGCTCCGCGTCACCCTAGCTCAGTCCCTTTTGTGCTCAGTCTGGATTAGCCTCTCCTCAAGCCGTCTAGTTTGCTTCTGTTTGGTAAAATGTTTCTCTTGGCCCCCAAAACCTTTGTCTAGCTCCTGGCACTGAAACTTGGCTTTCCCTCAACAGAATCAAAACTGCCTCTAGAGGCTATTGCGCTGCACCATCATCAACCTCTCTGTGGCTCTTCTGTCTCTGCAAATGCACTCAACGAATTTGGAAATCTTCCTCCGGCTTCACTGTCTTTGCCCTTCTCACTGCTTCGATCTCTAGTTCTCTCTCTGGCCATTGATTGCTGCTACTCTAGAAATTGATTTGCTCAGAAATCAAACCTCTCTAGTGTCTTCTCCATCACCACATCGACCTCCTCTTATAATCCTGCATTGGAGCACCAATGACCAAGATTAAAACTTAATCAATGGATAGGATCATCTCTGGATTGATCTGTGTGAGTTTCTAGATGTGATTCACTCCTTGAATTAATTAATACTGATTAATTAACCATATTCCCTAAGTTTAGACTTAGGAAATATTTTAAAACTGGTTAATAATATAATTAAGTAATTTCTAGGCGGAATTTCCAGAAACAATTTCTGGGTTTTGGAGATCTCATGTATTTTAGCCTCTCCACAAAATTTCAAGGCCAAAAAACCTCTGATGCTACAAAAACTAACACTCCCTCTTAGCGAGGAATGTGTTCTATTGCTATTGCACACCTTGTAGCAACAACCTGTCTCTGCATCATCTCTTGTCACACTGTTGATGTCTTGCCATACTGCCCAACCAATGCGCAACTCTAATATATGCTGCATTTGTGTTGTTGCTGACTTTGTTGTACTGCTGCCAACATTGCATCTGCACTGCAACTCCCTCTCATCTGTTGCTGCTGCAACTGAAAAGAATCCAAAACACTGAATCAATTGTGATCAATATAATGCATCTGTCACCCAGTCTCTAGCTGTTGCTTGTATTTGCACTATCACTGAAGAATCTGCGCTAACAATATTGTTGCCAACTTTGCACTGTGCTCCCTAACATCTGACTGCTACTAGTCTCTGCAACCTTCACTCTGGAATCTGATTGCGTCAACAGTCACATCCATCGAATACTGTGGGCCCCCGTAGCAAGGTATTGATATATGAGGTAGACCCCTCAAGGATTTTGCCCATCTGTAACACTCTGGGGCTACAACACCAAGTCACCCCACCTCACTCTTGGAGGTATATCAACAAACATGGTGAAGTCTTCCTCTGGCCTGAAGGAAAGCCTATCGATCTTTGCTGAGGTTGCCTACTAGTCTTGCTTCTCCTCCTTGTTCTTCTTCTCGAGACAACACTGGGTACTGTAGTGACTGAGCTCACCATACCTAAAGCACATGACCTTTGACAGGTCCTTCTTCTTCTTTCTCTGCCCCCCTGTCCTTGATAGGGGACCCTTTGATGCAAGGGCCACATTCTCCTCCTCCTTCATCTGCTTTGATTCGTTGCTACTGCCACTGATGGAGCTCTTCAATAGTGCTCATCTCAACTTCTCCTGCTTCAAATCGACCCACATCCTGTCCCACCTTGGCAAGGTATCTCTGCCCAAGATACTTTGGATGAATACCTGCCACTCCTCTGAGACACTGTTGAGTGCCAATCGCACTAGCTCCGTGGGTTGAGGTGCTACCCCAACAATTGACAACTGGTCTCAGACCTCCTGAATCCTGGTGAGGAAGGGATCTATGCCTTCCCCCTTCTGCATCCTGATGCATCTTAGCTTCTCCTCTAAGTACATCTTCTGCTACTCGGAAGTACCTTGGTATAGCATGGAGAGAGTCTCCCACATCTCTTTGGTAGTATATTTGCCAGCTATATGTGAGACAATATGATCCTGGACTCTGTCTAGGATCAACTTATTTGCCTGTGCCATCTTCTTCTTGTACTCTTTCAGCTGATCTGCATCAGTGGGAACTGCTACCACTGCATTAATGTATGTTTTCAGGACAAATTCATCTAGAAGGAAGGACATCCTTGCCTTCCAGATGACATAGTTGGAAGATCCATCCAACCTGTCCTGATCACGAAGCCCAACAGTGGCCATCTCAATGAACTATCGAAAACTTCCGTTTTCTTTCTGCTAAGTTGATGCTCTGCTATTCAGACTCCCTTCTGTAGTGAGAAGATCTGCTCAAACAATTGGTGATCTGCAAAGAAAAATCGAACTACTTGAGACTAGAAGTTCCCTGAGGAAAATTTTCCCTCTGTATGTGCTCTTCTCTCTTCCACTCAGATGATGGTTCTGCTTTAGCGAATTGCTGCAAAAGCCACTGCATCTAGCTAGATATTTTCTCAATGAAAAATCAGGGCTGCTCCCTTTGCCTCTAGAATCACTCGATCTGGTAGGATCAATTTTTTCTCCCCCACTCAAAAAAATTGAACCTTCACAAGTAACTCAGCCTCCTGGTAGAATGACTGTGCTGCCCTTGGGAATTTCACTCCGCTGCCCACAATGAGCAGCAAAATTCCTTCTCTCTTCGCCTCTTAGCTCTCCAGCTGATCAACTGCACTCTAATACCATTTGAAAATTCCATACTGGAAATTATTCTCCTAATTATTAATTTTATTTAACAATTTATTTGCTGTTTGCTATGAAAAATACTGAATAAATCACACTGCAATGTACACAAATAAAATTGTGGAAGAATAAACGCTAGAAGACATGCTAGCACACACACATAAAAATAACACAGTTATTTTTGGACAAAATTCCTTGGAAAAATCCAATGCGGGAAAACCTGTGCAGCAGATGAGGGTTTTTTTATTAAGCAATAGTGAAATAATCTGAGTACAATCTAGATGCCGAATATTGGCAATCGTGCAGAAAAATATTGGCAAAAATCTAGTGAGGAATATTGCTCACCGCATAGGCAAATCCAGGCTCTGACTGCAGTGCCAAGTGAGCTCCAAACTGCCTCTGTGCTGGCTCTGCGTCACCCTAGTTCAGTGCCTTCTGGGCTCAGTTTGGATCAACCTCTCTTCAAGCTGTCTAGTCTGCTGTTGTTTGGGAAAATGTTTCTCCTAGCCCACAGAACCTCTGCCTAGCCCCTGGCATTGAAAATCGACTTTTCCCCAGCAGAATCGGAACTACCTCTAGAGGCTACTGTGCTGCCCCGACATCAGTGTCTTTGTGGCTCTTCTGCCTCTCTGCAAATGCACTCATCGGATCTGGAAATCTTCCTTCGGCTTCATTGTCTCTGCCCCTCTCTCACTGCTTCGATCTCTAGCTCTCTCTTCGGCAACTGACTGCTGCTCCTTTGGAAATCGATCTGCTCAGATTTTGAATCTCTCAAGTGTCATCTCCATCACCACATCAACCTCTTATAATCCTCTATTGGAGCACCAACAACCAATATTAAAACTTAATCAATGGCTAGGATCATCTATGGATCGATTCGTGTGAGTTTCTAGATGATTCACGCTTTGACTTAATTAATACGGATTAGTTAACTATACTCTTCAAGTTTAGACGTCGAAAATATTTAAAAACTGGTTAATAATCTAATTAAGTCATTTCTAGGCGGAATTTCTATAAACAATTTTTGGGTTTTAGAGATCTCATGTATTCTGGCCTCTCCACAAAATTTCAAGGCTAGAACACATATGATGCTACAAAAACTAACAAAAGGGACATCCTTTTACTTAAATTTTTAACATTACCAGGAAATAACTCAAGATGTTTGAGGGTGGTTCCGACCTCATTGGATTTCATAGGGAGAAAGTAGAATCTTAAATCTCACTCAAAATCTAGCAGACTTAACAATTTTTCAAGATTTTAGGATTGGGGGGGGGGTTGCAACATTTCCATTGGATTTTTTCATGTACAGGGGTATGGAATTAGTATTACCAAGCCCTCTATGTACCTTGATGTTAGTGGCATTGATTGTTGAACTCCTCTATCATGACCCTACTAAAAATGTACCCATTACTCAAACAAAATCTTGACTTGACATGCTACGCTCTTTCTATCTTATTTTAATGCTTAAAGTGTAATATTTGGGATGATGATCCCAATATAGGCAATGATTTTGATGATAGGTAGCTGTTTTTGTGGCATGATATTTTTGGATGCTAGAGGCCATCTAGAGCCTATTTGTTGATGTATTGTCGGCTCAGAGATGGATTGCATTTGATGTTATTTTGGTTATGTGCACCCTTACATGCTTTCATTATAGAATATGAATTTGATATTTATATATATATATATATATATATATAAGTCACCTGACACGTGGATTCGGCATTCGATGGATACGACGATTCGGGTGTTGGATACGGAGACGTTGACCGCCCGGAATAGGACATGTTCATATATATATATATATTAAAAATTAGATATTTCTTACACAAATTCTCATTCATGATACAGATTCATTGATTTCAAACATAAATCTTCATCTAGATGCAAGTTTTACCGTTTACAAAGTAACAGTATGCATAGTACATACAAAATTCAAATACAATTGTAATCTGTGACATGTCACATAAATGATAAATGATAAATTATGAATTCATAATACATATTCAATTCATCAATGGTCCAATAGGAGAAAGACAAGATAGTAAGATAAAGATACTGACAGATGTAGTTTTCTCATTAAGTCATCAAAATCAAAATGTGTTACATAGGTAGTGCAGTGCCAATGGAAAATAGAAATATAAAATACAAAACAACTACAAGTATACAAGCCTCAAGGCAATATGTAGCTCATGACTCATGAGTCATCAATCCTCATAGTCATGATCAAAATCAGCATCACTATGCTCGTCATCATGATCACCATTGCTCTCCTTTGCTGCATCTTCCTCCCTTCCATCCAAAGTCATCTCTGCATCTGCTGGTGTGGAGGATGACCCCTCTACATTGTCACCATCATCAAATCTGACAGGCTCTAGCATTGGATCATTGAGATCCATGTTAGCCAATGCCAACCAAACACTATTGTCTAGACCCATATCATCAGGAAAGACATCCCACATCTTTGTCTTTCCCTTCAACCACTCTTCTTTTTGCTTGTAAATAAGAAGAAGGTTGGTGTGCACATACACCATTGTCTTTGCCTTGGACTGCTCAAGCCTGCTCTTCTTAACACTATACAAATTCCCGTATCTGCTCCAATTCCTCTCGCAACAAGAGGATGAATTCGCCTAAGGGAGGAGCCTCATGGCTAATTGCTTTAGAGGAGGGCTTGTTGCCCCATGATTTGCCCACCAAGAATAGGGCTTCTTAGCCCCTCTGTCTCGAATCAGATCATAGCCTGCAAATCGACCAGTGCCAGAGGAAAACTCTGCAAAGGCATCCTCCACCCCATTAAGGAATTCCCTATCCTTCCCCTTCCTTTGCCCCTTCCCTGCTTCCCTTCATTAAGCCATGAATGTTGTAAAAAAAAAAAAAAAAATCCAAGAATGCACAAATTTGTAAGAGAAATGCATATGCAAATTGCTGTAATAAAAATGCAAAAAAAATAGAAAGGAAATGCACTCACCTGTTGCTTGAATCTCCTTGAAAATGCTCCCACACCCTTTGCTCCTTGCTCCAAACCCCTCACAACAAACCCACAACAAACCCACAGCAAAATAGAGAAGTGAAAGTGAAACAAAACAACAACAAATCGTTTTTTTAATGCTGCGCGGGTGGGTTTTTCTGGATTCGTGTCCAGAAATTGTGATACGTCGTGTTTGATTGGGACACGATCCAGATTCGAGTGTGTCCCAATCGAACACGACGTGTCACGATTTCCGAACACGATTTGGCAAGAATTGTGTCGGATTCGACGGATTCACGACACATTGGCCCTTTTCAACGAATCCAATTTCATATATATATATATATATATATATATATACATATATATACATATATTTCGATGTTCCACCACCCCTCCTAAATTTCCTTAAAATTTGAGGGTACTCCCGCACATTCCCCCGATGTGTCTTCCTAGACCCACATTCCCTCGTCCTAGAGTCTTTGCGGAACATTGTGTTCACTACTGGGAAGAGTAGCCTTGATGTGCTTAGTAACAACACATTCTTTATAGACATGCTCCTTCTCTATCTTAAAGTTAAGCAATATTTGGACTTTGTTCATGAAGATTGGAAGTGCTCCATAATACAAATGACCAAGAGGCCTATGCCATATCTCACAACTTGGTACTTCCATGCACCAAAGCACTGTGCCTCATTGGATTTGCATGCAACCTGTAAAAACCTCCAACACGAACCTTGTTTTCCACAACAATGTTTGATCTTCTAAAGATGACCTCATGAGCATTGACCATATCATGAAGATTTTCCATACATAAAACTAAGAAAAGATTCTCCTTCAATCCGGGAATGAAAAAAACATTGTTCGGCTCACAAACATCACTTGAAGACACTTGAAAAGAATTGAAGCCAACTCGTCTCATAGAATAAGTCATATTATCACTAAGCTCCATGCTCATGTGTTCCTCATGCTCTCGAATCTTGCTAAATAAAGGCCTATCACATGTCATATGTCTCGAAGCTTCACTATCCACATAACATCCGACTTTAGACATGATGTTAGAAGTTAAACAAGAGGTCATGCTACAGAGTATAGTTGCAACCTCCTTGGCAATTGTTACACCTCAGTTGCACCTTGTTTCATACCCTTTTCTTTCTCCTTCAATGGACGATGGTTAGCATATTATCCCATCTTGTGACATTGGAAACACATAATCTTACTCTTAAGTCCTTCTTTCATCTATTTATACTTCCTTCTTCTTGTAACCTTTCTTGTTACCCTTATTCGTCTTCTTGCTGAGACTAATGTCATTTACTTTCCCTTGTTACTCTGAATAAGATTGCAATTTAATTTCTTCCTAGACAAGATCAACCCAAAGCTTTGGAAACCTTGGCAAAGTATATTGAGCATAAACACCCTCAACAAAAGGCATCTAGGAAGGAGTAAGTCCTTTTAAAGCAATGGATACCAATTCCCACTCCTCTACCATTGTTCTAGTGGAAACTAATTGATCTTTCAACTAAGTTATCTTGGTCAAGTAGCTTACCATAATATCTGCCTTGCTCATGCGAACTATTGAATTGGCTTCACAATAGCATTTGTTGAGCATATGTTTTGATGCATTAAACATACTCTTACGTGTGAGATGAAATGATCCTTCAAAAATTAAGAATATTTCTCTTTACTTCGGCTTTCTTCTTCCAGTAAGCAACCAATTGTGCTAGATGGACATGTATTGAAACATCTTTTTGAACATGCTCGCAAAGGTTAGCTTCCTCCATAAGAATCTGAAGTTTGAGCTTCCATGAACAAGATTGGAAGCTCCTTCCAACCTGTCACACTCTCTAAGATTGAGAGCCACCTTCCACATCCTAAAATAGTCTGAAATACACCAAGTCAACAATATATGAAATTAGACAACCCATTCCAAGGGTTCAATTGCTTCTCCAAATCAACTTAGGGTATCACACCCAACAAAAACAAGGTCAAACACCTCTCCCGTGTATTCTTCAACTGAATTACAATCTCCCTCTTATACTTAGAGTGGTCTCAACCACAAAATCTCTAATATCATGTGAAAATTTCATGAACTCAAATTTCTTACGTGATTCAAAAAATTTGCTTCTATCCTAGAGGTTTTCTTGACCTTAGCCTTGTGTTACAACAATATATATATATATATATATATATATATATATATAGAGAGAGAGAGAGAGAGAGAGAGAGAGAGAGAGAGAGAGAATAATGAATAACAATGCTGATGATTTTTACAATGAAGGCCCCTGGCTTAATGATAGCCTAGGGTGCCTTTACACGAGGGCTCATGATCTTTTATCATGCTCCCTGTACATAATTCTTCGTAATTAATATTTGTTAAATTTTTTATGCATAACATTGCCTTTCCCTCAAGAAAATGTTTTGTCCTCAAAGCATAGGTAACGAGGGATGTTGACAAAAATCTTCTGTCTCCCAAGAAACTCTTTTGGTAGGGTCTTCCATTTGATGAGGTATTCTTTAATTACTTAAGAACATAATCAATTTTCTTTGGTGGAAATAATAGCTTCCAGTTCTAATACACCTTCTCCTTCACCATTTAATTTAGGGAGTGTTGTTTGTGCTATTTTATGTTTCCACAACATTGTTTTTAGAAAGGAAACATGAAAAATGTTATGAATGCGACTTGTTTCAGGGAATTTTATCTAGTAAGCCACTTGATTGATTTTCTTGATAATTTGATATGGTCCATAGAACTTAGGACCTAGCTTGTTTTTTCATTGTTGCTTTAACGATAACTGTTTATAGGATTGGAGCTTTACATCAATGTTGCAAAAATCGTTATCAGGATTAAATTGGCAAGGGGAAAAAATCGGAAAAAATCGTAAAATACAAAAATATTCAATTTTTTTAATATCTAAAGTATCTACAACATAAAATAAATACATTGACACATAAAAATGATACAAGAACTAATATATAAGATGTATAATATCATTTCTAGTGCTACATCACACATAACAGTGAATCATGTCTTGAATAGTAAGTCTTGACTCCTGTGTCCCAACTTAGCCTCAAAATATATAAAAAAAATATAATAATGTATCTCATATCATGAGTCATAATGTCATATACAATGAAATGAACCAAATAACTAATACTACTGATTTCCTCTGCCCCTCTTGCGAGAAAATGCAATAGCTTTCCCTTTCCCTCTAGATGTAGATGCCAGTGGAGTTGGTAGTGGACTCTGTTGTGCTCTAGAAGTTGAAGAAGTAGGGTCTAGAGGAGGTAGACCACATCTTCTACTAGTGGCAGGGGTAGCTTGGGTAGGTGGTGTCACCTCCTCCTCCTGTTGCTCCTCCTCCTCCTCCTCCCCCTCTACACTTTCCCCTACCACATGCTCTAACCAAACATCGATAGACTCCATGAGAGGCCTCTCGGCCTCAACCCTCCATGCAACAATGGTGTGAATCCCATCCAATGAGATGGCATCCATATCAGATATCCTCTCAAGTTGCCTCACCGACAAATTGACAATCGAAGATTGTAGTAGACGTAGACCATGTCATTAAGTCGCTGGGACTCCAACCTGTACAAAGATCATAAAATAATAATTATAAAAAATATATTATTTAATGAATTCAAAAAATTAATTGGAAATTTGGAATTTAAGTTTTAAGTTTCACCTGTTGCGCTTCTTCTTGTGTATTTTTTCAAATACACTCAAGTTGCGCTCGCATCCTAAGGAGCTACATGTTTGGTTGAGGATTTGAATGGCAAGCTTTTGCAGATAGGGTACTCTGGCACCATAGCGAGTCCACCATGCATCTACAACAAAATTACAAATAAGATAAACATAAGAAAAAAATGAAATTTGAAAGTTGAAGCAAAGTATGAAGTTATGAACTTGAAGAGACATTGAAATTTGAAACAAACTAAAAAATACCTGGCATTTGAATCTTCCTATTAACCACAACCATCTCAAAGCCAAATGTGCCACCTGCCATCCTATATATCTCCATTTATTTGGAGATTTCTGCACGTTCTGTTGGAGATCGCACCATCCTCTGAACACATGTTAAGAATCCATCCATGTTTTCAGCATCAAATAAGAACCCACATGGGTAAGAAAATGCGGGGTTCAGGTAGATCCTTGTAGCATGAATGGGACGATGGAGTGTGTTGTTCCATCGTTCATCAATCACTTCCCATAGGAGGAGTTGTTTCTGAAACCCCTCATCTCCCTTATCATCATAGTAGGCTTGAATGGATTCTTTGGCCCTGTCCATGGCCTCATACAAATAGCCCATTGCAGGCTTGTCACCATCAATTAATCTAAAAACCTTTACCAAAGGTTCAGTAACGGTGCACACCTTCTGCATTTCCGCCCAGAGGTTTTCCTAGTATGAAACTAATCTGCATATGACCTCTCCTTCTCGTTTGCGGCTAAATGTTAAAGCACACCACTCTTTTGAAAGAAACATTCTCTTCACATCCCACTCCTAATTTGCGGCTAAATGTTAAAACACGCCACTCTTTTGAAAGAAACATTCTCTCCACATCCCACACAGAATTCAAGAGGGATTGAAGAGATATGAAACTGGTGGCAAACCGTGTAATGGCGGGGCGCACCAACTTCTTGTTGTTGGTGAATTTTCTCATCAAGCTAAGCATAGATGCATGATTATATATAAATTTTGTAATGCTTTTTGATGAGTCAACAATATCTTTGACAAAGGAAATTCTACCTATGTCCTCCAACATCAAATTAATACAATGTGCAGCACAAGGTGTCCAAAATAAAGTAGGATGTTTCTCCATAAGCATCTTGCCAGCAACAACATAATTTGCAGTATTGTCCGTTATGACTTGGACAACATGTTTTGACCCATCTCCAAAATAAACACATCCAGCAAATCACATAATAATTTTGCATCTTTGATATGTGAAGATGCATCAACATATTTCATAAACATTGTCCCCTTGGGACAACTAACTAAGAAGTTTATAAGGGTTCTCCCCTTTTGGTCGGTCCAACCATCTGACATCATAGTGCATGCTATTCGTGCCCATGATGCCCTAAAATCCTCCAATATTTTGATGCAGTGAACCTTTTGATCTTGAAGAATGCGACCTCTAAAGTCATCATAAGAAGGGATTTTGTACCCTGGGCCAACAACTGCAATAACATCAACAACAGGCTGGAAAAATAGATTATTCCTTGCAACACTGAAAAGAATATCACTCCAAAGGAGAAACTTGTCCAACAACTTGTCAGCTTGTTCTTTCTCATTTTTTAAGCATTGAAGTGGTAGATGGTTGTGAATCAGATGTGGTTCTAGGAACAAAAAACGATGAGGTAGCTACAGGGTTGGTTGTAGACATTGATGTTGAAGCAGAACGAGTGCCACTTCCATATTCACCTCCTAACACTCTCCCTGCGGGTTGCTTCTTCAGATCTACTTTGGTCATTTTGTCTTGCTCTAATTCTTCTAATGATCTCTTGGCTCTTCAGATGATTTCTGCATTTGTGTTGGTGCAAGGGCCTACGTCATGTCCAAGGATTTGTGCAAGGTGATACTTCAATCTATAAACCCCCCTGACATATGTTGCCCACACAACTTGCAAGGCAAGTTCATTCTATCAAACCCTCCATCAGGTTCACCAAATTCCCATAAAGGGTCCAATTTCCTTGGCATGTTTGTAACTTGGTTGAATTCTTGAGTTTTAATGTAAGATGAAGTTTGAAGTGAACCTATGGCACAATAAGAATTGCAAGTTAAAAAAAAAAAATTACATACATGACACAACACATTGAATTTTTGACAAAAAAACCAACTCAATCCAAAATGAACTCTCTTCACTCTCTGCAACAAAAATGAAAAAAAACACTATCAAATGTGCTCAAAAATCATTGATAATCAATGGGTTATAGAAACCCAAGCAAAAACAAGAAAAAAACCAAAACAAAATGGCTAAATTTGGTGCCCATAACTGGAAACCACAGTTTGCCGAAGAAATTTGATCCAAGGATGAAGTTCTCTTGCTTGGGATGCTAAAATCTCTCGTTTTTCCCTTCCTCTGCCCTAGTAGACGCCTTCTTCTCCTCCTCAGCGCTCAAACAGCTCCGCTGTCTGCTAAAAATGACAAAAAAACTCTTTTTTTTTTTGCTCTTGCTCCGGTATAAAACGCGTTGTCCGGGAGCCTGGCGATTATTTCCCATTGAATCGCGATTATTTAAAAAAAATCGCGATTTTTTTAGTGATTTTTATCAAAAAAATAGTTCGTAATAATCAGGCGATATTATCGGGAAAATGAAAAAATCGTGATTTTTTGATGTTATCTCTAGAAAATTGCAATTTTCGCAACACTGCTTTACATATACCCAGTCCCCTTCATTCAATTCTTTGTTTGACCTATGTTGGTCAACTTGTTGCTTCATACGATTTCTTGTGATGTTTAAATTTTCCTCGAGTTTTTGAACAACTGTTTGGTTCTCCTCTAGGTGATCTTTTACTACTGAAATTTTTATATAATTTATGGCTAACTCCTTCCATTTAGGAAGTTCATACCCGTAGAGAGTTTGAAATTGTGTCTTTTTGGCTGAATTGTGATAAGTGGAATTGTACCGCCATTCTGCTAGATGTGTCCATTTAGATCATTTGTTCTCCTTGCTTATTACAAAACAATGAAGATATGCTTCCAAACATTTATTGACAGTTTTAATTTGCCCATCTATTTGGGGGTGGCAGGCTGAGCTGATGTTGAGGGATATCCCACTATGTTTGAAGAACTCCTTCCAAAAGTTTCCCTTAAAATTGAAAACCCGGTCACTAACAATGATCTTTTGAAACCCATGCAATTTGTAAATATTTTTGCAAAATATTTCGACAATCTGTTTTGCCGAGTTTGATATTTTTATGCTCATGAAGTGTGCATATTTAATGAGTTTCCCTACAACCACAAGGATTTTATACTTCCCGTTCAACATGGGTAGCCAATTGATATTTCTTCCCATTTATGGTTTGGAAAATGCAGGGGTGGAACAATCTTGGTGTTAAAGTATTTTCATTTTTGTTTCTTTAGCATTTATCACATTCTGCCACGTATTTTTGAATTTCCTTTTACATCCCTTTCCAAAAAAATGATTGACGTATATTATGGTAGGGTTTTGAAGAATTCCACATGTCCAACCGCTAGTGAAGCATGACACTCGTTAAGAACTTTGGTTTTGAATTTGGAAGTGGCACTTAGATAGATTCTCGAGTTTTGAATTTGAATAGGATTATTGATTAGGTTACATGTTTCTGGATTCTTCACGTATTCACTTCAAATTTCATCTAACCATTTCGAAACTATAGTTGAGATTGCAAATAATGATGGATCTTCATCTTTTCGAGATAGAGCATCGGCTGCAACATTGTCTTTACCCTTCTTATGAGGAATTTTTAATCAAAGGTGGCTATTTTCTACAACTATTTTTGTTGTTCTGCTGAAAGTGTTTTTTGTTGTAGAAGGTATTGCAGGCTATTGTGATCTATACATATCAAGAATTTTCTTACTTGAAGATATTGTAGCATAATAGCAAGCATCTCTTTATCATATGTTGATTTCAAGCGCTCCCTCTTATTTAGCTTTCTGCTCTCAAAAACTATGGGATGGCCATCTTGCATTAATACGGCTCCTAATCTCTTCCTAGAGGCATCACATTCAATTATAAAAGACTTTGAAAAATTGGGAGTTGATAATACTGGTGCTAATGACATAACTTTTTTTAATATTTCAAAACATTGTTTTGCTTGATCATCCCAAATTTTTCTTTAAAAGATTTGTTAAGAGTAGCAATTATGTGGGCATAGTTTTGAATGAATCTTTGGTAGTATCTGGTCAACCCTGAAAATCCTTCTAATGTAGAGATGTTTATTGGTTTAGGTCATTCTTTTATTGCCTTGATCTTATTAGGGTCTACCTTCACTCCTTTGGATATTATGTGTCTGAGGTATTCTACTTCTTCTTTTCTTCTGTTACATCTGAACCACTCCTGAGAGGTGGGAAACCCGTTCTAGTGGTTCCCGCGCTCCCGGGAGCTTTGGAACTGTATGGGAATGTTACCTTTTCAGCGAGAGCTGCAATGGGAGCTACGGAAAGTTCCAGAGCTTTGAACACTGTTTTTTTTGGAGTTCCGGCGTTCCCTAGAGTTGGGGAATACAAAGATTGTAGAGAAATATGCTGAACTGCCCACAAGACATGGACCTATCTTGAAACCTTTGCATGGCCAAATACATCCTTAATATTGATATCCTTAATTGAGAAACTAGAGCACTCTCTTGATGGGTTAAGGAAGTGGGTGGTACCTTGACTTAAGGGCGATATTTGGGATGTCATGCTGATGAGTATTTCTTTTTTCTATTTATGTATATATATCACAGAAGATTGTGTGTGCATATTGTATGTGGCAGTGAATGCTTAAACATTAGAGTTACTTTTTCTCTCAAGAAAACTGATAATGAACTTGACATTATATATATATAAAACGGAGAGATTCAGGGAGAGAGACACCTATAGAATATATTTATATATAAGAGAGATTATATATTTATTATTTACATATTTAAATTGATTTTAATATTTGAATATTTTGATTCAATATTAATTTGGATTATTATATAAATTATATAATTAAAAAAATATTTTTTATTTTTTTATTATACAATATTACCGCTCCCTATTATCCGTTTCCTGGAAATTTTGGGGAAAGCTCTAGCTATTCCAGAGACCTGTACCCAAGTTCCCAACGTTCTCACGTTCCAAAAACTCATGGAACATAGTTCTTTTCTAAAGGTGCATTTGGACATCTTTGCAGAACACTGATTTTTTTCTAGTATAGTGAGAACTTGTTCTAGGTGTTGTAAATGCTCTTTCCATGTTTTACTATAGATTAGAATATCATCTAAGAAAACTAGCACAAACTTCCAAGTATGGTTGGAATACCTCATGCATAGTAGCCTGGAAGGTCACTGGAGCATTAGTTAACCCAAAAGGCATTTCTTTGAATTCGTAATGACCTTCATGAGTTCGGAAAGCGGTTTTCGCAATGTCCTCTTATCTTGTCATGATTTGGTAGTTTTCGAATCTTAAGTCCGATTTTGAAAAATATTTGGCTCCATGAAGTTCATCTAACATTTCATCTGTGAAGGGAATATGGAACTTGTTCTTAATAATTATCTTATTCAATCCGATATAATCTACGCATAGTCTAAACAATCCATCCTTCTTTCTGACTAGAATCACCAAAGCAAAGTAAGGGCTTCTTTATTTTGTGATGATACCACATTTTAAGAGATCCTAGACTATTTTTATGATTTTAGTTTTCTAATGATGTGGATATCTATATGGTTGGATGTTGATAGGATTTGATCTCAACTTGACTTTGATAATGCGCTCAATCTCTCTTTTAGGAGGCATCTGCAAGGGGAGATCTTGTATTACTTTCTTGTGTTTTTAATTAAATCTTGAATTTTAGGTGGTTCTTCGCTAATCAATTTTGAAGCCAACGTTTCCATTTGATGACATTGCACTATATATGTTGGTGCTCCTTTTCGAATCAACTTCCCCATCTGATGGGATGATACAATTTGATTTTGAGGTTGTTGAAAACCATATAACTTATATTTCTATCATTCACATCGAAATTTTATAAATTGCTTTGATGGTTGGCGGAGTAAGTGCCTAAGGTTTGTAGCCATTAGACACATAGGACCACACTTACTTCTCCAAGCGGTATGGTGTAAAATAAAGATTATAAATTGTAGTCTTGAATTTGCAATTTGACCTTACGACATTTTCCTAGTCCTTCGATTTTATTTCCATTTGCGACCACCACTTTCCTATTAGGCATTGGATATGTGCAAATGTTCAGTCTTTTTGCAAAATTTGTATCAACAAAATTGTGAGTGATCCCTGTATCTATTAGAACCATTACATTGTTCTTTTTGATATGCCCTTTTAACTTTAAGGTTTGTGGCTAGGCTATTTCAGTCATGGTTAACACTGATACTTGTGGAGCATTTTCGTTGTGTGATTCTAGGAAAAATTGTTGAGAATCCTCAACTTCTTCTATGCTTGATTCTTCGCTATCTGAATCATTTGTTGCTTCACATTTATACAAGTTCTTGGTATCATTTCCCTTAAAACATTTGTGTCTGGGGTCCCATTTTTTGGCACAACATTTGCATTTACCTTCTTTTATTCTTTGCCCCTCCAAATTAGACTTTCTTCTTTCTCTTAGATGTAGTGGAAGGTATTTTGTATTATCCACATCAGAAGTTTGGGGAATCCTTTGTCTTGAATATACTCTTTCAACTTTCGGCAACGGTATTTTTTCGAATTTCTTTTCTCCGTCTTTTGCTTTTCATATCGCTTCTTCCATAGATGTAATGTCATGAAGCTTAAGTTCATTCTGGAGATGGTTTAAGTTCAGTGATGTATGATTGAATAAGACTTTTTTTTTGATAATCTGAGTACTCGTGTAGCTAGTGTTTCCCATTTTATAGTACACTTGTCCACACTTCCCTTTTGTTGTGGTCTGGTGAGTTCCACGAAGAATTCTTCTTCCTTGATACCTTGGAATCGTTTAAAGAAATCACCTTTGAATTTACTCCAATTGGTTGCATATGTTGACTTCTTCCACCACATATACTAGTTATATGCATTAGCTTCAAGATGAATGGATGCATGCTTGATTTTCTCATCATCGTTTCAATATTCTAAATCTCAAAATAGTCCTCTACCTTGTTGAATCATGCTACACCATGTTTCTCATTAGCGTCAAAATTCGACAAATCTAGCTTTGCTCTTTGTTGCTATGTGACAAGCAATTGATTGTATAAGAGAATTTTGTTTGAAATCATCATATTTTGAAAATTCGATATATTGTTTTGTGGATCTGGTATGGCAAATGAATGCAGTGTTAAGAATGTGATGTGAGCTTGACGGATTTGACGTATTTGAAGAGTCTTGTTGTTGGGTGGCGTTGTTATTTTTTTATTGAATGATATGGCTCAACATACTCATCACCTAATTGTGATTCTGGTCAACCAAGTTTCGTAGGTCTGCTTGGTCCTTTTGAATGGCACTATAATTTTGCGTGAGTTGATTCTTTGAACTCTCTTGTTTTGCTTGTAGCTTCTTAAATTCCTTGTCATTTTGATTGAACCTCTTCTCAAAATCGTCCAATCTTTTATTAAACTTTCTCATCGTCATTGTTCGAGTAACAGGTTGAGTGTTCCATTGTAGTTTGACTTGCTTTCTTAATTTGTTTTTATTTTTATTTTATCATTATTTTTTTATATATATAATATATATTATTTAATTAATAATTAAACTATATAACTATATAATTAAAGATTAATAACTGTTAATTAAATTAAATTAATTAATAGAGTGAAGAAGCAATGGGAGAGACGAGCAGTGACCACAAGGTCATGACGATCAAGGTCTTTTGTAAGAAAAAGACAATCAATAGAGATTATGGTGATGATGGGGACACAAGTGTTGGGAAACTCAGATTGGTCGGTGAAATTGAGGTCAACGGATCCAATTAGTGCTAAGGCGAGAGACCAAGCGCTGGTTGTGGCGGTC
This sequence comes from Pinus tabuliformis, assembly GCA_031772625.1. Taxonomy (NCBI): domain Eukaryota; kingdom Viridiplantae; phylum Streptophyta; class Pinopsida; order Pinales; family Pinaceae; genus Pinus; species Pinus tabuliformis. Next base: position 527,483,627 of record CM062813.1, on the reverse strand, counting down.
TAACACAGCGATAGGGGACAACAGATGATGAAACATGAGGGAAAGATAGCAGAACAGGAGCGCATACGAGGTATTACAACGGTGGGGAAGGCGACAGACTATAAGTGCGGTGGAATTCATACCTGACATAGCAGGACTGGTGGAGGAAATAGCAATTGGCTCAGCAAACAAGGAGCAACAAAAAAAGACTAGCTCCGATACCAGAAGTTACAACAAAAATTGAAATAAGATATTCTAAATAACAATGCTGACCCCTGGCTTAAATATAGCCTCGAGTGCCATTACATGAGGGATCATGTTGTTTGATTGTGCCCCCTCGACATAATTCTACATAATTAATATTGATTAAATTTCTATATATGTAACACCTTGTAAATTCTCACCCTTAGGCTGCTATGAAATACAAACAAAAATACGACAACAATGGACAATATTTCAATCTTTAACAACCCCAAACTTCTAGGCAATCCAAGAGAAACAACATAAAAGTGTTATGATAAGTTTTAGCCCTCTAGGGCAGTGTTATCGTTCATAAATCAGATCTGAAAACCTTATCTTCAATAGTAAATATGGCAGCAAAATAACCCTTACTTTCTTCATTTACAATGTTAGATAAGTTAACATAATCACTATAAACTTATGTCAAATTAGGAAGACACTGGTGGCTAAAAATTACAAACCATGAAAAACATAGATGTGTAAGTTGCAATTTGGATAGATGAAAATTTCATTAAGATGCATATAATGAAGTTCTTGTACATAACATGGTCTTCTAACAAGGCTAGTATAATCCACTAGCTCTCCAAAACCTTAGTTAAGGAAAACTAGGAAAATCCCTAACTCAACTAGGGAGCTCCAACAAGCATGAGTCACTCAAGTAACTCCTCCATGGCAAGAAATCGCCTCCACTTCTTCACCAATCACACCCTAGGGTTTCATTTTAGAACCTTAATCTCGAATCTCCAAGGGATGAAATCCTAACCCTAGTCTTCAAGATACCCAAGAAGCAGAAGAAACCTTAGTGACACCAAAAGAGAGAGAAAGAACAATTACAAATGAAGATGTAAGAGAGAGAGAGGGTGACTTTTGTGCTCCTCTAGTCACATCTTTAACACAATATGGACAAGGATGAATGAATGATTGATGGACTCTCTCCTTTCTCTCTATATGTGAGAGGTAAAGGAGGCCAACAATACATATGTGGGTTAATTTTCTTACAAGTAACCTTTAGTAATCACATGTGGAGCATTGCATTCCAAGGGTAGACTTGTAACAGTCCAAGGTGATGTCTTCCACAAGCATGTCTTCAAATGCAAGGGTGCTTCATGATGTGTGTCTAGTGTGTTGAAAAATGTAACTAGTGTCCGTCTTCATAATTGTATTTTGTACTTGTCGAAAGACAAAGAAAAGAAAAATATTTATTTTGTAAAAGAAAAATTATTTATTATAAATGGGTCTTTTTCCCATTGGTTTATTGTCCTAGGTCAAACACCCATTGTGTGTTCTAGGGTCTTGTGCAAAGTCAAAAAGTCAAGTCATGATGTCGTAGCCCTTGTGTGGCTCAAGTATCAAAAGAAAGAAATATATTTTATGTACAAAGTTAACTCTAGAAGCCACCAAAAGATAAGTCAGCTAGCTCCTTCATGTCAGCCTAGAAGAGGCCTAATCCGCACTCAAAGGAGCCTATAAAAGAAGAGTTCGACCTCGTTTAGAAGACACACAAGCAACAAGTTTTTCTGATCTAATGGAGAGCAACAAAAGAAGAAGAGCGAAGTAGCCAGAAGGGCAACGAAGTAGCCAAAAGGACAACTCACAAGTGCGATTTTCTTGGAGAAGACTAGGGTAAGGAGACAAATTCACTGTGTTATCTCAGAAATCCAAATCTCAGAAGCTTAGATCTTTGTTTGGGAATTTTTCTTGTGGACTTGATTAGTCCTCACATTAGCCAAAGTCTCATTCAAACTCGAGTTACATAAAGACCTTATAGGCTTTTTTGAAAGGCTTGTCATAAAGTTACAACATCACTAAAAGGTTTTGTGCAAAAGTCCTACATTGGAAGCCCTAAAAAGTGAGTCAGTAAAGGAGCCAAAGTTCAGAGCATAAGTGTCATTGAAGACTGAGACATATTCCTCACAAGATTCTAAGCAATAGTAATAAAAGTTATGAGCATAAGTCTTGTTTTAGAAGCCCTAAAATGGCTTTCTACTGAAGAAGCCGAAATTTTGAAGTCTCATTCTTTGTACCTGTGCATGAATGAATCGCAAGTCTATCATCTTCTCAAAGAAGCGGAAGTCGTGAGTATGTTTGTGAAGGAGCCATCCTACATGAATAGGTCCTCACAATAGTTAGAGGCCTATTGAGAAGGCTAGAAGAAGTGTTAAATTGGCAGCTAGGGCCAAACTTCATGTGGGTCATCTTATTCATGGCTAATAATATTTTTATTAGATTCCTCTCGTCGAGAGGTGTAGGATTGATCTAAAGATCATCCGATTTTGATAAGTATTTATGGAGATATGAATTTATTTTTATTATGGAATTATTATCAAACCGATCTACATCTCATGTAGGCTCAGAAGCCCAACAGTCGCATCTATTCAAACGTCATCAGTTGTGTATAAATACAAGAGGACTTTTCTTCATTTGCACTCACTCATCTCATCACATCTCTCTCTCTCTCCTGCGTAGAAAAGAGGGTCTTCTCTACTGTGTAGAAAAGAGTCTCTCTCTCACACATGTGGAAGGAAGTTGCGGAAACTGAAGCTGCAACTGCAGATCCAAAGCTTGACTAGTGTGGACCATCAAACCTCCTCTTCTGAACTGCGCTGTAGGTTCATCTGAGCCTCCTTTGAAGGCTGCAATTTTTGGTGGTGGAATCAAGTCGATCCGACGGTCGGTTTGCAAGATATCGACTGCCCTAGTTTGAAGGAAGCTACCGAAACTGAAGCTGCAACTGCAGATCCAAAGTTTGACCAGCGTGGACCATCAAACCTCCTCTTCTAAACTGTGCTGTAGGTTCATCTGAACCTCCTCTGAAGGCTGCAACTTTTGGTGGTGGAATCAAGCCGATCCGACGGTCGGTTTGTGAGATATCGACTGCCCTAGTTTTGATGATGAAGCCGCTAATGCTGATGCTGCTGATCTAGGGTTTGCTACTGCTGATATAAATCAGATTTATTGTACTATTTCTCTCTGCTGAATTATTGAAGATAAAAGAAGATTTGATCAAAGGGTTTCCAACTTTCCCCACACATTGTGGGGTTTGTCCCTGGCTAGCCACCACATCTTGTGTCTCTTGTCTTGGCTTGTTTTCTGTCGATCGTTTAATGTTCTATCTGCACTTTACTTTATGTACATGTGATTGCTACTCTGTGGAATATAATAAGAAAAAGAAGTAAATTGTTATAAGTATAGAACATACCAAAACTTAACATGGAATCAGAGCCGAGGTGAAGACAAAGCCCGAGCAAGAGCAAGAGCAATCACTGAAGAGAAGATAGGGAAGGCTATCCTAGAAGAACAAGGAGTGTTGGACCATGTGAGAGGCAATATTGATGAGCCTCCATCAAATGCATTCGCTGCTGCCAGGTACAAATGGAAAACTGAAGAAGTCAAAACAAAGAAGATCATCCGGGACTCTATCGACAAGCACTTGGTGGCCTACATCTCTGACCTGAACACCTCCAAGGAAATCTACGATAGACTGGTGAGTTTATTTAAAGTTAATGATGCATATCAAGTTTTGTTTCTTAGAAATAAGCTGAGGGAAATCAAGAAGGGTAAAGATGAGAATATGCAAGCATACTTCTTAAGAATCACCGAGATCAAGAACGATCTCCTATCTATTGGGGAGACTATTATTGATAGGGAAATGGCACTCACGATTCTTGGAGGATTACCATCCGAATGGTACATGTTCAGGACTACTCTTTTGAACAATCATGTAATTCTTGGTTTTAAGGAATTAATGGCTAGATGCATTCTAGAAGAAACAAGGGCAGAAGAGCAAGAAATGCGCTTGCCTAAAGGTCCTCTTGCTGCCTTTTCTTCTCATGCTAATAAAAGAAATAATTCCGAGTCTAAATCGAAAAGAAAGGCTGGACCTAAGGGTGGAAGAAAAGGACAATGTTACATTTTCAATAAAGTAGGTCACTATGCAAGGGAATGCCCTAATAGAAAGGACTCTCGCCGTGACGATGATCAAAATCCATCTCATGGTATTCGAAGGGATGGAAAATTCAATAGCAAAGGTAAAAGGAATGCTGGAAATCAAGGAAGAGGACAACCATTCAAGAAGGCTAGAAATTCCAGGATGTATTAAATGCACCTGACCTCCGAAAGAACCTGGTGTCCATCTCGGCAATGGAAGACAAAGGCTACAAGGTAACCTTCAGCGATGGCAAGGTACGTGTATCGAAAAATAATGTTAAAGATGCCTTTACTCTTGGGTTTCGTGTTGATTCATTATATCAGGTCGATGAAAGTCAGGTAGGTGTCATGTCTTATGACACATCTCTTCAGTGCGAACTTTGGCATTGGAGGTTTTCCCAGCTTCATCACAAAGATCTACCCGATGTAAGTCATATGGTAACAGGGATGCCTGAATTTTGAGTAGAAAAAGAAGGTGTATCTTTGGGATGTGCCGAAGGAAAGCTCAAAAGGGGACCATTCCCCTCAAGCCTAAGCAAGACCTCCGATATGTTACAGTTGGTTCACTCAGGCATACCTGAGGTTGGCATAACGAGGGAGACTACTACACCACATACTCCAGAGCATAATGGTGTGGCATCGTACGATTGTGGAAGCTGTCTCTGTGGGTAGATGATGTAACAATGCCTGATGTGGAAGAACTGATGGATCCTATTTATCCACCTGAGCCTTCCTCTTCTAGGAAGAGGCCTTCATGGCTTAGGGGGATACTTGATGATGCTGAAAGACATGCTGCACCCTGAGGAACCTTCTGTGAAAGTAAGAAACCCAACAGGTATCAGGGATACCTGACCAGTATGAGCACAATCATACAAAATGAGCCTTCATCATTCTTAGATGCCGTCAAGCATCAAGTATGGAAGGATGCTATGACCATTATGGAGAATGATGTCTGGGAAGTAGTTCCCAGACCCCTGGACAAGACAATCGTTACTTCAAAATGGCTTTACAAGATAAAGCATGCAGCAAATGGAAGTACATAAAAGTATAAGGCTCGTTTTGTTGCTCGTGGTTTCTCCTAGAAGGAAGGTATAGACTGATATTTGCACGTGTTGCCAGATATACGACCATCCGCTTGATCATAGCCCTTGTGGCTTCACAAGGATGGAACCTACATCAGATGGATGTCAAGACCGCGTTCTTGCACGGTTCGATCAAAGAAGAGGTCTATGTGGAGCAACCCGAAGGATTTGAAATTTATGACTGAAAATCTCATGTATGCAGGTTGAAGAAGTCTCTCTATGGGTTGAAGCAAGCACCCCGAGCATGGTATGTGAGGATCGACAACTACTTGATGAAGCTGAGATTCACTAGGAGTGAAGCCAATCCTAACCTTTACTTTAAGGTTGAAGACGACAAACCTCTCATACTGGTGCTGTATGTGGATGACCTCTTTCTAGCAGGTGCATACCCTCTCATTCACAAATGTAAGAGGGAGTTGGCTTCTGAATTTGAAATGAAGAACCAAGGACTTGAATTGTGGCAGAAGCCAAGGGAAATTTTCCTATCTCAAGGAAAATATGTGGTGAAGATTCTGAAAAGATTTGGTATGATGGACTGCAAGCCTGTGACTACCTCGAGGATCTTAACTTTCAAAAGTTATATGGTAGTGATGTCAGACCAGATTTGGGAAATGCCTCTGAGTTTCAAAAACTCATCTCTGTCCGAACATATGTTTTGCAGTTAACATTGTGAGCTCATATTTGGTTGAGCCTCACTAGATTGGTGCCAAGAATCTTCTGAGATATCTTCAGGACACAATCTCTCATGGATTGAGATACACTGTCGGAAATATGACACTGCATGATTACTCAAATGCTGATTAGGCAGGTAGTGTGGAGGATCACTAGAGCACTTTTTAGTGCTGTTTCTCTTTGGATTATGCTTTGATATAATGGATGAGTAGGAAGCAGAATTCGGTTGCCATAAACACCATCGAGACCGGATACATATCTACGAGTATGATCTCGTATGAAGCTGCCTGGTTGGGGAAGCTCTTTAGTAAGCTGTTTGAACACATACCACTGTGATTCTCTATTACAACCAGAGGTGGGATTCGATTATTGAGGAATCCCGTATTCGTCGATTGCTCCAGCAGATAGACATCATTTGGGATATGGTAAGTCAATGAGCAAGGAGGCTCCATCGCATTAAGATGATGTACAGGTTGATACACCTTGTCAAAGCCCTGAGGAAAGATCTAATTTTTGATTTTCCCAAACGACTTGGAGTCGTCAAGAAACCCTTGTACAAGGGTCCTGCATGTTGCATACATTGAGCTCTTTGAGCTCTGAGGGCTTGCGGTTATTACTGGAGCAACATACGACCATAGGGTGACTCACCCTCTCCTGGTGGTGCGCACTGGAACAAGATGATTCGCTTTCTTGTGGGACAAGATGATTCGCTCTCCTGTGTAGTAGGATGATTAGTTCCACTGTGAGGCATGGATTGATGTGTTCTCCATGGCAATTGTCGCAGGATTGATGTGTTCTCCTGTGAGGCCTAGATTGATGTGTTCTCCATGGTGATTGTAGCAGGATTGATGTGTTCTCCATGGCGATTGTAGCAGGATTGATTTGTTCTCCTACGAGGACGGGATTGATTAAGTTCTCCTGTCGAGGCATCCTACCCATGCAGTCTGGGACTCATGGGAAGTACCTCTCATCTGATCAATGAGTAGGGAAATGAAGTTAGGGACCATAGTAGTACCGATGGACGCATCGTTGTATCTACCGTACTCCCTACACTAGGATGACCTCCATTGATCTGGGATCAACGATACTGGTCTGGGACCAGTGGTAGGAGTTGTACCATACTATGACGCTGAGTTCGGGTCGGTTGAGACTGATTTGGGACCAGTGGTACATACTCTGAGACTAACTTCGTGTCAGTGCAGTACTGGTCTGGGACCAGTGAGAGTGGTACATACTATGACGTTGACTTCGGGTCGGTTGAGACTGGTCTGGGACCAGTGGTACACTCTCTGAGATTGCGATACTAGTCTGGGACCAGTGGTAGGAGTGGTACCTACTATGACGCTGACTTCGGGTTGGTTGACACTGGTCTGTGTCCAGTGATACGCACTTTGAGATTGACTTTGAGTCAGTGGAGGATGATACTGGTTTGGGACCAGTGGAGTTGTACTCATTATGATGCTGACTTCGGGTTGGTTGAGACTGGTCTGGGACCAGTGGTACATACTTTGACACTGACTTTGAGTCAGTATGATACATCCTCGATCATTTCTTCTTCTTCATAATTCGGACAAAAGCAGAGAAGAACAAAACAATGCAAGAGCAGAGCAGAATAATATAGATCAATACAGGGCAGAACAAGACAAAGCAGAACAGGCAGAATAGAGCAGAGCAGGGAAAGGGTCAGGCTGTACAGGGTAGTGCATTTGATGGATGAATAGTAGCGACCGACAGACAGATTGCAGATGAAGTTCTCCCTAGTTGAGAGGGAGTGTTAAATTGGCAACTAGGGCCAAGCTTCATGTGCGTCATATTATTCATGGCTAATAATATTTTTATTAGATTCTTCTCATCGAGAGGTGTAGGATTGATCTAAATATCATCCAATTCTGATAAGTATTTATGGAGATATGAATTTATTTTGATTATGGAATTATTATCAAGCCGACCTACATCTCATGTAGGCTCAGAAGCCCAACAGTCGCATCTATTCAAACATCATCAGTGGTGTATAAATACAAGAGGACTTTTCCTCATTTGCATTCTCTCATCTCATCACATCTCTCTCTCTCCTGCGCAGAAAAGAGGGTCTTCTCTACTGCGCAGAAAAGAGTCTCTCTCTCACACGTGGAAGGACGCTGCTGAAACTGAAGCTGCAACTGCAAATCCAAAGTTTGACCAGTGTGGACCATCAAACCTCCTCTTCTGAACTGCGTTGTAGGTTCATCTGAACCTCCTCTGAAGGCTGCAACTTTTGGTGGTGGAATCAAGTCGATCCGATGGTCGGTTTGCGAGATATCGACTGCCCTAGTTTGAAGGAAGCTGCTGAAACTGAAGCTACAACTGCAGATCCAAAGTTTGACCAGCGTGGACCATCAAACCTCCTCTTCTGAACTGCGCTGTAGGTTCATCTGAACCTCCTCTGAAGGCTACAACTTTTTGTGGTGGAATCAAGCCGATCCGACGGTCGGTTTGTGAGATATCGACTACCCTAGTTTTGATGATGAAGCCGCTACTGCTGATTCCACTAATCTAGGGTTTGCTATTGCTGATATAAATCAGATTTATTGTACTATTTCTCTCTGCTGAATTATTGAAGATAAAAGAAGATTTGATCAAAGAGTTTCCCCACACATTGTGGGGTTTGTACCTGGCTGACCGCCACATCTTGTGTCTCTTGTCTTGGCTTGTTTTCTGTCAATCGTTTAATGTTCTATCTGCACTTTACTTTATGTACATGTGATTGCTAATCTGTGGAATATAATAAGAAAAAGAAGTAAACTGTTATAAGCATAGAACATACCATAACTTAACAAGAAGTGACCTCAATCACCTTGAAGGAGAAAGCCGAGAAACTAAAAGATCTGTGCATTATGGTAGAACCATCACTTATAATCTCGCATGCATATATAGTGGCATTATAACCATAAGGTGATGCATACCTACGGTGGTATAGGATCCTTGACAATGTAGCATATTTACATTTGTTACAAGCTGTAATAGTCACATAAAGAAGCCGACAAGATCCTTGTGGAGAAGAATATATTTATACACATTCATATATTTAGTCTTCAAGGTCTAGATAGTGTGAGAAGAAGTCAACTCCAATGATTGATGTGTTCCTGTAGTTTCTTCACCTAGAAATTCATCATTCTGGAAGCAAGGGTATATACATATTTGAAGTAAAATCCTAAGCAACACCCTTGAAGTCATTCTAAGTACACTCGTTGATTGATTCATTATCTACACATTAGTTTTCTTTTGTAAGCCCTAGCAGAGGGTAATCCGAAGTCTACTTGGCAGTGTTGAAGAATGTAATTAGTGTTGGTCTTCATAATTGTGCTTGGGTCATGATGTAATATATTTGTCAAAAGAAATTATTATTATTATTAATTTGACTTATTAAAGCATGGGTTTCATGCTTGGGTTAATGATCAATAGGTCAAAGCACCCATTGGGTGCTCTAGGCATTTTTGAGTCAAATTTATCATGTAAACCCCTCGTGGGATCATTTATTTTGGGCATGATGAACCCTCCATCCATCAACAACTCAAGGCGGCCTCAAAAGCTATTAAATTGACCCTCTCTACAAGTCGACCTGTCAGCTATTCATGTCAGCTCAATTATAGACACAAACCACTATAAATAGCAAGGTGAACTCGACCTATTGAAGCACACTTGGATCTGCAATTTCTAAAGTAGAAGGATTAAATGTGAAGATCATAAAAAGTACTTTATTGCAAGACGAAAATACTTTATTAAAGGACAATGAAGTGAGGGTAACTTAGATCATCTACAACACTGAATATTGAGTATCTACAACACTGAAATCTTGAAGTGATTACAGACTGAAATATTGCAGGATGAAATTACAGACTGAAGTATCTGAGGCATCACGTGATTGCAAGACAAAAATTGCCATTGTAGAGTAAAGGACGAACTACAGAAAGGACAATATTCATACTTGATGGATGGAGGGGTAATAGTCTGTGTCAAAGGTCTTGGTTGTCTTACTTTGATTTCAATCCACTGAAGGAAGAGTTTGAGTGTGTTTTCCCCTCCTTAGGGGTTTTGCCTTGGCTGAGTGCCTACATCTGGTGTCTATTTATGTCTTGATAGCTGTTTGATGATCAAAGAGATAATAATAACTAGAAGAACAAGAAGAACTTAATAAGAAGATCACAAGCATCTATCACAGTTAAAGAGAAATCAAATTTAAATGCCCTAGCTAAGTTGCCCTATATTTATCAACAGGAAACATACAAAGTTTATCTCGCTTGACCAAATTACATTATTTGAAGGCTATCCGATCAACTAGATCTAGAATCTAGTCTACATTGACAAGCTTCAGGCAGTGGAAGGAGATTCTCTTACATTAGTGATTTTATTAAAAGTCTTTTACTATACTTTTCTCTATCTCAAAGGAAGAAGTAGTCTACACCTACAAGGTTTTACTAGCATGACAAGGAATATGTCTCATCTCCAAGAAATAGGTACTAGACATATTGTCATATTAGAAGAAGGGGCTTATGAAAATGATAAGCCTAGCTCAAAATACTATAGCACCTGGATGGCGTTAAAGATAAAAATTGCAGTACCTTTATGAACAAATATGAAGTCTTCACTTTTGATGAACAATTAAGAGAGCATGGCATCCAACAACAAGGATTGTGGCAACCTCTATAATAATGAAGTACAAAGGTAAGCAATCATGAGGTGCATATAACATATTTATTTGTTAAAAGTCTATCAAAAGATGGTTTAGGGTTAATTACTTATGTGGTTCTATGGTACACTGTTTTCATTATTGAAAGTTGAAGCAGGATAAGTAAAGAAGATCCTATGTTTTTGGCAAGCCAGATGAGAGGAGGGAACTATAAAGGTCCCTGTAAATGGTAAACTTGGTAATCAAGTTGGATCCTTGGGAACTTTGATATAAAGACTTATGTATGGTTCCCTGATGAAGAAAATCGTCTTGGATAATCCATTATACGAAAGCGTGATGCATTGGTAGCAATCATCTAGCACATGATAGTAAAAAAAGAGGGTCACTCAAAGATCCTCCATTGAATGACTTCATGAGGATATTTTCCTGGTAGAAAAAGGACCATCATGATATTGCAAACATTTTCTACTCATAGATATAAAGAAAGCTTCCTAGAAGTTTTCCAGTACAACTGCAACATGATGAAGCCTCATCATCAAGATGGGGAGCATTTTGAAGAAGACTAGATGACTGATTGAAATAAAAGGTATACATGTTTTGGTATTCTTCTTTTGATTTAGTTAACTCATGTTTCCTGTATGCAGGAAGAGCAGGCTGCATGAATATGCTTGGTTGCATAAGCATGATGTGCCATGGACCTTTTTTGGCTCTTCCGGATGAAGACATGATGACAGTGATCAATGAATGATATGGTCTCGTAAAGTATGAAAAATTGCTAACTTGAGAGGAGTTGCAGAAGCTTTGACACAATGAGCCTGATATGAAGATGACTCTGCTTGTTTAGATGTTTGAAGGAAGACCACGATGAAGGATGTTGATGAAGACTAGTCATGACATCTTGTAAAGAAGCTATCCGATGACTCAAAATATTCGATATGTTTCTGCTACCTAAGATGATGCATGAACTGAGTAGTATTTTCGTCCCGCAGTTGATGAAGATTGATGATATGGAAAGTGATGACTAGTCCCTACGAGAAGTTGTGAAAGAAGATGGCTCCATGATATGCATAGAAGTTGAAGGAGGCCTATAAGCAACTGATAGTACTATGATCTCCAAGGAAGAATAGACAACTGATATTGGAAACAAATCCCTAGTTGAGAGGGAGCTTGGATACATTCCTTTCATGTGTAAAGGAATGAGTACTTCCTCCTTGGTTGGGAGGGAGAGATAGACACATCATTTGGGAGGGAGAGATAGACACATCATTATTGTCTTCACATTATGAAGAAAGAATGGAGGATTGGGTAAGCATCTGAATTCTGATAGTCTTCGAGGATGAGGTAGGGAACCGAATTGGTAAGAGTAGTCGAAGAGGAAATTCCTTGAGGATGTGTAAATCCAAGACAAGAATTGTCTTAGAAGGACATACATTGTGAACGTCCGGATGGGGTATGTGCCTTGAGAGACAATGATGATGGTGTCTACAAGTCATTGTCTCCCCAACATTGTGCTCTAATATAATGGAGAGATAGAGTTGTTAGTCAATGCCTTGCTATATGGTAATGCTAGTCGATATGATGAGATGCACTGATATAAGCTGAAAAGATAGCTTATGAGATGGCTTACCAATCCGACTCTTTTTATCAGATCTCTTCAATGGAAGCACTGTCCTTGTATCTGTGGTTAATTACGAATACCTCCCTAGTTAAGAGGGGGCGTTGAAAAATGTAACTAGTGTTGGTCTTCATAATTGTTTTTTGTACTTGTCAAAAGAAAAAGAAAAGAAATATATTTTTCTTTTCTAGAGGGCACACTACCTATGCTTGTTTGTCTTGCTTCATCCTTGACATTAGGGTTTATGACATTTTGCATTCATTTATTTTGCAGAGAATGTTTCGGCACTGCCTCTTTGTTTGTGTTCAAGTAGATTAAAGAAATTAGGTTTTTTAAGAAATTGTCAAAACTATGCGTATGCATGTCTTTTGTATGCCCAAAGTTTGGATTAAATTGTAGCCAACTCAGAAGGCTTATCGCCACCAGAAGCAACTCGTAATGGGAAGCGGTTTCTATTAGAATGGGATGACCCCATTGCATTTGGCAGTCTGGCTTTCCCTTCGAGTAGAAGACTGCTCAACAGTTGAGGCCTTACTCCAGAATCAGGTAGATATCAATGCCAAGGATAATGAGGCATGACTCCATTAAGTCATATGTCTCAAGGTCCTAGCAATCAGAAGTTGTGATCACTGTTGCAAGTTCATCTCGATGAACAAAGAAAGCAGAAAGGCAGAGAAGCATGTGAGAAGTGTAGAGCAAGATGTCATCGCTGGAAGTAGAGGGCATGACTCCATTAAGTCATATGTCTCAAGGTCCTAGCAATCAAAAGCTGTGATCACTGTTGTAAGTGCATCTCGATGAGCAAAGAAAGCAAAAAGCTAGAGAAGCATGTGAGAAGTCCAGAGCAATATTTCATTGCTGGAAGTAGACTCATCAAGAGTTGTGGGGTTGCATGAATTGAAGGTACAACTACGAACATTGGCAAAGGAATATAAAATTGAAGAAAGATTGTTAGAGCATGCAAACAAGGAACAATTGCAAGAAATTGTTTCTTCTCTTAATGGGCATGTTGTTGCTTTTGTTCGGCATCCAGTTGGATCAATTGTTGTAGAACATGTTTTCAAACTAGTAAGTGGAACTCAAACACAAGAACTTCTCTCAGAAATATATTCTGTAGAATTTCAGAGATTCAAGGGTATCATTCCACTAAAGGGCAAGGGTAGATTAGTGAATGTGTTGTCCGGTGAACATCTAACAAAAGTTTTGCAGTTTGGAGCACATGCCATTAGCATTACAAGCTAATTCTTGAGAAAGGAATTGTTGACCACTCAATTGTGCACAGAGCTTTGTTGGAGTATGTGTATAGCAAACAAGTCGTCTGTGACAGATAAAATCCAGTGGCTATCTGGGCCATGTCTTGTATGAATGATCCATACAAGAGATGGTTCAAAGGTTGGCACACTTTGTATTTCACATAGTGGTGCTAAGGAAAGAAGGAATATCACTGATGCGGGGGCATCTGTAAAATTCAATTGACGGAGAGGCCAAAATTATTTACTAGAGGAGTTGGTTCCTAAATGCGTGGTTTGTTAGGATAGAGCTAGTTTTGATTGCCATGTAATTCATTAAAATTAGTCAATTGTTGTAATTAGTTTAAAAATGCCCAAATTGGTCCATTTGATCCTATTTAATGGATCTGGAGCGACTTGTAGTGATGTGTTTATTTATTGATTGATTTAATAAAAAAGATCAGAGTGTGGAGTTTTGAAAGTGGATTTCTTGATAAAATATTGTAACCAGTCCTTTTGCAATCTTTTCATTCTATTTCATTGATCGCATGTATATATATATACTAACAAAGCGCAGGGGTCTGTGTTACATTTGGGTTTCGATTCAAGTTCTCGTAACCAGAGATAGAAGTGCCTTTGTATAATGTTGCGTTGGAGGCTTTAACAGGTTAGAAGAGAGTACACTAACGACCATGAAACACTTAGTTTTATTTTTTTAAGTTCCGACAAGAGTCCGTTTGTTGACAGAGGCTGGGAGACGGAATCGATTTTCGGTCAACAAGAATTCGTCAAGGGATAGCGCTCGGGTGACGTGTCCCGAAAGTCCTTTCCCTGGATGATCGAAGGAGGAGCACATAAAGGGAACACCTGGGGTGACGAGGACCCTAAGTTGACATGGAGGCTAGCTAGGGTGTAAAGTGCCAGGGTGACATAGAGGTTCTTTATTGGCACATAATTGACGAGGGGCTCGCGTAGGAAATGCTGACTCGTCCTAGAGGTAAATGGGTTGCGCTCTTTTAAAAAGGCCCGAGGACGACAACTAACGGAGGCTGTGAATAACACTTGACGAGAATAATTCTTGTTCCCTAGAGTCTGTCTCCCAAAGGATTCCTAAGTGCACACTTTTGGGACAGGTTGGGATGACGTAAGCTCAACAGGTTGTGTCCCGACGTAGAAAAGGACTGCACATCAACGTAAAGGCCCAACATTTTGTGTAAACGCTGACAAATTAAAAGAGTTGGAGCCCAGGTCTTGTGGTGTGGTCGTATTGCATAGAGCAGGAGGAAAGTGCAAGCGCCAGGGGCTATAGAGTGGGCTGCGCCGATATATAATATATAATAACGCTTGGTCTCTGTGGCTATTAACAAGGCTTGAGCTCAATGGTTTTATAAAAGGTAAGCCCCCCTTCTCTTTTGATTATTGTTAAAAAGCTCGACTGTGGTGGTTTTTTGGTTTGGACATTCAGGCCTTAGTGAGATTTTTGGGCTTAGCTGCCATATATATAAATTTAGAAAAAGGTTAAGGGCTGCACTAATTACCCTGCTGGATTGCATATCAATCCTCCAAAGCCACAGTGAGAGTATTAACGCTGTTGCCCAAAGCATTGTTCGGGATTTCCATACAATACATGACAAAGGTTTTGGAAAGCAGTAATCAAAAGGGGGAGTTCATTTCGGTAGATGAGCTACCAAGGCTCATGGGACTGGCTGTAAATAAATCGTTGTTCCAGATCTTAGATACTGAAAGCAAACAATTTGCAAATGACTTTGAAGCATCATTCAAAAGCACCTTCAACACAATGTGGTTAGTGAAGCAATTAATCCGTGATAATGAGAAGATATCATGTGATTTTGAAGGAAAGTGGAAGGGAAGCTCATTTGGGCAGTTGGATGATAGTTCATTACGTGGTTTTGCAATATATGTCATTGGTCACAACATGGACATACAATGTAAAACAACATAAGGGGAGAAAACGAAGAAATATACAATGTCAACTGCAGTGGGATGAAAGGGACCAAATGCGAGGAACAGTAGGTAGTCTCGATATTGCATGTAGGTGTGCATGGAAGGTTGGAGATGAAAATGGATTGTCCAGTTTACAACATGACTTTTTGATGTAGCCGAGCTTCACGAAGGTTGAATCCTAGGTTGATTGCAAGTTTGTAGAGGGAACCAAAAATTGCAAGGGCCAACCCATTGAAGAAAACCACAAAGTTGTAGGTAGTGAGTGTGCAACCTCACAAGTAACTCTTGCTGGTAATGTGCAGTAGAGTAATTTCGATCATGTGAAGTCCGAAGTAAATGTCCATAGTTGTGGTGCTGGTTCTGGGGAAATTGAAAGAAGTAACTCGGCTATTAAAGATGTGGAAGTGCAGGCTGCACAATGTCCAAAGTTTTTAATGGATAATTCCTTTTCTGTATTGACTGAAAAGACTACAGCTACAGCAGAGGGTTCTGGAGAGAATAGTGTGTCTAATGTCAGAGCGGAAATACATGGGAATAAAGAAACATCAGGGATTCTAGAGGATTGTCAGAAGATTGTGTTACATGGACATCCACAATGCGAGGAAATCTCCGATAGACAACTGAGGAATTTTTTAGGCAGTTTACCTGAATCAACTAGTTATTTGTGTTCTCAGATAGGACAGGCATTTCTGGTCAACCATTTCGGAAAAATGTTCTTAATATATTTGATAAGTCTATGAGGGAACACGAAAGAAGCAACCGTTTAAAGTTACTTGTAGATGAACACTTCATATTAATTCAGAGTCGAATATGTTGGCTAGGAACAAATTACAGTTTAACCATTCCAAAGCATTGTTTAAAGAGAGTGCATTCGTAGATGAAAAACAAAAGAGGGCATATGTTGAGCTTAGCAGACAATGTGCAGATGAATTGGCAACGGGGATGATACTCATGCTCCTTGCTTTAGCCTACGATGTTTCAAGATATTCACGCTCACTCCTTTCAGAAGCGATCACATCATGCCAAGCCACCAAGGAATCGCAAAATTCTTCATGGTTTTCCAACCCAGTGGACATTGTAACAGGAAGATTCCGAACTATTGGATGTGAAATTCTGGTAATATCCCGTATGCTAGCAAGTGGTGGTTTTGTTTAAGTGATTGCTTATTTATTATTAGGCCACACAGTCACAAGCTCTAGTCTGGCTAAGCCATACAATGATTATCTTGGTTTTACTAGGAGGTTATGTGGTTAGGCAGGAAAATTCTCCGTGGATAGTCTGGGAGGAAGTGGATTTCATTGGCGCGTATGTTGGGAACTTCTTTGTATTTTGTTTACCAATTGTTTTACATCATATTTATTTTGTTTTCTGAATGGGCCGACTTTCATTGACACCCCCTAATCGCAAGTCACATTTCTAGTTTGCAAGAGATAGGTCACTGCGCTCTAGAAATGCAACTTGCAACCTCCCTTGCCTCCTTCACACATAATAAAGACATCGCGCAATTACCCCCCATGTGCCATCACTCTTCCTTCATTGATTCGACCTGTGTAATATGTCATTGCTTACACTTCAAGCTCCTTTAAAAGTGAGATATGTGTAAATGACTGTTGCGCAGGAAGCCACTCTTGTAGTTATTCTTGAAGGAAAGAATGTGCGAGTGAAGGCGAAAATTGGAACAGGCAAGACACTAGCATTTTGTTGTGTGTTGCATCGTCCAGCAATTGAGGCAGTAGCAAAAACACCTCTTCTTACCCAAAATCAAAGGAAATCTCCCACTATTGTGCTAGCTGTTTGTCCAACCTGTGAACTTGCTAGCCAAATTTTTGAGATACCATTCTTGTATTGAGTGCTCATTCTTGATGAAGTTTACTACTCGCTAGATCTGGGACTTGGTAAAGGATATTGAGAAGATTATTGATGCTATACCTAGACAGAGGCAGTGTCTATTGTTTTTAGCTACAATTCCTCAGTAGATTCATCAATTATCGCAGATTTCTTTAAAATAGGTCATGCTTTTATAAACATGGTTGCCACTTGATCGTAAGCAATACATACATAGATTGGGTAGAACTAGATGTAAAGGGAATGAGGGACATGGTTTGATGTTGTTGATGTGTGGGATTTATTGATAAGGGGAGCTTCATTGTTGGAAATGCACTCGGAGATGATATCACAGATACAACATGCGATAGCTAATGTTGATTTAAGTGCCAAAGAATATGCTTTTCATGCCAATTCTATGAAAGCTATTGGCTGAGA
Source organism: Pinus tabuliformis (assembly GCA_031772625.1). Taxonomy (NCBI): domain Eukaryota; kingdom Viridiplantae; phylum Streptophyta; class Pinopsida; order Pinales; family Pinaceae; genus Pinus; species Pinus tabuliformis. Next base: position 527,465,990 of record CM062813.1, on the reverse strand, counting down.
TAAATGAAAAACAAGACTTGTTGAGCTTGCAAATCAATTGAGTCGCTCAATTGGCTTGGAACAATGAAACCAAAACCCAAAAGGTGCGACTTATACTAAATGGTGAAGAGGTCGTGCTTCCAATATGCAGTGAGGATATTGAAGTTTGGATTAACACCATATATCACAAATCACATTGAAACTATGATCTGGAGGTGCGATTTGCAATGAAGTTTTGAAATGCGACTTGGTCGAAGTCACTGTTCGCAAATCAATAACACTGCTCACTATATATGCGACTTGCGATAGGAATAAATATTGCGCCTTGCTTTGTCAACTAAACACGAGACCATACATATTGCCCATTCCTCTAGGTCTTAGATCGCAACCACAATCCTAAGTAGCACTGCGATTGAAAATTGACACTGCCTATATTTCTTGAATTTGCGTCTTGCAGAGAAGATTCACCCCTTTCAAACCTTATCGCTTCCTGGTAGGTGCATATTTGGCAGCGATACATTAAAGAACAAGAACAATGGGGACCGGGTCCCATTTGACAAAGGCTAGGTCAAAAGCAGCGATGGCTAATAATTTAATGAGAAATGATCAACTTGAGCATACCATGTTAGAGTTGGTGAAAATCCAATTTGTGTGAAAAGAGGACAATGAGTATTAGCTGTCAACCTCTTCCAAAACATGGTTGGGGAGGTTTAGAATGATCCTGTACAGATCACACATACCTTGACAGTGTTGTGGTGCAGAAAAGGACTGTATAGGGGTCTAAATTATTATCTTGCTTCTAGTGAATTTGTTTTGTTTCTAGTCTTATTCTTTGACAACAAATGTATTTGACTAATGTGATGGACCTGGAGTCTCATGCATGTTGGGGTAATGCACCCTGTGCAATAACTTTGTACCTATGAAGACCGAAGGATACTAAGGTTTGGTGGCCTTTTATAAAGGAGTGCCCTCTATGTGAATTGGAACGTGGACCCAAAATCTTGCAACGACTACCAGAATGACAATACAAATGTTCTTGGGACCTAGATAAAGGGGTGCACATGTTGAGGATTATCGAGATAGTTGAACAGACAAAATGACATTGAATGTGGAACAACCAACATAAAAAGGGTCAAATGAAGATAGGCAAAACTAATTTTGAGGAATGCCTAAGACCGAAAAGAGAACACAACATAGCTAGCACATTCGCCAAAGTCAAAAAGTCAACTACAAAAGGAGCACTCAATCTTTAGAGGCTCAAATGATAATGTGATTCTCACGTTTGATGCCTTTTCTATTTGGTCAAGAGCTAAAATAGGCACAAATGGACCCTTGTTTCATAGATCTGAAGGTAGCACCCTCACATAAAGATGGCACATGGCATGAATAAATGTTCCAAGGAAAGCTTGAAGGAAAATATTTAACCATCTAAGGAGGTAGCAGGCAAATAGATATTCAATGCGAAAAACAAACATTGCAACCCTGATCATCAGCTCATGCAAGTCTCCATGACTTTTCAATAACATTCGCAACAAGTACTCTAGGGTTTCCAAGAACCATCTTTATTCTCCTCATAACTTCTCTTCTATCATAATGTAAATATTTCTTATCATAATGGGAAGTTGCAATGACTATGTTGTGATCGATTTGGGCTTGTAATAGTCATTAGACATTAGAAAGTCGTGAGGAAGTTCAAGAGTCATGAGGGTAGGCAAAAGGTCGTGGTAGGTGAATAGTCACCTCACTTCTATAAATATACCCTCGTGTCTCATTTGGAAGGGGACTTTAGCACTTGAGCTAGGCTAGCTTTAGATAGTTGTTTTGCGCTTAAGGAACTAGAGGCACTCAACTCTTGGCAGCTAGTAGGGTGAGTTGTTGTGAGGCTAGGGTTTTGCTTTGGAAGATGGTATGAGCAGTCCATGTTACACTGCTGGGATTTGATGGACTTGCTGATTATGTGCTTGAACTTGCAGCATGAATAATGCGAAGTTCTTCACTTTTGGATTTGATTCTCGTGCATCTTCATAGTGGTTGTATTACTTGTCTAGTATTTCCATTGTGTTTGTATGTGTGTCTTCATGTAGGTGATATGTTAATGAACTAATTCGTGGCTTATGGCTTACATGTTTGTTTTGATTCATTGCTTTCTTATTTCACACTATGTCGATAACTTATTGTGAACTGATTTGCAATTAACTTCTGACACTTTTCTGTTTATGTATGTCTGAGATGGTTTTAGCTCACTAACCCTTCTTGAGACATGCTTCTTCTTATTGTTTTGCTGTTATGTTCTTGTGTTCCATTCTGTAGGTTATCAATCATGAGTTGATCTTGTCTCCATTTTCTAGGCATTTCATTCTTATCCTTGTTCTAACATCTCCACATTTGATAACCAGGAGCAAAACATTCCTGGTGGCAGCCGAGCCCATATACTGGATGGGGCTCCTATCCCAAATGGTGCGAGGTCTAATTGGGACTTCACACCAGGGAGACCCCCTAACTGTTGGCAAGAGATTTTTCCTCGTCAACAGGTACTTCCTTGTTTTCTGAAAGAATTCATCATCAACTAGCTGACCTCCATTGTTCTTCATGTCAACTTCTTGGGCCAATTTGTTCTTCCACCACAGTATGAGTTACTCAAACTCTTTGCAATGAAAAACTCATTTGTATATAGGACCAATACAAGTGGATTAAGTCAATCAAGAAGCCAAATATACAAATTTCCACAAATCTCGGAATATCCCAACATGGTAACAATTCATTGATCATAAAATACAGAGTTCATTGAGCATTCAATCAAGCCATAAGGGGTTTGCATCAACCTACAAACATGGTTCTTGTCCATGCACCTAAAACCTCCAAAAATTGAAACAAATGCCTCAACAATGTCAACTCTCACTGTTTGAGGGAATTCTCTAGCAAATGGAGGAACATTCTCACCGGGTTAATTCCATCATTCTTTGAGAATCCTTTACCAACAAACTTGTCTTAGTACTTGTTACATCTCATATTATATGAGGTTTCACATTGATGGAGTTTTTCTATTAGTACCTTGAACATGGGACCAACTTGGGGGATTCATCTTCATGGAGACCCTTCTCTTGATTGTATTGGATCATTTGTTGGAGGTCTTTGGTTTGGGGGAGTCTCTCTTTTCCTTGGTTGAATGATTGAGCTTGCTGATTTGGTGGTGTTCTTGTATGTGCTTGCCATATTGATCAACCCTTGCTTGCATATTTGCTAGTATCTTGGAGCATGGTTTCTCATTTTGGTGGTGGAATTGTTTACCTTGGATAGAGATGATGGTTCTAGCCCTTAAGGGGTTAGATGATGGTGTTAGGAGTTAAATGTTTAATGATGATGTCTTAGTTCCTAGTGACTTTTGCGTGGTGATGTGGTATTATTTTTGTCACTAGGAGGGGTGTTATATATGGACCTCTTGTGTTGGATGTGTGGTGGGGACATACTTGATGATTGGATGGGTTAGCATTTCTATTGTCCTCTTCTCATATGATGTTGATGTGGTTAGATGATGGGTGTGTAACAGTAGTGCACTTTGCCTTGGTGATATGACTTAATATTGTAACAATTGCTGGATGTCTCCCCGTTGCGGGTGCATTTACCGTATTAATTGGTGTTAGTCAACATGATTGGCATGTGAAGGAAAACAATGGTGAAGAGGAAGGCGCCTCTGGTGATCCGAGCCCACATCACCACCTATTCGAATGCCACACATGTGTGGCAGTTCTACCATCTACAGGCTCAACCACAGGGAGTTTTGTCAAATGACTTTAAATGCAGGCAATTGGTGAACAATGGAACTCCGTCTAACATTCTCTTTGTTTGCAACTTCCGACCTTTGAAGCTAGTCATGACTGCATTGCGCATGACTCTGGTGTTTAATGAGGGTATTAACATGGGTGCTTGCAAGCACACTTGTGCTTCTTTGGCTCTTGATTGGTCAAGAGGTATTTTTGTCTCGTTTCATCCTTAGGTCATTGGTTTTTTCTATAAAGATAGGGAGTTGTTAGAAAATAAGAAAGGAAAAATATTTTCTTATATAGATAATTACTTGTGATTCTTTTATCTTTATGTTCTTCTTTTATCTCTTAGTTCATCAAGTAATTACCAAAAAAATAGCAAAAGGACAATAGATGTAGGTGGACAGACAGGGAAAAACCCCTATCTAGGGGAAGCCCAGTGAATAATTCTTCCTTCAATAGTTTCTCGAGATAATCCAAGACTCTTGACCTAGACAAAGACTTCCTCCACACCAAGTCAATCCTCAATCCTTCTTGCAGATGATAACCCTTCGAAAACAACTTCAACCTAGCAGCATCAACTTGTAGTAGAAGCTTTGACCCAGTAGCAGTAGCAACTAAAAATTTTACTAGACAAAGAAAACTTTGATCTCCCTTGATACTCCTCAAAAGTGAGAGAGATGGCCCAAAATTTCGATCTTGGTGTCTTCTATCTTCCTCCAAAAACTCGCACTCTTTTTCAGCCTCATTCCAGCTCTTTTCCAACTTCGCACTTCCCAACTTCCAGCTTCAGGATATCGAACTATGTGTGAGAGAATGAATTGCTCCAAATGAATTCGAACTGCCTTGTATATATAGCCTTCCAATGAGGTCGAATTACCCTTCTTGAGGTCGACTTGGTGTGGAGGTGACTAAATTCATTTTTGACTAAAAAATAATTCTTTTTACATGATTTGAAAGCCCAAGAAGGGTCTCTTTTAATGGACAATGACTCTAATGACTCATAATAAATCCTAGAAGTCCTCAATGGGGACTTTGACCTAAAACAAGATGACCCAAGCATGAAACCCATGCTTTAATAAGTAGTAATAATAATAATAATAAAAATATTTTTCTTCATTCTTTTGATAAGTACATTTCATTGTGACTCAAATACATTTATGAAGATCGAACCTAGTTACATATTTCAACACTTCCTCTTAACTAGGGAGGTATTCATAAGTACAAGTACAAGGAAAATCTTAGAACACATGAACCATGAAGAATTTAGGCACTGCAATGCCTTGGACTAAGTTACTGACCAGGGAAATCTATCCAAGATCCTCCAACAATTTAGGCACCATAATGCCATGGACTAGATTCTTGACTAGGGCAATCTGTTCAGGTGGGAATAAGATGGACTTGTTAGGATATTCCAACACATAGGAAATAGTTAAGTATAACTTGGTCAAGTGTAGAGTTAGGTAAAGTGTGTTTCTTTACTATGTACTTTTGTAACTTACAATCCGACGGTTACGATATGTTCTAGACATGAAGTGATCCGACGGTTCATTCTCTCTTCGGTATTACCAACACTTGATCTGTGGCTTAACACCCGATTGGTCCATGATCTCTATTTAAAGAGCATGGAGGGTCATTTGTAGAGTGACCGTTCGTGAGAGAAGCTTATGTAAATTTTCTTTCATTTATTAATAAATTGCCTGAAGTGGCCGCGTTGGCTCAGGCCGTGAACTGTTTCCCTCTTTGAGGGTTTTAACCACGTCAAGAATACTGGTGTATTGATCTGTGGCTTGTTTGTGAGCGGTGTCCTTTGGTGTTCTATCTGAGGAACTTACCCTGTAAATTCCTACATGGTATCAGATCTATTTGAGAGCCGCATCCATTGGTGATCCAAATCGGAAGCCAGTACAACTGCATCCGACTGTCGTTTCCTAGATCTACTGTTTCTGACCGCTTTCGGGCAGAGAGGATTGCTCTATTGTGTTAGGAGCCTCTGTTCTAGTGAGGAACCCCTTTCGTTTCACGCGAAAAGGTTTCTGGTAGCCCTAGCTACATCATTTTTAAGATCTAGAGGTATATAGTGTTTTTTGCAATTTTAGCTATTCATCTCTCTATTTATTCCGGTTTATTTAGCTCTTTGTTTTTTATTTATACCTTTCATTTCTGCGTATTCTCTTTGCCCTGTGACTTTGTGCGATCAGGGCAAATCAGAAACAGAAAGGAAGGGTTTTTCTCATGCGTATGCTCTTTTCCGCTACGCCTTAGTGTGATCTCGAAAAATCAGAAACATTGAGGAAAATATTTAGGTTTGGCCAAAGCTAAATTCAACCCGTAAGTTTGGTTTTTTTTGTATGTCAGTGTTGGGTTGTGTGGTTTTTTGTTTTGTAGGGAAAAATAGTTTTTCAAGTAAGCACGCACCCCAAAGCTTCAATGACTGAAAAAAAGCCCCCTTTCCTCTTTCCAAAAATTACTAACTTTTTAAACTAGCTCACTTGGTCCAAAGTTACTTTATGAGAATATAGGTCTTGGGTTCACGTCTTTCTTTTTGTTGAGTTACTTTTTCAAAAAGCACATGTAACTAATGTTTTAAAGTTATTTTATGTAAAAGTGTTCTCACCCATTATAAAAAGTGAGTCACTTATAATTCTAAAGTTTCTTTATCTTTTATTTAAGTTACAATTTAGTGGGTAGCTCATAAAGTACCATTGTAAAAGTGACTTTCACTTATTTATAAAAGTGAGTCAGATAATTTTTTTTTTAAGTGAGCTAATCAGATTAAGTTTGGAAACGGGGGGGGGGGGGGGGAATTTTTTTTAAATATAACATTATCATTCATTTCCACACATTCACGCAATTTGTCGACATCTTCAACAACTTTTCTTCAAAAAGCAATAACTTCTTCATCCGGAAGCCGTTTTCAGAGCCGTTTTTTTTAATCAGCCTAATTTTCCGAGATCTTTCCATTGGAGCACTTAGTTTTAGCATCTACAACTTCAATTTCTGTTAAAATGGAAAATCCATGCCAAGTTATTCTTGACAACACCAACTACTTTCAATGGTGGTCCTACAATGTGGATTTACTTAGAAGTAAAGGTCTTTACAAAATAACCTCAGGCCAAGAAACTAAACCTAAAGATGAAGATAGGGCAGCCAAATGGGAAAATAGACAAGATTAAGCACGTGGGTTGATAAGGATGTCTATTTCTCCAGACCTTAGATTCCATATTGCAGAACTTGATACCCCTAATGAAGCAATGAAACAACTCACTAAAGTTTTTGGAATTAAAAATGAAATTAGAGCCCATCAACTCGAAAATAAGTTTTTTTACGTTGGACCCGAATAATTTTTCTTCCATTGAAGTATTTTTGTCAAAGTTCAAGACCCTTAGACTTCTCTTGGAAGGTTTTAAGGTTAAGAAAGAAGATGGTAGCCTTATCTATTCCATTCTTACTAAGTTCGGACTAGTGTACTCTGTGTTTGTTTCCGCCTTCCATTCTACTAGAGAAGCTTTATTTCTCAAGGACAAGACTACAAGTCCCGCTCTTTTGATGCCTTTTGTGATTCTTTAATAAGAGAACACGAAAAACTCTTATATCTTGGTCTTCTTAATCTTGGAAAATCTTTTAAGAAAGCCTTAGCCACCCAGCGGCGACTAAATTCACAGTATCCTAAGAAGTAGTATCCTAAAAAGAATGATCCTAAATCAAACAAGGGTCCTAAGCAATTTCAGTCTCAAAATGAAAAATCATTTCAACAAAATGATAAGGCAAATAAAAACAAAGGGAAGAAGATTGATAGACATTGCCACTTTTGTAATCGAGATGGCCACTTAGAATCCAAATGCTTTAAGAAGATGGAAGCCTTGGAAGCAACAATGAAGAAGCATAACATCCATTTGGAGCACTCTTCAACTTCAGCTTCATCTTCAGGAATAGCACTTTCTGCATGTGGTTGTCAAGCATCTCAGTCTGGTTATGCACTAAATGTATCTTCTTCTTCTCATTCTGATGAGTGGCTCATTGATTCTGGAGCTTCTTATCACATGGCCAAAAACAAAGCCATGCTTTCTTCTTTAAATGATTGTAACACCAAAAATATATATGTTGGTGATGATAGATCTCTTAGTGTTGTAGGGTTGGGAACTATTCATCTAGACAATGGTCAATTTAATGATGTATTATGTGTTCCAACCTTATCCTGCAACCTTCCATCTGTATATCAAATAACTCATTCAGGTCAAGGTAAAATCATTGAATTTTCACCTCACGATGTTGTAATTAAGGACCTAAGAGATCCTAGACAGATTTTAGCTACTGGTATCGCTAATGATTCTACAAGGTTGTATAAGTCTAACAACATTGGGTCATCAACACTTCCCTCAGTATTTGTTGCTCATAATGATGAAGTGAGTAGGCTTTGGCATGAGCGATTTGGTCACTTAAACTTCGCTCCCTTCAAAATCTATGTAAAGAAAATATGGTGACAGGTCTTCCTATGGTATCTTGCAAAGATGGTGTTTGTTCCGGATGTGTACTCGGAAAACATCATCGAGATAGTTTTGAAAAACATGCCTCTTGGCACGCCTCAACCTCTTTACAGATTGTGCATAATGATTTATGTGGTCCACTTCTAGTTGTTTCATTCTCTGGCAATAATTATTTCTTAATTTTCATTGATGATTTCTCCAGATGTACTCGGGTATACTTCTTAAAACTCAAGAGTGAAGTCTTCAACATGTTCTTGGCCTTTAAGGCCTTTGTTGAGAAACAATCTGGACATCAAATTCTTAAGCTAAGATCAGATAATGGCGGAGAATATGTTAACAACAAATTCATCAACTTTTGCACTGAGCATGGAATTCAAATGCAACGTATTGTTCCATATACTCCACAACAAAATGGTGTAGCTGAAAGGAAGAATCGCACCTTAAAGGAAATGGCTAATTGTATGCTTCAATCTAAAGGACTTAGTCTTAATTTTTGGGCAGAAGCAATTCATTGTGTGAATTACATAGTAAATTGCACTCCTACTAAGGTTTTAAAGAATCCCACTCCAGAAGAAGCATGGAGCTCAATTAAACTAGATGTAAGTCACTTCCGTGTTTTTGGAAGTGAAGCATGGGCCCATATTCCAGACGAGAAACATAAAGCTTTAGAACCTAAGAGTGAAAAATGTATTTTTGTTGGATACTCTGAAGATGTGAAAGGATATAGACTTATTCCACTTAAGTCTAAAAATGTTATTATTAGAAGAGATGTACAATTTGCTGAAAATATATAGACTTACGAGCCTAGTTCGGTGGATGTGCCACCTCTCTCTATCCCTTCTACTTTTGAAAATATTTCTTCTTCAGATGATGACAACGAGGATGACAATCCTCCCCCACCTACTCAGGATCCTCCTTCAGCTCCTCAGCTTCCAAAATGGGTCTGTGCTACTCGGGATACAGCGGGTGCTCTTGCAGGTGATCCTACAGATCAGCGATGTACGCGTTCTCAGTTCGATAGAGCCTCTTCTTTACTGGCTCAAGCTCCAACGAATTATGATCTTGACACCTTTGCAGAAGCTTCAGGCCATCCAGATTGGGACCCAGCTATGAATGAAGAATATCGTTCATTATTGGCAAATGATACATGGGATCTTGTTCCTCTTCTAAAGGGATGGAAACTTGTTAGATGCAAATGGGTTTACAGAACCAAGTATGGACCAGTTGGAAAAGTTGATAAACATAAAGCTCGTCTTGTTGCTAAGGTTTTTTCACAAGTTGAAGGCATTGATTATATTGAAACCTTCTCCCCTGTTGCCAAAATGAACTCTATCCACCTTGTTTTTTCCCTTGCTGCCTCTTTCAAATGGGAAGTCCATCAGATGGATGTTAAATTTGCCTTCTTGCGTGGGGACTTACATGAAGAAATCTATATGGAACAACCTCCTAGCTTCATACAAACAGACTCCAACCTTGTATGTCGGCTTAAGAAGCCCCTTTATGGTCTCAAGTAAGCTCCTTGGGCTTGGTATGCCAAAATGGATAGCTTTCTTTTAGATACTGGCTTTTCTAGGTGTCATTCTGACAATACTGTCTACACCAAGAAAGTGGGTAAGTCCCTTATCATTCTTGTTCTTTATGTTGATGATCTTATTCTTACTGGTAGTGATTCCAACCTTATAAGCCATGGGAAGTCCAGCGTTAAAAAGCAGTTTGAAATGACAGACTTAGGACACTTGCATTATTTTCTTGGTCATCAAGTCTTGCAATCCAAGGAAGGTATTTCCCTTTCCCAGTCCAAGTATGCCGGTGATCTTCTACGCCACTTTCACATGGAAGACTGTAAGCGAGCCCCTTCTCCCTTTTAGTCTAGAGCCAAACTTTCAATCATTTGTACTTCCCCTGAAGTTGATGCTATCTTATACCGTCAGCTTGTAGGAAAACTTTTGTATTTGACCCATACTCATCCTGACCTTTCCTTTGCTGTTGGCCTTATTGCTCGGTTTATGCAAAACCCACTTGAAAGTCATTGGAAAGCAGCTAAAAGAATACTTTGTTATGTTTGAGGTATAGTTCAGTTTGGGATTCATTACAGTGTAGAAGCATCTCCTCTATTGGTTGGTTTCACTGATTCCGATTGGGTTGGTGACCCTGATGATTGAAAGTCTACTGCAGGTTATATCTTCACTCTTGGTTCTGGACCTATTACATGGGCTTGCAAGAAACAAAGTGCCACTTCTCTTTCTTCAGCAGAAGCAGAGTATCGTGGCGCCGTAGAAGCTAGTAAGGAAGCCCCGTGGCTTCGTCAAATCCTGTCAGAGTTTGGTTTTCAATAGTAGCGTCCGACTACACTTTGGTGTGATAATCAAAGTGCCATTCAACTATGCAAAGATCGAGTCCAACATCAGTGCAACAAACACATTGAACTACACATGCACTTCATCAGAAAGCTCATTCATGACCATGTTCTTGAAGTGCAACATTGTTCAACAGATGATCAAGTTGCAGACATCTTTACAAAGGTTCTCACAGAGGCGAAGTTTACTAAACTTCGATTTATGGTTGGAGTTCAGGAAGTTGTCATTAAGGGGGGATAGGCTCTAATGCCTCCTTCCTTCTCCATTTTTGTCATATTTGTACATCTTTTAATCCTATCCCAAGTTGTTCTTAAGGGGGGATGTTAGGATATTCCGACACATAGGAAATAGTTAAGTATAACTTGGTCTAGTGTTGAGTTAGGTAAAGTGTGTTTTTTTATTATGTACTTTTGTAACTTACAATCTGACGGTCACGATATGTTCTAGACATGAAGTGATCTGACGGTTCATTCTCTCCTCGGTATTACTGACACTTGATCCGTGGCTTAACACCCGATTGGTCCATGATCTCTATTTAAAGAGCATGGAGGGTCATTTGTAGAGTGACCGTTCATGAGAGAAGCTTATGTAAATTTTCTTTCTTTTATTAATAAATTGCCTGAAGTGGCCGCGTTGGCTCAGGCCGTGCACTGTTTCCCTCTTTGAGGGTTTTAACCATGTCAAGAATACTGGTGTATTAATCTGTGATCTGTTTGTGAGTGGTGTCCTTTGGTGTTCTATCTGAGGAACTTACCCTGTAAATTCCTATAGGACTAAATCTTTCAGCCTCTCTAGGTACCATCATGCTTACTTGCTAACCATCAACCCAACAATCTAGGTGCGTATCCGAGGTCAGAGCTCCATGACCAACGCCACCCTCCCTACTTCGAGCACTGGCATCAACATAAAGTGTCAGCTAGATGTCTTCCTAGGCAATGTTTCTCACACACAAAGCCTCATCTCTCTCGATTATTCCAATCGTAGCAAATCCCTCCTCGATCAAACAGATTGGTAACAAATCTCTCTCATGTAACCTGCATGCTATCAAACCTTTAGAGAGATTTACCTGTACAAAACACAACCCCAATCAATAATAATATTTCAAATGTACATAGGTAAACACAAACCTCCGGGGTCTTTCAGACAACTGGTGGTGCTTCTCAGTTTATCATAGTAGGACTTCCAAATGAATCTTGACAAAAGATTCCTTAATCATACATCTTCCAATCCTACTTCACATGTAACAACATATTCTACATATATTCAACTTTTTTTATTTCAATAGCCCCTCAAAATACATTCTCCATTTTTCAGGGTGTTCAATATGACTATTATATGCCCTCCATCTCAACTTAGGGAGATTCCTTTCATCCAATCTCCCTCTTAACTTAGGGATATTTCTTTCATCCATGCTCCCTTTTAACTTAGAAGATTTCTTTCATTCAAGCGCCCTCTTAACTTAGGGAGCTCCACTTCCTTTCTACGACAATGGAGAATCTTTTATGGCTTCCATCCTTCTTGTCAGATTTATCATGACCAGTATAAATTTCTTCATCATGCTTATCATATCAACTTTACTTTACGAGCATCTTCAACGTCTTGAAGATTATGTACCTGCACAACTTAGATAGCAAGTACAACCAAATCTATAGAAGCATGAAGTTAACCATATATAATGAAAGCATTCAACTTTAGACATCAAATACCCAAACTTAGTTGCAAACAAGAGACACATACTCTACAACTTCTTGCTAGGGTTTTTGTCATAAACCCTAGACTATATCAAGATTTTGAGCGTTTCATAACAACCCTCATTACATCTAGGGTTTTAATGTTTCTTCTGAAGGTATGACATACTCTACTACAACATATTGCAAATCGTAGAAGAATTATTTTTGACTCAAAAATAATTCTTTTTACATGATTTGAAAGCCCAAGAAGGGTCTATTTCAATGGACAATGACTCTAACGACTCGTAATAAATCTTAGAAGTCCTCAATGGGGACTTTGACCTAAAACAAGATGACCCAAGCATGAAACCCATGCTTTAACAAGTCATAATAATAATAATAAAAATATTTTCCTTCATTCTTTTAATAAGTACATTTCATTTTGACTCAAATACATTTATGAAGACTAAACGTAGTTACATATTTCAACAGAGCTCGCCCTAGGGTGGCGAATTTTCTACGACATTTCCAGCTCTGGCAACCTCCTTCTACCTATATTCCACACGGCTCAATAACGCTGGTGCTTGACAATATTGGTGAAGGTCAGTTGATACATTTAAGTCCTTTGGGTTTCAACATCTATAGTCAAGTCATAGTTTATTGTGAATCGTTTGGTTTTGGTAGTCTGTTTGGGTTTTGCAGGTGCCCATGTTTTTCATAATCTTTTTACATAACAGAGCGGTAAGCCCTTCATTCGAGATGGTCGTTGTGTTACCTTCCAGCCCCTCCCAAATTGCTAACTCTGCGGGTGTCTCATTTAGTTGCCCGGTTCTCGTCTATGATGTCAGGTACTCGGGCACTTTTTCAATTTTTCTCTAATCAAATCATAAGTCTACTCTTCCCAAGGTCCTTAAGCACAGTTTCCATATACCTTTCCCATCCACAAAGCTAGTGTCAGGAGGAGGTATATATCAGTAGTTGTCTAGGAGCATTCATCTGGTTCATGGTTGACGGGGCCTTTCTAACATCTTGCCTTGCTATTTCACTCGCATTATGTTGACTCGATTCACTTGCATTCCAGTTTTTACTCACTTGAAGTCTAATCCTGCCATCATTATAGTCTACAGGTTCGACTCTGGGTCACAACATTGGTGTCTGGTCATACCACTTATATCATCCTAGTTCAGTCAGGTCTGGTTGTAATAAGTGTTTTCATGGCTCCTCGGTTGTGCCAAGCTAGTCAACGGGTTGGTTCTGTAGGAAGTTCCACTTCTCGACGCCGACGTCTATTTGGTTGGCACTCAGTGGCTTACCACTTTGACTCTGCCCCCCCAGAAGTGAGGAATGAGATCCTTCACTTTGAAGCAAAGGAATTTGGGGACAGGACATATTTTTCTGACACTGATATCATTGGCAACACCTTCAAGTGGACTCCAGATCCTGAGAAATTTTGTCAAATTATACTTCACTTTCTCCACTCAGTGGCTCTGCACCGTCAACTCAAAACACTGCTTCACATGGTGATAAGGGACAAGCAAGTTGACCACTACCAGTTATTTGTAGGACAAGAGGAGATCAAAAGGATCCTTTGGGACATCATATACATGCTAGATGATATAGTCATCAGACTAACACAGCTAGAATGCTATGTGGTCTCCGATTCCAACTCTGGCTTTGACTCATAGCGTCACACCAACTGTTATCAATGCACCAGCAGAGGATTCACCCCAAGGCAACTCCAATACTCTTTCTCCAATCATGATATTAGAATAATAGTCTTTTATGGCACTTGGTTTATCTTTTGTATATGCTATGTCTATTTCTACTATGTGTCTATGGCGATCCATATGTATTATGATGCTATATGCAAACACTATTTTGTTTGAATGTCCATCAAGCACTAATGTATGTAATTACCAATGGGCTAGATAGTTTGAAAGCTAGTAAGAATTTTTGCTTTCTTTTTTGGCTAAAACTAGGATTAGGGCAACAATGGTTGTTTAGTCTACTTGTTTAGGGGATCCCATAGAGTTTTTGGCAAACCAGAGTTATCAATGTAATACTAGTTTTTTCGTAATATAAATATCCTTATATAGCTTATAAAAAAAAATTGCTGGACATCAACTAGGTGGAATGTGTTTGATGATTTTAGTACCCTTGTTGCTGTGCTTTTTCCTAAGCTAGATTTGAAGTGGGGGGGCACTACATACATATTTTATAATCAAGCCTTTTTTGAGTTTTCATGAGGTATTAATCATGTTATAACCCTCTAGTGGTTCACCTTAGGCTCAATCCTAGGTGGCCTTGCGAAGGGTCATCTTTTGCTAGGAGATACATCTTGTTTCCATGGTACAACACATGTTGGAGTGTGTGCCCCCCCCCCATTAGCAAACATGTTCATGTTGATTTGATTAGTTGGTGACTAATAGGATGTTGGATGGTAGTTTTATTTGAGTATTAATCGTTGTGCATTCATGTTTAGGTTGATTTAACTAGTCAATTCTTAAATTAATCCATTTTATTACCTTTGAGGTTAAAAGCTTGAGTGCTACTCTCTCTTGTGTGTATGGTTTAATGAGCATTTAAGAGGTCTGACCACTTCAGCTCTTCTTCCTTAGGCACACTTGCCATAGAGATATTTTATTATTTGTTGGGTGGTCTAGGTGGTTACATGAACATTTTGTTAGGGCACACCTCTCCTAGGGTTCTTTCATCTTTGTTGCATTGATATTCCTGCTACATTTGTCATCTTTTGACTTCCATTGAAGAACACACTCACCTCTTTGACTTGGCACATATATTATTTCATTTGAGGTGATTATGGAGGGCATTTATTGGGAGGCATGTGGCATACTTGGAGGGCCACGTATGGCATATTGTATGCATTTACTTGGTCTACTTACTATATTTGGACGATATCCATGGAGGGTGCATTTGTAGAGACACTTATTGCAATTTATCGACATATATATATATATATATTTTATTATGTCACGGAGTTTTATTACTTAGTCAAAACCCTAATTCACCCTTATCTTCTTGGATTTGTCTTGTTGGAGATGGCCCACTTGCTATTTTTGGCTTTGACTAATTTTTTGGTGGAGTGCCCCATCTAATTGGCATCCTGCACGTTCATCCATGGAGTTGGTTGCCACGCGTTTCATACAATGTATTTGTGGACCACTTGCTATTTTGGAGGTTGGTTATGGAACATTCTCCTAGGAGGATTATTTTATTGTTATATCTCTCATGCACCTTGGAGGGTGCACTTTGTGAGCCCTTCGAGGTGGACCCTTGAGCACATCCTCCTAGGTTTGACATGATTTTACTATTTGTTGCATGCATCTTTATTGGAGGGAAAATTCTTTGTGGACTGGGATGCATTTTCATTTTGGGAGATGCAATTGGAATATATCTGTACTTGGGGTTAATATTTTTTCCAACACATTGCCATGCATTTCTTGAACATTTAAACTCTCTAAATTCAAGACAGATGCCAATTACTTTTAGTGATAGCAAATATCAGTACTTGTGTTTCTTTCCTAGGAAATTGATGAAATTCTTTTTGGAGCGAATTGAAGATTCTTGTGTTTGAGCTGCCAGCACAGACAATCCTGTAAATAGCTCAAATGCTGTAAACTACTTGGTTAGTTGCAGCTGAAATAGAAACTTTTAATGCACCAGACCTTAATTCTAACATTCTTGCTAACCACTGATTGTAATCAAAGAAATAATTCAGGCTGGGAGTAAAGTATCATAAATTTTACAATATTTTCCATATGTAAATGTACTTGTTTTTAGAACCGGTTAGTTAATTATTTTATTTAACCGATTAGTTAATTATTTTATTTATTTTGATGTGGGGCAGTTTGGGATATTCGGAAGATATTTTCAGCTTGGTAATTTATGCCTTTGCGCCTTTGCTTATCCATTTCTCAAATTTAATTTTTCTATTTTCAGGTGTGGGAGCTTATTCGTACTTTCAATTTCTCACTGGTGAAAATGTGAATGAGATGGAAAATATTGGCCAGGAAGCGCAGCACAGCACATCTCAGGATGTGCATCCAGATGATCTTCCATATTTTACAATGGACAGCGCACAGATAGTAGAAAATAGAAGCACGACAGCGAGGGGAAATGGGCCGTTTTATGATTTAGAAACTGGAAGGAGTGGAGGACCAAAAGATATCTTATCTCGACAGTCTATTTAGAGTGGAGATACTATGGGAAAAGGGAATGCTTTGGAGACTAAAGAAGGCGTGGATTGTGTAGAGAGGATTATCCATAAATATATTGGCTACAGAGAGATGATTACAAATGGACAGAAGGCCTAGCATTTAGTTCAAGAGGACCATGGATAAAATATTCTCGGTGATCTTATTAGTATGAGCTATCTTCATATCTGTACTTATTGACTTTCAGGAGTCATCAAGGGACAACCTAAATTTGTGCAAGGTATCCCTTTCAGGTGCATAGTGAATGGAAGGGTATTTCCTTTTCTCTTAGGGTAGTTATTTGGTCTTGTTTAGTTCAATCATATGTTCCCTGACAGCTTGATTGATTGGTTTATATTTGTCTTCATGATTGAAGCAACATCTACCTCTTTTGTTAAGCATATGGTGTTTGGCAGGCTCCGTGAAATATGGTTTAAGACGAGTGTTTACGTAAGTAAATATTAGAAGTAATGTACAAAATGACAACTCTTTGATCCCACCACTGAATTTTGATTTGAGATGCCAAGTAGTGATTTTTGACCTAAATAACTTTTAGGTTTAAGGTTTTCAACTGGTAACCTTCAAGCCTCAAATGCAACTTGTTCATTAGGTGCCCATGTTCTCACAGTGATTGGGGATGTACAGTAGTTGTTGTCTTGTTTATATTTAAATCAAATCCTCCCTGACAGCTTGATTGGCTTGTATTTGCCTTTGATTGAAGCAAGACATATTGCAATCTTTCTTTTGTTCACCATATGTTGGCCGCAGGCTCTGCTTAATATGGTTTAAGATGAGTGTTACATAGGTAAATATGAGTAGCAATGTACAAAATCACTGTCCTCTGATCTTACCACTGAATTTTTAATTTGACGTACGGAGGTAATGAGATGAGATCTGATATAGAATAGCTTTATGTTTCAATTATTTCCTTTTATATTTGATTTGAGCTGTTATCCCACAAGGCCCAAATGCAATTGCATGTTTAATAGGTATCCATGTTCTTATAGTGATTTGGGATGTCACATCACCTTTTTTTTAATCTACATACTATTGGGGTATTTGAAATATATTTTTAAGTTAAAAATAACGAATATAATTCCATGTCACTAGGCATTAATGAGAATCAAAATATTAAAATATTAAAATAGGGAATTTTAATTTAATATAAAAAATATAATTCTATGTCATGAGAATCAAAATATTAAAATATATGGAGAATCAAAATATTAAAATATATGGAGAATCAAAATATTACATACTAGTGGGGTATTTGAAATATATTTTTAATTTAATAATAAGAAATATAATTCCATAATTCCATGTCACTAGGCATTAATGAGAATCAAAATATTAAAATATGTAATTTTAAACTTAATATAAAAAATATAATTCCATGTCATGAGAATTAAAATATTAAAATATAATGAGAATCAAAATATTACATACTAGTCAGGTATTTGACATATATTTTTAACTTAATAATAACAAATATAATTCCATAATTCCATGTCACTAGGCATTAATGAGAATCAAAATATTAAAATATATAATTTGAATTTAATATAGTTCTATGTCACGAGAATCAAAATATTAAAATATGATGAGAATGAAAATATAGAATCAAAATATTAAAATATGATGAGAATGAAAATATTTACACCAGGATATTTTCATTTTCATTTTTATAACTTTGTGAAAGACAAATGTAACTGAAGGCATCCATATTTCATTCCTGATTAAGAGGTCATTGTCCCTCAATCAAATGTAAAAAATAATAATGAAGAATTTGAAATTTATTTTTTAAACTCAATTATGAAATCTGCATTTAAAGACAATCAAATGAGAATCAAATGTTTACATAATAGTGAGGTATTTGAAATTTATTTATTAGATATCGATGAGGCTTCCATATTTCATTCTTGATTAGAAGTGTGAAATTTGTCAATTAAATGTCCACATATTAATAATGAATTTGAAATTCATTTTTTTATTACGAATTCGGCATCTAAATTACAATCAGATGTCTACATAATAGTTGGGTATTTGAAGTTTATTGGGGGTATTTGAAGCTATTTTTAATCAAGGATAGAGATGTTTAATTTGAAAGTAGAATCTTTACCACACTAAATAACTTTGATTTCTGTTTTAGATATGAAATCGGGACATTGGAGCTTTTTAATTTGTAATTTAAATTGTATATTGTATATTTCCCCATTGAAATAAAGCACTGCTGACAATTTATGGGATTTTTTTATTATCATGAAAGTAGAATGTTAGATTTTTTTAACATTTTGATAAATAAAAAAATATTTTAATAATGTGTTTTAAACTTTTTTATTGATTTTCTAAGTGTTTTTTTCAAATAAATTTTATGATTACATTTTAAAAGAGTTATATTAATCTTACAACAATATATTGATCACAAGTATGAAAGTAAAAAAAAGAGTTATACATGCCTATTTTTTTCTATTTGCCAAATTGAAACTGTGTTTCTTGCATATGTGCAATTTATATATTTAATTGGATTCTCTTTGATACTCAAAAAATGAAAGAAAATACATTTTTTTGTTTCTTTTATATAGTATGTAAATAAATATTTGGAATTATTGTTTGATTTTATTTATTTATTACTAAATTATTAAATTTAGAAATAACTTACCACAGTGAAAAATGATATATTATATATTGTTCATAATTGTCCAAAGTTTACATCAATATTATTATTGATACATTATATACTATTAGTAATTGTCCAAAGTTTACATCAATGTTATTATTGGAAATATATATTTTTTAAACAAAATTAAAATTTAAAAGATAAAAGAAAGAAGTTAGATGTATGTAGTGCCAACTATTTCCCTTCGATCAGTTTTCATAAAAACCAAAAATTATATGACCTTGTTACTGATTTTATTAAATACTAAAATCTCAACCAATTTCATTAAACATTACAATCTAAGTATGCAAATGATTTTAAAATATTAATTAGAATATTTTACTTGATTTCAATTCAACTTTAAAAAAGGGTTAACATACTTTATTTGCATTAAATTTATCAAGTAACCCAGAATTGAAAGAACTTGGAGAGGCTGAAGGCTTACTTTCCAAAGGAATCCTTGGGAGGAGTTCTTTTTTTTTTGAAAATCATGGCGAATAGGAAACTTTAGAGTAATTTAGACAAGGCCTAGAGTCAAACCATCTGGCTGCCACTATAACACCAATAGTGTGCCCAATTTTTCACAAGCAAGATATGTCAATAACTTATGGATTAGTCAGAGATGAGATGTTTTGACCCCACTAGAGACGACTCTATCCTAGGAAATGCATATTCTTCAAGCCTTAACACAACAGACCAACATGCCCCTCTACAAGAGTTGAAACTAGGTGAAGAGGATAACAAGCTGTTTTCCCAACTACTTGGGCTAAACCCATGAGACATTGATCATCATATATGTCGAGGAACGTCATCATAAGGTGCGCTCAAAGAGGAGTTTCTCAACCATTCCCAAATTCCTCTCTCTTTTTGTATTTATCTTGAAGAAAAAGTTCATTTTTTGAATGTACTTCTTTTATACATCCTTTCTCCGTGAGAGCCTCTATTTCTATCATGTGATGATTCTCTTTGCTCCTTTTCATAAAGTTGGTTGACATTCTTCTTTCTGTGATATTTTATAATAGACTTCATTGCCCACATTTTTTTTAGGACAGGTGGTTGCGAGGTGACTATCTTCAAAGCATATTTGGCCACTTAAGGTCACCTATCCTAATCCAATTTTATCTTCTAGACCCTATTGTGAATTTCAACCTTAATATCTTTTTGAAATGCATTTGCCATTTATTCAACATGTAACCTAGCATAAGTTGTGATGACGCTTTTGGTAGTTTTTAGGGTGAATCAATAAACCTCAAGCTCTTATAGCAACTAAAGAATCAATGCATTAGAAATTAGATATTGCTTGGGGATTAAGGGACTAGGGCTTCATGCATAAGCTAACTTGACGCATGAATCAAGGCCCAAAAAGATGCAATCTCTGACCTTTGTGGATCGTATCACCACATTAGAAAAGTCATGAACAAAAGGACAAATGGATGATTCCTTTCACAAAAGTGGATTTTAAAACTAAGAATCCACTTATGGAGGTCTAAAACTCTAGGCTAGAATTTATTGAAAGACAAACCCAAATTTGTTCTTTGTTAAAAATAACTAGGTTGCCCCATTGATTATGGGGGATTAGTTGGAGAGTAAGAAACTACCTATTCTATAGAACCAACATGCATTGAAAATTACATAACATTAGAGATAGCCTAGACTCACTTGTAAACCTAACATAGGCAGAGTGACTCATTTGAGTCCTTGAAAATGGAATTCTAGCAAAGGTGTTGACATACAAGTGTTCAATCAAAAGAGATGGAAATACAAAGGCCGGGGGGCACCATGAGAGGGATAAGCCAAGGAGCTCCAATATGATCCTTAATATAAAACAAATGGTTGGTAGAAAGCCACAAGAAAATAACAAACTTGCATAAAAAAGATGAAAGCACAAGAAGACAATCTACATAACCACACCTTAAGGAACAAATCCATTGAACAAAGTTGAAACTTACAAAATGATTAATAATTTTAGCATTCTCCACTATAATATCTTGTATTGAGCCATTGTATAAGTCTTCGATAAATTTTATGTGATGTCTAAGGTCTTAAAACTCAAGGTTTCTTTTTTTAGTTGGATAAAAAGAATAATTCAAGAGTTTTTTTAACAAAATGAGAGTCTCTTCTCCATTGCATTAACATGTGGCTTATGGTAAACCTTTTGTTAGTCATAACTACCTTCACTTTATCCAACTCACTAGATGGAATGCCATCTTTTGCATTATTTTTCTTCTTTCATAGGACAAACAACACATGGGGGTAGCTATTTGAGCATTACTATGTAAGGATTGTTTGAGTTCAAGTTTTAGGCCACTTACACAAAATCTATTTTACAAGTGATCACTCAAATATGTATATACCAATTCCCAAAGATAATAATACATAGTGTAAGATTTTCGAGATGACGTGGATTGTTTTAAATTAATTTTCTAATTTCATTGACATTTATCTTAGTGTTATTTTTGAATTATCTTAGTTAGATTTTTTTTGATGTGTTGAATTGACATATCTCATTGGTCAATTGCATTAGCATACACATATTGATTTAGTTGTCAACTTGAAAGGCTATCTCCCTATATTTCTAAACAATATAAAGTTGAGTAGGGTTGATGTTGAATTTATGTATGGCTTGCAAATCTCCAAAATGCTTGGCACTCCCATATGGACTTGGTTAAATTAAAAGTTGAGTTAGTGATAGGAGAAACATGGATTACAAGAAATAATGATTGTAGTTGTGGAATGCCATTTTTGGCTCTTTGGAATAGGCTTGTTGAATTACTTTTCTTATACTAACTTCAATTATGTAAGATGTGGTTAGATTAATGATGCACAAGAATGCATTTTCAAGTTTATTATTTTTGTTTGGAATATTGAAATGGAATTAAAGAGTCAAACATGTTACTGATTAGAGAGATTCAAATTCCTTGAATTTTACATTGTTGTATACTTAGAACTATGCCCATATCATACCATATATTTTAGACTTTTCATGATGATTCTATAAGATGATCATTGATCTTGAAATTTAATTTGTTGAATTATATCTAATTTTGCATCATGCCTTTGACATTAACTAATGCGTTTTAGGGATTGGTAATTGTTTTTTGTTGATATAATTATGGATTTAATTTGGGTTAATAATAACAACTTTTCTTTGTATAATTCCTCTTAGATTTAATAAAGGAAAGGTGATCTTTCTTAACATCCCAACCGAACATGAACATGCTCGGTGGGTTAGCACTTGGTGAAAAATCCCTCCTCTAACTCAACAAGGAAAGTTACTTAACAACATTCTAGTGTTTGCAACCATTTAAAACAAAATTTTACGTTAGCAACATAAAACAATTAAATAAACCACATATTATCCAAATCCAATTCACTTTGATGACAATCGGTTAATTAACGCCAACTAACTACCATCTTTAAATTATAACAATGATAGAGGAAATAATTCTTTAAGGACGATTTTCCCAACGAATTGTAAACATTTAGAACAAGTGATTCCCCTAGGGTAGGTTTGTAGCTCAATGACTCACTCGCTTAAGGGTAAACTTAAGAAGAAATACATTCATTCAAGTAATGAAAACGATTGCATACAATTTCAAATTGTTACAAGCAATTTTGTGGTGGAGAGGCCTCTAACTATAACAACCCCTTTAATTAGAGGGCTTAAGTGTGCAAGAAATATACATGCTCTAGCTCTAGTACCATAACACCTTCAATAATGGAGATTTTCCTCAACAATACTAGGAATAGTGGGATTAGTACTCGTGTAGGCTAGGTACACCCGAAAACCTATTTTATCCACTCAAACAATGTTGTGAGTAGTCGTCAACTAGTCTTTCACTTTCACAACATGTATGACAACTTCACCATCCGCAAGACACTAATACCAAAACAATCAACACATAAAATCAAGTCTCCTATTGGAAGACCTTTTTCCTTACATTGGTAGAGATGGAATAAAAAACCATTCCAACTCTTAATTTCTTGACCCAAATAATACTATTCCCACAATCTGGCATCGAAGCCCCATGATCCTCATTCCATCCCTATCAACGAGTAATTAAGAGCCATAAGTAAATTTATGAAATTGAAATTAGGGTTGAGTAGGAATTATTGAGGTCGTATGGTAGGCAATTACTAGGTTAACCTAAATCCTTTGGGCCTTATACCCTAATTAGACTTCAAGAGCACTGTTTCACAGAATAAGTTATTACTAACGCATTTCCATGCCTCATAATGTCCCAATACTTTAGGTTAAGATATTCTCATTGAGAAAGAGTAATAGGATTAGAGTATGGTTAAACAACATTATTATTCATTCAGGGTACTCCCATATTTGACCTAGGTCCATGTGCGTCTCAATATCAACATATCAAAAATTCCATGTTTCACAATAATAATGTTAGTTCCAAATATACCACATTCTTACTAACATTATGCAATACACCTTACATTTACATATGATCACATACTTACTTCAAAGGCATAATAATATCATTATAACTAATTGCGGTAATAAATTTTTTACGTATAATATAATCTTTATAAATGATTACATAACATGTTCTAAGTAATCCACATTTCATACAACAAATCATAAGCGCAAAATCAAGTGATGATAACATAATTCTAAAAAATGTATTAACAATGAACATAACAATATCTTATAATACTTGTAAAAACAAAAAGAATCAACCAAAGGTATGACTAGGCGATCTAATAAGCAAGGCACAAAGTTCATTAATGTCCATTCTTAAACTAGGTATATTAATCCCAAGGTATCACATAGTGTCACTATTGTGCCTATGAGGGGTGTTACGTGTGTTACATTCGCCTCTCCATAGAAATAATGTTGTTTGTGGCTCTCAGTTTTTAAAGAATTCAATATACTAAGGTAAGAACTTATGCACACAAATCACAATAACCACACACACAACTTAGATCATAATGAACATAATATAACATTAGAGAATTTTTGAGGTCTAAATGGGCCTCCTAAGGAACAATATAAAATAATAGTGGAAATAATAAAATAATATTAGATTACATCATCAAATTTTAGAGGGAAAAAAATGAAAAACTATTTTTTCAACTTATCTCGCTACAATTTTACTCATGTTTTGAGTGGGAACACTTGTTGGATGCATAATTTAATTCCTCATCCAAGGACTACCCATGTTGCATACTTTTGATAGACCCTGCTACATGAAAATTGAGAAATACATGGAAAAACACATGGAAAAACATGATTGCAATCACATTTTTTTGATGTATTTCAGATTTTTCGTGTAGCAGAGTCCATAAAAAATATGCAACATGGGTGCTCTTTGGATGAGGAATTAAATTCTGCATCCAATGAGTGCTCTTGCTCAAAATTTGAGTAAATTTGTAGAGAGATAAGTTGAAAAAGTAGGTTTTTTATTTTTTTACTCAAAAAATGGTGAATCATCCCCATGGTTGGCACCGTCATATTGAATCCTATTGGTTCTTATAAAGTTGATTTTGGTTCTACATTTTGTTTTGAGGCCCATTTTAGTCCTCAAAATTTCTCTAATGGTAAATTGGGGCACATACATGAGAACAATACAAACAATAGATTATTAATTTAACATTAACCTAAAATTATCATAATCAACGCTGAGTGATGGTGCCTTCATAATATGAAACATTAAGTTCATAATGAGGTTTTTACAATTCCTTCCCCATTGGAGAAATATCAACCCAAAGTTGAATTACATCTCCCACTATGCGTTAATAAAATATTGTTAGTTTTTCTAAGCCCAACAAATCGATTTAGAGTACCAATAAATTTTGTACCCTGAAAGCATAGAGAGAGGGAAGCTGGAAGCTGGAAGCTTGAAGTCACCTGGAAGCTGGAAGCATAGAGAGAGGGACACTGGAAGCTTGAAGTCACCTGGAAGCTGGAAGCTATTTTTTGAGGGTGTGAGAGAGTCTGGAAGCTGAACGCTGGTTGTGTAAGGTGTCAGAATTAGGGAGAGCAGGAAGTCACACCCAAGATTTTGTTGTGGGTGTGAGAGAGTCAGGATAGGATGGTGTCAGAGTTGGATGATAAAGTCATGAGATCATTGTTTAGTTTTGGTTTGAAGGTGGGGTGATGGGGCTCCATCAAGGCTGGCCGAAGGTTCAAGGATCAAGGCTGGCTAACAATGGATTAAGACCTATTTAACAAAACAAGATCTAAAATTTGTGCATAGGAAAACTATTGAGCTTCTAACAAATTTTACTAAGCTAAAACAAAAGTGAAGCACATAAATGTTTAAATAGCTTTAAACCCTAGAAACCCAACTCGAGAAACCCAATATTCATGTTTTGTTTTTATTTAAACCTGTAGAGGAAAATCAAAATTTTATTACAACAATAAAACCTATCCTAATGACTAGAAAACTGTGCCAAATAGATTTGTCTCGATCTGCATGCCAAGCAACAATATTTTTCCAACAACGTAAACTTTGAAATGAAAACTGATATGATTACTCTCTTTTTTTGAGGTAGCAAAAAATCAACCGATTTTGGAAAGTGTTGATTCAAAATACATATATGTTTTTTAGCATAATTTTTGATATATATATATATATATCTATATATATATATATATATATATATTTTTTTTTTTTTATATACATTGATTTTTAGAATGTTCGTGATTTGCAGGCTGGTTTTATAAAGTGTGGATGTTCCATCAGGCCCTTTTTCTAGAAGGCTTAATTTTTGACTTTAAAATTTCTAATGTATTAAATGTGAATAATTATTTTCTAAATTTCACAATTTTTGAAGTAGTCTTCGTCTTCATTTTTATTTTTTTATTTTTTTTATTTTTTATTTATTTTTTCTTCTTTTAATTTTTTTTGTAGTGAGATTTTTTTTTCATAGTTAAAGAAAAATGTCGATATTTTAAAGTTTCTATATTCTACATATTTATATACCGTTAATTAATTTTTTAATGCACATCAAATAATTTTCTCTAAAAAAACAATAATTTTTTGACATAAAAATAAACATTTTGAACATAAATATAACACAAAAATTACACATTTTGATAAACATGTCAAAATCACAATTTTAATAGGAAAATTTTAACAAAAAATAGTTAAATAATAGTTTTTTTTTTTTTTTAATGAATTTCGTGTCAAAAGATAATAATAATCACATCTTTTTTTGAAAAAATAATAATTCACATAAAAATTGAAGAGAAAATCAAATAATACAAATATTGAACATATAACAACATTAACTTAATACTTATTCTTTTCATCAAATGTCAAAGTCAAAACATTACAAATATAATTGATTAATAGTTACAACAAATGAGCTTGATTTCCAAGCATAACTTAAATTTAATCAATAATATCACATAATCCAAACTCTTCATCTTCTAGAGTTTCATCATTGTCTTTTTCCATAATATTTTATGTTTCATTTTCCTCTTCTGATGGATCTTTGATGTCTGTGAATCTCCCAATGTATGCCTTTCCAACCATTCCATCTAATGGTGGTTGAGGTTCTTTTGCCTTTTTTGCCACACGTGATTCATTAAAATCTCATTTCCTCAACCCAATTTCTTGCATTGCATCTGGAAGAAATTGAAGAGCATTAATTCTTTGCTGAATAATTTGCACTGTACTGGGTCTTTTTCAATGGCAATGCAATTTTTCTTGTAGGCAACATGATAGTGTTATACATAATTATCAAGCACAAAAGAAATAATGAAGTAAATTAGTATAACCACATGTAAATTAAGAAAGAAGATATTGAAATTCAATTTTATATAGTAAAACTTACCTGAGCCTGAGAATAAATCTAGAACCCAATCTCCTTCATTTGAACATAAGTATATAAGATAGTTAATCAATGACTCTGGTTTTTGATGTATGTTAACTATCTCTCCTTTTGCTTCTTTATCTTTATGTTATTTTTTTACAACAACATCATAAACCAGTACTTGGCTATGACTCTTTCCATCTATCCAATTAAGAAGCATCGACTTATAGCTATCATCTTTTGTCCAACTATCAACATGGATGAAATCGCAATCACTTATAATTGATTGATCTTCACGGTTAATAAGATTTGACTTTTCCCTGTAACATGAAATAGTAAAATTTCGATTAACTTGTACATAAATTTTTTAAACATTAATCTAACTTACAATTTCAACGTCTTACCATGTAATTTGCATATTTGAGTTTGCTTTCCCCTTGAATCTTGTCAATAACATTGCCAATTGTGTGTCTGAATGAAATGCCACAAATCTCCAAAATGGTGATGATGTGACTTCTACAAATCCCGCAACCACTTTACTAAGAGCTTGATAAGTATAAGGGTCACTATCATAGTCAATGTTTGGGATATTGAAACCATGGGGAATATCTACAATAACTAGGGAATAATCCCTTTTAGGAATGCGTTTAACAATGTCTTCACAATCACCTTGTATTATTTGATATTGAATAGTGTGAAGCTCATTCCAAATGAAATGAGTAAGAGTTGGATCAAGTTCAACATTACTAAGGTGATGCTTTCTCAGTCTTTCGATCTTAATTTTTTCAATAAAGTTTCTAAAACTGCCTGGTGCTCCATTTGCATCCTTCTTCATCTTAATAAAATAAACAAATATATGTATAAGTTATAAAATCAAAATAGTATACAGATGAATAAAAATGAATAGATAAATCAACATATCTTTTTAAATGCAAGATAAAAATATTTTAGTGTTGATGTAGAACTTGAATCTAGATAGTTGCATACAACATCATCCCAACTATCTTCATTCAACAATTTAACCACTTGTTCTTGTATTTTCAAGTAAACATTGTGACTGAATAGATAAAGTAAAAAAAAGTTAATATATGATATGTATAACAAATACTACCAACAACAATATGTTATATTTAAAAGAAAATTATAATCTAGAAATAAGTAAAAATAATTCAACAAATTTACTTTTGAAATTCCTCACACATTTCGTCCAATGATAATTCACCTGACTTCACACAAGATAATATTGTTTTGACAAGTTTTTCATCCTTCACTCCTTGTAATGCTTTCCAAAGTGTGATAGTCATATCTTCTGGAAGCAACTTCATTTCAGGACCTGATTTACTGCTGCTACATATCAATGGTTTAGACTTTTTGACCTTCTGGTTTTTAATGCCAATGTTCTCCCACATGCTAAAAATCTCATTAATCAATTCCCATATCTCTCCAGTTCTAAATGCCAATTGGAAAATGTTATCAATAGCTCTGAATATATCAGAATGTACATTGCCACCTTTTGAATCGATTTTTTCCTCAATTTGATAACCTATTTCCACACAACATTCCTTTCGAAATTCTAGACTAACCTTTGTCTTATCCCCACCACATTTTTTTTCAAATTCATTATGATTAAACCTAACCCTTTGGATGAAATTCATAGACATCCTATACCCATTATCTGTGTTATGATCCCATGCCAATAGCTTTGCTTCTATATATGATAAACAAACATAAATGATACATTTCACTATTTCAAAACATGGGTTATTGGGATATTCCTTCATCAATTTCCTTTGAGCTTCTACAGAATGGATCCTCCAAAGCACATAATAATTATATTCAAAACATTTTGATTTATAAAATGTTTCTTTTTTGGGATTGACTTTTTGAGAATGATCAACTTTTTTTTTCTTCCTCCTCTTTTCTTTTAGATAAGTAACATCCTCGTCATCAACTAGAACAGAGACTCTTGGACATTTTTAATTTGGTGTTTTATGGCTTTTGTCCATTATAACATCAGTTTCAATCTCATCCTCAGTAATGGCAACATATTCTTCAACTTCAGTTTCAACATCCTCCTCTTCAAAAGTAACATGTCTAGCTTTTCTAGATTTATCCACTGCAAGCATTCTTTGCTAATCCCTTGGATGTAGTTTTGTGGCATCACGAATTAATTTTTTTTGCTTGTTTTCCATATATTCTTCTAACCTTGAGTAGAAACTGTTGAAAACATTAATAATATATTGCTCTATAAAGTAAACGCCTCCCAACATAATTGAAATATTTTCAGTAAAATTCTATCAAACAAAATATCATATGTCAATAAAAACTAAGTTATAAAAGATATAATGATACAATTACAATAACACAAAACACATAAATATAAATAACAATACTTCTATATCTTGTGCAATCTCATTTATGATTTGTTTACACTTCTTTGTAGATTCTACTGTCGTATTATACCTTGACAATGCAAACTGATATCTAATCTTGTCACGTGACTTGGGCGGTATTATAAGTACATAAACAACTTTAGTATCTAGTATCAAATACATGTATAGTACTTTTCCCATCACTTCATAACTTCCACTATTGTTAGGGATATCAACATATAGATATATTTGCAGATGTTTTTCACCTTCTCTATCTTTCATGAACCATATATGTTATGTATGCTTCACTTCTTGTGATTTCTTCTAGTAAGAAATGGACTTCTTATCCTTTGAGGAACTTGATAGATTTATAATTATTAGCTTAGGTTTGGTTCGTTCAACAATTTTTTTTAAGTATCCACCTCTAGTTTTAATAGTCTTTGGTTCAAAAGATTCACTTAAATCTTCCTTGATGCCATTTTCTTGCAAAAAATATACACATATATAAATCAGTAAACAAACAAAAAAAATAAAATCTAAAAACGAAAAAGACAAAAAACATGCACATCGAACCCCATGACAAGTTGGATGTTAGGTTCATATACAGAACAAAAAAAAATCCATTCCTTAGGAAAAAAAATATTTATTTTTTCATTTGTCCCTGGTCCCTTGGAAGTCCCCTTGCTAGGGGGCCACTGTGCCTTAGTGTTGTGTTGTGCCTGTGCCTATGGGTGGGCGCACCCGGCTGTGGGCATGATCGCATGGGGAAAAAAGTCCTGCTGGCATGCCAGGGGGTCGATTCTGGGCAAGCCAGTGGGGTGATTCTAGGAATCAACCCATTGGTAGGCCAGGGGGCGATTATAGGAATCAACCCATTGGTAGGTCAGGGGGGCCAAGTCCTAGAATCGGCCCCTGGCGGGCTAGGGGGCCGATTCCCAGGATCGCCCTCGGTAGGCCCGGGGGCGATTCCCAGAATCATCCCCTGGCTTGCCGGGGGCCGATTCTGGGAATTGGCCCTTGGGCAAGCTAGGGGTCGATTTTGGGAATCAACCTCGGGTAGGCTAGGGGCCGATTCTGGGATTCAGTCCCCGGGCAAGCCAGGGGGCCATTTTGCATTTTTCCCAGGGTAGGCAGACCCACGACCAGGTGCACATGGCTGTGGGCGTGCCCACCTGCGACACCCACCCTCGCGAATCGACCCGCCCAGGGGTGAGGGCCGATTCCGAGAGTCGACCATCACCCCTGGGTGAGCTGGGTCGCGGGGGTGGGTGGTGGAGGGGGGTTGTCTGCAGCTCGAAATCGGCTCTCACCCCCAGGCGGGTTGGGCTGTGGGGGTGGGGGTTGAAGGGGAGTTACATGCAACCCCCCTCCACTGCCCACCCCCGCGCACCCACCCTCGTGGCTCGACCCGCCCAAGGGTGAGGGCCGATTCCGAGAGTCGACCATCACCCCTGGGTGAGCTGGGTCGCGGGGGTGGGTGGTGGAGGGGGGTTGTCTGCAGCTTGAAATCGGCTCTCACCCCTAGGCGGTTTGGGCTGTGGGGATGGGGGTTGAAGGGGAGTTGTGGGGGGTGGGTGCCCTGGGAAGTCACACCCATAGCTAGGCGTGGTGGGCGTGTCCACTCGGGGCAGAGCAGTCCCTTGGTAGGCCAGGGGGTCGTTCTGCCCCAGGCAGGCATGCCCACAACCGGGAAGCCTTCGACTGGGCCCACCACACCCACTGTTGATATAGTGGCCTCTTGTCTGCTAGGGGGCTGTCGGGTAAGCCTGACTCATGTCAATTTTTAATTTTTAAAAGGAATCTAAATTTCGTTCATAGTTTTTTTTTTTTTTTTTTTTTACTGGAATGTGTTTTTTGTTTGGTATTTTGCACGAACATAACAACCAAACTGACACATAACTACTAGTAAACCTATGTGAGTTTAAGACCTACACTCAGCAAAAGGGAAACTAACCTTTCAAATGCGATAATCTCCCATTGAATGTGTTGTCGATAACAATGTAGCTGCTCCACAAAATCGCTCCAAGTCTTT
Organism: Pinus tabuliformis; assembly: GCA_031772625.1. Taxonomy (NCBI): domain Eukaryota; kingdom Viridiplantae; phylum Streptophyta; class Pinopsida; order Pinales; family Pinaceae; genus Pinus; species Pinus tabuliformis. The sequence goes on along the minus strand of CM062813.1, from coordinate 527,434,683 downwards.
TAACGAAACCTCAAAAAGTATTGATGTGATGTGAGGAATAGTGATAATGAAATTTATGATATAGTGGAAATTAAAGAATTGTTTTACCACATGGTGAACGTGGTATTAATTTTTTTATAGAAAAAACTTAACATATAAATCATGTTATGGTGATATAATAATTTATTTTAAATATGTGATAGAAGTAATAAAAATTTTAAAAAATATTCAATTGTATGGTAAATGCTATATAGTTTAAGTAAAAGATTAATTTAGGTAAAATATTTAGTTTAAAAGATTAATTTCATGAGAAAATTTTAGTTAAAATTTTTTCAATAAATTGTAGAAGAAAATTTTGGAGGGAAATACATGAAACAAATTTTTTGGAGGGAAACTTCAAAGGGAAATTTTCATTATTTAAGCTATATATTATCATTAGTAGAGAGTGCATTTTTACCATTCAACCTCTTATGTTTGAAAGCCATGGATTCTTTTGATAGTGAAGTTTCTCTTTGTGAAGCATCAACATTTTCGTCGCGTAACAACTCTATTCATATTGATGAATATAACGAAAATTATTTCACTATGAATAGAGAGTCAAATCTTCTACTTAGTCCTAATCCTAAGGACTATGAGAGAAACACTGATGAAGAATTTCAAATAAATAAAGAGTCATGGTTTCCACTTAGCCCTAATCCTATGGACTATGAGAGCAATAGTAATGAAGAGCATGATGAATAATTTCACATAAATAGAGAGTCATAGTTTCCACTTAGTCCTAATCCTATGGCCAGTGAGAGCAGCAATGATGAAGTCCAGGATGAAGAATTTCCAATGAATCGAGAGTCACAATTTCCACTTAGTACTAATCCTATGGACTATGGGAGCAGCAGTGATGAAGGCTAGCATGAAGAATTTCCGATAAATCAAGAGTCACAGTTTCCACTTAGTCCTAATCCTATGGAATATGAGGGTAGCAGTGATGAAGGCCAAGATGAAGAATTTCCAATAAATCAAGAGTCACAATTTCCACTTAGTCCTAATCCTATGGACTATGAGAGTAGCAGTGATGAAGGAGAGCATGAAGAATTTCCAATAAATCGAGAGTCACATTTTCCACTTAGTCATAATCCTGAGGACTATGAGAGCAACAATGATGAAGGTTAGGATGAAGAATTTCCAATAAATCGAAAGTCACATTTCCACTTAGTCCTAATTCTAAGGACTCTGAGAGCAGTAGTGACGAAGGGAAGGAATCAAGGATGATGAATTTCCAGTAAATAGAGTCACATTTTACACCTAGTCCTAATCCTAAGGACTATGAGAGTAGTAGTGACGAAGGGTGGGTTGAAGCACTTAGTCCTAATCCTAAGGACTATGAGAGCAGTAGTGGCGAAGGGCAGGATGAAGAATTTCCAATAAGTAAAGAGTCACATTTTCCACATAGTCCTAATCCTATGGACTATGAGAGCAACAATGACGAAGGGCATGATGAATAATTTCCAGTAAGTAAAGAGTCACATTTTCCACGTAGTCCTAATCCTATGGACTATGAGAGCAACACCGACAATGCACATGATGAAGAATATACAATAAACAACGAGTCAAATTTTCCATTTAGTCGTAATTGTAAGGACTATGAGGGTGGCATTGATGAAGGGAAGGATGAAGAATATCCTCCAAGTCAATATTTCAAAAGAACAGATGATCATAGTGAGGATAATATTCCTCCTAATGATGATGAAAATGCTTATACAGATGATGATTCAATGATGGAGACGTTGCCAACAAATATTGTATTGAGGAGTAGGAGCAGACCTTTTCATATCAATCCAAGATGTTCTAGTTATACAAGGGGTAGAGCAGAATATCTCACGAGAAGAAGTTCTATTAGTGCTCTCATTTCAAGTGAATGTTGTCAAAAGGATTGCTAGAAACATATGGACTTCAAGTTTGAATTGGAGAAAAGGAAGATATATTTTCAATGAATAAAAGCATGCAAAATTCATATTTAGTGGGGTGTATGCGATCTACGTTGTCATGTTATGATTATCATATTGGGTCTTTATTTATCTGGAGAAAGGCTTTCAAAATGTTCCATTCAATGGGTAATTTTCGCATGTCAAGAATCCAAGAAAATTTGGAAAAGGATCCCACATTTTATTCAGAAGTACATCATAAATGAAAGTTTGGGCCATTATCAAATACTGCAATGTCATGGATGAAAGACTTCTTTTGAAAGCATGGAGAGTGTATGCCAAATAGAGAGACAATACATATTCCAGATAATTTCTCAAGACGAGAAGTATACAACTTATATAAAGAATATGCAGAAGGTGTTGACGTAAATGGTCGATTTATTACATATCAATATTTTGTGATGACATGGAAGAAAGAATTCAACAATGTCCATGTTCCTAAGAAGAAAAGGATGGGGGTTTGCAGTACAAGTGCTTCTCTTAAATAAAAAAAAGGGATAAATGTGAAGGGGCAGAAAGAGGTAAGCATTCATAACATTAATTTTTAAAATTGTATAGTCATCAATTATGAAAACATATTTATTAATGACTTTATTTTATGTTTTGTAGATTCCATTATCAAAGCGCTTCAATAGCATCGCGAACAACAAAAAAGTGAAAGGAAAAAGTTGTACATGCATAGAAAGAAGTGTTATGATAATCCAAATAAATATTTGGGTTTGATAATTAATGGTATAGACCAGAAGAAAACACTTCTACCACATTTTGTTTGCACATCCAAAAATTTACAGGAGGAAAATTTTATTCAGTATCACTTGGTCGGTTGTATGGTCTTCAACAGGAAAATTTTTCCAAGGGTATACTTCACAGCTCCAAATATTCATATTGATGCAAAACTAAAAATAACCATAATTCATGATGTGCTTTCTCATTGGTCTGGTAATCTTCCTGAAGTTTTGTATCTACAATTGGACAACACTTGTCGTGAAAACAAAAATTAGATTGTTTTTGGATATTTAGACTTGCTTATTGAATTGAGGAATTTTCAAAAGGTAAAGGTTGGTTTCCTTCTTGTTGGGCACACTCATGACCATATTGATTAGATGTTCAGTCATTTTTCAATCACATTGAGGAGGAAGGATGTTAGGAGCTTGCCATCATTAATTGAATGTATTAAGAAATCATACATGCCAGAACCTATTTTTCAGGGGTTGGAAGAAACTGTTGACATGCGAAGGTTTATTCTGGGATCACATGGTGAGGAGAAATGCATTGAACAACTTAATGAAATTAGCCTCCAACATCAGTTTTGTATCAAACAAATTGATGGGCCTTGTCATCAGGTTTGGAATTTTTGAAGTTCATTCCATATCATCCAATATTTTCGTCAAATATATTGTTATTACAATCAGTTTCTGAAGTTCATAATGCACGCAGGTAGAATAGAGATATAAATTATTTTGATTGCCTGGAAGAAATTAAAAAATGTATTAGATATATATATGAGTACTTTGATATTGCTGATTCAATTTGGTGGGAGTCTTTTTCCAATAATCAAAGTGATATCATTTCAAGAACAACAAATGAAGATATACCTTTGAAAAATCCATTTATTTGACGACAAAATGTGTCAAATGAACATGAGGAAAGAAACATTGTTGAACAACAACAATCTCAAGGTATTAAATATTCTTCATAGGTAGAGGAAAGAGAAATGTATAATGGTTCCAGAAGATCTCATGCACAACGTGAAGCCATGGAAGACCTTTACGGGGATTCAATACAAGATATTAAGGAGGGCTGCATGATCACAGTGCTAGTAGATGGAGATGCCAATGGCTATCCATTTTGGGTTGCTAAGGTTATAAAGGCCATTATAGAAAATGAAGATGTTGCAGGTGTTGAAGTACATTTATGCCACAAATATACACCCATTCAATGATGTGTACAAGCTAAAGAAGGTAGTTGATAAAAAAATTGGCAGAAAGAGAAAAAGAAAGTGTACAAATATAAACCATCACCACACAAACCTCTTAAAATTGGAGGATGTTGACATACTTGTTTAAGACTTCAATTTAACAAAGAGAGGAACTCTTCGCTTCAGAACGATAGAGATTCTGAAGAGGTTGTTACCAAAAGAAACAAGTGAGATGGGAGTTCGCTGAACCCAGTCATAGATCTAGAAGAATTTTGAAACCTAAAATGGTGGGCATGCATGTGGACTCAGATGGGGCACTAGTTGATGAAAGAGAATAATATGGAACATCTTCATTTGCATCCACTCATTCATTTGAAGATGTGAATTATGATGGTGTGCAAGAAGATATGAGTGATTTTGACTAATTGTTTAAGACAATTTATATATGTGATGTTTGCATCGTATCTTGAAATAATTTTTTTGATTTCCATATGATATTAAATGAAGTTATGAGTCATTTTTATGTTTGTTGGATTATATGTTTTAATTATGATGAGTTTTATTGTTTAGAATATCCACAATGCAACAATAACTTGGAGATATAATTTATGTTTCATTCAATCTACAAGTATTGACATTTTGATTAATTTAGTCATGTAATTTATTCATAGTGTCACGGTTTAAATGTGTTAAAAACTTAGCGTTTTTTAATTCTATGGTTGAAAAATTTCCATTTTTTTTTTTAATCTTTAATGTTACGGTTGAAAACAATTAGAACTTTAACGATCTTTAGTGTCATGTTATTATATGTTTACAACATGGATGAAAATTGACGGAATTTTAATGTGTTTCGGATCCTATTATTTTATCTTTATTTTCATTACTAAAAAATGGTGAAATTATACTTGACAAAGAAAAATGTTATTCTACCAATAACATTAATGTGTTTTTTTCATTTATTTTGCACAAAAAAAATTGGTTTTACTTCCATTTTTAAATATGTTGAAAATTAACCCTAAAAAAACATCGTTCCATAATACATACTTTTCATTTTTTGGACTGTATTTCATGTTTTTTTTGGGTTTTTTGGCTAGAGTTCCCGTTTTGAGTTTATAGTTCCTGTTTCAAAGTTTACGTTGTTTTCCTAGATCTGTGTGCCAATATAAAGTTTAGAACTACAAAATAGCCTTGATCTATGTGCCAAAAATTGCCTCAATTTATGTGCTTCCAAATTTATGTGTAGCCTTCTGTCACATGAGACTTGCCTCAGTTAGCATGTGTAACTACCTTGGTTTACAAGTTGTACCTTTTCCCTCTCTTATCCTCACTTGTTGCTCCTTGGTATGTGTGCCAAATTCTCTTAAAGTGTGTGCTTCCTAGGAATGCATGCCATATTATCTCCAAGAAATTTCTTTTATTCTTTTCCCCAACCGTGTAATCCACAAAGTTAACCTTGTAATTCATTACGAGATCTATGGATGAGATTAAATTTCATCATCTCCTTAGATTTGAAGGTTGCGATTTAATCATAAAGTCACTTAAATGTACTTTATAATAAATCATTACTTTAGCCAACATTAATTAATTAAACTAATTAATGTGCCTTTACATAGAAAAAGATAAATGTCACTTAGCTAGAAACATTTCTCGGACATATTGATGCTCAACACTAAACCTATGAAAAATCACTTGTTTGAGCTCCCAAAATTCAACACTCTCGCTTAGCGACGAAAGTGCTCATCATCCACAGTTTATCTATGAAGAAGATTAACTTTCCTTTCATTAAGGCCTTCATGAGGATGTCTATCACTTGCTCATTTGTAGGTACATATTGTATCTTCACTATCCCCTTCTAGACATAGTCCTGAATGAAGAGGTACTTGATCTCTATGTTTTTCAACTTGTCATGAAACACTTTATTTTCCAAGACCTTGATGCAACTCTAATTGTCAAAATGTATCATGGTTGACTCCAAGTCCTGATAGAACAATCCTATCGGTAACTGCCAAAGCCAAATGGACTCACATAATTCCAAGCTAGCTACCATGTACTCAACCTTCACAAAGATCAATGCAATTGACTTCTGTTATTCTTTGAACCATGAAAATCTCTAGACCCCAAGTTGAAACAAGAACCTGAAGTACTTTTCTTGTCAACTGCACTTCCTACCTAGTCAACATTCGAATAACCCACTAGATTCACTCCACCTCCCTAGATATATCTCCATCCGTACTCAACTATTCCATGCATATATCTAAGGACATGTTTTGTTGCCACCTAGTGCACTCCCTTTGACTTAACCATAAACTGAATGAGTGTAGTGATGGAAAAACATATATTTGATCTAAGAGAGCCAATCAACTTCTTGTATAAAGTGGGGTCCACTTCCTATGACTTGGAAGTATATATTTTCTTCCCATTGGTCACCGTTGGTGTAGCCATAGGCCTACAATCCTACATCCTGAATCTCTTTAGGATCCACATAGAGTAATTCCTTTATCCAAGGAATATATTCCCATATATCTACCACACTTCCAACCCTATAAAGTAGTGCATCAACCCCATATCGTTCATGTCAAACTCTAAAGCTAGATCCCTATTGCAATATGCAATGGGATTCTCTGAACCTATAATTAACAAGTCAAATATATACAACACACGAATGAGTGGCTCTCCCCTAACCAATATGTAGTACAATTTTGAGTCAACATCACTCTTAGTGAATCCAAAAAAATAACTATCTATCATTGAACACCATGCATGTGGTTCCTTCTTGAGTCCATACAATTCTCTCTTCAATCTGCATACATGAGAATCCCTCCCATGCACTTCCAAACTCTCTGGATGTTCTATATAGACCTTTTCCTCAACACACCATTAATAAATTCCATATTGACATCCATCTAATGGATCTTCCAACTGACCTCTGTAACAGTGGAAATCATGGCCTTGATGGAGGAATATCCGACTATAGGGACGAATGTCTCGTCATAGTAAATTCCCTTTCCTGAGAGAAACCCTTAGCCATGAATCAGGCTGTGAAATTCTCAACATTGTCATCAACAACATGTTTTATTTTACAGATCCATGTAGATCCTACCATTGGTTTCCATTTTGGCCATGGCAGAACCTCCCATACATCATTATTCATGATGGAAGAGTGCTCTTCCACCATGACATATTTCCACACCTGCAGCTTAGATGCCTCCTGAAAACTGGAAGGCTTGACCTCTATCAACTTGCTCATAAGAGACATGTAGCTAGAAAATCTCTATGGTGCTTTGCTTTCCTTGATTGAAGTCTTAGGTTCACTCTACCCATTTCAGCCTCTTCATCCTAGAAGTATCGACCTGGGTAAATGGAGAATCATGCTCCTCCTCATTCTTATGCTACTCACCCTGCACACAAGTCTAGGGTCCTATAATCTATAATTTTTGTCTCCATTATTACTTTGGTGCTTCCTACTCCTAAACCTCTACTACAACTGGCACTAAGCTACAAGACCTTTTGAAATCCCTATCCTCCTCAAATTTCACATCCCTCCACACTACTATCTTCCTGAGTGTAGGAATGTGGAGACTGTAAGCCTTTGATTCTTGTTATATCAATAAATATATACTTCTCGGCAATAGGCTTGAGCTTTTTCTTCTTCTCTAATGAGACGTGGAGATAAACCAAGAACCCAAAAAGGCAAAGATTCCCAACTTCTGGTTTCTTCCCCGTGAATGCCTCTTTAGGTGTCATCCTCACCAACACCTTGTATGGAATCATGTTTTGTAAATACATTGTTGTGTTATACAATTTTGCGCATAAGAACATAGGGATACATTGATCATCCAACATTGCTTTTTCTACCCCAAAAATGCCTCTATTCTTCCTCTCTAATACTCCATTCTATTGTGTGTTATATGGAACTATTAGCTCTCTCTTAATCCACAATTTGCACAAAACTCCTTGAAGGAGTTTGAGATGTACTGTCCTCCATTGTTAGATCTAAGCTCCTTGATATTTCTCTCAATCTGGCTCTCTACATGAGCTTTAAATTCTTGGAACTGACTTGTTGTAGCGACTACAACCACCCTCCAAAATTTTTCCTTAGCCTCATTTTGGAGCCCTCCCTACCAACTTTTCACAACAGCTTGCCTTCCTTCGTCAAGCTCACAAGCTTCAGTGTTTTGCTTGCACAAAGGCAGCCTATTGATCACAACTTGATTCATTCCCCTCACAGACTGATCACCCAGACTTGGCCCAACTGCAGGCTGAGCAGCTCCCCCAAGAAATTGCACATTTTTGGAGAGCAACTAGCCTTCCCTCCAGAAATTGCACAATCCTGTCTGGAAGCCTATTGAGCTCCAAAAGTGTGCAATTCTGCTAGTCAGCACTCCGAGTGAAAATTGCGTAATTTTCCCCAGCAGGGTTGCTCAGCCTAGAATTTGCGCAAACCTAGGCAACAGTTAGATGCTCTACCCAGAAATTGCGCAAATCTCCTGGGAAATGAGCCCAAATCCTAGCCAGAAATGCGCAATTCCTTCAAGCAGTCGAACAAGTTCTTGCATATGCAGTTGAGTTGACCAGTTTCCTCCGGGACCGTGAAAAACAGGCTTGCATGCATGGGCTGCTTCTCCCAAGGCAGCATGCAAAGGCATCCCTTGTTTCAGAGATCTATTTTTAGCAGTTGGAGGTCACATGCAAGGATTAGTTTAGAAACCTCCCACCAAGTGTCACTTTCCCTAGATTTGTGGCATGTGCGTCACAACTTCAATGTTATCAAAACTCATCAACGAGATGCTTCAGAGCTCATTCCTCACATCAACCTTGCAGCTCTAACATCCCACATCACATCTAGGGGCTGTTGGCACATTAAACTCAGCCGTTTTGGGGTAAACCCGCTTTCCATGACTTGTGTTGCATTTCTGACGCTTTTTGTGTTTTCGCTGGCATGAATATAGTTTTCTTGTTTTCGTTGAATGCTTATTTTCATTTATATGTATATTAGCTTGTCCTAGCACTGCTTCAGTTTTCATTGCTATCTCACTGTTGTGCATGCATGAAACTGTTTTTCACGAATGGTCGCCAATTCAGCGACTTGCCTCACCCACATGCATGTTGTTCCATTTTCTGAATCTTCCATTCACCATTTTCATGCATGATCATTCACTTATGCTTACACTCAGTATCACCATGCATTCGCATTCACATTCATGTTCAGTTTCCTGTTTGTGAGTTTGGCCAACCTTGGCCCGGACTCTGCCTCACCAGACAACATTGCGCAATCTTGAGAGGGAAGGCTCTACCTTCCTCTCTGGAAATGCGCATTTCTACCTAGTAGCTATTCCCTAGGCTTTCTTTGCACAATACTGAGGGACAATGACTATTGGCCAAGAAAATTGCACAATGCAGTCACTGAGCCTGCAACCATTGCTAGCTAAGATTGCACATTGCACAATTCCAGCAGTCAACAGCTAGACTAGACTGTGCACTGCACAGTTCCAACAGTAAGTCAGTCAATAGCCCAAACTGTAACTTGTGCAGTCTTGGCAGTCAGTTTCTCGACCTCCCAACTGAAATTGCGCAACCTTGATGATCAGTCACACAGGTATGTTGCAAGTCAGTTCTCAAGTTCATTTTGGTTTTCGATTGATAGATTGATTTCCATGAGTTTTGCCATGTCTCCAGGTATTGCAGGTGTTCATCTTCCTCTCAACAGAGCAGGTACAATGGTTTCCAAGAAGGCAGAGTTGAAGACACCGTTCAGAGCGCACCTGGAGATGTAGTCAATCAAATGTCTATGAGATTTCCAACTCATGAAGATATCAAGTTGTTCGTAGACAAGAAAATCACGATATCACAATGAGCAGCATCATGAACAACAATTGAAGGTAGCATACCAAACACAGAGAACGAATGCAACGAATGCAGTGAATGCAAGAGGAAGGTTGTCGAAAACATAGAGGCGGAAAAAAGTTGCAAGCTCAAGCAGATCCACTGATGATGAAATCAACTTTGGAGACTCAGGCTATGAGGTGATGATGTGACATGAAGATCGCACGAAGACAAAGAATAGAACAAAGAAGGAGTTGCATGTGATGAAGTAGCAACTGAAGGAAGAACATTAAGTTTCACATATACACGAATGAGTTGCAGTAGAAACAAGAAAAACAATGGGTGCAACATGCACTCACGGATGAAACTGCGCCTATACAAGTTAAAGATCCATCTCAACAGCTGGCATGGAGCAGACACGGTGAGCAATTTTGTTGATCGCATGCAAGGGATTCAACAACGTGCATGTCATTGTGTGCACACATGCAATCCAACCCATTCAACACACTCACCAAGGCGAAGACAAGAAGCAAGTCCAACTAGCGCTGAACATGTACTTTGACAAGTTAATGTGCATGACCACTAGCACACACTTGAAGGTCAGCACATACACTATGCAACAATGTGTCTCCAGTTCAACCACACCCAAGAAGACAATGCACATGTTAGCAGACGAGTTGGATGAAGGAGCCGAACCAATGCACCGGTTGCAACAAAGGCAAGAGTTCGCTTCAACAAGATGTCACCATGAGGTGCATGCACACCATCACAGACGACCAAGCTTGGCATCAACTCACCAACTTCACCATCACAAGCATGCCAAAGAGTTGGTCTCATCACAACGGACCAAGTGTCAGTGATGTCTTGCTCAAGCCATTTTGTCTCACATGGGAACATGTGCATTGTAATGTTAAGTCATGTTAAGTGTAAGTTAAGTGTCAATAGTTGGATGTAATAATCATAGAGTTTGTGAAGAGTCATGAGGTTAGTTGAACAGTTACAAAGGGGAATATCAAGGGTCACCCTGCCCTTTGCTATAAATAGTCCCTCATAACTCATTGTAAGGGCTTTTGGTCAGCCAAGTTTCTGATAAGACTATCTTGGAGAGAGCTTGGACAGTATTGTAACGCACCTTGGCTTCTCCACTACATAGAGCTAGTACATCTCTTTGGAGGAGTAGGCGAATGTGGCTGTAACGTTCCACTGTTGGGGCTAGCGAGTTTACATGGATGTATTGTATGATTAGAACTTACACTTCTTTATATAATAAGAGCCAACACGTTTTCATGCATATGTTGTTATTGTAGTTGGACTGTTCCAGTTGCTCTAGCAATGTATGTTGTTTAACTTACGTAGTTGTGTATGAACTATTTTGTATGCAATTATATGAATCTTGTTGCATATGTGCTGTAGGTTTAACCATCACTTTGGATTTCCAGCTGACTTGCTTTCCAGCTTATGATGTATCTTCGCTCATCTGTTCCCTTCATAGCTGAGTACTATTATAGGTTGCCAAGGGGTGACTCATCTCAACCCACCTATGTTAGAACCTCTCATGCAACTTCCTTGACTCACTGCAGCAGTCACACCCTTGCTACTGACAGAGTTATCTTACTTTCCTCTGTGTAAAATCGCGATCAAGGAATTACCATACGACCCACTTTTGGAACTCCTATACCAAATGGTATGAGGTCTAATTGGAACTTCTTACCGTGCAGATCCCCTTGACATGTTGGTGGGTCTAGCACTGTCAACATTTTGGTGCTAGAAGGAGGAAAATATGACAAGCTAAGTCTTCACATCTATTTTGAACCTCTACACATCTATCATGACTCACTACTGAGCTTCTCTTCCGAAATGTTTCATCATCCCAAAAAAGTTCTCGGATAACTTGTCTCATAAAACATTTGATCGTGGAGGCTACATAGCCTTGGTAAGGCACGCGGTTGATGTTGTAGGCTCATGTGAAATACATGGATTCTTTGAAGAATACATGAGTTGCGCATTGTTCATCTAGACGCTTCGAGGGCACCCAATGCACTGGTGTGCCACACTTCCCGAAAAATATATTCATTCTCTTGCTCATCTGGTTATAGAGATAGACCGTACTTTCAATCACTTTAACTATAAAGCACTCAACAAAGAAATTATGGAATTACAAAAAGCACCCGATGAATTCGTTGAATAGTTTCACACACGCTTTGTAATCTTGCATACCGATTCCTGGAAAATGATATTGATTAGGAATTTCTTAATGGAATATTTGAGTATCTTATTCACATATCTAAACCACACTCATCACACTTCGGTAATGGAGCTGCACAATCATAGGCAGGCACAGTTGCTATCACAAGTGACTGTCTGCCTTAACCTCATCAAATAGCTCCACCACTGTGGAGTGATGTGGGAGATCATGCACACACCTCTGTTGAACTGTCACATCCTCCCACCCCACCTGCTCTTGATATTTGCGTAGATTTGGCTTGCAAGCCTGTTGGTTGTCACGTGGACTCATTCCCTCGACCTCTGTCCTCGTGTTCTGTTGATCCTTCGGATTGTACTGTCCTGTGTTCTCCCATACCAGACTCCTCACCTATTGTGAACGAGGATCAAGCTTTCGACGGAGTTGGTGTTATGCAGCCAACCTGCACCATCATTCCGGATGAGTGTGTTTGAGAATCTAAAGAAGAACTCGCGGTTAAGGATGAATCCCTTTCAGCCACGCCTCACCTGCTTTATCCTAACATCCCTTGTGATTCTACCACTACTGATTTCCCCTGTGAAAACCCATTTCTGGATGTTTCTACTTCCGATCATTCATAGGACACCTCGGATGTTAGTCTGCCATTACAGCGCAGAGAGGACACATCCTCCTCAGAAAATCCATTCAATCTATCATTTATATTTATTGAAAACATAGAGGGTAAAAATCTTTGCTTCTCATCTACCCCTCTAATCGATTCATCAAATCATGAGGATGCCGATGAACATCTCGAATTTTTTGATCTTGGTTGTCGTGATCTATTCACTTCCTCTTCCGATCATGATGTTGATTCAATCATTGTTATTCTGTCCAAGGAACTGGTCTACGATGATCTACCTGTCAATCAGGTCGAAACCCCCTACATTGTTGAGGCACTTCAGCCCAAGCTGATGGTTATGTTAGGCCCTCGTTGTCCTGAGGTTGATTTCACTTCCAGTCAGGAAATTGTTAAAACGCTCAAGGCTCCTCATCACTCTCTGTGTTGCATTGAAGATCAACCAAACACCCATATTTCACTTCCTCCACTTGAATTACACGATCCCATTGCTCACGCGTTGGAGGAATCTTACACATCCAGCACACGTGCACAACACAAGTGGTCTACCTTTCTCATGTTGGCTTGCATGACACAGTCAAGAGAGTGCATACACTCAACATCTTCACGCAGTGTAACATAGTACCATGGAAGCTCCACAGAATACATGTCATGTGCTCTCACTCATGTTTGTTCTGTGGTTTCTTGTTAGCTTGGAGTGTGTTTGTTTTGTTAAGTTATGGTATGTTCTATGCTTATAACAGTTTACTTCTTTTTCTTATTATATTCCACAGATTAGCAATCACATATACATAAAGTAAAGTGCAGATAGAACATTAAACGATCGACAGAAAAAAAGCCAAGACAAGAGACACAAGATGTGGAGGCTAGCCAGGGACAAACCCCACAATGTGTGGGGAAACCCTTTGATCAAATCTTCTTTTATCTTCAATAATTCAACAGAGAGAAATACTACAATAAATCTGATTCATATCAGCAGTAGAAAACCCTAGATCAGCAGCTACAACATTAGCGGCTTCATTATCAAACTAGGGCAAACGATATCTCAGAAACCGATCGTCGGATTAACTTCATTCCACCACCAAAAGTTTTAGCTTCCAGAGGAGGTTCAGATAAACCTACAACGTAGTTTAGATGAGGAGATCTTCTATGCCACGCAGGTCAATCTTTACTTCTGTAGTTGTAGCTTCAGTTTCAGCAGTTTCTTGCTTCAAACTAGGGTAGTCGATATCTTGCAAACCATTCGTCGGATTGACTTCATTCCACCACCAAAAGTTGCGGCTTTCAGAGGAGGTTCAGATGAACCTATAGCGCAGTTCCAAAGAGGAGATCTTCTAGTCCACGCAAGTCAATCTTTACTTCTGCAGTTGCAGCTTCAAATTCAAACAGCTTTCGACTTCACATGTGAGAGAGAGAGACCCAATTCAGCGCAGTAGAGAAGAGATTCATTTCTGCACAGTGGAGAGAGAGAGAGAGAGATGTGATGAGATGAGTGAGTGAAAATGAGGAAAAATTCCTCTTATATTTATACACAACGTTGGTGTTTGAATAGATGCGACTGTTGGGCTTCTCAACCTACATGAGTTGTAGGTCAGCTTGATAATAATTCCATAATCAAAATAAATTCATATCTCCATGAATACTTATCGGAATCGGATGATATTTATATCAATCCTACACCTCTCGACGAGAGGAATCTAATAAAAATATTATCAGCCATGAATAAGATGACCCACATGAAGTTTTTCCCTGGTTGCCAATTTTAACACTCCCTCTCAACCAGGGAGAACTTCATCTGCAATCTATCTATCGGTCGTTACTATTCATCCATCAAATGCGCTGCCTTGTATAGCCTGACCCTTGCCCTGCTCTGCTCTATTCTACCTATTCTCCTTTGTCTTGTTCTGCCCTGTACTGATCGGTATTGTTTTTCTCTGTTCTGCTCTGCTCTTGCATTGTTCTGTTCTGCTCTGCTTTTTTCCGAATTATGAAGAAGAAGAAATGATTGAGGATGTATCATACTAACTCAAAGTCAGTCTCAGAGTATGTACCACTGGTCCCAAACTAGTCTCAACCAACCCGAAGTCAGCGTCATAGTGAGTACAACTCCACTGCTGCTAGACCAGTATCATCCTCCACTGACTCAAAGTCAGTCTCAGAGTGCATACCACTGGTCCCAGACCAGTCTCAGCCAACCCGAAGTCAGCTTCATAGTAAGTACCACTCCTACTACTGGTCCTAGATCAGTATCGCAGTCTCAGAGAGTGTACCATTGGTCCCAGACCAGTCTCAACCAACCCGAAGTCAACGTCATAGTATGTACCACTCTCACTGGTCCCAGACCAGTACTACACTGACACGAAGTCAGTCTCGGAGTATGTACCACTAGTCCTAGACCAGTCTCAACCGACCTGAAGTCAGCGTCATAGTATGGTACAACTCCTACCACTGGTCCCAGACTAGTATCGCAGTCTCAGAGAGTGTACCACTGGTCCCAGACTAGTCTCAACCGACCCGAAGTCAGCGTCATAGTATGTACCGCTCTCACTGGTCCCAGACCAGTATTGCATTGACACGAAGTCAGTCTCGGAGTATGTACCACTGGTCCCAGACCAATCTCAACTGACCCAAAGTCAGCGTCATAGTATGGTACAACTCGTACCACTGGTCCCAAACCAGTATAATTGATCCTAGATCAATGGAGGTCATCCTAGCGTAGGGAGTATGGTAGATACAACGATGCGTCCATCGGTACTACTATGGTCCCTAACTTCATTTCCCTGCTCATTGATCAGATGAGAGGTACTTCCCATGAGTCCCAGACTGCATGGGTAGGATGCCTCGACAGGAGAACTAATCAATCCTGTCCTCACAGGAGAACACATCAATTCTACTACAATTTCCATGGAGAACACATCAATCCAGGCCTCACAGGAGAACTAATCATCCTGTTACACAGGAGAGCGAATCATCCTGTTCCACAAGAGAGCGAATCATCTTGTGCCACAAGAGAGCAGATCATCTTGTTCCAGTGCACACCACCAGGGGAGGGTGAGTCACCCTGTGGTCGTATGTTGCTCCAATAATAACCGCAAGCCCTTAGAGCTCCCAGAGCTCAATGTATGCAACATGCAGGACCCTTGTACAAGGGTTTCTTTGCCGACTCCAAGTCGTTTGGGAAAATCACAGATTAGATCTTTCCTCGGGGCTTTGACAAGGTGTATCAACCTGTACATCATCTTAGTGCGATGGAGCCTCCTTGCTCATCAACTTACCATATCCCAGATGATGTCTATCTGCTCGAGAAATCGACAAATACGAGATTCCTCAATAATAGAATGCCACCTCTGGTTGTTATAGAGAATCACAGTGGTATCCAATATAATTCCAAACAACTCACTGAAGAGCTTTCGCAACCAGACTGCCTCACACGAGGTCATGCTAGCAACAATATATCCTACTTCGGTGGTGCTCAAATCCATCGGCTTCTGCTTCCTGCTCATCCAGGATATCGAAGCAGATCCCAAGGTGAAACAACACCCGGAAGTGCTCTTACGGTCCACCACATTGCCTGCCCAATCAACATCAGTATATCCAAGTAGTCTCACATCTCCGACAGTGTATCTTAATCCATGAGAGATTGTGTCCTGAAGACATCTCAGAAGATTCCTGGCATCAATGCAGTGAGGCTCAACCAAATATGAGCTCATAGTGCTAACTGCAAAGCATATGTTCGGACGAAGGTTCACCAAGAACATCAATGCGAATGAGTTTTTGAAACTCAGAGGCATTTCCCAAGTCTGGTCTGACGTCACTACCATATAACTTCTAAAATTTAATTTCCTCGAGGTAGTCACAGGCTTGCAGTCCATCATACAAAATCTTTCCAATATCTTTACCACATATTTTCCTTGAGATAGGAAAATTTCCCTTGGCTTCTGCCATACTTCAAGTCCTTGGTCCTTTATTTCAAATTCAGAAGCCAACTCCCTCTTACATTTGTGAATGAGAGGGTCTGCACCTGTTAGAAAGAGGTCATCCACATACAACACCAGTATGAGAGGCTTGTCATCTTCAACCTTAAAGTAAAGGTTAGGGTCGGCTTCACTCCTAGTGAATCCCAACTTCATCAAGTAGCTATCGATCCTCCCATACCATGCTTGGGGTGCTTGCTTCAGGCCATAGAGAGCCTTCTTCAACCTGCATATATGAGATTTTCAATCATAAATCTCAAATCCTTCAGGTTGCTCCACATAGACCTCTTCTTTGATAGAACCATGTAAGAACACGATCTTGACATCCATCTAATGTAGGTTCCATCCTTGTGAAGCCACAAGGGCTATGATCAAGTGGATGGTCGTATATCTGGCAACAGGTGCAAATATCATAGTCTATACCTTCCTTCTGAGATAAACCACGAGCAAAAAAATGAACCTTATACTTTTCCATACTTCCATTTGTTGCATACTTTATCTTGTAAAGCCATTTTGAAGTAACAATTGTCTTGTCCAGGGTTTGGGAACTACTTCCAAGACATCATTCTCCATAATAGACTCATATTCTATGGTCATAGCACCCTTCCATAGTTAGTGCTTGAAGACATCTGAGAATGATGAAGGCTCATTTTGTATGGTCGTGCTCATGATGGTCAGGTATCCCTGATACCTGTTAAGTTTCTTACTTTGACGGAAGGTTCCTCAGGGTGCAACATGTCCTTCAGCATCATCAAGTATCCCCCTAAGCCATGAAGGCATCTTCCTAGAAGAGGAAGGCTCATGTGGATGAGAATCAATCAGATCCATGGGTTCTTCTACATTAGGCATTGATTCATCATCCTTTTCTTTTGGTTCCCTGGTGTCGGCCTCTTGAGAGCTCCTCAAAGTCGGAAGATTGTTCACCTTGTGGTGAAATTTTCTTCAGGAGTCTTGGAACCCAATGCTTGATGAGGGCATCGAATTTGTACATATACGACGGTGATTGTAGTTTCAGCCCATAGAAACTTCGGAAGTCTTTGATCATGTAGCATCGCCCAGACAACTTCCATAATCGTGTAGTTCTTCCTTCCCGCCACACCATTTTGCTCAGGAGTATGTGGTGTAGTAGTCTCCCTCTTAATGCCAGCATCAGATATGCCTGAGTGCACCAACTGTAATATATAGGAGGTCTTGCTTTGGCTTGAGGGGAACGGTCCCCTTTTGAGCTTTCCTTCGGCACATCCCGGACATACACCTTCTTTCTCTACTTGGAATTCGGGCATCCCTGTTACCATCTATCTTACATTGGGTAGAGCTTTGTAATGAAGGTGGGAAAACCTCCGATGCCAAAGTTTGGACTAAAGATATGTGTCATAAGACATGACACCTACCTAACTTTCATCGACTTGATAACATGAAACCCAAGAGTAAAGGCATCTTTAACATTATTTTTCGATACACGTACCTTGCCATCGCTGAAGGTTACCTTGTAGCCTTTGTCTTCCATTGCCGATATGGACACTAGGTTCTTTTTGAGGTCAGGTGCATTTAATATATCCTGGACTTTCTAGCCTTCTTGAATGGTTGTCCTCTTCCTCGATCTCTAGCTCTCCTCTTACCTTTGCTGTTGAATTTGTCATTCCTTTGATTTGCCATCAGAGGGATTTTGATCATCGTCCGGTGTGAGTCCTTTCTATCATGGCACTCCCTTGCATAGTGACCTGCTTTGTTGCAGATGTAAAATCTTCCTTTTCTTCCATCCTTAGGTCTAGCCTTTCCTTTTGATTTAGTATCGGAATTATTTCTTTTCTTGGCATGAGAAGAAAAGGCAACAGGAGGACCTTTAGGCATGGGCATTTCTTGCTCTTCTACCCTTGTTTCTTCTTGAATGCATCTAGCCATTAATTCCTCGAAACCAGGAATTATATTATTGTTCAGAAGAGTAGTCCTGAACACGTACCAATCTGATGGTAATCCTCCAAGATTCGTGAGTGCCATTCCCCTGTCAGTGATAGCCTCCCCAATAGATAGGAGATCATTCCTGATTTTGGTGATCCTTAATAAGTATGCTTGCATACTCTCATCTTTGCCCTTCTTAATTTCCTTCAGCTTATTTCTAAGAAACAAAACTTGATTTGCATCATTAACTTTAAATAAACTCACCAGTCTATCGTAGACTTCTTTGGAGGTGTCCAGTTCAGAGATGTAGGCCACCAAGTGCTTGTCGATAGAGTCCCGGATGATCTTCTTTGTTTTGATTTCTCTGTTTTTCCATTTGTTCTAGACAACAACGAATGCATTTGATGGAGGCTCAACAATATTGCCTCTTACATGGTCCAACACTCCTTGATCTTCTAGGGTTAAATCGATAAACATCTTCCATCCGTGATAATCAACTTTCTCACGGAGCTTGTCTTCGGCAAGAAAGAGTGTTGAGGACCCCATAGTTCTTTTAGGATAGCCTTGCCAATCTTCTCTTCGATGATTGCTCTTGCTCTTGCTTGGGCTTTGTCTTCACCTTAGCTCTGATTCCATGTTAAGTTATGGTATGTTCTATTCTTATAACAATTTACTTCTTTTTCTTATTATATTCCACAGATTAGCAATCACATATACATAAAGTAAAGTGCAGATAGAACATTAAACGATCGACAAAAAACAAGCCAAGACAAGAGACACACGATGTGGCGGCTATCCAGGGACAAACCCCACAATGTGTGGGGAAACCCTTTGATCAAATCTTCTTTTATCTTCAATAATTCAGCAGAGATAAATAGTACAATAAATCTGATTCATATCAGCAGTAGCAAACCCTAGATCAACAACATCAGCATTAGCGGCTTCATTATCAAACTAGGGCAAACGATATCTCACAAATCGACCCTCAGATTGACTTCATTCCACCACCAAAAGTTTCGGCTTCCAGAGGAGGTTCATATGAACCTACAAAGCAGTTCAGATGAGGAGATATTCTAGGCCACGTAGGTCAATCTTTACTTTTGCAGTTGCAGCTTCAGTTTCAACAGTTTCCTGCTTCAAACTAGGGCAGTCGATATCTTGCAAACCGTTCGTCAGATTGACTTCATTCCACCACCAAAAGTTTCGGCTTTCATAGGAGGTTCAGACGAACCTATAGTGTAGTTCCAAAGAGGATATCTTCTAGGCCACGCAAGTCAATCTTTACTTCTGCAGTTGTAGCTTCAAATTCAAACAACTTCCGGCTTCACATGTGTGAGAGAGAGACCCATTTCAGCGCAGTAGAGAAGAGACTCATTTCTGCGCAGTAGAGAGAGAGAGAGAGAGAGATGTGATGACATGAGTGAGTGAAAATGAGGAAAAAGTCCTCTTATATTTATACACAACGTTGGTGTTTGAATAGATGCGACTGTTGGGCTTTTGAGCCTACATGAGTTGTAGGTCGGCTTGATAATAATTCCATAATCAAAATAAATTCGGATCTCCATGAATACTTATCGGAATCGGATGATATTTATATCAATCCTACACCTCTCGACGAGAGGAATCTAATAAAAATATTATCAGCCATGAATAAGATGACCCACATGAAGTTTTTCCCTGGTTTCCAATTTTAACATGTTTTCACTGTTACATCTTTCTTGTTTGCTGGTTCACACAATTGTCTTGTTTGCGAACCATGCCTTTACCAACATGGGTCAACCAATGCGTCGATGGCTGCATTGGAAGTATCACTTCACGTGAGATGACCCATGCATTGTTAGCTTAGGAGTAGGAGTAGTGTTTTCTTGCATGCTTGTTATCTTACTTTATTTGTTTGTTTGTTTGTTTGTCTGCTTGCTTGTTTTCTTACTCGATTTTCTTTTGCTTTCGCTTTTGCTCTTGCTTTCCTTTGTTGTTTTTTAGTTCGCTTGTTTCGTTCATAGGATAGTTTTGCATGAAACCATGTATGACTCTTGAAGCAAGCTGGGTAAAGTACAAAGAGGCCTTGTGCTGCTATCACTACTTGGTTATATATCATCCCGCCTCTGTATGAAGAACTTGTTACTTTCAGTCCATGATACGTCGACAAAAATACGTAATGTTCGAAGTGAACCTTAGTGAAAACACAATGCTTGCGCGCTAACTAGTGTCACCTTCTCTAGTCGGTTTTTTTTTGGGTTAACCCTTGTTAGCTCAGTCAAGTAGAGTAAGGTGAGGGGGAAACCTTAACAAGCACGTCAGAGGTACAATATACTACTTATTTGTAGGAACGACCTCTTCTGCTCTCAATAAGTCGGGATACCTCTTCTGCCTCTGAAATGAATAAGTTCTATGCACAGTTACGAAGATGAAAAATAAAAAAAATGAAAAAGTGAAAAAAGTTTGAAAAAATGAATGAGAATGAATAAGGCGAAATAAGAGAAAGGTTTCCTACACAGAGAGGTGATGCAAGTAACTCCGCCGGCACACTGAATAGGGTCGCTGGCAGTGGAGCCATGCTTGTGTTCCTACGTGACTCCACCGGGGTATTGTCCAGGTTTGCTGGCAACAGAGCAACACCAGAGATGAAATTAAGACTCTGACGACTATATAGCTTGTGAACCAATATACCCCTGAACCCCAACCGAAACAACTATGTTTCCTTGGCTTGGAATGTGTATTAATCCACCAAGAGATTGGAAGATGCTACATATTACAATCAAGCTAGTGTGAAACCAAGATGAGATGAGAATTGAATAATATTTCCGGAGGTGTTAGACTTGCTTTTCACAAACAAGGTCCATTTAGAGAGCTGGAGTTCTATCAGTGTGTCGCTAAGTTTTGTAGTGACTACAGCCACCCTCCAAAATTTTTCCTTAGCCTCATTTTGGAGCCTCCCTACCAACTTTTCGTAGCAGCTTGCCTTGCTTCGTCAAGTTCACAAGCTTCAGTGTTTTGCTTGCACAAAGGCAGCCTGTCGATCACAACTTGATGCATTCCCCTCACAGGCTGATCACCCGGACTTGGTCCAGCTACAAGTTGAGCAACTCCCCCAAGAACTTGTGCATTCTAGAGAGAAACCAACCTTCCCTCTAGAAATTGCACAATCCTGTCTGGCAGCCTGCTGGGCTCTAGAATTGCGCAATTTTCCCAGTCAGCACTCCGAGTGAAAATTGGGAAATTTTCACCAGCAGGGCTGCTTAGCCTAGAATTTGCGAAAATCTGGGCAGTAGTCAGCCTCTTTGCTAAAAAATTGCGCAAATCTCCTGGGCAGTCAGCCCAACTCCCAACCATAAATGCGGATTTCCTTTAAGCAATCGAACAACCTCTTACATGTGCAGTTGAGTTGACCGGTTCCCTCCAGGACCGAGTAAAAAAGACTTGCATGCATGGGCTACTTCTCCCAATGCAACATGCAAAGGCATCACTTGTTTGAGGGATCTATTTTTAGTAGTTGGAGGTCACATGCAAGAATTAGTTCAGAAACCTCCCACAAAGTGTGGCTTTCCCTAGATTTGTGGCATGCACATCACAACCTTGATGTTATCAAAACTCATCAATCGGACGCTGTAGAGCTCATTCCTCACATCAACCTTGTAGCTCTGACATCCCACATCGCATCTAGGAGCTGCCGACACATTTAGCTCAACTGTTTTGGGGTAAGCCTGCTTTCCATGACTTGTGTTGCATTTCTGTCACTTTTTGTGTTTTCGCTTGTATGAGTACTGTTTGCTTGTTTTTGTTGAACGCTTGCTATCATTTACATGTATATTATCTTGTCCAATTACTATTTCAGTTTTCATTTGTATCTCACTGCTGTCGCATGCATGAAACTATTTTTCACGAACAATCGCCAATTCGGCGACTTGCCTCACCCACATGCATGTTGTTCCATTTTCTGAATCTGTCATTCACCATTTACATGCATGATCATTCACTGATGCTTACACTCAGTATCACCATGCATTCACATTCACATTTGCGTTCAGTTTCTCGTTGGCGAGTGTGGCCAAACTTGGCCCAAACTCTGCCTCACCAAGCAACATTACGCAATCTTGAGAGTGAAGGCTTTTCCTTCCTCTTTGGAAATGTGCATTTCTGCCTAACAACTGTTCCCCAGGATTGCTTTGCGCAATCCTGAGGGACAGTGACTGCTAGCCAAGAAAATTGTGCAATGAAGTCACTGAGCCTGCAACCATTTCCAGCTGAGATTGTGCATTGCGCAATTCCAGTAGTCAGCAGCCAGACTGGACTGTGCACTGCGTAGTTCCAACAATCAGTCAGTCAACAACCCTGACTTTGCCTTGTGCAGTCTTAGTAGTTAGTCTCTTAACCTCGTGACCAAAATTGCGCAACCTTCATGATCAGTCACACAGGTATGTTGCAAGTCATTTCTCAAGTTCATTTTGGTTTTCGATTGACAAATTACTTGCCATCAGTGTTTCCATGTCTCCAGGTATTGCAGGTGTTCATCTGCTTCTCAGTAGTGCAGGTACAATGGCTTCTAAGAGGGCAGAGTTGAAGACACCGTTCAAAGCACACCTGGAGATACCGTCAATCAAATGTCTATGAAATTTCCAACTCATGAAGATATCAAGTTGTTCGTAGACAAGAACATCAAGATATCACAACGAGAAGCATCATGAACAACAACTGAAGGTAGCATACCGAACACAACGAACACAAAAAATGCAACGAACACAACAAATGCAACGAATATAGCGAAAGCAATGAATGCAGCGAACACAACGAATGTAGCGAATGCAAGAGGAAGGTTGTTGACAACACAGAGGCAGAACAAAGTTGCAAGCTCAAGCAGATCCACTGATGATGAAAGAAACTTTGGAGACTCAGGCTATGAGGTGACGGCGTGATATGAATATCGTGCAAAGACAACTACAAAAACTCAAGGAAGAACATGAAGTTGCACAGATAGATGAATAAGTTGCAACAGGAACAGGAACAACAGTTGGGACAACGTGCACTCACAGATGAAACCATGCGTGTACAAGTTAAAGATTCATACCAGCAGCTGGCACGGAGCAGACATGGTGAGCAGTTTTGTTGATCGCATGCAAGGGATTCAACATCATGCATGTCATTGTGCACACGCATGCAATCCAACCCATTCAGCACACTCGCCAAGGCGAAGACAAGAAGCAAGTCCAACTAGAGTTGAACAAGTACTTCGGTAAATTGATGCACATGGCCACCAGCACACACTTGAAGATCAACACGGACACTATGCATTAGTGTGTTGCTGGTTCAGTTGCACCCAAGAAGACCATGCACATGTTAGCAGACGAGTTAGATGAAGGAGCCGAACCAATGCATCGGTTGCAACGGAGGGAAGAGTTCACTTCAACAAGATGTCACCATGAGGTGCATGCACACCATCACGGGCGACCAAGCTTGGCATCAACTCACCACCTTCACCATCATAAGCATGTTAAAGAGTTGGCCTCTTTACAATGGACCAAGTGTCAGTGATGTCTTTCTCAAGTCATTTTTCCTCACATGGGAACATGTCATTGTAATGTTAAGTCATGTTAAGTGTAAGTCAAGTGTCAATAGTTGGATGTAACAGTCATAGAGTAGGTGAAGAGTCATGAGGTTAGTTGAATGGTTACAAAGGGGAATGTCAAGGGTCAACCCACCCTTTTCTATAAATAGTTCCTCATAACTCATTGTAAGGGCTTTTGGTCAACCAAGCTTCTGATAAGACTATCTTGGAGAGAGCTTGGAGAGTATAGTAACTCGACTTGGCTTCTCCACTGCACGGAGCTAGTAAATCTCTTTGGAGGAGCAAGCAGATGTGGCTGTAACGTTCCACTGTTGGAGCTAGCGGGTTGACATGGATGTATTATATGATTGGAACTTACACTTCTTTATATAATAAGAGCTAGCACATTTTCATGCATATGTTGTTATTGTAGTTGGATTATTCCGGTTGCTGTAGCAATGTATGTTGTTTAATTTACGTAGTTGCGTATGAATTGTTTTGTATGCAATTATATGAATCTTGTTGCAGATGTGCTGTTGGTTTAACCATCACTTTGGATTTCCAACTGACTTACTTTCCATCTTATGATGTATCTTTGCTCGTGTGTTCCCTTCCCAGCTGAGTACTATTATAGGTTGCCAAGGGGCACACTCATCTCAACCCACATGTGTTAGAACCTCTCATGCACCTTTCTTAACTCACTGCAGCTGTCACACCATTTCTATTTTCACAGTTATCTTACTTGACTCTGTGTGAAATCACGTTCAAGGCATTACCATACAACCCATTGCTGGGACTCCTACACCAAATAGTCTGAGGTCTAATTGGGAGTTCTTACCAGGGAGATCCTCTTGACATGTTGGTGGATCCAGCACGTCAACACGACTTAAGACCTTGTCCTTGGTCTTCACAAAATAGATCCAGGTTTTCCTGCAATGGTCATCTATGAAGGTCACATAGTAGTTGTACCTTCCAATAGACATGGTTGACATGGGCCCACATGCATTTGAATGGATCAAGTCCAAGACGCCCTTGGACTTGTTTTCACTACTAGGAAACACTATCTTGGTGTACTTACCCATGGCACACCACTTGAACATGTCATGTGGTCTATAATGAAATTAAGAAGCTTGGTTAGGGCCTCCCTGAGCAATTTGAGTGCTGCATGGTGAAGGTGTGCCAGCCTCCTATGCCACAACTCCCCCAAGTTACAACTGTTGTCGTTGATCACTAATGCTTTAGCTAGCTTGAACTAAAATCTATACAACTTGTTCCTTCTCACTCCAAGCACATTTGTTGTGCTAAAGATGGAACTCTTGAGACAAATATAAAAATTTCCATCTTGGAAAATCACCACATAACCCTTGTCCTCCAAGGATAAAAAAAAACCAGATTCTTTGTCAAGCCTAGAATGTACAACACATCCTTCACTAGTAGTGTTTTCCCAGACTCCTTTTAACAGTTCCACTGGCTTTTGGCCTATACTTGGCATTGTCACTAAGTTCAATGTGGAAGTCCAAAGTATGCTCCTTCAAACTAGTAAATTAGCTTCACACTCTGTTCATGTGACATGAAGCGCCACCGACAACGCACCACACATTGGTGGCCATTGAACTAGAAAGACATGCGATGAGTGAGAACTCATCCTCAAATATGGTTACAAACTTGTCCATCTTAGCTGTAATAGTGACTTGCTTCTTTTGTTTTCCCTTTTTTCTTGTTAGGACAATGAATGGAAAATGCTCTAGTTGGTGGGAAGAAAAACATTTCACTTTGATAACATTGAAATTATTTTTATTTCCCTTTGAGGTAACTCCTTTAATGGATCCTTTCTTGGACTTTCCCTAGCTCTTAGATGATAGAGCTAGGTTCTCTTCCTCCTCACCCTTTTTAGTTTGGTCTACATGTTGAGATCCTTCTAAGATCTCTTCTTGTATGAAATCATCCCATAGCCTTTCCCAAGTGGGAATATGCTCTCATCCCATGATGCATTTTACAAATACATCCCACTACTTACTAAATCCATTCAAGGCTATACACACTAGTTCAAAATCACGGGTTGTCTCCCCTATTACTGCCATCTCATCTCGCACCTGTGTGAGCCTAGTAAGGTAAGAAGTCACACTCTATCCCTTGGACATCTTGGTGCTATGGAGATTATCCCTTAGTATTAGAGAATTAATGTATTTGCATATTAGAGTTGATTCTCCTAACTTGATAATTAGTTGGGCTTTTATTACTTTATTATTTTTTCTTCATCAAGGAATTATCAAACATTAAATACATGAATATCACAAGAACAAAAAGAACACAGAATATAGGCCCCAAGCCACAGAAAAACCCCTCTAAATGGGAAACCCAACAATAATTCTTCTCTTCTTATAGAATCATATCAAAATGATACCTCCAAGACCCAAAGACCAAACCTCCTCCAAGCACCAAGTCAACCCTCCAAAAGTATTTCTCAATCAAGTCAAAGTTCACCAAGTAGAATATGGTCAACCTCCACAAATTTTGTTCCAAGTCAGAACCTTGTCCTTCATCCTCAGGTCTGCAATTCGTCCTGCAATCTCTAGCCCTGCAACTTGCACATAAATCCTAGATCCCTTCAAATGTGTGGGAAAAATAATCCAAGAACTCATACCTTCTATTTATTTTTTCATTAGGTTTCTCCTTCTTCTTGTCCTTTGCTCTTCCTTTCTTCTTTTCAATTGTAAAGATTGAACTTGATTGTGTTTCAAATGAGGACAAGATATCCTTTATATAGAGTCACCCAAGAGAGAGAAAAGGTGCCCAATAGGGATGACTTGTCATGGAAGGTCCAACTTGGTCTTGGAGGACGAAATGACTCTTCTAGAATTAACAAAATCAAATTATCTTTTGTTACAAAGAGTCCATATGGGTCTATAATACATGAAAAATGTTCTTATTTGACTTAACAAACCCTAGGTACATAAAGAACATGCCTTGACCTAGAATTGAGCGTGGAACACATGCTACAACAAATAAAAAAATTCTTTTTCTTTATACAAAGTCATGATTACAAATGTCATTATGGAGACCAAATCTAGTTACATTCCACCACTCCCTATTAACTAGAGAGGTATTCATAATCCCATCATGAGGTACGAGGATTCTCAAATTGAAGTATTCTCATAAGAAGAGTCGGATTGATAAGCCATATTTAAGCATCAACATCATAACCAACATTGTTAAACATAACAAGATCTTGACAAAAATTCTCTATCTCTCTACTAGATTAGAGCACAATGTTGGGAGGATTTACATGAGACACTAAAATACCTCTCAAGGCACATACCCCATCCAGATATTCACCAGGTATGTTTATCTAGGAATATTCTTGTCTTGGATTCCAAATCCTAAAAGAATAGTTGTCCTCTTCGACCACTCTTATCTTGGATACCCTGTCAGATCCTCAAAAAGTGTCGGTCCACAAGAGTACTTCCTATCTTAGATTCTCAAGGAGTACTAGTACCAAATTCTTACCCAATCCTCCATTCTCCATTCTCCCTCCATGGTATTCACTAAACATACGATTATTAGTTTTGACCTACTGCATGACGCATGGAGAATAGAGTGCGATATCCATCATCACTCCCTCTCAACTAGAGAGGAGATGTCGATTCCATCTAGATCAGGGAATAGATTCTTACTCCTTCTCAAACATGAAGGAGATTTATTACTTCCTTTCAACTAGGAAGACATAATCACAAGTTCTTAGCTTGTCTCAAATTGTATCATCACATCAACTACTAGTTCTTCCTTGGAAATCCGAGGTGGTAGTTGCATGATCTCCTGCATCACATCATATCATACTTGAGTTTTGACCTTCCTGGATGTTATGGAGCCAAACTGTTTCTTCAATCTATGACAGGGTTCATGTCATCAACCTTTCATGTCAATTTTCTTTAATCATTATTATCATCAAAGACATTATATGAACTAATTAATGTAGAGCTAGCCATAGCTTCTTTTAACCATCAAGAAAGTGATCTTCCGTTGTCATCGAAACATGATCGTCGGGTTATCCTTTTATATTGCTACCTTTTCCTGCCAAGATAGCGTAGACTTCTTATCCATTCAATTCTATAAGGATACCCAAGGTCATTCATTCAATCCATGTAGATACATTGTTTCCATTGTCGTTCAACATGTCCTTCTAGGTAGCAAAGTCATATCCTAACCAAATAATCAATATCAAGTCATAAATATTATGACGACCCTCTTGTAACTTGTTTCCTTCAAGATCAACATTCCTTTTCTTGGTCTTTCTTCATATTATACCATAATTCTTCTCCATGCTTCTTTGAGAGACCATATTGAATGTTGATTAGAATTATCATGTTTATTTATTCACATGTCATGCCATCATGTGGAAGATATTTCTTCAATCAAGACAATGATACCATTCTCAACATATTTTTGCAATTTTCTCTTTCTGATGTCATCATCTCTTTGCATAATCTATCTACATGCTAGGATAATTTTTCTAGCCTTTCAATCATTAATAAATGTATTCATGTAATGAACCAAACAATCTTCAATAGCTCCCTCCAAAGTTGTCAGTCTTTTATACTTCAAGGGATTACATAAGACGTTGACCAATGTCATTATGCTCATTAATCATGTCTCTGTGTACCAAGTAAGTAACTGGAAGGGTTCTTTACCCAATCTTTATTCAAGACTCACCAAGCTCATGCTACTAAGTATAGCTTTTCCCACAATATTTGAAAACATGACTTCATCTTTTCTAATGAAAGAGCTCTCAAGGATATTCATACCTCTTCCTTCATATTGTCATTTAATAAGCCTCTTCATGTTTTAGATTCCTTCCTTTGATATGGTATTCTTGTCTATCATCCTTATCATCAAGGAATGTGAGTCTAACTATTCTCTTGTTCATCTATCCTTCTTGTCCTACTATCTTGACAATCTTCATTTATACCTGCAATTCTCACCACAAAATATACAAAGACAAAAACATAATATCAATCTTGTCAATCTAGGGGTTTTGACTTCAAGCCTTCTTAATCTAACCCTTGTTAGGGTTTGCCACATACCCTAAAATTATACTTTCAAGACTAGGGTTTTAATATTAAGGAACATTCAACTCTGTAAACCCTAGATACCATTCCCCAAGAGCTAAGATTTCTTTAGAAGAATTGATTAATTAAAGTTAGGATTTTCTAGCTTAATCCTTTGCTTCTAAGATTAGTCTAAATACCAAGAGTCTTCCAGACTTTATGAACCCTAGCCGCTTTCTAGTCATGGGAATTTACCACAAAAGGAATTGCAAAAACCTTAATGCAAAACCATAACCATACCCTTTTCATTTGATTCAACACCTAGCCTTAATATGCAACAAGAAATTTATTTTCTTTAATCTATATTCGAGTAGACCCTTTTTCATGTTCGAGTAAACCCTTTTTCATGTTAGACATATATACAAAAATTCTACGTACCTTTACCATATTACCTGATCTCCATTATTGCCATTACTTAAAGGGATCATGCATTTTTCTGATAACCTATAGTAACCAGATCCTCATATGGTATTTTAAGAAAAAGCTCAAATCTACATCCTAATTCAAGCTTTACCTTCTGCCAGCTTACTCCATCGGACATGCCTTGCCAAGTCATGCAACTTATTGTCAAGTTGACCAGTCACCACTGATATGTTGTCATGTCCAACTCACCATTATATTAGCCATACTCTGTGTATTGTTGACGTGTCAATTTCGCATGCCAAGAAAGGAACTCGCATTACTGTGTATTGTCAAGGAGATGAATTTTGCACCATCGCATTATGTCAACCTTACAATACAAACCAGGAAGAGTATATGCTGTAGGAGTATAAAGGAGATCATTGCATAAAACTGACTTGATTCAGAACTTTTTCTAAGCCCATTCTTTCTAAATCCGACTTTTTTTATGAAGAGGTAGTTCCAGAACTATATAACCATTACAACAAAACTCAGATGCTTAAGAATACTGTCTTGTTGATTTCAGATCACTGCGTCAAACAACTCAGATCTTTTGTATTACTGTTGCAACACTATTTCGTCACGGTTACTTCCCTAATAACCCTTATTACAGTCTTTCCCTCGGAGATAATCTTGTATTCGCATCTGAATTCAAATCTTTTGTCATATTAGATATACAACGATTAGCATTTCTTCCAGATATTACCTTAAGTCCGAATTACCAGATATTACCATAAATATCTCTTGTTTCCTTTCAAAACTTCAGTCTAGTAGTCCAATTCTCATTCCATCATGCTACAAAAGAGCGAGATATGCCAAAGGAGTGTGGATGTAAATCTCGCTCACTTTTTAATGCTTGAATTACAACTTTGAATAATTGAACCAGAACTTCATATCTTACTCATATATTGGAGGAGGCGACTTGAAAATTTTCGTATGGAATGATTTATATATATATATATCTCTGCGTTCTTATATATATATCTTTTACGTCTGCCCAGGAGCAAAAGTCACAGTTGTTTGTATGGATGCTTTCTCTAGATCTTCTGGTACCTCCTTGAATTAGCCATTATAGAGGTTTATCATAGAGTACCACGGAACTTCCATGACTGTGCTAATAGTAGGCGATCTTCAATAGTAGGTGATCTTCAATCTGTGTTCTTCTTGGACCTAAAGTGTGCTCTATATCATGTTGGAGAATCAATGTATTTGCAGATTAGAGTTGATTCTCCTTACTTGATAATTACTTGTGATATTAGTTGATCTTTTACTACTTTGTTATTTGTTCTTCATGAACCAATCATCAAACATAAAATACATGAAGATCACAGGAACACAAAGAACACAAAAAATAGGCTCCAAGCCAAGAAAAAACCCCTCCAAAGGGGAAAACCCAGAAATTTTTTTTTTTCTTCTTATAGAATCATTATATCAAAGTGAGACCTCCAAAACCGAAGGACCAAACCCCCTCCAAGCACCAAGTCAACCCTCAAAAATTCCTTCTCAATCAAGTTAAAGTTCACCAGGTCAAATATGGTCAACCTCAAATTTTGTTCCAAGTCAGAATCTCACCCTTCATCCTTAGGTTTGCAATTCAGCTTGCAATCTTCGGCCCTACTACCTGCACAAAAACCCTATATCCCTTTACATGTGTCGGTAAAACAATGTAAGAACTCAATTTGTTTATTTTTCATTAGGTTTCTCCTTCTTCTTGTCCTTCACTCTTCCTTCTTTTCAATTGCGAAGATCGAACTTGATTGTGTGTGGCAAACGAAGATGAGGTCTCCTCTATATATAATCATCCAAGAGAGCAAAAAGGTGCCTAGCAAGGCCGACTTGGCCTTGGAGAATGAAATGACTTTTGTACACTTAACAAGATAAGTTTTCTTTTATTACAAGGAGTCCAAATGGGACTATAATACATAACAAATGTTCTTCTTTGACTTACAAAACCCTAGAAGCATGAACAACATGCTTTGACCTAGACTTGAGCATGAAACCCATGCTACAAAAAAAATAATATTTTTCTTTATACAAATTCATGATTACAAATGTCATTTTGAAGACCGAATCTAGTTACATTCTCCAACATTTAGTACCATCTTCCAATTTTGGTTGTCACTCTGGTACAATTTTGTGAGTGCATCCTACATCTCCTTTGTTGTTTTCCTTTTAGAAAAATGGGAAATGGTGATCTTTTACTTTGTGCAAGATGATCCTCTGTGCTATAGCTTCTTTCACCTCATGGAGGTCTAAGGAAATAGGATCTGATGTAGGCACAACCACCATGGAGCTATCAAAGCTCCACAACTTGTTCTCCTTGAGACAACTATAATCCAGACTTTCCACTTAAGATAATTTGAGGCTCCTTCTAACCTATCTTCATATCTTACATTGGTTTCCATGGTAAATCATTCCTTTTAATTGTGGCTGAAAACTTTAGAAAGACCACAAACCCCTTTGGGCTTGAACCTATGCAACACTTGAATTTTTTTTCAGAGGCTTGACTTTGGTACCATGTTAGTTTTTCTAAGCCCAACAAATGGATTTACCATGTTAACCATAATTTAAATTATATAAAAACCAAATATGAAATTTATGCATAGGAAATATCGCTGAGTTTCTAACAAATTTTACACAACATAAACTTAAATCAGGCACATAAATGTTTATACAACTTTTTACTCTAAAAACCCAACTCGGGAAAAGCAACATTCATATTTTTATTTTATTTCAGCTTGCAAAGGAAAACTATGAATTTATTATAGCAATAAACTTGTCCCAAGGACTAGAAAATTGTGCCAAACAAATTTATCTCAATCTACATGCCATGCAACGGTTTTTTGCCTAGATCTACACGCTAACATAAATTTTAACTTGCAAAATAACCTCACACATGCGGCTTACCTTGGCTTGCATGCCCAACTGCCCCATTTTACGTGCACAATTGCCTTGATTGTGTGATGCTCCTTTTTCCTCTCTTTTCCTCACTCACTACTCCTTGGTATACGTGCCAACTTCTCTTGAAGTTCATGTTTCCTAGGAATGCATGACATCTTCTCTCCAAGTAATTACTTTTATCCTTTTTCCCCAACCTCGTAATCCACAAAGTCAACCTTGTAATTAAGAACCATGTAATTCACGACGAGATCTATGATCTATGGATGAGATTAAATCTCATCATCTCCTTAGATCTAATGGTCGTGATTTAATCATAAGTTACTTAAAGGTACTTTATAATAAATCATTACTTTAACCAACATTAATTAATTAAATTAACTAATGTTCCTTCACATAGGAAAAATTAAAAGTCACTTTGCAAGAAAAGTTTATCAGACATCTTCTACATGCTTGACATTAAACCTATGCAAAATCACTTATCCATGCTACCAAAATTGAACAAATGTCATTGAAAAAAATGTTTTCCTACTTAAGTTCAACTATCCAAGTAGAAAAGCCAAAATAATGCTAAAGCATTTATTAAAAATGTTTCCATATAACTTATACACCTAGAAAACATATGTCTCATCAAAATGTAGTACATTTCTCTAAAATCCAATAAAAAATCACAATGTAAGATGAATAATCATTCCGTATTGGTCATCATTAAATAAGGACACACTTATCCCACGTGAAATAAAAATGTCAATGATCATTCAAATTTCACTACCAACCAAATACTACACCATTCCTAAAATTATCAAAATATTTGAAGGAAGCTATTTCAATCATTCATGAAACCAACAAGTATAATGTATTCACTTCAATTATTCAATATAATTAAATAAAAAAAAAAATCCAAAAAGTAACATAGATATTCACCCAAATTTCTTGATAAATTATTTCTCAAATAATATCATCAAGCACAAAATATTGAGCATTAATATACAAGTTTCAATAACATAATAAATTAAATGTCACTTTTAGTCATTCAAGTTACAAAAAGTTCATTGAATTATTATCAATAATCAAATGTCAACCATATAATAAAACTATCATCACAAAAACAATCAATTTCATATATCAACATACTAGTGTCATTAAAATCACACGTACGTAATTCAAAGGTAAGGTTACCCAAAAATTCTATACAACATGTTATTTTCAACAAGTGATTCTGATTATAGCATTCATCAAACATTCAATATTTCATCCTTATGTTTAACAAATAATCCAATATCAAGCATCCCACGAACAATCCAAATTAAACTAAGATTATACTTTCAATAGAGAAACGAAAAATAATTATTAACAATATTCAATCCCAATATGTCTTCCAAATTTAAGTGTTGTCATAGTTAACGATTAACAATGACCACATTCAAGATTGTAGACCTTTGTTAACTAGTAGGACATGTTTTATTGATTTATTTATGAATTGGTGAAACCAACAACTAAGATGGGCTTGTACTTATGTGACATGATGTCATCCGCTACCACAATAACCTCCAAGCATGCCCATGAGGCCCCAATCGTGGCACACAAAGCTAATTGGGGTTTGAACCAATGACGTCATAAGGAGTGCCTTAACAATATACTTTATTGTTAACAAATCTACACCTCGGGTCCAACTACCATGATGTTTTAGTTTTAACCATATACAATTAATTGCTGCAAATAGATTCTTAGTAAAAAACATAAAAGGACACAATGGTACGCACACGCTTTTAACACAAAGATTTACCCTGGAAACTGAAACTAGGAAAACCAAAAAGGTTTTTCAACATATCAATATATTTACAATGTTAAAATGCAATATGCATATCCCTCAAAAACCACAAATTCCCAATTGATTAACCCTGGATTATAATGCAACAATATTTCCTTAAATGGAATTACATAACATAGGATGAACCATTATGTTCGACAAAACCAATAAAAGCAAAAATCGTGTGTTGGAAACTACAAAAAACATATGAAAAAACCATCCACTGCACCCAACACATAAAAATCATGCATGGAGATAATCATACAAAGAATATAACACAACATTCACCCATTAGTTTTTTTCTTTACAAGGGGTCATATGAGTACATGATACACAATCTATGAAAACAATGCCCAATTTTTCTCTACACCAAGAGAACTTCTTAATGACCATAGTTTTTTCTAATGTATCTACAACTTTCTTGCCACATATATACCCAAAAACCCTCTTTAATGCTTCCTAATGCACCTTCCTTGGTTTTGACATGTTCTTGCTAAAAACTCCCACTATAGGTGCAATGTATGGTCTAATATATACAATTTCATAGATCAAACTACTAGTCACACTGCCATATGGAACACAGGACATGAAATCTTCCTATTCTTATGTCTTAGGACATTGATCTTCAAATAAATTTACACCTATAGGAATAGGGACCTTTACTAGTTTACATTCTTGTATATTTAAAGGACCTTTACCTATCCTTTGATTTAGCTAGGGTTCCCTATTTTTCCAATCTCTTTTAATTTCCATGCCCAAAATGAAATTGGTAACACCAATATCCTTCATTTCAAATTTAAAGGACAATTGAGTTTTCACATCCTATATGATTTCATTGTCATTTCCAATAAGTAAAATATCATCATAGGCAAGAACAAATAAATAAGATGATCACCAAATAATTTGAAATACATAACCTGATCTTCTTTTCTCCTTCTCAAGCCAAGCCCCAATATATAAGCCCCAAATTTTCGATACCACATCCTTGGTAATTTATTTAACTCACATAGGGACTTCTTCAACCTAGATACCATCTCTTTCTTTCCTTCCCTGCAAATCCATTTGGCTACTTCTAGATTTCATTTTCCACATTCACATGTAGGAATGTTATCTTCACGCCCATCTATTCTACTTTAAAATCAAAAGCAAAAACTACAAATAAAATAAATATAATAGAAGTTAACTTGGGAACATGAGAGAAAGTCTCACCAAAGTCAATTCCCTCTATGTGGGAATAACCTTTTGCTACTAATTGAGCAATATATTTCTCCACTTTTCCTTCTGTATTCAACTTCTTCTTAAACACCCATTTGTTTCCAATGAGGTTTCTTCTAGCCCTTAATTCTACTCGATCCCAAGCCTTATTATTTTCCAAGGTTTCCATTTCTTCAACCATGGCCTTTTTCTATATTTTGCCATCCTTTCAATCCAGTGTCTCCATAAAAGTTCTAGGATCACCAACAATAATAAACAAAGCAAAATTGGAACAAAATCAGGTAGATTATACTTATCTCACTTCCTAAGATGATCTCTTCAATAATACAGTATGAAGTTATTCTTCTTCCAATTCTTGTTATTCTGTAGATTTTGATTCATCATCCTTTAATTTAAGATCTTTTTTTTTTGGTTATTTATCCCTTGGTTGAGCTTCTTGTTTGACAACTTCTTTGATTTATCTAAATACCGCTTGTTAACTATACACAACCTTTTATACCATCCTCATATTCTTTTTCTCGGCAACACTAACTAATCTATATTATTATATACAGGTAAACATTACATCCAAAAAAAGACTGGCTGCCCAGGACCAACTGTAGCTCCTTGGGTGGCTCTATCAGACTCATAATTCTGCCTCGCAGGGCGATATTTCCATTTTAGAACGATACACATGACACGGTGATATTCCAATGTAGCAGCAAAACGGCCCACGCGGGGCATCCCACAAAAGACTCATGACCCAGAAAGACTATAATGGCCGCGAGCATAACCCAGAGCAGAAAAACTAGAGTAGCCGCTAACATGACTCAGAATTGAAAGGAAACAAACAGAGACATAAGACGTAAACCAGATATCAACCGAGACCCCGTACCCGACCTGAGAGAAGAAAGCAAATGCGTGGGAGTTCCGCTGGGGGTTACTCCTCTGGTTCCTCTTCAAGTATTCTGCACCATCCTTGTCCCTTTGGGATACCCTCCCATAGTGCCATGGGGTCTTGCGCGGGGGCTGGCAGCTCTTGTTCTCGAGTTTGGGAGGGGGCTTGCTGAGGCTCCCTCTCTGAATTACCCTCGACATTCGATGGCTCCCCCATTGGGTGCTTCCCCCTATTGTCCTCTGGACGTTCCTCAGCAGGGACATTGACGATCCTTCCTCATTCTCCTCAGGAATTTTGGTGAAAATCACTGAGATATGTGCATTGATTCCAGCATTGTCCCTGGAGCTGCCCAGTGTGAAAATGACAGAGCCAAATGCTGGGAGCATGGGCGCTCCATCATTGAGCTACCAGCCTCCAGAAGCTGACTGGGTGGAATTGGGGTAGCTCCCGCCCTTCTGTAACAATAGCAGCAACAACAGTGATGGTGAACATCCGCTGCAGGGGGACGTGAGGATTCACCACGCCCTGAACCTCTTCTGCAAGGCATCCTTTCACGCGGCCGCGCCATGGTATCCGCAAATTCCTTATCCTGTTCCAGAGCAGAGGAGGGCCTACTGTTACCTCGTTCCTTACCAGCTGCTTACTGTCTCCAGATTGGGTCGAAGCTAAGCACAACTGAGCATAGACAAAGACCAGAAACAAAAAGCAAGGAGCGGACCTCGTCCGAGCTCTCAGCAATGAAATCGCAGCATCTTCGCTCAGAGTTATGAGTAGCCTTCTCGTCGCATTGAGCTTCGCTCCCCAACAATCCATCATTCTTAAACCCATTAACATTCCCTCGGTACTTGCCCGCATTGAATACTCTCTGCAGGCTTGCCATCGCCTTCAACGCCTTCATTAAGGCTACCCTTATGCTTCTCCCGACTTGAAGTCTCAGCGGCGAGAGGCATTAAAGGCCCTTGCTCTTCACGTGGCAGCCCATGCTGGGCATGTGGCTCTCCCTGTCCAGACGTGATGACACCCGAATTCGGGGTATACCATCCTCATATTCAATAAAGATACACTTTTAGTTTTATTATCCAACTCACCCCTATTTTCCTTTGGAATGTGTACATAAGCATCACAACCAAATACCTTGATATTTTTAGGAGATGGTTTCTTACTAGCCCATACCTCATGTGGAGTCTTTTCATTGATCACTAATGAGGGTGATTGATTTACCACGTAACATGCAATATCAACTACCTCTGATTAGAATTACTTTCCTAATCCAACACCACTAAGCATGCTCCTTTCTTTTTCCATTAACATCCTAGTCAACCTTTCTATAAATCCATTATGTTGAAGTTTATATGGAGTAATCCTCTACCTTGATATACCACACTTCTTATAGAATTCCTCAAATTAATTCATGCAGAAATCTCCACAATTATTCATCTGCAACACCTTCATTTTATTCTCTATATTCTAATTTTCTATAAGAGCCTTAATCTCTTTAAATTGGTCAAACACTTTGGATTTCCAATTGAAGAAATAAATCCATGTATTCCTCAAGAAGACATCTATAAATGAGATATAGTACACAAATTTACCCAGTGATAGAACTAACACATGTCCAAACGGATCATTATCTAGCAACTATAATATTCCCTCTGCCCTTGTAGCACCAAAGGAAAATCTTATTGGATTTTACTTCACATATAAGCAATGTTCTTGTTCCGAGAAATCAAATCCAGTGAGAACTTAGAAATACCTTTGACATACCTTTATTGTGTAGTACTCAAAGGTACTTCTCTTCGATATGTGCTAGCCTTTGATGCCACAACATAGTCTTTTCTCTAGAGACTGTAGGATATTTTCCATCTTCAGTTCCACTCTTAGGAGTAATGGAAATATTACGTCTGTCACTAATAGTGATTCCTAGTAACTTATATAGATTTCCAATCCAAACTCTAGGCTTTAGTAATACCATTGCTTCTCGATCCATCCTACAATTTTCCTTTTCAAATACTATTTTTACACTTGCATCTCTCATATTGCTTATAAAGATCAAATTTTTGGTTAATCTTGGGATGTGCATAACCACAAATTGTTCTAATATTTCCATCCATGTGCTTAAACTTTACATTTACTTATCCTATGATTCCAACTATCGAGCCATCCACTCAAAAAGCATCACTGCATCATACCTTTCATACTTGCAAAACCACTCGCTATGAGGAATCATATGAAAATATGCACTTAAGTTGACCATTCATACCTCATGATTTGCATGTGTGCTTGAAGAAGTCAATTATGTATCCCATCCCTTGTTTAAAGACGTTTCTTCTTCTATAGAAGGAGCATCATCATATCCCTTTGATTTCTCAACACTTTTGGATCTACATTATTTCTTATAGTGCTCTTATTTTATACATATCCAATATACCTTTAGGAATTTTCCTAGAGATTTAGATCTCCCACAAGAAATAATTTTTATTTCTATCTTAGGAGCTTCCTATTACAGGTAAGGCATTTGCATTATGACTTTCCATTTTTTTTTTCATCTCCTTCGGTAACAAGGATGAGACTATTTCATCAAAACTTAAAGTAGTTGAATTACTACATATGACATCAACCAAATTATCCCACGAGTTTGGTAGAGAACACACCAAATTGATACACTTACTTTGATATGAAATGTTAATATCAATATATAATAGCTATCTTACCATAATATTGAAGGCATTCAAATTCTTTGTCACTGGGTCTCCATCCTTCATACTTAGGTTATACAAATTCTTCTACAAGGACAATCTGTTCACCATGAACTTAGACTAATACAAAGCTCATAACTTGTTCCACAATGCCTTCATTGTAACTTCTCTTGAAACATTCAATAATAATGAATCTAAGAGACACAACTATATTGTTTTTTTTCCTTTTGATCCAACTTGGTCTAGTATTTTTGTTGATATCTCTGCTGGTGCATTACACATATCAAAAACCATCCACCGGTTTTTGTTCACCAAATATATTTCATTTTGAACTTCCAAAACTCAAAATTTTGGCCATTGGATTTCACTATCCCTATACTTGAATTGCTTTCTATTTTGCTTCATCATAAGAATTGATAAGATATCCCACTGTAACAAGCATTTTCATAGGTTCAAGCTCAAAACCTTAGCCACAAAGGTGTCCCATTTTTTAACCTCATAATCCTAAAGTTTACTTAATTATTTTGTTATATAATTTTCCTATATTAATAAAATTATTCTAAAATGCATTATTTCTAGAGAAATATAGTTATTTCTAGAAGTGTTTTTGTATTCCCTAGAAGATAGATTAACCTTGTCATAGCCTTTTCATAGTGATTATCCTCGAGTCATTGATCAAGGAAACATATCATGTTGAGATGAGGCTAAAGAGGTTATATATATTCTATCCCTCTCACCCCTTATGTAATGTTTTTTCTCTGATTAATAAAATTACATGATGGAGGAATCTTCTGCTAAAATTTTCATGGTATAAGAGCCTTCTTTAGTCCTAAGGGGCCTGGTAACTCTATGTTGAATTTCCATGGGATATTATTGAATGTTAAGTGATGGTTCCAATATATGCATGAAGAAGCCACTCTACGAATAAGGTCATACTTATCTTTGTTTCCCACTAAGTTATTTGACCATTTTGTTTTTAATGTATTTTGGAAAATATTTCATGTTAAATCTCATTGTGAAAGAGAGGTTGGAATGAAATATTACTAAAATCTATGTAAAAATAGTGATTTTTAATGTCATTGGTTTGATTACTTGTTAGAAAAATTATAAAGAAGTAAAGAAGAAATAAAGAGAGAGATATGTTCTTAGTGCATGAGATCACACCCTTGTTTCCTATATCAATTAGTTTCAAATTGAATTGTTTTTAAGAGAATATGTATAAATCCATTTTATTTTGTGACATGGAATTTGTTTGACCTACACAATATTTGGTCTATGGATTCCTCCAAGTGATATCCTTGGGTAGATGGATATTCAATAGTGATTTCCAACCGTTTTTTATCCATCCATTGTTTATCCAAATAAAAAGAATTTGCAATCAAAATAAGAAGCTATGATGCAAGAAATATCTAGTTCAAGTTGACATCAATGTGTTTTATCTCCCTCTTGTTCTCATGATCTAATCACTGATCCAAGAGATTTGAATTTTGATTCTTGACCTTGAATATCATCTCATTATGAGTAAGAGAAATATGATCTTCGCATGGAAAGTTCTTTGTGTGCCACCATCAATGCTTTACTTCAAAAGACATATTTTGAACATTCACATTCTTCTTAACTCACATACATTTCTTAAGGAATATATCAAGATTGAGATTGGCCAAGGTTGAGAAGACCCATAAAATTTTTAGCCATGATACTTTTGACCATTTCACAACAACCACTTTTGTGTTGAAGTCTTGGACAAACTTCTTTCTTGAAGGTTGATTGGTTCAGGATCAATGTAAACCAATGATCATATGCACATAATTGTTTGTGATTATTTCTATCTATGATTTTGCATCCAATTGAACAAATCCGAGCCTTAGCCTAGGAACCACCCTTAGCCTCCAAACTAGTGACATGCCCTTACCTCGATGCCGCCATAGCTTGGCCATCTACATGTGTTTTGATCTTCTTGGGAGGCATGTGTACCCTATCCTTTGTATAAATCTTTTTTTCCAATATAGTAATTCCATTCTAGCTCTAAGTTGAACTAGGTACCACCACATTGTCATCTAGGAAGACCCATTTTATTTTTTCTATAGTGCTTTCCTAATGTAGTATACTCTTCTTGTAGGGATTACTAGGTGTTTTAGTGGACACTATTGCCTTGGAAATAAAATATGCCATAGAAACTTGGAAAGCATTCAAAGGCTAGTTGATTGTTCCTTGCATCAAAATATTTTATGAGGATGGATTTTAACTTGTAATGACAAGAATAGAAGCCACCTTAATCCTTGTAAATCGAGTTAGGATACTGAAGTGGTTGACAACTAACATTCACGTAGAAGTTGATAATCAAAACTAGCTATTGGATCACATAGGAAATGCTATGGATGCATCAAGAGGGATACTATATTAAACCACTGATCAATTTAAGAAGAGTCTATAAAACAAAGTTAAGTTGAAAAATGATTACATTGATCACATCTTTGTGATGCTATTTCTTTTGATATATTATTTGACAATGTAACAATATTATAGATTTCAAATCTTGAGAATATTTTTGTTTGGTATCTATTTTTGGCAAAACTATCACATAATTGTTGCTATCTTATCATAGAGGAGTAGATATACTTTAGTATAAAAAAATGTGCATCTTCTACCTCTAGGCAAGGTAATTGCAGATATTGCATGTTTTCTTAGTAATCAACAATTTCAGCTGTAAATGAGGTCTAGTGCTATTTGCTACATTAGAT
The DNA here is from genome assembly GCA_031772625.1 of Pinus tabuliformis. Classification (NCBI taxonomy): domain Eukaryota; kingdom Viridiplantae; phylum Streptophyta; class Pinopsida; order Pinales; family Pinaceae; genus Pinus; species Pinus tabuliformis. Next base: position 527,393,009 of record CM062813.1, on the reverse strand, counting down.
TAAGTCATAATAATTATTTTGTCCAACAACTCCTATCTACATGCATAAAAAGAGGTGAAGTGGAGTGATTTAATATGCTTTTTTTATTATAAAGGTTTCCATAGCTTAGACGCGGGGGGTGGGGGGGCATCTACTATGAATTGAAATTTCATTTTCATATTGTAATCAAAGATTTAAACAAATTATTCACTTCTAAATGGGGTATGATGTTGTTTTAAAGGTTGTTATTTTGTCAAATTTTGAAAGATTGGTTCATATTGAAGCATTGTAATCTCAATTCAAGCATTGATACGATTCAATGAAATAATCCATCAATGTATTTTTCATGAGGATATAAGAGGCTCAAGGCCAAACCCCTATAACACTCATTTACAGTTTGTGTAGTGTCTCTTGTGCATTATAGTCTTCAATTTTTGGATCATGGGAATTCAATAAATGATTCACCATGTCAAAACTAGTCAATCTAATTGAAGAATAAAAAAAAATATGAAGGACCCAAGAACTACATGACTTGGAATCGTCATATGAAAAATACATTAGTCTTTAATTATTTATGGAAAGATATTTGTAATGGAGACAAAACTCCAATTAAGCCTGCTAATGCTAGAGAATTAGAAAAATGGGAAGCACGAGATGAAAAGGAACTTAAACTGTTGAGATATTCAATAACTGATGAGTTGCATATTCATATTGAAAATGTATTTGATACTTGGATTCCATGGAAAATTTTTAAAAGTATGTTTGATACTCTAAAGCAAAAAGGGTCGAGCTTCAATGCTAGATTGCTTAATCAAAAAATCGCTGAAGGGGGAGATGTTTTAGAGTACCTCTTGTTTAAAATATATTCATCAAGAACTATTTAAATTTGGTTTCAAATGTGTAGAATAAAGTTTAATGACCAACATCATGATGAAAGGTTTTCCATCCTCCTATAATTCTTTTCTAGAAATATTACAAATTGTTGATAAATTGTAAAATCAAGCTTTTAATTCCCTTAGTGACTTGTTTGCCCAACATGATAAGGTATTTGGTAGAAAGAATAACTTAGGGGAATATTTTCTCCTTGCCAACTCAAGGACATGAGAAATATCACTGAGGGAGAGGCTCATAAAATAAAAATATAAGAGAAAGAGGTACCAATATATAAAATTATGCACTAGTGCCATTGCTAAGCCAACCATCAAGAAGTAGGGGTCGTACACTCCTCTACCTACCCTATAAAATACTTAGGAGTCAATATCCATGGGTTACATGTCATGTTTACCCTCCATTAGGCATGGTAATTATTGTGTGTTTGTGGTTGTTGATTAGTTCTCTAAGATGGTCATTTTGACACCATGCAAGAAGAGTATCACAATTGAATTCACTGTAAACTCTTCTTTGAGCATGTTTAGGTTAATTTTAGGCTACCTCAGACAATTATTTCGAATAGGGCTAACATGTTCATTAATATTTTTTGGTCAATCCTATGGTCTCTAATGGATACCTATCTTAACAAATTGACTTCCTTTCATCCCCAAAAAGATGGACACATAGAAGTGGTCAACAAGATGATTGCGCATACCTTGAACATGTACAACTCCAAGAACAAATGTACATAGGATGAAATCATTCCATATGTTCATCATATCTATAATATATCCCTCCACAACTCTATTGGCCATAGTCCTTTTCAGGTGTGCTTGGGGTTCCAACCATTGGATTAGATTGATGTAGTTCTTCATATTACATGTTCACTAGTAGAGTCCCCCAATGTTCAAGATAAAACATATATAGTAGCCATATTTGTAGAATGGATCAAGCACCTCCAATAAGTTCATGATATCTTACATAAAGCTAGTGCCAAGTACAAGTAGCGAGATGGCCAATGTCAAGTTCCACACAAGTTTCAAGTTAGAGATAAGGTGGGTTTGCATTTACAAAAATAGCATCTCACAAGCCCCCACGAGTCAATATTATACTGCTCCAATATGGACCTTACACAATAAAAAAGGATATGGGTGAAAACAATTTTGAATTGAATATTCCCCCTTTCCCTGGCTTGGACCAAATATTTAATGTGGAGATACCTCGGCCATATTTTCCATGTCCATTGGACACCTTGGAGATAATTTAGAAATTGTCCCCCACATAAGTCAATCCCAACTACCTTGATTAGGATATAATATATCAGAACGTGGAAACCAAGACAAAGGATACCTACCAACAAAACATACAATTCTATTGAATTGTCAAACTAGGGTATCTTCTTCACCAAGGCAAGTTTCCCACTAGGAGAAACAATTAGCAAAATTTTCTTCATATGATGAGGTAACTTAACTCAATGGAGACCATTGCTTCTTAAGGGGGGAGGAATAATTAACGTGGATAATGGTTCCCACCCGCCTCTTCCACTAACTCAATTATTCTCTAAATTATTGGGATTTTTTCAATGGCCTTTTGGGTCCCAAACTTCTTGGGCCATTTTTAGGCCCTAAATGATGCTTTGTTTCCATGTGGGGGGCTAGCTATTTCCATGAAAAATCGTAGACCCCACCAATTTTTTTAATCCTCATATAGTTCTTTCCAACCAGCTATTGTGTGCTCCAAATGAACATTATATGCAAAAGTTGCACACTCGGGAAGTTGATGTACCAAATAACCACCTTAGGGTCTAAAAATATTTTGGTGCTACACCTTATATAGTTAGGTGTTTGTACCTATAGGTTTATTCCTCTATGTTAAAATGAAATTCATTTAGCCTCATAATAGTGTTATGTGAATGCATGTAGCTTCCATCTATCTCCTATCAATGATAACTGCCACCATTCTAGCCAGTTCTTGTTCTACAATATTATATTATTTTATTTATGAATATAAGTTAGGTTTTAAATATATTATTGTGATCTTAGTGATATTTATATGTGTTTATTCCATTTCCTTTCCTATGTTTCATTTCATTCATTGTACAACCCAGATTAGAGGTGTCAAAGCAATCTACTCGTATTTTCTCAATGCATGTCCTTGACAAGGTAAAGGTACAAAGAGTTGGATCTTGAGCTAGTTTCACTTAGGAGAAATCGCTCTCTCCAACCCAAGTGGCCTCACTTGGTGGAATAAAATAGAGATGATAGAGAAGGATATATTATCAATTTATTTCTTGAGGAAACACTCATAGGATAAAGGAATGAGATGATGGACAAACCTAGATGCATTTATTATTCCCAACAAAGGCTACGACACCTTCAACAAGAAACAATTTTTGAGGCGTAACACCCTTCAAGGAAAAATTCAACCTTGATATCCCCTTATTCAAAGGAAAAATAGTTGTAGATGTTTTGGAGAAATGGTTAGATTTGTTAGAGGGCTATTACTTTATCCAAAAATTTTCTAACAATAAGAAGATCACCTTCATGCTCTTGAAATCCCATTCCCATGTCAAAGATTGGTAGGAAGGTTACGAGGACAGGAAGGTTATTGGGAGAGATAAAGTGAAGAAAATTCTACAATATTCAATGTAGGATCCATTTGGGCCACTTTTGTTGATTCCATTAAGAGTAATTCTATCCTTCATGGAACTATGATGACCAACTTCGTGACATGAGAAAGACTAGATAGTGCTAGAGTACACCAACAATTTCCATACCTTGTGCTCAAAGATGGGTATCGAAGACTCTAAGAAGCACCTATTTTTTAAGTATTGTAGTGGAATGCATAGGTAAATACAAATGGACATGGATTTCCTAGACTTATTCTCATTAGGAGCTACTTATAGATATGCTATCAAAATTGAGAAAAAATTGAAGTAAAGGAATAAGTGAGAGTCCAGGTCTATGAAACCATCGCAATAAAATATCAAGGAAGCCCTAACTATTTTTTTCCCCTGGGAAAATTCGTAATTTCATTAATAAAAGGAAATTACATTTTGTAGATGCATAAATGCATATTTAGATCATATCAAAGACATGACTATCATCATCAACAGTGATAAAAAAATTGTTGCCTTGATCCATGCAGGAGGTAGCAATATATATAAAACTGTAAAACTACAATATATAAAAATTGAGAAGTCCCTTATGCAATAAATAGATACACAAAATAATAATGTTCATATGCCAATAGAAAATTATGCAATTATATCCATAAATGGCCGGTGGTAGTATTGATAGTGATCTCCGTCATGCAGTTCCCGGATCATCCAGATGCCCGACTCCTCGATCGCAGTTTCTTTGGATAGGCTGTCAGCAACCCCATTCCACTCCCTGAAAATGTGTTTACATGTAAAGGAGTCAAATGATGTAATCAATCTCAGATTTTCATCCTGAATATGACTTAAAGAAAAGGTATAGCATCTAAATGTTCTATTCAGCCAGCCACAAATGATTTTGGAGTCCCCAAATAATTGTATGTCTCTGCAATTTTTCTCCAAAGCAAATTGTATGAGATGTTTTGTAGCTAGTAGTTCTGAAAAATTATTAGTGCCTCTTCTGAAACCCATGAGCATGTTGTAAGAATGATGATGGTTGATATGTAGAATAGCTCCCCCACCACACCCAGTCTCTTGCGCGACCCTGTCGAAATAAGCCCATGGCTTGCTATGATCAATATGTTCAGGTATAATATTCCTGGGCCTTTGTGGGGGTGGGTCATCCAAGATGAGAGTGTAGTCGGCCAAAATCTTTGCAGCAGTAATAGACCAACGAGGTGGTGAGTTCTGGAAAATTAAGTGATTTCGGGCGATCCAAATAGCCCAGCATATCAAAAGGGGTAGATTGCGTTGCCTAGGAGCAGAAGTGGAGGTATACTAGGTCTGTCAGGCTTCAATAATAGTTATGCCAGCCCATATACTTGATGGAGCAACAACAGGAATAACAATATCCAACAATTTTTGGGCTTTTGTGTAGTCAAGGAACAGGTGTTGAATGGATTCATTATCACTTCTGCAAAGGTAACACCAGTGAGGGCCATAATGTGCTCGCTTGAGGAGGTTATCGCCTGTAGGTATTTTGTTCCGCAAGATTGTCCACATTAGCATCTGAGACCTGGGGGGGAGCCTTAAGCTTCCAGAGATGCCTCCACCAATCTGCAATGATATGAAGTCTTTTAGCTTCTGTCAGGGCCAAGTAACCATCTTTGGGGGAGTATCTCCCAGATTTAGATAGGGCCCAAATTACCTCATCATCGCCTTCAGTGATGCAAATATGAGCATCCATAAGTGCCTGAGTATAATCCTCCCATAGTTGTACCCATTGAGGAGGGATATGTAGTTGAAGTGCAGTTTTCCAGGCCTATTACAGGAAAGTGGTATTATCATCATCTGCAATATGACCCATATGAGTAGAATTGTGATTTTGAAGGTGATGAATGAACTCATTAGGTAGTCTATGCATGTTCCGCAGCTAATCCATGGATCAATACCAATGTTCACTTTATTTCCTAAGTGGATTCTCCAAGTAATACCCGCTCTGATAGGATTCAATGCCTTAATAACCGCCTTCCAGATAATAGAAACCTCAGATGTACATCTATGTGGTTGCCTAATCCAATCCATAATGTGTATCAGGGCGATGTATTTTGTAACAGTAACCTTTGACCAGAGGCTGTCAGCTGATACAAGGTGCCAACCAAGCTTAGTAGCCAGAGCAGATGAGAAGTCCTCGAGTTTTTTTAAGTCCCATCCCCCCCACTTCTTTGGTAAATTAAGGGCATCCCAATTAACCCAAGAAAAATTCTTGCCTTGCAAGCTACCATTCCAGAGAAATTTGCAGTAGAGGGATTATATGCTGGTGAGGATACCCCCGGGAATCCATGCCAGAGACATCCAATAAATAGGTGTGGCTTCTGAGACACTCTTGATGAGGGTGAGTCGACCAGCACGAGATAGATATTTGAGGTACTAGATATTGAGTCTTTTTTCCATCTTTGAGATGAGCCAAGTCCAGTCGGCGATCTTGTAGCCCAAGGGCTTTAACTTATACCCTAGATATTTCAGACCTTCTGCCAGGCTCAGTTGAGTAAATGGGAAGCGTTGAAGTGCAAAAAGGATCTCGTGTGGTGTGCATTCCACTGCTGTCAATGTAGATTTTGTATCATTTATCAACATACCAGTAGCCATTTGAAATAGGGAGAAAGAGGCTTTGATGATGGTAAGATCACCAATGCTGCCATTGAGAAATATGAGGACACCATCCACAAAAAGTAGATGTGTTAGCATACAAACGCTTGATATCTTTATGCCCTGTAATATGCCTCTTCTATGTTCATCCTTTATGAGTCTGCTGAGGCCCTCCATGACGAGAAGGAAGAGTAATGGTGATAGCGGACATCCCTGCCGCAAACCTCTTTCAGAGAAGAAAAAGGGGGATGCACTTCCATTAACCAGAATGCTGAAGGGAATGTTAGTTATACAGCTCATAATCCATTTGATGAATATGAATGGAAAACCTATATGGGTTAATAGCGTTCTAACGTATAACCAATTAACTTTGTCAAAAGCCTTGGATAAATCAACTTTCAAAATCATACCTTTGCATCTCTTGATATGTAGAGTATGTAATATTTCTTGTGCAGTGCCCACCGCCTCATGAATATGTCGATCTTGTAGGAAGGTGAATTGTTCTTGTGAGATGTGGTTGGATAGAATGGGCCGCATCTGGTTGGAAATGATCTTTGCAATAATCTTGTAAATGTAGTTGCATAGTGAGATAGGGCGATATTATTCATAGGAGACCGGGTTATCAATTTTGGGGATGAGCGCTATGAAGGTAGAAGTGATGGATGCTGCTATATTTCCGCTGATTCTGGTATCCTCAACAAATTTTAGCAGAACTTCACCTATGATGTCAAAAAAATCCAAGTAGAACTCAATTGACCATCCATTAGGTCCAGGGCTTTTGTCTTTTTTAAACCACTTTAGGGTGGCCTCCAACTCTTCCAGAGTAACTGCTTTGGTCAGGTCACCTTCCTCCTCTTGAGCTACGAACCTCGGAAAAATTTGTGCCACTCTAATGATGTCTACCAGATTTGCTTCCCGCAGGGCACTATAAATTTGTTTGAAATGAGAGGTTGCCAGCTCAGCCAGTTGTTAAAATGTGTTGACAACCTGTCCTTGTTCGTTCTGAAGCTGCCAAATAGTATTAATTTCCTTCCTTCCATTGGAAACTTATGACAGAATTTGGTATTTGCATCCCCATCCTTCATCCATATTGCCCTACTTCTTAATCGTCAGACTTCTTCACGATCCTTAAATATTTTCCCTCTAGCAGAGTATAGGGATGTGATCTTCTCCTTGTGTTCAATAGAAGTGAATAATCCTCCCTGATCATTTTCAAAGACAGATAAATCAGATTCTATCTGTCGCATGGAGTGTTCATCTAGGGTCCTTTTGTTGTGAGCCCATTGCTTGGAAATTTTCTTCAACTCTGTAAGATTTTGAACAAAACCATTTATGATATTACCCCCAGCCCCAGGAGGGTTTGCTTTCCAGTATTCAGAGACCATGCTGATATAAGAGTCTTCCCTGAGCCAGGCAGAGTAGAATTTAAAAGGTCCCTTGGGCTTTGTTCTACCCCCTTAAATATTCATATAGATGGGAAGATGATCAGAGATCCCCCCAGATCCAACCCATTGTCTAATGTGAAAATCCAGATCAAGTACTTCTCTTTGACCAAGAAGAAATCAAGTCTGCGAGCTAGACCATGTTCCCCTGTCTTGTTATTCCTCCAGGTCGCTTGTAATTTAGCTAAAGGAATATCAATCAACTGATGTGAATCCATGATGGATGAGAAATAATCAGATAGAGAGTCCCTCTGTGCTTTATGTCCCCAACACTCAGCATGACCGATGGAAAAATTGAGGTCCCCTCCAAGAATTAGATGGTTTTCCAAAAATAGGTCCGAATCCAGGAGGTTTTCCCAAAAATTAGGTCTGTTTTGACAAGGTCCATATATATTGAAAATATGAAAATTCATTCCCTGGTCCGCTGAATGAATGTCAGCACCAATATGGCCAGCCCCTCCCCAAAAATTGTGCAGCTTAATAGAACGGGAGTTGTATCCCAAGGAAATACCCCTAGATCTTCCATGTGCATCCAATCCAATAAATAACCAACTAGGAAACATATTTTGAAGGGTATGGGAAATGACAGTAGAAGGACCAAGAGTCTCCTGTAGAAAGATGATATCATGCGAGTCAATTGTAATTAACCGACATAGTGCTAGTTTTTTGTCAGGCCTAGCAAGCCCCCGACAATTGAAGGGTATGATCTTCATGGAGGGGGCTCAGAGGGGGTTTCTCTGGCTCTAAGTACCCCAGGTATAGTGGATTGTTTTCCCAAAGCAATCTCAGCTCATGCCATAGATTGAGAAATAGTGAGCAAGGAGGGTCTTCTCCTATGGAACTTATGCAGAGGGGGGGAGGGAATGATATCAAGCCCGACATGGTCCAAAGCCTGTCTCTTGGCTTTCGAGCATGTTAGATAACCAGTTATAGGGGGTGTCTAGAAGAATGTGGTAGATGGAGGAAGAGGGGAAATCGAAGGGGAGGAAGGGGTGGGGGCAAAAATGGGTCTAGATGTAACATGGCAAAATATCGGGGAAGAGGCAGCAGAAATAGAGGCTGGACCCAAACCAAATGTTACACTAGATGATGTATCGGAAGTGTTAGTGCTTGAAATTTCACCTCAGGCTGAAAAAGGTAAACTCCAAGGCAACATCAAACCACTTAGCCTTGTAGCTAGCCCTACGGGGCATGAGAGGGCTCTCTCCTGTATATCTCGATAAAGATCTTCAATGGGTGAGATAACCAATAAGGGAACACTGATTTTAGGCTAGTAAACTGATAAAAAGGTTTGAATTGGAAAGTTTTAGGGTTTTGGTGGAAAATCGGGGAAAGGCAATTTTGGGTGCGGGGATTGGACACAGTTTTTGCAGGGGGTTCTTTGGGGCAAGGTAGGAGACTGTATTGATGCCTTTGAATTAAGTGAATGGATAGGAATGACCGGTGAGGGGCTAAAGAGAGCAAGAAACCTTCAAGAGTTCTCTTTAGACAGATGAAAACATAAATATTAAGCAAACTTAAAAGCAGAGCATGGCAATCATGAATTCTACTTTAACACTTCATTTGCCTAATTTGCAGAAGGAAAAGTGAGAAGATGAATCACATAAAAAACTTACAAGTACAAAGAGAAACACACCATCAATACATGTAACCATAGGAATCCCAAAAAGGACTGCAAAACCCTGGTCTTTCTTCCTTTGCCAAAACTGCAGAGATACAATGAGTAATACAATAGAGCTTTCTCCCTCAAGAGTCCAACCCTCCAACCTTTGAAAATGACTAAGAAAATACATAATATAGGCAAGCTAACACCTTTCCTTGCCTCTAGGGGTCGAGCTCATCCTTCTAGGAGCTGTTTCAACCAATTCTAAATTGAGCACTAAAATCTAGGCAGTCAAAACAACTTGCCTCTATAAGCTAGGAAACCAATTCATTCATTAAATGTATGCTATTTCATGAATGAATCTTTTAGAATAGGTAAATAAGTGTCATGTCAACATGAAAATACATTAATTACATCAAAGAGGGTGAAAAATCCCATCACAAGTCAAAACTGGTCAAAGCTGGGCGAATTCCTGAGCTGTAGATGAATTCCTGTGAAAACTGCCCAACGGGTCACGCCCTCTTCCTGAACGGGTTGCGCTACTTTGGAGCTGATTTTGAGGTACGTCCAGGTGTCCAAATGAGGGAAAAGTGGGCTTGTTGGAAAGGTCTGGATGTCTGCTCTCCAACCCAAGTGGAATTTCCAAATTTGGTGGTCATTTTCCCCTCCAAAATTGCAATCTCCCAAGACTGCTTCCTGTGTGTCAAAAATTTAGCAGAAAGTCATTTTTTGCTTTTTTTTTTGACTTTCTGGAGGCCCAAAACTTGGTGAAATTTCTTGGAAATGGCTAAGAAAGTGTAACTTTCCATGAAAAATCCAGAAATGCTGAGTTTTCCCAAAATGGAGTTGCCCAACGAAAGAGTCGCGCGCGGCGCGCGACCCATTGGTGGAGAAAACCTGTGTTTGGCACAAAAAATTCACAATTGACAAAATTTTCTCCAAATTTCTTGAAATTTGGGCTGGGAGTCCCCAATAAAGTACCATGCTCATTAAAAGAGGATTTGGCCAAAATTTGGAGTGGATCGGGCCTTTTCCGTCGTTTTAGTGCCTTGGCCAACCTCCTTAGATCTGGCGATTGTAATTTTGACATTTCTCTAAAACCATGACACCTGTGCAAAAAGTGAAGGAGGTTTTTCTTCTTTGGCATGTTATGGACAAAAAAGTCTCTCAGTTTTCCAAAATTCATCTTTTATTGCTCTGGAACATCATTTGAGTGCGACTTGTCCCGATGTGTGAAACAAGAAATTTTGTCGAAATGGAGCGAAATGAAGGGGATAGGGGGCTTCTAAATTCTTGGGGAAATTTTTGGGAGTGGGGAGGGATGTTAGGAAGCAGGGGAAAGAGGAATCTCAAAGATTGAGCGAGGGGAAGGGGTCCAAAAGGGCAAAACACAGGCCAAACCTAGAAAATTGCCAGGTTGTAGCTAGAAACTAGGGTTTGTGCAAAAATGAGGAATTTGGGGGATCTCAGTGATGAGAAGCATTTGATAAGGTACATGAAGGATAGGGGAAGGTGTATGAACATTTGGATACAAGTTTTGCTAATGATTTGACCATTCAAGAGAAATTAGCTTTCAAAACCCTAGGAGAGGGAAATGACCCTGCCTAGGCGCAACTGAAGCATGAACAAGATGTAAAATGATTCATTAGACATTGACATGATAATGACAACCCTATGAATGATGATAGACTCAGCTGAATAGTGACATAGATTGGCATTTGGACAACTTTAGAAGGAGTGAAAGTAAACCCTAGACCTAATGCCTAGTGACCAAATTTTGCTTGAAGACTCACTGAAATGAAAAAATTTGACCTTGACACTCTGAGACCACTTTGTAAGAGCATATTTGATCACTGGAGGAAGGCTGGAAAGACTGACACTAACAGGAAGATAAACTAGATGTGATGATATCAAGAAAAGATGTGCAGCAAGGAGAGGATGAAGTGAAGGGTAAGCTCTTACCCGGAGAATGCAAGTCACTGAAGGTCGCTCGAGTTCGTGCTAGAGGCGGGGGAGGTGGTCGATGGGGAGGTCTTCCACGCTTCTTCAGAGTGGTCGATGGTGGGTCTGTAACCTTATCTGTCGAGGCCGTCTGCATCTCAACCATCCCTTCTGTAGGCTCTGTATTTTGAGGTTTCTCCTCCTGAATTAGGGACTCCTGTGCCACTGGTTCCTGAATTGGGGTATTTTTGAAGCCCTTGCCCTTAAGTGGACAATATTTATACAAGTGACCCACCTTGTGACATCGTCTGCATCTGAAAGGGACACCCTCATAATCCAGTATCTGCCTCCTTGTTGCATTTCTCCACTGAATGTGAATGTGCTCTAGAAGGCCATCAAAGAGATCCAGGTGAACCAGAATCCTGGCAAAAGCCATGCTCCTCGTACTCTAAAAAGAGTCATCATATGTGAGGTAGGTGCCAATGGCATTTCCAATCCACTTGAAAACATACTCCGTCTAGAAATGTAGAGGTAGCCCCGGAAGGCTTACCCATATGGGTCCAGCATCAACCCTCTCCTGTTCTCGGTCAAACATAGGCATCCATCTTGTGAGCAAAACTAGTGCTTGATCAATGTGGCAGACTGTAGAAAGTACCCAGTAGGTTTGTGCAAGATAGCTAAAACAGAGAGCAAACCAACCTTTAACGAATGTTTGAACCTTTGGGGGATCTTTTAGGTGATGACCCCAGACCTCTGAGGTCCATTGTTGAAGCTTTTCCACACTGAAATGTCTGTCGTGAACCCGAACAACAAGCAATTTCTCTACCGTATCCATGGAATCTAGTAATTGAGTGGCCTCGGTGAGTTTTAGGAATACCTCACAGTTCTGGAGCTTCAAGCACTGCTTCTTCTTAGAAACCCCGAAAAATTTAGCAGCAGAAGTCTCTAGTAAGGAATTTAGACTTCTGTGATCCATAACATTGTTCAGAAACTCTTCGGCAAAATCACATAACCAATCTTTTGTCGACGCGTTTCGAACCAACCAGTGTGGTTCATCGTCACGATGAACCACACTGGTTGGTTCGAAACGCGTCAACAAAAGATTGGTTATGTGATTTTGCCGAAGAGTTTCTGAACAGAAGTCTCTAGTGTCGAGGCAAGATGTGCAGTCGATGATGAAGGGGATGTCCTAGGTCCCGCAGTAGCCGTCAATGGAATGGAAGCAAAAATACCTGGGATGGGACCAATTCCTGTGAAATTTCCCAGAGGGGGAGCCTCGATGGTCAAGGGAGCAGATGAGATGGGTTCCTGTGCAGCAGAGACCAAAAGGTGGTCAGCCAAGGGTAAACAGGAGGTGGACAAAGGAGGGTTTGATACTAGAACTGCTTCAAGGGTTTTTTCGCTAGGGATTATCAAAGGATCGGAAAATGCCAGAGTACGTGGAGAGAGTGGCTGGGAGATGAAGTCCGAAGTGATGGGGCGTCCTCAGGCAGTGCCACAGAAGGTATGAAGGGGCGGGAGATGGGCGGAAGAGCATCAACTTCATCGTAGAGCTCGCTTTCGAAGGTAAAGTAACCCGTTGTTGTGGTCCTGGGGTGTGTCTAGATGGGTACATCTTTCAAAGGATCCACAGAATAATCAACCATCTCATTCATAACTATCGAGATCACCTACTGACAGCTGCCTTCAGGTTGATGCTAACAGGAACAGAGGTAGTCGGTGAAATGAGGGAGGGTTGAAGAAAAACAAACTGCCTAAAGCTAATGAGCCGGTGGAGAGCACATTTCCAGTTAAGGGTAGTGGAGAAACAGGGGGGGGGATGGCGTCAGAGCTGTTACGGGGGTGGGTGATGTTGTACCGTAGAAACAGAGGGCTGTAGACGGTCTCTGCAGAGAAACCCTAACCCCATCGCCATCCTTGGCTTTTTTCGTGAATGGATTGGAGTTAAATCTACAATAAGGTTCGAAAGCCCTAACTTTTATAATAAGGGACAAAGAAATGAGATCCAACCTCAAGATAACCATTCAAAGTCACAGGAAAAAAATGGTAATGGGATTTTGAAAAAGAACAATGGAAACTATTGTGAGTTCCACAAAATCCCTTAGCACAACACTTATGAATGCTACTTGAAACAATCATTGTTGGCTGAGCTTAAAGAAAAAATATAACTTGGATTCTAAATTGGAATAAAATAAAGGAAAGTGGATCATCAATGCATAACCCAATGCTAATATCATGACCCCAAGATCCAACTAGAAGAGTCATAGGATCCTGAGAAGGGGGAGTGCCTCTTCCATTGATAGATATGGGTGAAGGGACCCAACTACATATCATTTTTGACAATGGGAGTGAAGAAACTGATATCAGAAAATATCTTCAACAAATTGAATATGTAGACAATGACACACCCTATTATAGATCAAAATGACACTCCCTTGAGTCTATAAGAGAAGCAACACAATAAAAAGGTTGAGATGCAGAAAAAGCTTCATGTAAACCCAAAAAATATATAGTTTTTCCTTTTCAATGCTCCTTGAACAATGGGAAAGAGAATTTCAATGCCCCATATGACCTAGAAAGGATATTTCAATGCTATAATACCTATATCATAGAGAATTGAAGTGTTCAGTGTCCTCTATTTCTAGATTACTAGTTCCCACAAGTTTACCCAAGACCTATGAAAGGCAGGTCTTATGACCTATTTTATCCCTATAGCCATGCATACAGAACAAAACTTAAATATATATGAGACGAGGTACGAGACACAATTTGACTTGTAAGGTAGATGGTTGATTCCTTTTGATGGTTGGAGTACTTGAGACCCATCTCCTTACTCCTTGCAGATGTGACCTACAAAACAAACAATCAAAAGCTATTAAACTCTACTAATTGCATCAATATGAATGTTGACACAATCATAATCAAAATGAATATATTCAAAATCACACGAAATAAACATAAGTAGGGGTGGGGAGGGGGGAATGGTGTTTTATTATTATGGAAAATAACTTACATAAGTGTATTTCCATGAGGCTCTTTGTCCTCAGCTCCTCCTCTCACCAAATCTCACAATCAGGCACATTTCTAACCTTAGTTTATCTCAAGGTGGAACTGGGTCTCAATTTGACAACAAGTACCTATGTTCACTGCTTCACCTTTTTTTCTCCACGAAGATATTTGATTTTATAGATGAGTTTAAAAATTTATTAGATTAATCTAGACATCTTTTAACTAAGTTTTATTTTCCCCTTTCATCCTTATCTGGAGTTTCTCATAATTTTTGACCTTATCAACCCTTATCCATTTGCTCTAGAAACCCTAACTTCTTCAATTCTCTGTGCTTGAGGTATCACAACATTCAGCTCTCCCTATTAGGTCATCTGCGGTGTCAAACCTATTTTTTACAGTGTTCAAGGGGTGTTGAATAGGAAAAACTACACTTTAATGGTTTCCATGAATCTTTTTCGACATCTCGACCTTCTTCCTATGTTGCTTCTATTGGAGACTTAGGGGAGTGTCATTTTTAACTGTAATATATGGCCGTTATTATTTGAGGTCAAAAGGGAAATTGAGGGTTGAAATACATTACAATATATAGTGAGCATGGTAGATGAGGGAGCTAGGGATGTGGAACATGCAATGAGCTACAAAAGTTATAATGAGATATATATGATATACATCCCTAAGGTAGGAATACTTGGTACACATGAATAGAGCATAGCCACAAACACAATAAAATGTGAATTGAGAAGAAGTGAACATAGATACACGCTATTAAATTGAGAACCCATTTCCACCTTGAGATAAATTAAGATTAGAAACAACCTGATTGCGAGTTTTGGTGAGAGGAGGAGCTAAGAACAAAGGGCCACACAGAACTATAGTTCTATAAGTGCTTTGACATAATAATAAAACATTGTTGCAAGTAGTATAGTTTGGTTTCTTTCAATTATCTATTTTAAGTGTCACATGTGTAAGGAGGAAGGAGCTACATCTCAAGGACTCAAACCACTGAAAGCAATCATCCATATACCTTCAAATTCAATGTGTGTCTCCCATATCTTCTCTTGTTTATTTAATCTTTGTTATGAATGCATGTCTAGAGATACAATAGGTCATAAGAACTATCTGTCATAGGTCTTGGGAAAGACTGTGGAACTAGTACTATGGAAATAGAGGAAAGTACAACTAAAGATAATTGGTGACCATATTAGAGATAATCCTAGTAGGTTTATTTTGGTCCTTTAGTATCTCATTTTGTTTGCTTTCTTTCATTTTTATTTATTTTGAGTCTTTGTTAGGAATTATCGAAGGATCAAGTCTCAAAAATTTATGCCTAAAAACTAAGTACTTGGATATTAAACCATTTAAACTACCCTACCTAGCCTTGAGATAGAATTGGATCCCTATTCAATGTGCTTCCTAGGCCATCATAGAACATTTAACTCTCTGTGGGTCTTTATGGGTTTTCATGAAAAAAATTAAACTTTCTTGCAGACTCCTAAGCCTTGGGCTTAAGTCATTGTTTAGCCTTTTCCACCAAATCTTATACTCAACAAATCACCCCCATATTCTCTTCAAATAATTGGATTTGAAGCCTTTTCTAGGGTCTTGAATCTAATCATGGGTTTGATTCCCTGCAAAGACATTGGAGCTAAGCACCACTTTGCTACCATTGTCCTACAACCCTTATGTTTCTACTTGCTATAGTCAGTCTGTTGAGTCATTAGATTCATGTTTTGAATGAATATTATCCCGTAGGAAAGGCTTATATTTTGGGTGCAACTTTCTTGTTACTTATTTTAGATTTTCTTTTCTTGTTTATGTGTTTCAAATGAGATCTTCTTGTCCATGTTCAGAGTGATAAAGATAATTGTGGTAAGGATTTGCATTCATATTTTCATTGGAAATGTCTCACCTTACTTCAGTTAGTTTATAGAAAGTGATAAATTGTGTATTCATCTCTTGCATACATTTGTTTGAAATCAAGTCAATCACACCATCCAAGTTTCACACCATAATCCTTGAATTAATAACAACTAATAAAAGAAACGTTAATAAAAATCATCAATTTTTTTATTTTATTTTCCTAATAGAACTCCAAAATTATCTTAGGATTTTAGCATGTTGGAATAGGTTGAAGAGGAAACTCTCTAGGGCCATAGAAAAAAACACTAGAATCTTGATTTAACAATTGCAAAATCCATTTGGAATTAGACATTACCAAGGAATCCCTTCTAACTCAAGGGTCAAGCACTAGGTCACATTCGAATCTATTGATTTATAGCCCCACTTCATTTGGTATCAATATTGTGTTGTACACACACATAGGGGTCTATTTTGGGAGGATGTGAGCTCAATGAAGTGGGGCTACAATCCCATAGCTCTTGTACTAGCTGATATGTTTACCAGTACATAGGTGTCAGCCTATAGAAGGCTACAACCTTCTCTCTTCCTCCAAGGACCACATTTCATAAATTTTCAGACTGGATACTCCTGGTACACAACAACACAATAAGAAGGCCATGTTTCATCAAATTTTCACACTGGACCCATCAATAACATTGAATCTAAAACTCAATAATAATAACTTCATCAACCAACAATCAATCAATCTGAGCAGTTAGATCATTGTCACCAGAACACTGTGTTGAACCCAGAAACCTGCATCATCATCCAGAACCAACTACAACCTCAAAAATCATATGTCAGAATGTATACGCAACTTTAGTGAAGCCAACCTATGTGTATACACTACTTCCTTTAACAAAACCTACGTATACCTCCAAATTTACTAAATCATAAAAACCTCTGAACCAAAATTGTACCAACCAGTAACATTCTAAAGATCTACTGTAAAATTACAAAGATCTAAATAGACAGGATCAAAGATCACCCTTCTCACTTAATCAATCAACTAATCATACTCAATCTCCTTATGCATTTAGTTCTACTTTTAGATATATGAAGACATCATTGACAAACAACAACAAAATAGAAGAAATTATCAGATAGATCAGTCAGTTCTGAATAACAGGTTTTTCTTTTGCATACGCTACTTGGAAGAGTCAAACCAGTGTGTATACGCACCTTCACTAAGGCGAACTAGCGTATAGATCTGAAAATACTAACTTAAAACTTCACATCTATTCCAGAGTTCAGTGATACCAAAATCATAACATTTATAGGATAAAACATGCATCTGTATTCAGATCTAGCCCAACAATTATCAGATCATACAATGATAAGTCATTTCAGGTCTCATGATCCTGATCCAATATTGTATCAAAAGGTGCATAAGATATTTTAGATCATATCATAACCATAGCCCTTATAACATAAGGTATACTTTAGATAGAAGTATTCATGAAAAACCTTTTCACTTGCACACATGGCCCTTTGATCTTCTCCTCCTTATATAGTTTTTGGCCTTTCTCAATACCTTGGACCAAAACAACGCTTAGAAACTGTGGTATTCTTGGACAGGATCAAATAACCATTACTCCGCTAAATATTGTGGGCTAATACCATGGTATTTACCCTTATTATTCATTAACCTTAATTTTCCTTAATTTTTCATCCCATATGTGTTTTTCATCTTATGAAAGTGTGTGCATACGTATACATGCTTTTTGTACATTGAACCCGCTTGTATACGCTACTTTAACAAGATGAACCTGCGTATACAGCTTCGAATACCTTAAAACATCATTTTCCTTCAACTTCTTGATTCTGATCAATAGTCCATTGTTCCAACTTCTTGTTCTTATGTACCATTGCCATGTTACCTTTGAATTGACATGTTACAATGTGAGTTGCCCTTTATCAAATCTGAACTGACCTGTGAGAGAGTTTCCATCAAGGAAAACACCTGTATCATAATGCCAACATATTGATTATAAATATTTTAACAAAAAAATACTTCAATACCATTACTTCCTATGGGTACAAGACTAATCCAATTGGATATTGGTGTCCTCCCACCTCTTCCACTAACTCAATAATTCTCTATCTTCTTGGTTGTTTTTCTATGGATTTATGGGTCACAAAACCTGAGGTTGTTTTTAGGCCCAAAATGATAATTTTTTTTTTTCCATTTGGGGGGCCAAGTGTTGCCATGGAAAACATAGACATGGCCAAAAGTTGTAATCCTTAGATAGTTCTTCACAACGGGCTACTGTGCACCCCAAATGAACATTTCCTACAAAAGTTGTGCCCTGGGAAGTTGATGTACCAACTAACCACCATGAGGCCTACAAATATTTTGGTGCTTCATCTTCTATGGTTAGGGTTATGGACCTATATAATTATTTATTTATGTTAAAAGACCATTATTTCAACCTCTTGTAATAGCTTTTTGTGAATGTGTGTATCCACCATCTCTCTCCTTTCAAAGATAGCTACCACCATTCTAGTCATCTTTTGTTCTATAGTATTTTGTTATTTTATTTATCAATAGAAGTATTTTTTTCATTATATTATTATGCTATCAATTATATTTATATATGTGTGCCCCATTTATGTGTGTATTCACCATCTCTCTCATTTAAAAGATAACTACCGCCATTATAGCTAGTTTGTGTTCTATAATATTCAGTTATTTTTTTATCAATAGAAGTAGGATTTTCATTATATTGTTGTGCTCTAAATGATATTTATATGTGTTTTTTCTGTTTATAATATTTTGTTATTCTATTTATCAATAAAAATAGGGTTTTCATTATATTATTGTGGTATAAATGACATTTATTTATGTGTGTGTTCCCGCCTTTCATTTTGTGCCTTGTATAACCCATATCAATGGTATCAGAGAAATCTATACCTTGTTATTTATTAGTGCATGTCCTTGACAAGGTTAGGGTAGAAAGTGTTATGTCCTGAGATAGTTTCACTTAGGAGATATCACTCTCACCAACCCAAGTGGCCTCCTATGATAGAAGAAAAGAGTGATGATGGAGGAAATCCTACTGAGTTATTGCTTGAGGAATCACTTGCATGACAAAGGAATGACATTATGGACAATTTGACCAGATACTTGGTGACTTCCAACAGTGGCCTATAAACCTTCACAAATTGGAAACTTTGGAGGTATGGAATACTTCAAGGTACAAATTAACCTTAATAACTTCTTATTTGAAAGCCAAATAGATGTAGATGCTTCAGAGAAATTATTAAATCTGTTAGAGGGTTATACCCTCTCCAGAAAAAAATTGACAATGAGAAGATAACCTTCTTGATCCTAAAATCCACTCCCCATGTTAAATATTGGTGGGAAGGTTATTGGGAGAGCCACAATGAAGACAATTCTATGATATTTAGTGTAGGACCCACTTGGGCTACTTACATTGATGCCCTCAAGGAGGAATTCTCCCTTGTAGGGAACTATGATGTTCATTGCACAAGATGGACAAGTATGTGACAAGAGAGAGAGACCAAATAGTGTTAAATTACACAAATAATTTTCATATATTGTGCTCAAAATAGGTACCAAAGACTTTGAGTGGCACCTGGTGGTTTTGAATTTCCATAGTAGCCTACATAGATACATTCAAATGGAGATCAATTTTCTAGATGTATCTCACTCAGGTCCCCTTGTCAATATGTTGTCAAAATTGAGTAGAAATTTAAGTAGAGGAATAACAGGGAGTTCAAGTTTACAAATCCGCTACAATAGAATACCTGAAAAGGTAACCCTAATTTGTAGCAAAATGGACAAAGCAAGGAGATCCAACCTCAATACAACTATCCCTATTCATATGCAAAGAAATATAATCATAAGTCGAAGAAGGACACTAGAAAGTGTTGTGATTTCCATAAAATCCCCCTGGCACAACATTAATGAGTGTCACTCAAAATGATTATTATTGGTTGAGCTTAAAGAAAAAGAGGCAAATATGGCTTAGATTCCAATTCAAAAGATGATAAAGGAAATAAGATCATCAATGTAGAACTCAATTCTCCCATCACAACCACAAAGATCCAACTAGAAGAGTGAAAGGAGATTAAGGAGGAGTAGCACCTCTTGGATTCACATATGTGGGTTAATGGGACCCTACTACATTTCATTTTTGACAATGGGAACCAAAATAACTTGATATTAGTTGAGGACATCACAATATTGAATTTGTTAACAATTCCACACCCCCAATCATACACCATAGGTTGGTTGAGCCAAGGGTGAGATATTACGTCAACTAGTAATGCTACCTATAGTACAACATCAAACCCTTCAAAGATGAGTTTCAGTGTGATGTTTCCCCGCACAAAATTTGTGATGTTGTTTTAGTACAACCTTATATGTTTATGAATCGATGGAGATGTACTCCATTGTGGAGGCATATTGATAGTGGAAGCACTATATTATCGGGAATGAAACGATCATCTAGACAAACCCTATAAATCTCCACATACCTGCAACAAATCAACTTGAACATCAATTGCAAGAAGGGTAGCACAAACCATGTTGCAAAACTCCTCTATCATCCCCTAGTTGTGGTATTAACCATAGTTCTTAACTCTTGTGGGAATGATACCATTATTCGAGAAAGGTATATAAAGATCCTCGGTACCTTTTGGCCCATCCTATGGTCTTTATTGGGTATCAATTTCATTTCATCCTTATATATATGGAAAAACATAAGTGGTCAGCAGGATGATTATGCATATCTTACACATGTATGTCTATAAGAATCTATGTAAATGGGATGAAAACCTTCCATATGTTCAACATAGCTAAAATAGATACCTCCATATCTCTATTAGCCATAGTCCTTTTCAAGTGTGCTTCAAGTTCCAACCACCGACTCCATTTGATGTATTAATTCCCATTGCATCTTCACTGGTATAGTCCACCCATGCTTATGCAAAGGAATATATAATGAATAAATTTTTAGAATGGATCAAACATCCCCAACAACAATTTGATGATACCCTACAAAAATCATGTTACAACTACAACTAATGACTTAGTCAACACTAGGTTGCACACAAGTTTAAGGTTGGTGATAAGGTATGTTTTCATTTACAAAAAGAGAATCTCACATGCCCCCATTGGAAGATTAATCTAATGCAATATGGTCCTTACACACTCATAAAGGTTGAGTTTGAAAAATAGTTTGAATTGAATATTACCCCTTTCCTAAGGGGGGAGGAATGATCCATGTGGATATCATTGACCACACACCTCTTCCACTGACTCAACGATTCGCTATCTTCTTGGAAATTTTTCTATGGTTTTTTGGGTCCATAACTTCTAGGGCCATCGTGAGGCCCTAAACGATGTTTTTTGGTCATTCCGGGGGCAAGAGTTTTCTAAACATTTGTCCTATCCAAAATATGTAATCCTCAAATAGTTCATTCTAATAGGATAATATGCTCCCCAAATGGACATTGTATGCAAAAGTTGCACCCACTAGGAAGTTGTTGTACCAAACACCTTGTAACATGTGCCTAAGCTCGTTATACATGTCATCCTATTGTCCTTCCTGATGCCTAAGATCATTATACATGTCATCCTATTGTCCTTCCTGTAAGATGGGATCATGTAGATTTGTCCCATAGGAACTTATAGTTGATATATGATTCACCTGCACTCTTATGTTAAGAGAATCTACAACTCTATTTTCCTTTCCCTTAATGTACTTGATCTTGAAATCAAACTCACTGATCGTGGCCAACCATCTAGCTTGCCTGGCATTCAAATTCGGTTGGTCAAACAAATATCTCAATCCACTGTGATCACTCATCAATACAAATCTCCTACCAAGAATATAGTGCCTCCACATCTTCAATGCATGGATGATCGCTTCCAACTCAAGATCATGTGTAACATAATTCTTCTTGTGCTCATTCAATTTCCTTGATTCATAACATACCACATGTCCCTCCTACATCAAGACTCCACCAATTTCTCTCTTGCAGGCCCTTTTACACAGCACAAACTCTTTATCTAGATCTGCAATCTTGAGAACTAGAGCATTTGTCAACAACTGCTTCAACTACTCAAAACTTGTTGCACATTCCTCTGCCCATTCAAATGACCTTACCCCATAAATGACCTTACCTCATCCACATTCCTAAGAGTTTCCCATTCCATGATAGCTCTTATCTTTTATAAATCCACTACGATGCCTTCCTTGGAAACAACATACCCTAAGTAATATACCTATGTTTGAAAGAAGTTTCATTTGTTAATCTTGGCATACAATTGATTATCTCTTAGCAATCTCAACATTGTTTCTAAGTGTTCGGCATGCTTTTCCTCATTGTTATAATATATCAATATATCAACAATGAACACAATAACAAACTTGTCTAGATAAGGACGCAAACCACTATTCATCAAGCACATAAAAGCAGTTGGAGCATTAGTTAGAACAAAAGGGACTAAAACAAACTCATAATGCCCATACCTGGTCTGGAAAGTAATCTTATAAATATCCTCTTCTTTGATGCGTACTTGATGGTATACTGATCTTAGATCAATCTTCAACAACATTTTTTCTCCCTTCAACTAGTCAAATAGATCATCAATACTTGGCAACGGGTACATGTTCTTGTTGGTTACCTTGTTCAACTACCTATAGTCAATGGAAAACCTTAGAGTACCCCTTCTTCCTTATGAATAACATTGGCGCCCCCCAAGGTGATGCACTTGGTCTGATGTATCCCTTGTCAAGCATTTCCTTCAACTGCAACTTAAACTCTACTAACTCTGGTGTGCTCATCCTGTATGGTACCTTTGATGTTGGTCCTGCCCCTAGTACCAACTCAACAGAAAATTCCACTTCCCTATGAGGTGGAAAATCTGAATATCTGCAGGAAATACATCCTGAAACTGTTGTAAAACCGGATACCTACTCAATACCTTTACATCCTCAACATCCTTACCTTTATCACTAGAAATATGCACTACAAATAACACACACTTTTTTCTATGAATGCACTTTGCTTTCATAGTTGTAACCATTCTGATTGATGTTTCCTTCTTCTTACCTTGCAAGATCCTCTCTTCTCCATTGTCATCCAAGAATTCAATGGCCTTGTCATAAAAATCCACCTTGGTCCTATGAAGATACAACCAATCCATACCCAACAACATATTGTATGATCCAAACGGAAGCACATTCAAATGTGTTGATGTAGGCATACCATTCAAATCAAATGCATAATATCTTACCCAATGATGAACTCTTTTCTTTGTACTTGTAGCCAACTACACTAACCAAGATTCTGCATGCACTTCTTTATTCAAACCACACTTATCTACCAAGTCAAGATTAACATAACTATAATTAGGTCCAGGGTCAATCAAAATAGAAACAACTTTATCATAACCCCATACATCTTGATAATAGATGCATGGTGATATGCTTACCTGTTATCCAATGTTGCATAGATCTATGGAATTCTCTTCCCAACATCCCCAACTATTTGTGCTTCTTGTGCACTATAGTTATGAGGCCTACCACCCTGATTCTGCGGACAATCCTTCTTGAGATTCTCCTTACCACATGTACAACACCGCAATTGTCTCCTGTTAGGTTCCTATACCAATAGGAGTCATAATTTTGAATGACTAAGGTTAAGCCTTGTAATATTGTACATACCTTTTCTTTTTGCAAATGTTTTCCATATTAAAAAATTAAAAAATGTAAAGAGGGTATGTCCTAAAAGAAAAATCAAAGGACAAAAAGAATAAGAGAAGGTCAAAAAAATTAAAATATATGAACCCCAAAAAACAAAAAGAGACCATGAAAGTGTGCAAGTCTAAATGCCACTACTATTTACTTTTATGCATAATAATGATTGTGTGCAGCTTGTTATTCATGCCACAATCCATGGTAATCAAACTATTTAATCTTGGTTATTTCATGATTTGAATTTTATGTTTATAATTAGAGAATAAAATTTGACCAAACAATTTAATCTTGGCAGATCATAGATAAGGTAGAGAAATAAAAGGAACTCATAAGCTTAATCTAAGCCCTTGGATGATATAAAATTAGAAATAAATAGTTTGTCTTATAAAAGAAAAGATAGAATAAGGGTTTGCTAGCCTAAATGCACCCAAAGAAATGAAGAAAACATGTTAGGGTAAGAAATGGGTAAGTAGAAGAAAGGTTGTTGAACTACAAGGTTGATTGGATCAAAACACATTCATCATGCTTAGATATATTTCAACATGTATGATCAGTTATGAAGGAAAAAACAAAGGTTTACAAGTTAATGTGATTAACTCCCCCTCATTCATTTTCCCCTTTACTTACTTATTTCCTATCCACAAGTATATTCTAGTACTTGTAAATCCTTCAAGTCAAAGAGGCTTGGAGCATTTCTCTGACTTTTGGTGGGACCAGACCCTCATCTTAATGAATTATGGACACAAGTGCTAGAATCCCCTTCATAAAATCCATTCCCTCTTCATTACCCCAAGAAAACCCCTTTTCCTAAGGTTAAACACCATTTTCCTAGGAAAAGTAAAAACCCCCATGTAACTCCTATTTCATCCAAAAACCCACAAAAAACCTTTTATCCTAAGTATAAAGAAAAGTGTGCGAAATGCATGCATTTTATCTTTTTACTTAAGGATATACCCACTCCGCCACATTTCATATTAATTATAAATTTATTATATAAATCCTCGATAAAACCCTTTTCCCATATATTAGTTAAATCCTTATGTAAATACCCCCGACCCTTAGCTTTAATGAAAGCTATACATTTACCCCTTATCCCAAAAAAACAAGCAAATCCCCCATCAACCTTAAATAAACACAAATCACTTGTGATTAAAGCATCAGGCCCCCTTTAAACCTTCATACATTTCACCCATGCTATTTCACCACCCGACTACCATCAGATCAACATCTCCCTCATCCAACAGTCCACAGCCATATCGGTCGCGCCCGATGGCTGAACGTTACCCACCCGATAAAGTGGTTTTCCCTGACCCCCCGAAGGCTATGTGTCAAGCGTTGGAGTATATTGGGTGACCCCTTTTAAATACCGCTTTCGCCTCATAAGCGGTGCGACAACCTCCGATACCACCTCCCCACTAAATCTGAAACCACTCATTGTTCATAATATAAAATTCTGCGCCAATTTACCCATTACCCGTTAAAACCCCAAAAAGCCTCATTTTCATGCCTTTTATTCAATTATACAGCGAAACTATCAAACCCTTCTGGGGCCACCCTGAGCCTGTGAGACATGATTTCACCATGAATTTCCTCTCGAACACCTTTCGGACTCTGTCCATAGTTCTTCCCAGTTTCAGTACTGCCTCTGATCACCTCCTCATAGACCTGTGTTTTATTAACAGATTGTTTTTTTTGCAGGTAATTAGCAGAAGACCGGAGCTTGGATAAACAGTTTTGATACTAGTCACAAAACTTGTTTACTCCAAGACTCGAAAGGAAATCTATTTAAAAACCTTCATTCAGAAGAAGAAAACAGTTATACACAAAACATAGAAAGAAATCATTCACATAGAGACATTGACTATTAAAACAAAGGAACCAGACAGAGCATACAATCAAAAGACAAATAGATCAAACATACAGAAAGTTGATCACTATCCACTACCATATGCTGATACATATAAAAAACTAAATAATTTATTGTTGAAATACATAGTGAAAAGTTAAAATGTACAGTAAATTAAAAACATAGTAAAGGATATTGAAAAGTCATCAAAGTAAAAGTGTATCAGATGAGAGAGTATCAGTAAAAGTGTATCAGATTGAAAAATCAAAGTGAAGATAAATGAAAAAACAGAGCAATCAAGGTAAATAGTAAAAGTAAACATGGAGACAGTAAGGGTTAAACAGAGATGAAGACACTTTCACCAGCAACAATGAATTTTAGCCAAAGTAAAGGTAAAAATAGTTAAAAGAAAATTAAGGTTAAAAGATAAAATAAGAGCAAGAATGGTACATTTTCTAGAAATTTTCTATTTAAGTCATAATTTTGCAGAAACTATTGTGGCCAATCCAAGATGCATTTTGAGAAACTGGAGGAGGTTGGTGTTCTTAAAAGGCCAATCTACAAAAACCTATCTCACGTTTTACACAAGTATTACAAAAAGGGAGATGAATGCATATCTTCACAACCTCTTTTTCAGACTGTGCAAAGTCCTATTTTTGATATCTTTTTGCAGAGAATATTTTGAACAGCTGGAGCTGAATTTTTGGAAATGGAAATAGGTTTATATCAATAACATACTTATCTACAATAACCTCTTTCACTGTTTACATATCTATCTCGGATTTAGATATACAATGGTATCACTGGACCCTAAATTTGCAGAATTTCTGGGGCAGAATGCACAAAGGAAGGAGGTAGTTAGTGACTTGGAAGCCTCATCATCAATTAAGATTTGCTATCAAATTCGAATTTCTCTTCTTTGTCACCATCAATCCATAAATATAGTGCCAAATATATTCATTAGTTTTGAGTGTCCTTTATTTAAGTTCTATTAATGTAAAATAGTTTGAGATATTTGTAAAACCAATCTTGATATTTTTTCAAGATATTTCAGTTTAGAATTTGTATAAATGCTTCTTCATTTAAAGTCTTTTGGGTGGATTCTTAGACATTTCTATAGACTTCTTGATCAAAATACTGTAAAGCCATTGGAGCATTGACTGAACCAGCAAGCTGGATTGATGAATAAAGACTAGATATTTCAAAGGATTCATGTGTTGAGCGAAGTGCAGACAAGTATTTTCTCATGTTGTTGTTATATTTCTTAAAGTTTTTCGATAATGTATATCTAAATCTGAATGCTATAACTAGAGTATTATCTCATAATTTGTTTAATTACACTCTGTTTTAACAGTTAGGCAAATACATGTTTTCTACTGATATCTAAGTTAAGGAATTCTTAATTGCTCCTTAGTTTAGGTTGTTTCTTTATAATCTATAGCAAAGGATTCTTAATTTCACTTTGTTTCTGATTACCCTCTGTTCCTCGTTTTAATCCTGGTCTGAGAATTCTTAATTGCTCTCTCACCTTGGTTAAGACCATTTCACCCCTCTGGCTGAAAGACCTGCACTTTACTCTACTATCTTGCCCTTTGAACATTCCCTTTAGTGAGTTGATCTAGTCCGACGGCCCTTCTGTTGACTCCATATCCCAATGGTCTAAAGACATTATTCTATCCATTTGCTTTAATGATTCCACCATCCAATCTTCAATACAAATAAAAAACCCCCTGAATATTCATAACTAGCCTGAAATCCCAACAAAAAAAGCTAAATCATATAGAGAGAGCCCTCTCTAAGCCATAGGTTGGCTAGAGCCTATGCTCCAAAGTTGGTTTGTGGTTACTGTTAGAGTCGGTCTAGTAGCCCTCCACCGGAGATCAAAGCTCTTTGCATTTCATGATTAGGTGTCCCATAAGTGTGATCATGTTGCATTCCATTAGGGATGCCATAATCCTGGTGGAGGAAGTTTGTGTCTTTTATTCCCCTCCTGTTTGGCACTGCTGGTTCAGGTTTGCTTAAGTAAATAAAATCTTCAAAGGGTCATTCATCTTGTTTTTAACTTTTGAAGTCTTAGGTCTAGGGTGGAGTCGATTTTTGTCTTGAGAGGTCATAAAGAACCAGCAGGCCAGAGGGATGTCCTTCATAAAGCATTATTTCAAAAAATTCTCATCATTGTACAGCTAAATATTCACCTTGTTTTTGAAAACAAAGGTCATTATCTCATTTTTGTAAAAATTGTAAAAATTTCAAATTCTTCAAATGTTGAAGCGCAGCCTTGGTCTCCTTTGCCAAAGCATCCTAGAAGCTATCCCTGCAAATTTTTTTAGAAGAAATCATCTTTTCAATCAATTTTTTCAAAGAAAGGAAACCAGAAGTCAAAGCCAATTAATTCAAAAAAGTGTCAACACTCAAACATTATAAAGTGGGTTTTGGGCAAATAAAAATCTAAAGGGAGCCTATAAAAGCACATCACTCTTCATTAGCAACTCATTTGCCTCTCACAAGCTAAGTGAATCCTTGCAAAGGCGATTTTAGAAGTCATTGAGCAAATTGGGCAGTTTCAGGGGCGCGCTACGCATCAGGCCGCCTTTCTCAGAGCAAAATTGCTCGTGCGCTATGCGTCAGAGGGGCGCTACGCGTTGGGTTTTTTGCCCAAAAAACTGTCAGCAAGCTACCAAATCCACTTTTCTCTCAAGCAAATTGCAGGTAGGCCTCTCCTCCATGGCTAGATTTGGTTTTGCAAGATGAATGAGAAATTAATATGTTAAAATGCCATGAAAATGAAAAGTCAAAACCCTACATTGTTGTGGAATATTTAAAAACTTAATGGTGCTAGGGTTTCAAAATATTTTGCTGTCCAAGGTTGCCCATTTTTGATCCCTCTTTTCCATCATCTCCATCCACATTCTCCTTCAAATTTTCCCATAAAATTTAATAATTTTCCTCTCTAAAATCCCTAAAACCTACTAAATTCCCAAACCCCACTTCCACCTTAAAGTCCCACAATATTATGATTTCCCATATTACCTTCCCTAAATTCCTTATTTTTGTTTATTGTCCCTAATTCCCTCATGTTCCCCTTTCCCTAACAATCCCCTTGTATTTATGTCCCCTTGGTGACAGCATTTGACAAAGTCAAACAACAGTTAATTGGGTGCAAAGTCAGCATTACATTTCAGCCATCTTGCCTTCAAAACCATGTCAGAAACCGAATCAGATTATCAGCAGAGTTATGACAATGATTCAACACCAGAGGTAGAAGTGCCAAGGAGGCATCACAAGGGTGGTAAAGGTGGTCGGCATGTCAGGGAGGAGCCCACTTCTTTGGCTCATTTGCAAGCTTGTCCACTTGCAATGACATGTTTTCAGTATCAATCATGCTTTGGATATTGTGAGAGGATCTCACAAATTCAACATCACAGAGAACTAGTCCTCTTGTTTTTCCTACATTTACACAATGGTTATGTGAACCTTGCAGGAGTGGACTTCACCCTATCACCCGAAATTGTTGCTCAAGCCACCGGGATACCAAATGTTGGGGAAGAGTGGAACAAGCGCCAGCAGCTAGACATATTTCATTATCAACCATATATCAAACTCGGGTGTATGAGGCACCTTACTGCTGTTTTTCCCTTCAGATTCCTAAGGGATGAGTATGCACCCTTGATGAGGCTCATTATGCGCTATTTCACTTGTGAAGGCAAATTTTCATGTTTATATTTGTACCATATCCATTTTTTGATGCATTTCACCCGGGTACGAATGATGAACATCCCATTTTTCATGTGCCGAAATATAGAGAGAATGGTGCCCTTAGTGCAAAGGAAGAGCCCCGCACAGCAACACAAGAGTATATATCATTATGCATTGATCGAGATCATAGTGATGCATCAGTTGGCACAACAGGGTATTGCTTGGAAGGATTTCATCTCTCGCGACTTCTTCACGGTGCCACAGCCACCCCCTGAGATTGTCCATGATGAGGGAGGGCCTTCACATCAGTTTCACATTCCAGAGCCCGAGCATGTCAGCACTCCAGCATGTGTTACATATCAGAGAGGCCACAGGGCCTTATTTGCATCTGCACGGCGAGTATTATCTCCACACCAGGTGGAAGGGGTCCCGCCTTCTTCATCAGCACAACGAGTGTTATCTTCACATCAGGTGGAAGGGACCTCACTTTCGACAGCAGCAAGGTGCAGGAGAGGGGCAAGCAGCCCATGATTGATGAGGGACCATCAGGTGATCCGGACATAGACATCATTGACCTTGACATCAGTTCTCCTATCTCGGAGCCAAAGGAGATCATTCAGCAACTAAAGGCTGAAAATCACTTGTTGCAGCAGAAGTTGGAAATGGAAAATTGGACAATCAAATACTTAGAGCAGCGCAACAAATAGTTAGAGGATTAACACACTCTTGATGAGTTGCGGAGGATCCGAGAAGACCGGAACTTGGCTCGCAAGATACCTGGTGATTTGACACCTATTGAGCAAGGGTCTATGCTCATTCAGGTGAACACTCATTTAGAAAATTTGATAGCTAAGGCAAACAGGGACAAAGATATGCTCCGCCATATGAAGAATCATTATTGGGCCCGCATGCATGTGTGCAAAGCAAAAATGAAGGTACTCAAAAGACGATTGGCCAAGGCACTAAAACGGAGGAAAAGGCCCGATCCACTTCATATTTTGGCTGAAGCCACCTTGAAGGAGCATGGTGCTCAATGATACACCCCCAGCTCAAAATTCAGAAAATTTGGAGCAATTTTGGTCAATTTTGAATTTTTTTTTCTAAAAACAGGTTTTTGCCCTCAATGCGTAGCGCGCCGCGCGCTACCCTGAAGATGGGGAGGTCCATTTCACAAAAACTTTACATTTTTGGATTTTTCATGACAAATTACACTTTCTCAGCCACTTCCAAGACATTTCATTGAGGTTTGGGCCCCCAAAAGGTCAAAAAACAAGCAAAAAATGACCTTCTGCCACTTTTTGGACACACAGGAAGCAGTCTTGGGAGATTGCATTTTTGGAGTGGAAAATGGCCACAAAATTGAGAAATTCCACTTGTGATGGAGAGTAGACATCTAGAACTTTCCAACAAGCCCACTTGTGCCTCATTTTGATGCCGGGAAGTGTCCCAAAAGTGGGCTCAAAGGCGCGCTACGCATCAGGACATTTTCTCTATTTTTCATCTTCAGCTCAGGAAAACGCAGCATTTGACCAGTTTTGACTTTTGGTGGGATTTTTCACCCTCCTTGATGTAATTAATGTAATTTTATGTTGACATGACACTTATTTACCTATTCTAGAAGATTCATTCATAAAATAGCAAAAAATTAATGAATGAATTGGTTTCCTAGCTTATAGAGGCAAGTTGTTTTGATTGCCTAGATTGTAGTGCTCAGTTTAGAATTGGTTGAAACAGCTCCTAGGATGATGAGCTCGACCCCTAGAGGCAAGGAAATGTGTTAGCTTGCCTATATTATGTACTTTCTTAGTCATTTTCATGGTTGGACTCTTGAGGGATAAGCTTAGACTGTATTAATCTTTGTATCTCTGCAATTTTGGCAAAGGAAGGACCAGGGTTTTGCAGCACTATTTGGGATTCCTGTGGTGATTTGTGTTGATGGTGTGTTTCTCTCATGTACTTGTAAGTTTTTTATGTGTATCATTTTCCTACTCTTCTCTTCTGCAAATTAAGTAAATGAAGTGTTAAGGTAGAATTCATGGTTTCTATGCTTTGCCTTTAAGTTTGCTTAATATCTATGTTTTCATCTGTTTAAGGAGAACTCTCGATGGTTTCTTGATCTCATTAGCTCCTCACCGGTCATATCTATCCATTCACTTATTTCAAAGGCATCAAGACAATCTCCTACCTTGCCCCAAAAAGACCTCTGCAAAAACTGTGTCTCATCCCCGCACCCAAAATTGCCGTGCTCAGTTTTCCAACAAAACCCTAAAAATTTGAAATCAAAATTTCCCTATCAGTTTACTAGCCTAAAATCAGTGTTCTTTATTGGTCATCTCAGCCCTTTGAAGACCTTTTGTCGATATAGACCCGGAGAGAGCCCTCTCCTGTCCCCGTAGGGCTAGCTACGAGGCTAAGTGGTTTGATGTTGCCTTGGATTTTGTCTTTTTCAGCCTGAGGCCAAATTCGAGCGCTAACATTTACCTTGGTGATTTATTTCTTTAACCTTGAGAAAATACTGAGTGATAACATCTCCTACCACCACCTTTGTTTTGTTGTTCTCCAGGATGAGTTTTGTTAAACTTCTTGTAAGGTACAACATTATCTTTCTCACCTGCATAATGGGGCCTTGTTCTTCTCAGTTTCCATTTACCTTTAGTCTTGTCTTATTCATTCCAACCTTGTTGAGTTTTTTCTTATGCTTTTATTTCTCATAATAGTGTTTCAACTTCCCAATGACTTCTTCAAGTGACTGAGGCTCATCATACTCAATCCAATATTTAAATGTTAATGGTAATCCATTGACAAATCTATAAAATTTGGCTTTCTCATCCTTAAGATGCGATACATACCTTAACAACTCCAAGAACTTGGTCATATACTCCTCATCCATCATCGATCCCATCTTTAGCTCATGCAATTCCTTGGATTGACTATCATAGTACCTCTTTGACAAATATTTGTTCCTGAAAAGGCTCTTGAATTCATGCCAACTCAACTCTACTATCCTGATGTCTCTAACCTGATTCACATCTTCCCACCAAATGTCTACTTTCCCTTTGAGGCTAAAGATAGATATTTTAGCCTTTATATTGTCTGTATGCATCTCAAGGAACTTCTTCATATTGAGAAACAATGCTTCTTCATCTTACAATTTCTTCAAATATCCATCAAATGTAGGTGTCGTTTCTTTCTTGAACTCATCCGAAAAATATCCTCTACCACTCTTCTTGTAAGGATTATAACGATGATGACCATGGTACCTATCGAAACCAGAAAAAGAATAGAACATGTGTCCATCACCTCTCCTATCATGTGTATCCAAGAACCTACCATCTCTTATCGTGTCATTCCTATCCGACCTATTCCCACCATGATACCTACTGCCATATGCCCCGTTATTCCTTTCCTCCTGTCCATGACTAATCCTAAGTAGTTCTTGTCTCTACAAGTCTGACAAACTCTTAAGGATAACTGGATTAACCTCTGCATGCTTCTCTTGTGCCTAAATGATCATGTCATTATCTGCCTTACAAATTCTTATTTCTTCCTTCAAACTTATCAATGTGTTTGCTATGTTAGGAGAGTGTCCATCAACATGCTTCTCATCTGATATATAGGGAGAATCTCGTGAAATATAGTTTACCATCTTTCTAGTCATATTTGATCTTCTTTTTGCAATTATACCATGTCAGCTAAACCAAAATATAATCATAATCAACATACCTCAATATATTTTAGGGGAGGATATCTTGTTTGCAAGATCAACCAAATTATCAAAATACATGTATAAACATAATCATAGTAGTATATAAACATCATCTCAATCATCATCTAGTTACCATGCATGGCCATATCAACCGCATACCATGCACGACAACTATAACCATGACAATGCATGCATACATCCACATAGACAACAATCATACACAACAAATGTATATTGGACCGGCATGCATTCATGACAAACACATCCCAACAATAGCACCTTCAAATTCTACATGAAAACACAACTGCAACAATGACCATCAGCATGCATACAAAACCTGCATGCATGCATGACAACCATATTCCGCCCATCTAGTCCAAGGGGTGAACCATTCTCTCATACCACTTTGTAATACCCTCCTCCCACATTACCTAAGATAACTGGTCCATCGGGGTAAACATGTGACGAAGAGTTACTATGATATGGTTCAACTCCCTATGTACAATTAAGGAAGTGGAATTGACACACCAAAAACCAAATTGACCTTTCTCAAGAGCTACAGGGCCCCCAAGGACTAACCAACCACTCCAGGTGCCCAACCCCTGAGTTAGCTTTCTTTTTTGCTAAAGTAGACCCCCAGTTGCTCCCATGACAAGCCCTCCAAGTGACTTAAATCCTCCAGTCACTCCCACAACAAGGACTCCATGTGACTGCATCTTTTTTTAGGAAGTTCTATGCTAGAGACCCTGAATTCTAAGCCACTTTTTCAAGGCTAGGACTGAGGCCTCTACCCAGAACTTGAGGAAATTCTCATAAATGATAACTAACAAGAAGAAAAGGCCTTTAATGAAAAACTTAAACAAGGACCTAACCAGACTCATATTTCATCAAACACATCATAAATATGTAATGTACAGGTCATATAAACACATATGAACATGGGGACCTCATACTTATCTAAGATTTGTCAAGAAGGTATGATGACCTCTCACAATAGTTGCATTATCATCTATTAGGTCATACATTCATTAACATTTCATTTACTAATCAAAAAATGATGAGATTAATAACCAAAGTCTATCATAAACCATGCTTATAACCAACATATAACCAACGGGATAACAATGATAGAACAACCATCAAACCACATATTAACAAGTACATTTACACATGTAACACAAGAGGAAAAGAGCTCTTATTAACATATGAAAAGGCCAACCAAATTAGGGACTTCCACATACCACTCGACCATAGATTGCGCTGAACCAAATCTTTCTTTTAGCCAATCAAACCCGTGCCATATTCCAAGCATGAATGTGGGACTCACAATGAAACTTACCAGGGCTTCCTCAAGATTTATCGTATTCCTGCAAATACCGGTCGAGGATTCCGAACACTAAAACCATCATCTATACAACCATTTTTTACCACAATCCTGCAAAGGGATTCCTAGGCCCAAACAAGAAACATACACTACTAGGTTTTACTACAATCCCACCATATACTAGTCCAAGGATCACTAGGCCTATACAAGCATGGATGCCTCTGGATCTCTCCGCCTAAATCATGAGGAATTTGTCTATCTCCACCCTCTATGATTTACCATATATCCCGCCATTTACCGATCAAGGATTCCTAGGCTCAACAAGGGTACACACAACTAGGCTTTACCACAATCTCACCATTACTAGTCCAGGGATTCCTAGGCCTTGTGATTTTTCCTGAGACCAACCCACTTAGTTTTGAAACCATTTGACAATCCAGCTCAAACAAGTAAGAGAATCGCATCACACCATGGCTATCCATAAATTGCAAGGCAAGGTTGAAAACCAATGTCACACCTGGAAAAACCCATTCCAATGACAAAAAGAGAACCAAAAACACACATGCATGTATCATGCATGCCAAAAATATCAAAGGAAATCATACATGAAACTCGATACCTGCAAGTAATCCCATTGTAGTCTCTTGATCCTGCTCTTCCTTGCTTGATCTTAGCTTCCCTTTTCTTTATTTTCCTTTCTTTTCTTTCCTTCCTCCAATGCTAGAGTGCTCCAAGAATTCTCTAAGTGTGCAAGAGTATGAAAGAGTAGAGAGAATAGAGAGAGAGAGCTCCAAAACTAAACTGGCAAAAGGTTAAACTGAAAAAAGTTGTGAATTGATACTCATAAGCCTTTTTATTAATGAGGCCTCTACTTTCTTCAATTTCCATTATTTTTCCTTCATTTTCCTCCTCACATGAAACATGTGACCTTTCACCTTCCTTTTCTCTTGATTTCCATTATTTTCATAAATAAAAATCCAATAATTGCCTCTTGTCTTTCCAAAGCCTTTTCCATTGCCTTTGCCAATTTCCTTTAGCCACAATAAACAAAATGAACATCCACTAGGATGTTTCTCCCAACATTAAGCTTGGAATAAGTGTCCCATGACCTTGGTTATTATTTTTCCTTCATTAACTTTATTACATGAAATTTTAACCTAGGGATGTTACATATGACCTTCAACATCTTCTTGAGTAGATGTCAGATATTGACCATCATTGTCCCTTGAGATATAGTCAAATATAGGTATCTCTTCTTCATTAGATTCAACTGGAACATCCTTCGATTTCTTGTAAGATATACTTTCATGAAAGATGGCATCCCTTCTTATTTCATTTTTAATGTCCTCCTTAATATAGATTTTGTACGCCTTAGATGAAGCAATATACCCAACAAAGATGTCCATTAGAATGATAGGATCTAACTTCTTTCTCTTTTCCTTGGGTATATGAATATACATAGGACACCCAAATATTTGAAGATGATCCACGCCTTCCTTATTTCCAGTAATTGCTTCTTCCATAGTCATATTGATAAGAATGTTGTGAGGACTTCGGTTCTACAAGTAAATAGTTGGCACACATGCCTCTCACCATAGGAATTGAGGGACATCTTGATCATGTAGCATGGCCTTGACACATTCTTCAATAGTTCTATTCTTGTTAGGATGTGTTATATTCTTTCCACGACTAGCCCACATAGTTAACCGGGGGGTTAGAGGGGGGGCGGAGCCCCCCTTCGTTGCGCCGATTGTGGAGCAGGGGGGGTCACAGGGGCTTTGAGGTGTACCCGTAACCCCACTTTATGGCGTTCAGGGTAGCGCCCCGGAAAATTTTGGTTTTGGACCCTATTTTAGGTTGGGCGGACCCACCTATGGTTTTGTGCATGATTTTCGCACATGTTTTTTGGACACAATGGTTTTCGGTCCATGGTATTGGACGCGATGGTTTTCGGTCCATGGTATTGGATGCTTCGGAATGTATAAATATGTATTATAACATTGAAAGGAACATAATGAAAATCAAGCTGGTAGTCTCGGTTTTGGGATCCAGGGGAAAATCTCTATGTATATGTGTTTTATGTGTTATGCTCTCGCATTGTTTATTTTTTGTGTTTTAGAATTCGTATGCAGGTAATTTCTGTATGGGGTTAAAACCTACATTTGGTATCAGAGCAGTTTTGGCTTCAAGGGGACGCCTTTGTTGCTGAGGAATTTCACTCGGGCCTGTGGTAGACCCTGTTCAGTGGGAGATCTGCGAGATCGATTCTGGTGGTGAAAGAAGATGGTGAGCAGTGGAAAGATAGAGATCAAGAAATTTAATGGTCAGAGTTTTGAGTTGTGGAAACTCAAGATGGAGGATCTGTTGGTGGATAAAGATTAATGGATTGCAGTAGATCTGGGTACTAAACCAATGGGAGTGTCTAATGAAGAATGGAAGAATTTGGATCGGAAGACAAAGAGCACAATACGATTATGTGTCTCAGATTCAGTATTGTTGAATGTATCAGGGGAAGCTACGGCGAAGGCTTTGTGGGACAAGTTAGGGACTTTGTACCAATCTAAGTCTCTAGTGAATAAATTGTTCCTGCGGAAAAAGCTGTATAACTTGAGGATGAAAGTTGGAGACTCGGTGACAGAGCATTTGAATGCATTTAATACTGTGGTAAGTTAGATAGCATCTGTTGATATTAAAATTTCAGATGAAGATAAGTGCATCAATTTGTTGTGTTCTCTACCAGATTCGTGGGATAGTCTGGTTATTGCAATAGGTAGCAATGCAACTGCCTCGCAGTTTGATGAAATAGTCTCAGATCAACCTTCTGCTACGACATCAACAATGCCATAAGCTTGGGCTTCTGTTGCTGACATAAAAACATCTCTGTTCAGGTCCCGTTGAATTACCTCTCCAGGTTGGTACGTTCTTTCTATATAACATCTGGTTATGTAATCGCGAAGCATCGTTACGTGTTTCGATTCGTTATGAAAATCTGTAGCCGATCCGTCATAATAGGAACTAGCAGGTTGGTGGATCATAACCCTAGCATGAGGTAATGCTATACGTTTAGGCATTTCTCCCCCGATTAGGATGAAAGATCCCATTGAAGCAGCTACCCCCATGCATATTGTATGTACATCTGGTACTATTGCTTGCATCATATCGAAAAGACCTACCCCTGGTATTGTTGATCCACCGGGACAGTTGATAAATGAGAAAATATCTTTATTTGAATCTTTTGCACTCAAATATACCATGAGTTGATTTGCAATCTCGTGATTGATATACTGAGCCAAAAAAAGTGATCTCTCTCGATAAAGTCGGTTGTATAAGTCGTACCAAGTTGCATCTTCATCTCCAGGGGCTCGGAAAGGCACTTTTGGAACACCAACGGGCATTTGTTTTAATGGAAAGAAGTGAAGCACTATACTCTAATATGGGAACGTAAAGTATATGAAGTTGTGTAACATATGAACTTTGGATGGATATGGAGAGCCATAAGGGTGATGCCTTGTCTGTACAAGGAAGATCCCAGAACAGAAACAAAAATAAGTCATAAAGTGGGAGATAAATCTAGAGGGAGATCAAAATCTCCAGGAAAACCTGTAAAAGTGGTGTGCTGGAAATGCAGAAAGGAAGGGCACTATAAAAGGGACTATAAATCTAAAGCTCATGATAAAGGAAAGGGATTTGATGATGCTCCTTCTGCAGAGGCGAAAACTACCTCAGATGAAGGTGGGGATGTGTACTTGGCTTCTTAAAGTACACATGTAGATCATGAGGCATGGTTGATTGACTCAAGTGCATCCTTTAACGTCACTCCCCATAGAGAGTGGTTCTGTGAATATGAGAAAAATGATGGTGGTGATGTCTTCTTAGGGGATGATAGGAAGGCTAAAATCATTGGTTGCGGAAAAGTAAAGTTGAAGTTGTAAGGTGGAAAGGTTAGAACACTTCTGGGTGTTCTGCATATTCCTGAATTGGCTAGAAATCTGATTTCTGTAAGCAAGCTGGATGATGCAGGTGTAAAAACAATGTTTGAGAAGGATACCTGCAAAATGGTTCAAGGAGCACTGGTATTGATGAGGGGAGTTGGAATTGGAACTCTGTACAAGCTGCAAGGTAGCATTGTTATTGATGGGTGCAACAGTTCTGTGGTTCCTGAAAGTGGAGCAGAAAATCTAGTGGTCTCTGGAGAGAAGACCGTGCTGTGGCATCAAAGGCTTGGACATATTGGAGAGAAGGGCCTTCGAATACTTCATGGTAAAGGTATGGTAGAAGGTATGAGTAATAGCTCTCTGGATTTTGATTTCTATGAAAATTGTGTATATGGGAAGCAGAATCGAGTGAGTTTCCCCTCTGGTAGTAAGAGGGCGAAACAGATATTAGAACTTGTGCACAGTGATTTGTTTGGACCTATGAAGGTTCCATCACTGGGTAAGTCTATGTACTATGTATCATTTATAGATGACTTCTCAAGGAATACATGGATATATTTCCTTAAGAAGAAATCTGAAGCCTTTGACAGGTTTAAAGAATTTAAGGCTCTCGTGGAAAATCAGACAGAGAAGAAGATAAAAGGTGTTGAGGACAGATAATGGTGGAGAGTTTTGCAACAAGGAATTTGAAGAATTCTACAAGAAGTGTGGTATAGCACAACAGAAGACTACTCCATATACACCTCAGCAAAATGGAGCTGCAGAAAGAATGAATAAGACCTTGATGGAAAGGGCAAGAAGCATGCTCAGTGGTGTTGGGTTAGGACAGGAATTCTGGGCAGAGGCAGTGGACACTGCATGTTACCTGGTCAATAGGTCACCTTCATCAACGTTGGAGGATAAGACTCCACAAGAGGTATGGATTGGTACGAAACCCTCTCTTTCACATATGAGGGTATTTGGATGTGATGCATATGTACATGTTCCAAAGGAGAAACGAACCAAGTTTGATAGTAAATCTAAAAAGTGCATCTTTATTGGGTATAAGGATGGTTTAAAGGGTTATAAGCTTTGAAACCCAATCACACGGAAGGTTGTGTACAGCCGAGATGTGGTGTTCAGAGAGGCAAAAGATGTTATTAAACATGAAGTCCAACCAAAGGAACCTGAGAAGATAGAGTTTGAGCTTAACGAGGAAGAATCAGACTCTACAGCAGAGGAGGAATCAGAAGAGGAAGAGCCACAAACTTCGAGTGTGAGAAGATCAGTTTAAGAAAGAAGGCAGCCAGAAAGGTATAGTCCATCTACTTTCTATTCAAATTTTGCTTTATCTATTACTGACAATGATCCCAGAACTGTGAAGGAAGCAGTAGATTCAGAGGATGGAAAACTCTGGAAAGAGACCATGGTTGATGAAATGGCATCTTTGCACAAAAATGAGGCTTGGGATCTAGTGGAGTTGCCGGCTGGAAGGAAACCCATTGGCAGCAAATGGGTGTTCAAGAAGAAGACAAATGCAGAAGGAAAGGTGGAGAAATACAAAGCTCGGTTGGTAGAAAAAGGTTATTCCCAGGTGCAAGGAATTGATTTTGGTGATATTTTTTCTCCTGTTGCCAAGGTAACTTCTATTAGATTACTTTTATCTGTTGCTGCTGCTTTTGATTTTGAGATAGAACAGATGGATGTGAAGACAACATTTCTTCATGGGGATCTGGAAGAGGAAATATATATGAAGCAACCTGAAGGCTTTGCAGTGAAGGGTAAGAAAGAACTGGTATGCAAGTTAAAGAAGTCTCTGGGTGGGTTAAAACATTCACCAAGGATGTGGTATCAAAAATTTGATACATTTATACGGGGACTTGGGTTCACCAGAAGCAAAGCAGATCACTGTGTGTATTTTAAATTAATTGGTGACCGTGTTATTTATCTGGTCTTGTATGTGGATGATATGTTGCTGGTTGGAAATGACAAAGAAATTATCCAGGATTTGAAGACCCAATTGTCCTCCAAATTTGACATGAAAGATCTTGGTGCTGCAAACTATATTTTGGGCATGGAAATTAAAAGAGATCAGACAAAGAGGAAGCTTTGGTTAAACCAGACGAAGTATGTCGAGACAATATTGCAGATGTTTAATATGCAGGATAGTAAACTGGCGAAGGTTCCTATTCCTGTAGGTGTGAGGTTATCTGCTGAACAGTGTCCCAAGACACAAGAAGAGGAAGAGAACATGTCCCATGTTCCATATGCAAGCGCAGTTGGTGGCCTGATGTATGCAATGGTCTGTACTAGACCAGACATTGCACACGTGGTGGGAGTATTGAGCAGGCTTATGTCAAAACTAGGGAAGGAGCACTGGACAGTAGTGAAGCAGATTTTCGTATTTGCATGGCACTAGCGATTATGGTTTGTGCTACCAAGGAAGATCAAGATTGGATAGAATGTTGGATATTCGTGGCTTTGTTGATGCAGATTGGGTTGGAGATCTGGATCAGAGAAGATCTACCAGTGGGTATGTGTTTAACCTATTTGGAGGTGCAGTCAGTTGGATGAGTAAGAAACAATCTGTAGTGGCACTATCAACTATAGAGGCAGAATACATGGCAGCCACTCATGCAAGCAAGGAAGCAGTTTGGTTGCAGAGATTGTGTTCAAGTATGGGGTTAGTACAAGGAGCTATAAGGCTAGACTATGACAACCAAAGTGCAATTTTCTTGGCAAAGAACCCCGCATATCATTCAAAGACAAAGCACCTTGATGTTCAGTATCACTTTGTGAGGGATATGATAGAAGACAAAAAGGTGTTGCTGGTAAAGGTGGACACTTTGAAGAATACTGCAGATGCATTGACAAAATCTGTGAGCTCTGAGAAGTTCTCTTGGTGTAGAGAGACAATGGGCATTTCAGGGCTGGAAAAATGACTAAGCTCTCTTGTGGCCCCCTGTGGAAAGAAAATAACAAGTGGGAGAATGTTAGGTTGTGTTATATTCTTTCCACGACTAGCCCATGTAGTTAACCGGGGGGTTAGAGGGGGGGCAGAGCCCCACTTCGTTATGGCGATTGTGTAGCGGGGGGGGGGGTAATAGGGGGTTTGAGGCATACCCGTAACCCCACTTTAGGAGGTCTGAGGCAGTGCCCCGGAAAATTTTGGTTTTGGACCCTATGTTAGGTTGGGCGGACCCACCTATGGTTTTGTGCATGATTTTCGCACATGTTTTTTGGACACGATGTTTTTCGGTCCATGGTATTGGACGCGATGGTTTTCGGTCCATGGTATTGGATGCTTCGGCATGTATAAATATGTATTATAACATTGAAAGGAACATAATGAAAAATCAAGCTGGTAGTCCCGATTTTGGGATCCAAGGGGAAATCTCTGTGTATATGTGTTTTATGTGTTATGCTCTCGCATTGTTTATTTTTTGTGTTTTAGAATTCGTATGCAAGTAATTTTTGTACGGGGTGAAAACCTACAATTCTTCCTTTCACCCACACCATTTTTTTCAATATTATAAGGAACAATGAGCTCCCTAATCTTAATCCATGTTTCCTTGTAGAAATCTATTAGTTCTTTGTGTTGAAGAATCTAGGGAAAGTGGGATTAATGTGATTCTTCTTGTCTTGATAATTATTTGTGAGGCATTTTCATTTCCTTGTTAGCACAATCTTCTTATTTACATTATTAGAGTGTGTGTTTCATATTTCATCAAATAACTACCAAAATAAAGGAGACAAGAACACAAGAAGTTTTCATTCTGCCAAAGCCAAAACCTCTGCCTCATAGAGAGGAAAATCTGTACATAATTATTCTTATAGATATTCCAGTTGACAAATACAAAGACCATGACCCTTGATCTATTAGGCCACTCCAAGACCAAGGCACCAATCCTCTTCTTTGTCACTGCTAAGGTCATCATTATTGTTGTATCATGATTTCTCCTTCACTGAGATCGCTGCTATACCATGACTAGTCCTTCATTGAGATATTCATTACTACTGCAAATCTCAGCAAGATCTTGACATTATCTTTATTATGATCATGACTGATATGAATGCAACTTATGTCGAGGATATGATTGTGTTTAGGATGTATGTTGCACCGAGATCCTTCTTATTATATCGGGACTATGAGAGGGTGTGACTATATGAGATCACCTAGATCCTTTACATCATACTTGAGCCAAGATTATGATTGTGTTAGATATGCTAAGACAGAGTTCTTCAAAACTTCAGGGAAACCAATATTTCATTTGAGATTCTTATCTGAAAACCACAGGTATCCTTCTCCATATGAGGTCTTGTATCATTGTAACTTGCCTGAGATCTTTCCTGCACCCATCTGAGATAACAGAGATTAGACCGAGTTTTTTTGTCTTACTGTTCCATCCGAAGTTCTATATCAGACCTTCGAAAATTTCAGACAAGTCTGAGATTCCTATCTTCCTTTCTGTGCAGACCCTACATATCCATCGAAAATATGTGTCGCCATATGTGAGTTGACTTGATGTTAATATTCTTTTTGAGACCGAATTAACAGTTTTCTTCATCATTTTGCAGGTATACTTTTTTGTCCTTGACTTGAAGGATTGTGCTTAGTCTTGGTGGGCTAATATAGTCACTAGGTAGACTCATACACATTAAATATATGCTCAAGAAGAGCTCTTCAACATTATTTTTACTCTTTGACTTTCCTAGACCTATGGAATGAGAAAGAAACTCATTCATATAATTTATAAAAATAATATTTATTTTTCTTGACAAGTACAAAGA
Source organism: Pinus tabuliformis (assembly GCA_031772625.1). Lineage (NCBI taxonomy): Eukaryota > Viridiplantae > Streptophyta > Pinopsida > Pinales > Pinaceae > Pinus > Pinus tabuliformis. Next base: position 527,350,011 of record CM062813.1, on the reverse strand, counting down.
TCATATTACATTGACAAATATCGAGCCTAGTAACACTTTTCTTCAACACTTTGGAGGTATTTTTCCACCATTGTCTAACCTTAGAGTCTTGATATTTCTCTCGATTAGGTTCTCCACTTCATTTTTGAATTCCTGAAACTTATTGAATACCTCATCCTTTTTCTTGAGGAGGTATAACCAAGTCTTTCTTGAGAAATCATCAATGAAGGTTACATAATATTGATGTCCACCAAGAGATTTTATTTCCATAGGTCCACATACATCTAAGTGTATGAGATCTAAAACTTCCTTGTATCTGGTATCAGTTCTTGCAAATGGCTTCTTTACATTCTTTCCTAGAGCACATCCCTTACGATTCCCTTCACATTCTTCCTTCAATTTGGGGATGAAATTAACCATTTGACTTAGAGATAAAAAAATCTTATAATGAAGGTGTTTATACCTTCTATACCATATTTTGGAAGGACTTACATCCAGGTGAACTATGGCTTGAGATAAAGGTGTAAAGAGTCTATATAGTATCCCGTCATGAATCATAATCATCCTAGCATCATTAATACTAGAGTCCTTACCCCAAACCAAAACTTTGCCATCAACAAAAGCAACTATATAACCCTTATCCTCTAGACAAGAAATGGAAAGTAAGTTTTTCTTAAAACCTAGAACATATAGAATATTGTTGAGGTGAATTCTTCCACCATATTAAAGCTCTAACGAAGTAGATCTAATGCCTTTCCTTTTAGACAAAGTCTAAAGTTGACTACATTCTCTTGTCATATCTGTGGAGGCACCACTATTAATAACCCATACATTCTCGTCCTTGAAAGTGTCAGATAAAGCAGAGAATAAACATCCATCTATTACTTTCTTTGATAGATTGGAGATTTCAATATGCAATCTTTGATGGATGTAGAATGATTCCCAAGAAACTTAAAACCTTACTCCATAGTTCCAACTAGAATGTGATCTTCAGTCTACTTCTTCATCCTTAACTCTGAAACCATGTTGGAAAATTAGGATATTTAGGGATTATATAGAATTTCCTTAACTTGATAATTTCTTGTGATGTGTGTTTGAATTTTATTACTTTATTAGATCTTGTTCATCAAGAAATTACCAAAACAATGAAGATCACAAGAAGACAAAGTACACAAGTTATAGGCTCCAAGCCAAGGCAAAAACCCCTTCAAGGGGAAAACCCGGAAAAATGCTTCCCTTCTTATATAATTTTCTTACAAAAGAGAATTCCAAGAGTCAAGACCCAAATACCAAAGCCAAAAATCCTCCCAAGCACCATGTCATCCCCCAGCAAATTCCTCTTCAAGGCAGCTTCCAATATTCAACCTATTCTAACTTCCTCCCATAATTTTGGCCCTATAACTGTTTCTCAGAATTTCAAAACCTGCAATTTCAACCTCCTAAAACTTCAAATATTCATAAGCCCTAGAAACTTCACACATGTGGACAAGAAAAGATGATATCCTAAACAGTTTGACTTCTTATCCTCTTCTTTGTCCTCCACACTACACTTTCTCTTCTTTGCCATTGCATATCAAACTTGAGATAAGATGTGCTCCAAGTGAGTTGAATTCCTCCTTTATATAACCTTCCTTGAGGGTTGAATTACCCTCGTTTAGTCCAACTTGATATTCTCTTAGGATGAATTGGTCTTGGGATACAAAATGGTTTTTTCTTGATAAAATAAATATATTTCTTTTTCACAATGATTCCAAATGGGACTATGACACATGACATAATTTCTCCTTTGTCCTAGAAAGACCTAGAAATACCAAGCATGAAGAAAATTCTTTGACCCAGAGTTGAGCATGAAACCCATGTTTTATATAAAAACAAAATTTTATTTTCTTTATTTTCTTTCTTTATACAAATTATATAATGTCGTGATTACAAAATAGGTCATTATGAAGACCGAATCTAGTTACAATTTCCAACACCATTGAATAATGCGTTAGAGCCGTGCTAAATGACCAAGACCTTCCTCAGTTCTTATGGGGAGAAGCTTCTGTAACATAAATATATATGCAAAATCAAAGTCCTCATAGAATTCTTAATGACATGACCCCAAAAGAAGTCACAGGAAAAAATCGAAGTGTTAATCATCTAAGAATTTTCAGATGTCTTGTATACATTCACATCCAAAGCAAAAAAGGAAGAAGTTGGATCTGACAAGTATAAAATGCATCTTTGTTGAATATGGCACCTCATCAAAAGAACAAAAAGTCTACATCAAGGAATAATGTCATATTGAAGTAAGCAGAGATGCCACTTTTTATGAATGTATTGCATATAAGAAGTCAAAAGATATTCCCATTGGTTCTGATGAGGAAGAAGAACCTATATTTGCAAATGAATATGTATCAAGGCATGAAAATACTCTAAAACCTGCAACTAATCATCATCCCATAAACTTGAAAAGGGTCGGCTTGTTTAAGATAAAATCTACAGGAAGCCGAAGGAAATGTAGTTACAAAAGGAACATTCAGAGAAAGCAAGAATCCTAAGAGATATTTAGGTTATGCAGCTTATATGTCTAAAATTATTGAAGCATAACCTACCACTTATGAGAAGGAAGTGGAACATTAAGAATGAAAGAATGTAATGAAAAAATAATACCAATCTATAATGAAGAATGATGTTTGGGAAATTGTTCTTAGACCTAAAGACAAATCAATTGTGACTTCCAAATGGGTATACAATATCAAGCATGTATCTAATGGAAGTATTGAAAAGTATAAGAAAGGTTTGTGGCAAGAGGATTCTCTCAACAAGAAGGAATCAATTACAAAGAAACTTTTTCTCCAACAGCCAGATATACCACCATTAAATCACTCATTTCTAGTGCAACCACTATGGTATGAAACATTCATCAAATGGATGTAAAAACATCCTTTCTGAATGGGACGATTAATGAAGAAGTTTACATTGAGAAAACCTAGGGATTTGAAGTTCATGATAAGGAAACAAATTTGTATATTGAAGAAAGTTGTATATGGCTTGAAGAAATCCCCTAGAGCATGGTATGCCAGGATGGATGCATATGTAGTAAGACTTGGTTTTGTCAAAAGTTTTGTAGATCCTGATCTCTACATCAAGGTGACAAAGAATGGACCTGCGATTATACTACTCTATGTGGATTACCTACTTATAACATGTGTGGAGCATTGTATTCAAGAATTCAAGAAGAAACTTGCAGTTGAATTTGATATGAATGACCGTTGAATTTGATATGAATTTGATATGGTAGAAACTTGTTTCAATCTATCTTGATCAAAGGAAATATGTGATCAAGATATTGTAGAAGTGGTATGATGGACAATAAACCTATGAAAAATCTGATGATTACTAATTTAAAGAAGTTAAGGAGTTTAGATTCAATGTGTTTTTATCCCACATCCTACCAATAATTGATTGGATCCTTGTTGTACCTTGTGAACACCGGACCATGCATATATTTTGTAGTAAACATTATCATTCAATTCCAAATGGAGCCAAGGCATAATCATCAGATAATAGAAAAACATATTTCGAGATATCTTTGTGGGGCTATACATCACTGTTTATAATTATTAGGCTATACAGATTCATATTGGGGAGGCAATGATGAAAATGGAAAGAGCACTACTAGTGGATGTTTTAGTTTGGGATCTTCTATGATTTCATGGATGAGCATAAAGAAAGCATCAATTGCATTGAGTAGTGTTGAAGCAAAATATATTGCAGTCAGTGAAGTTGGGCAAGAATTTGTTTGGCTTTGAACGTTACTTACATATTTGTTTTAAGGACCTTTAGATCATATTATCATATGTTGTGACAACTAGAACTACATAAGGTTGACAAAGGACCCATTTTTTCATGCTAGGAGAAAGCATATCAATAATAAGTACCACTATATTTGAAGCTTGGTACAAGATGAGGTCATGAAGCTATAGTACATCTCCATAGACAAACAGATAGCTGACATATTGACAAAGCATATTCCAAAAAGGAAGCTTAAGTATTTGAGAGACAAGCTTGGGCTTGTGGATATTTCCTCCCTGGTTGAGAGGGATTGATGAGGGAAATTGTATTCTCCATGTATCATGCATTATGGCCAGGACTAAAAGTCATAAGTCTAGTGAAGGAATTGGCAGGGAGAATGGAGGATTGGATAAGCTTATGGGACCAATACTCCATGGTGTTTAGGAATCTAAGATAGGAGTATTCTTAAGGACCAATACTCTTTGAGGATTGGGAATCCAAGATAAGACTAGTCCTGAGGAGGACCAATATTCTTTGAGTATGGGGGATATCCAAGATAAGAATAGTCCTATAAGGACATACCTAGTGAACATTCAGATGGAGTATGTGTGTTGAGAGGTGTTGGTGGTGGTGTCGAAATGTATGCCTCCTAGAATTGTGCTCTAATATAGTGAAGAGTTAAAGCTTGTCCGTCAAAGCCTTGCTATTTTGCAATTGATCATGTTGGTTATGATGATGATTCTTAATGATTCTTATCAATCTAAAATCTTTAGTGTTTGTAAATTTTTGTGGGGTTGATCTTGATTCTGAGATATCGGAAATTGCTCCACAATGGAAATTTTTTACTGTCGATGTTTCAAGTCTATGCCAAGACCCATCGTCAAGACAAAGTTGAAGAAGAAGTAGAGAATGCGGAAGAAATAAATATAGAGATAAGCAGAAAAATGACCAACAGCGAGAAGATGATAAATAAATGATAATTAATTAGTATGTACTAACATTTTTTTATTTTTTTATTTGATATTAGGTTTTATTTTTTATTTTGTTTTATTTAGAAAAGCTTTTAATTTTATCTTAAAAATAAGTTTATATATATAAAGTATTTAAATATATTAATATAACCCTACCATTAAGTTAATATATCTAAATTTAAATTTTAGACTATATTTTAAATTAATATATAATCCAAAAACAAATTTAAAATTTTAGATTCCCACTAATGATGTGTTTTATATATATAACATTAAGGGTAGATTAATATATTTAAATTTAAATTTAATTATATTTAAATTAAAATTAATATATATCAAAATCAAAGGTTCTATTATTTCATTGATTAAGGAAAATTAAGGAAATTAATTATGATATAAATTTTATTTTATTTATATGTTAATTAAATCTATTTAAATATAATAGTATGCTCTAAATGAAAGTTTAAAAATATACTAATATATTTGAACGTTGATTTAATTATATCCATGTTATATTATTTATTAAGATGTTTAAATTAGGTTAGATTCATGATTGTAATTATTAAAAATGAGCTATTAGTTAGGGTATGGTTGGGGGATGGGGGATAAGGGAGGGGGACTATGGATTTGAGTAAGAAGGGGTACTTAGTTCCTGTTGACTTCCATCCCTTTGTCTCTGTTGATATTGTTGGGATGCTTTAGGATTTCGAGCGCCTTGTGTAATTTTCTTTTATGATAGTGATTTTCCTTGGAGATTATTTCCGCGTCTTCGAGGCAAACATGGTGGTTGGTCTTAGAATAACACTCGGAAAGTGCAGAGGATCTAACTTTCCTCCTCTTAATATATGCACCATGCTCCTTAAGACTGATTTTGAAGGATCTTCTTGTTTCCCCAATGTAACATTTACCGCACAAGCGTTTGATTTTATAGACCCCTTTTTACTGGAACTGATTTAGGTCATATTTTACCGATCTCATCCTATGTTGGATAGTATTCAAGGGCTTGAATGATTTTGATATTCCTTTCTTCCTTAAAACCCTAGCTAGTTTATCCGCGACACCTTGGATGTAAGGGAGATAGGTTTTACCAATTGGGGTTTGAGAGCTGGAAGAGGGGTGCATAGTTGTGGCTCTTAATCTGGCTGTTTTGATGGATTTGTTAATATCTCTAAGCTTGTAGCCAGCGTTTAAGAAGGAATTTTTAAGATATTCAATTTCTTGCTTTACATTTTCCCCATCTAATATCCTCATTTCCCTAGTGAAGAGAATGTTGAGAACTCCCATTTTCTAAGCCAGATCGTGATGTGAATCAGCATGTAGGTAGCTATATGTGTAAGCCTTTTTTCTGAATACTTTGTGACCCATTGATCCATCTCTTTTTCTTAGAAGAAGAATATCAAGGAATGGAATGCAATTGTTTTCCTCTATATCCATTGTGAACTTAATGTAATTGGAAATTTTGTTGAGGTGGTTAAGGAATTTATTTAACTTAGAGTCCCCATGCAACCAATCCACACTGGTGTCATCAACAAACCTAATCCAAAATTTGGGTTTGAGGGGGTAGATTTCTAAGGCCATATTATTAAATTTCTCCATGAAAAAATTTGCCCCTAAGGGGGAAAGTGGAGACCCCATGGCCACCCATGTGGCCTGCTTAAAGTACTCACCTTGGAAGGAGAAGAATGTAGAACGAAGGCAAAATTTGGCAAGCATGGAAATCCTAGGGTTAGCAACCTCCTTAACAAATTGGATGGCTTCTTCTAATGGAATATTTGTGAATAGTTGAGTTAAATCAAAGCTAACAATTTTGTCTTCATGATCAAGCCTTTTACTTTTGATGAATTCCACATAATGATTTGAGTATTTAATATAGGAGTTCGTTTTTCCAACAAGCTAGGATAGGGAATTTTCCACATACTTAGATAATACATATGTGGAAGAGACTATAGTGTTTACTATAGGACTTAGAGGTACATCATTCTTGTGGATTTTGGGAGCTCCATAAATTCTGGGGGTGATCTCATTGCTGGGTAAAAGGTGCTTCTTTTGACCATCCTCAAGACTGGAGTTATTGATTGCCTTTCTAACTTCTTTGCTAATATAAAATATTCTTATGAGAATATTTCAATTTGATTATCCTTGTATCATGTTTTGTAATTATGAATACCTCCCTAGTTAAGAGGGAGGGTTGACAATGTAACTAGGTTTGGTCTTCATAATTATCATTGTATGTATTTCATGTAAAAGCAAAAAGAAGAAAAACAAATTTTATTATTATTTTTCTAGCCAAAACAAGTGCTTCATGCTTCTAGGGTTTATTGAGTCTAAAAGAAAATTTGTCATGTGTCAAAGTCCCATTTGGATTATTTTTAAGAAAAAGAAAAAAATTATTTTTAGTCAAAAAGAGTCATTTTGTGACCACAATATCAAGTTGGCCCTGCCTTGACAAGTTGATTTTCAAGAGGCACCTATTTGACCTCCTGGGAAGCTATAAAAGGAATATACTTTGACCTCATTTGATCACTCGCTTACATTCATCGATCTTTGTGAAAGATAGAAGAAGAAATAGAGCAAATGCCAAGGAGAGAGAAGAAGAATCCAAGGAAGAGAGAAAAAATGAATTTTCACTTGCTTATGTTCTCACCTATGAAGGTGTTGTAGAAACTCTATGATTTACAAGGCTAAAATTTATGGTTTTTTTCTCATATGCGAAGGTGTTGGGGAAACTCTACGAAGTTTCAGGTCTGAAATCATGTGCTTGAAGAGGTTTGACCAGCTTTGATTCTTGTTGACTTTGTTCTAGTTGGAGGACATCTGAAGGAGGGCTGACTTGGTTCCTTATGGAGGCCTTGGTCTTGGTTTTGGGTCTTGGATGTCTCACTTTGATCTGATTCTATAAGAAGAGAAGTTTTTTGGGTTATCCCCTTTATGGGGTTTTCCCAAGGCTTAGAGCCTACATCTTTTTTTCTTTGTCTTTTGTGATCTTCATGCACTTTATATTTTGGTAATTTCTTGATAAAAAAGACATAATTAAGTAATAAAAGCCAACAAAAACTCATAAGTAATTATCAAGTAAGAGGAATAAACCCTAATCTACTATCATATCGATTTCTCAACAATCCACAGTTTCATATCTATGTTACAATCATCCACAGGTTTGGTCTTCTATCATAAATGACACCCACAGGTTCAGACCCATTTGCACAAGTAATATTTCATAGAGTTCAGACTTTTCTCCAAGAAATGAATCACAAAAATAGATTTGGCTCATGCACAGGGTACTAGTAAAAAGCTTTGAACTTCTTGAACAAATATGGATCATAGAGATGATTTTTCTATTCCAAGGAGACTTCTTCACCTTTTATCTGCTTCAAAATTAATTTGTGTGCCTAAAACTATGTATGTATACTCATATGAGTTGTTATTATGTGTGTGGGAGTTATGCCTTTGAGGAGGAAGAACAACTTCTACTTATAGCCACTTCATCAAGTCGAAATGGTTTCAATACTGACTCAATTTGTAATAAACCTAGAAATATATTCAAATATTTGTTAGAATAGATATGAGAAATGACACAAAGAATACAAAGATATGTAAAGAGAGAAACCTTGAGGTAGATAAAGCCATATATTACTCCTTAAGGAAGGATAACACTCCAAATCCATGTGCTTTTCCATACAATAAAATACTCGACATATCTCCAATGGAGAGTCTCTAGCTTCTCACATACAATATGGGTAATACCATTTGTAATACTATGAGCCTTCAATACCATACATCCAATACCATGGGATTATTACATTTACATCACATTATTCCTTTGGGTACCTCCCTAGTTACCCCATACTATTCAACCCTAGGTATACTACACCACCAAACCCTTTGAAATGATGTTATTCATCCAATTTTTTGTGCCAAATTTTGATTTCACGAAATTACTTATATTCAAACATTTATTGAGGAATTGTTATTCATAATTTACTTAGACATCAATGAATAGAAACATTGGTCCTAAATATTTCCTACAATGTGATGTAAAATTTAGGTTGATCTACAAATGTTTTCACCTATCTAGTGAAGAATTTCATGTGATGGGGAGGGCTTGTGGTCCCCTGGCTGATTTATTATATTTTGATTGAATTACATTTGGAAAGCTTAGAAAGTCCATGTTTAACTTTAGGATTAGTAACATGGAACACACTTCTTCATGTGGTAGTTGGAACATGTGTTTGTTTGACATATTCTATAGAGGGGCTCTCATTAAGGAGGATTGACACTTATAACATGTGGTATAACCACCTTGGAGTAGGGTGTTATGCATTGGGAGGTTGGGCATAGAACCTTAGGAGCATTAGATCCATCTTGCACATATGTTGAGGAGGAGAACTTGAGTTGAAGATCCATTGTTGGAGTCTTCACCATATTTCTTAGAGAAGTGCTTGACATGTGGACACATAGACTTAGAGGGTGCACCACCTTGGAAGTTGTACAAACCATATTATTCCATACTGCCATATGGCATCCATGCTTAATGTACATGTGCATATTTTCACAACAGGGAAAAAATAGATATGTGTGTGTGTGTGTGTGTGTGTCTGTTAAAAAGTAAAACAAACACATTACATTTCTAAATTTGTGCCTCTACACAACATGGTACTTCACTTCACAAAAAATCTTGGCCACATTGGAATATACCAACAATATTATTAGAAAGCACCAACCAAATCCATATAAATGATAGCTACTCTATTGCATATGCATGATGCCATTAAAATCCATACTCCATAATAAAATCAAGAATAAATAGGAAGACTACCAACCAACAGAACCTGAACACCATCAAACTATGCCACTAGAGGAATCAATGGATGAGAAGATAGAGGAATATCAAAGAAGGTAGAAGGGCAGATGTTTTGAGACAACACCCTCATTTTCCTCCATAAAATTTTTCATTCTAAACTCCATTGAAAACCAACTTTAGTTAAGAATCAACCTTGGAGTTATGTTCATGAAAAACATGAGAAAATTAGATTGTGTTAAAGTTTCTTCTCATATTTTATCATATTTGATTCATCATTGCTTGAAGATCTAAATTTTTCATGGTGATTTTTCCATTGAGCCAATCCACTGAAACTTTTCAGTTCCCATATACCTGGACACTACTTACATTCTTATTAATGGCTAATCTAAGAAGGGCTACTAGGTTTGATAATGTGGCCCGGTTATTGATTCCTTATCCAAGATCTCAAATACCTTGGAATGGTTGTCCAAGACTTTCTACAAGATGCAAACCTACTCTACTACTCTACGGAAGTTAATTCCCAATTTAGAACAAAAATATCAAACATGCAACGAGAAATAACACACATGCACAAAATATTTTTTCCGAGGAAAGTAATCTGCTAAAAACCACAATGTCTGCTTGCATTATTCTGATGAATATATATGTATTACAATTGCTTTTATCAACTGAGCACAACTTGCAAGTGAATAACCTATCCCTCTTCTCATTGAGAATATCTAACCCAAAATTAGTCAATTTCTACCTCTGCTTGAGCCCTTATTTCATTGCGTAATTGCTTGAGAAATTAGGACCCTATTATTTAGAAATTTCTCCAAAATGGATTGTGCAATTCCCAAGGTTGATCATCATACTACATGCAACACCTGTACACTCAAGACTAGACTGCAATTGATGTCACATTGCCTTGGAATCTCCACCATGGCAGGGGAACTCGAATTCTCTACATGGACTAGATATTTTAGATTGATTGATCAGTTAATTGGATGATCAGTGAGTTTGACTGAAGTCTCACAGCACAACTTACCTTCCACTAGTTCCTCCAACAGTTGGAACTAGTTTAACTGAAAACAACTTGAGATAACTGACCTTGATTACTACAAACTAGCAATCACACATGCTTAACTGAAATATAACTCCTCCAACATGAATTTACTGAGTAAAATGGGTGACACAAGCCATGTCACACAATTTACTTGCATCCAAGTTGTCTGCTGATGTGGAAATTTGAATTTTCTCAATTTAATCAGGGAAAAATCAAATTGAGAGTTTTTTGCTAGATTTTTCAACTTAAATTTTGTCTCAAGGAGAGGATATATTACATTAATCTATCATCATTATATAATTTGGGGATATTTTCCATGGATGGCATAATTTTTTGTTAAGATGGATTAATTGAATTGATGGAGTATGTTGGACCATGTTACAATTACAACGTCTGGTTGTACTTGGTCCAATATACACGACATATTTGGAGATACAGAGTGAATGCAAATTAAATACAACTAAGAGACCACAATAAAAGTAAAGGAGCATCTATTTGTATTGATGGAAGGCCAAAAGCATCAGGCAATATTACATGGTTTATAAACAATACACAACCTAGGACAACAAATAAGCAACCCAATTGCATATTTGAGGGACATAAAGGAAACCATGTATTCATATGCGTAGTAAAATCAATAGCTACAAGAGAAGAGTTGTTGATCAATTACAACTTGAATATAATAGACACATTTGACATTGTTATTATGGGGGTGGTACGTATCAAAATTTCATGGCCAATGGACATGATATGACTGACTTATCAAAAATTTATATCTATTGTCATTTTGCATTTTTTAGGGGTAAATAAATGAATCTATAGCTAACTTTTTTATAAGAATGTGTATATATGATCCAACTAACTATAGTCAAAACTTTGTCATCATCTATTATATATTTATTAAGACAACATTTATATTATAATGTAGCAGGATGATCATGGAAAAGCGCCAACAAAGTCAAAATTAATAGGTAAATAATTAACAATTATGATTTACATTGAATGTGAAATTGATTATTTGTTTAAATAATCAAAAAAACTTTTTTTTGTTGAAATATTTAGTTCAGGGGACATGACCACGGTGATCATGATTGGTTTGATGAGGAGTTGTTCAAGTCTCCCAACCAAATTGAAACAATCAAAATTCTTGTTAAGGTGAACAAATAACTTATTCGTTTGATTCGCCTTAGAGATAAAACTCCTGAGATGGAAAAAAGGATGCACACCTTGAATGAAGATCTTAAGATATATGAGGCAATAACCATATTTTAAAGTGGTGTTTTTTATGTCATAAGCTGAGTTATGAATTTTTGTTTTTTACTTTTACATTATCTGATTGCAAAAGCATTTTATTTCTTCTATAGGATTATTTGGCAAAGACACCATAATGTCAAATCGCCATGAGCTACCATATACCTATGAGGTTATTCGCTTCTCCACCTTTGAGTCGTCATAGTCCTAGTAATTAGACTAGGTCCACACCATTGACTCCGACCCATGAGCACACACCCCTAGAGGCAAACGCACAACTAGATTCTAAAGGTGGTGACTTAGGTGACCTTATTGATGACACTATGGGCTCATTTCTTTGATCGTCATGTGTTACCAACGCAGGGGAAATTATGTGCACATTTTTGTTGAATGGGCATGGAATTCCAATTAAAACACCAAAAATACCAGGTAATTTTTAATTGTTTAATTGTTTAATGTTGTCTCTCTCAAACATAAATCATCTAGATTATTATTTTCAAACTATTGATTGTATCTTTTTTCATGTAGGAAACAACTTGTTCTATAAACACATTAATGACAAATAATTGTTGACTTTCGGGCCCACCATACATACAAGGTGGAAATCCCAAAATTTCAACGTGAGCAAAGAGCTTATGGACTACCTTGAAGGCCTATTTGGGGTAGATACCTTCAAAAAGAGTGTGGTCTCATCCACAGTCAACAAATATTTAAACAATATATGATACATGTATAGGGGTAACTTGGAAAATAACTCTAGGTATGAGAATCTGCCCATGATTCCTGTAAGGAAATGGAAGGCCCTCATCATTGATGCAATGGAGAAGAAACAAAGAAAATAAGGAAAAACACCACCTGGTGCACCAAGGTAAATTACATTTTCAATTCAATACTTTTAATTTTATTTAGTTTTAAATAAAATTGCAGTATATAACATACTTGAAACTTTTCATAGGCTCCCCGACACTTTGAAATCCACCAAGGCAAGGCTTGAGAAACATGGGCAACAAAAACTAGGCTACGGTGGCTATTTGAAGTTATAGGCACAAGTTGTAAGTACCCAAAAATCTTAATAGTATTATTATTTATATCACCTTTCAACTGTCTAGGAATTGTGCTAGCTAATAAGAAAAATCAAGTGAGTCTTATGGATTAGATAGTGAGGAGTTTGAAACCCAATCCACAAAGTAAGACTTATGGCTTGGTTTCAAGTTCGTCTTTTAAGCTATTTTTGATCGTCAAATACAAATTGGACAAACTCCAAGATCTAGTTTGAAGGACATGGTAAATAAAAATCAATCCACATTAACCTTTCATTACTTACAAAATAAAATCATATTTTATATCATCCATAAATTTAATGTGTTCCTTTATTTTATGTAATGTAGGAATTTACAGGGTAAGTTCCTTAGACAGAACACCAAAGGACACCGCTCACAAACAGATCTCAGATCAATACACCAGTACTTTTGACGTGGTTAAAACCCTCAAAGAGGGAAAAAGTCCACGGCCTGAGCCAACGCGGCCACTTCAGGCAATTTATTAATAAAAGAATGAAAATTACGTAAGCTTCTCTCATGAACGGTTAACCTACAAATGACCCTCCATGCTCTTTAAATAGAGATCATGGACCAATCGGGTGTTAAGCCACAGATCAAGTGTCGATAATACCGAGGAGAGAATGAACCGTCGGATCACTACATATCATGACCGTCGGATTGTAAGTTACAAAATGTACATAGTAAAGAAACACACTTTACCTAACTCTATACTAGACCAAGTTATACTTAACTATTTCCTATGTGTCGGAATATCCTAACATCCCCCCTTAAGAACAACTTGGGATAGGATTGAAGGATTTACAAATATGACACAATAGGAGAAGGAAGGAGGCACTAGAGCCTATCCCCCCTTAGTTACAACTTCCTAAACTCCAACCATAAATCGAAGTTTAGTGAACTTCGCCTCTGTGAGAGTCTTTGTAAAGATGTCTGCAACTTGATCATCTATTGAGCAATATTGCACTTCAAGAACATGGTCATGAATGAGCTTTCTAATGAAGTGCATGTGCAGTTCAATGTGTTTGCTGCACTGATGTTGGACTGGATCTTTGCATAGCTGAATGGCACTTTGATTATCACACCAAAGTGTAGTCGGATGCTGCTGCTGAAAGCCAAACTCTGACAGGATCTGACGAAGCCACAAGGCTTCCTTACTAGCTTCTACGACACCACGATACTCTGCTTCCGTTGAAGAAAGAGAAATGGCACCTTGTTTCTTGCAATCCCATGTGATAGGTCCTGAACTAAGAGTGAACACATAACTTGCAGTAGACTTCCGATCATCAGGGTCACCAGCCCAATCGGAATTAGTGAAACCAACCAATAGAGGAGATGCTTCGGCACTGTAATGAATCCCAAACTGAACTATACCTCGAACATAACAAAGTATTATTTTAGCTACTTTCCAATGAATTTCACGTGGGTTTTGCATAAACCGAGCAACAAGGCCAACAGCAAAGGAAAGGTCAGGACGAGTATGGGTTAGATACAAAAGTTTTCCTACAAGTTGACGGTATAAGGTAGCATCAACTTCAGGAGAAGTACAAGTGGCTGAAAGTTTGACTCCAGACTGAAAGGGAGAAGGGGTTGGCTTACAATATTCCATGTGAAAATGGCGTAGAATATCATAGGCATACTTGGACTGGGAAAGGGAAATACCTTCCTTGGATTGCAAGACTTGAAGAATAATGTAAGTGTCCTAAGTCTATCATTTCAAACTTCCTTTTAAGGCTAGACTTCACATGGTTTATAAGGTTGGGATCACTACCAGTCAGGATAAGATCATCAACATAAAGAACAAGAATGATAAGAGACTTGCCCACTTTCTTGGTGTAGACAGTATTGTCAGAATGACACCTAGAAAAGCCATTTTCTAAAAGAAAGTTATCCATTTTGGCATACCAAGCTCGAGGAGCTTGCTTGAGACCATAAAGGGATTTCTTAAGTCGACATACAAGGCTGGAGTCTGTTTGTATAAAGCTAATAGGTTGTTCCATATAGATTTCTTCATGCAAGTCCCCATGCAAGAAGGTGGATTTAACATCCATCTGATGGACTTCCCATTTGAAAGAGGCAGCAAGGGAAAGAACAAGGCGGATAGAGTTCATTTTGGCAACAGGGGAGAAGGTTTTAGTGTAGTCAATGCCTTCAACTTGTGAAAAACCCTTAGCAACAAAACGAGCTTTATGTTTATCAACTTTCCCATTTGGTCCATACTTGGTTCTGTAAACCCATTTGCATCTAACAAGTTTTTGTCCCCTTGGTAGAGGAACAAGATCCCATGTATCATTTGCCAATAATGAATGATATTCTTCATTCATAGCTGCTTCCCAATCTGGATGTCCTGAAGCTTCTACAAAGGTGTCAGGATCATAATTCACTGAAGCTTGAGCCAATAAAGAAGAGACTCTATCAAACTGAGAATGTGTACGTCGTTGATCTGTAGGATCACCGGCAAGATCACCTGCTGCATCCCGAGTAGCGCGGACCCATTTTGGAAGCTGAGGAGCTGAAGGAGGATCCTGAGAAGGTGGGGGAGGATTTTCATCCTCGCTTTCATCATCTGAAGAAGAAATATTTTCAAAAGTAGAAGAGATAGGGAGAGGTGGCACATCCGCCGAACTAGGCTCGTAGGCCGATATATTTTCAGCAAACTTTACATCTCTTCTAATGATAACATTTTTGGACTTAAGTGGAATAAGTCTATATCCTTTGACATCTTCAGAATATCCAACAAAAATACATTTTTCACTCTTAGGTTCTAAAGCTTTATGTTGCTCATCTGGAATATGGGCCCATGCTTCACTTCCAAAAACACGAAAGTGACTTACATCTGGTTTTATTGAGCTCCATGCTTCTTCTGGAGTGATATTCTTTAAAGCCTTAGTAGGAGTGCGATTTATTATGTAATTTGCACAGTTAATTGCTTCTGCCAAATAATTAAGACTAAGTCCTTTAGATTGAAGCATACAATTAGCCATTTCCTTTAAGGTGTGATTCTTCCTTTCAACTACACCATTTTGTTGTGGAGTATATGGAACAGTATGTTGCATTTGAATTCCATTCTCAGTGCAAAAATTGATGAATTTTTTGTTAACATATTCTCCGCCATTATCAGATCTTAGCTTAAGAATTTGATGTCCAGATTGTTTTTCAACAAAGGCCTTAAAGGCCAAGAACATGTTAAATACTTCACTCTTGAGTTTTAAGAAGTATACCCAAGTGCGTCTGGAGAAATCATCATTGAAAGTTAAGAAATACTTGTAGCCAGAGAATGAAACAACTGGAAGTGGACCACATAAATCACTATGCACGAGCTATAAAGGGGTTGAGGCGTGCCAAGAGGCACGTTTTTCAAAACTGTCCCGATGATGTTTTCCGAGTACACATCCGGAACAAACACCATCTCTGCAAGATACCATTGGAAGACATGTCACCATATTTTCTTTACATAGATTCTGAAGAGAGCGATAGTTTAAGTGACCAAATTGCTCATGCCAAAGTTTGCTCACTTCATCATTATGAGCAACAAATACTGAGGGAAGATTTGATGACCCAAAGTTGTGAAACTTATACAACCTTGTAGAATCATCAGCAATGCCAGTAGCTAAAATTTGTCTAGGATCTCTTAGGTCCTTAATTACAACATCGTGAGGTGAAAATTCAACGATTTTACCTTCACCTGAATGGGTTATTTGATATACAGATAGAAAGTTGCAGAATAAGGTTGGAACACATAATACATCATTAAACTGACCATTGTCCAGATGAACAATTCCAGTCCCTACAACACTAAGAGATCTATCATCACCAACATATATATTTTTGGTGTTACAATCATTTAAAGAAGAAAACATGGCTTTGTTTTTGGCCATGTGATAAGAAGCTCCAGAATCAATGAGCCACTCATGAGAATGAGAAGAAGAAGATACATTTAGTGCATAGCCAGACCAAGATGCTTGACAACCACATGCAGAAAGTGCCATTCCTGAAGATGAAGTTGAAGTTGAAGAGTGCTCCAAATGGATGTTATGCTTCTTCATTGCTGCTTCCAAGGCTTCCATCTTCTTAAAGCATTTGGATTCTAAGTGGCCATCTCGATTACAAAAGTTGCAATGTCTATCGGTCTTCTTCCCTTTGTTTTTATTTGTCTTGTCATTTTGTTGAAATGATTTTTCATTTTGAGGCTGAAATTGCTTAGGACCCTTGTTTGGTTTAGGACCATTCCTTTTAGGATACAACTTCTTAGGATTCTTTGGATTTGGTTGCTGCTGGGCGGCTAACGATTTCTTAGAAGAGTTTCCAAGATTAAGAAGACCAAGGTGTAAGAGTTTTTCTTGTTCTCTTATTAAATAATCACAAAAAAAATCAAAGGAAGGGGACTTGTAGTCTTGTCCTTGAGAAATGAAGGCTTCTCTTGTAGAATGGAAGGTGGAAACAAACACAGAGTAGGCTGGTCCCAACTTAGTAAGAATGGAATAGATAAGGTTACTATCTTCTTTCTTAACCTTAACACCTTCCAAGAGAAGTCTAAGGGTCTTAAACTTGGACAAAAAATCTTCAATGCAAGAAAAATTATTGGGGTCCAATGTAAGCAACTCATTTTCAAGTTGATGGGCTCTAAGTTCATTTCTATTCCAAAAACTTTAGTAATCTGTTTCAATGCTTCATCAGGAGTATCAAGTTCTGCAATATGGAATCTAAGATTTGGAGAAATAGACATCCCTATCAACCCACATGCTTGATCTTGCCTATTTTCCCATTTAGCTGCCTTATCTTCATCTTTCGGTTTGGTTTCTTGGCCTGTGGCTATTCTGTAGAGACCTTTACTTCTAAGTAAATCCACAATGTAGGACCACCATTGGAAGTAGTTGGTGCTGTCAAGAATAACTTGGCATGGACTTTCCATTTTAACAGAAACTGAAGCTATAGATGCTGAAACTAAGTGTTCCAATGGAAAGATCTCAAAAAATTAGGCTGTTTCAAAAAAAACAGTTCTGAAAACGGCTTCCGGATGAAGAAGTTATGGCTTTTTGAAGAAAATTTGATGAAGTCGCCGATGAAGTGCGGGAATGTGCGAAAATATAAAATCCGCCCCCACAAAAAGGAGACTTGAACTCAAGACCTCTACTCTCATAAATTAGCTTTGGACCAAGTGGGCTATACAAAAAGTTTGAGAGAGAGCCCAACACGGACATACAAAAAAAAACAAACCTTACGGCTCGAAGTTAGCTTTAGCCAGAAACTAAATAATTTCCTCAATGTTTCTGATTTTCCGAGATCACACTAAGGCACAGCGGAAAAGAGCATACGCATGAGAAAAATCCTTCCTTTCTGTTTCTGATTTTCCCAGATCGCACAGAGTCGCGGGGCAAAGAGAAAATGCAGAAATGAAAGGTATAGATCTGGTAATAAAAAATGCTAAATAAACTGAAACCGAAATAAATAGAGAGAAAATAATTGTAAACTGCAAATAAACACTGTATACCTCCAGATCTTAAAAATGACGCAGCTAGGGCTACCGGAAACCTTTTCGCGTGAAGCGAAAGGGGTTCCTCACTAGAACAGATGCTCCCAACACAACAGAGCAGTCCTCTCGGCCCGAAAGCAGTCAGAAACAGTAGATCTAGGAAACTGTAGTCGGATGCAGTTCTACCGGCTTCAGATTTGGATCACCAACGGACGCGACCCTCAAATAGCTCTGATACCATGTAGGAATTTACAGGGTAAGTTCCTCAGATAGAACACCAAAGGACACCACTCACAAACAAATCTCAGATCAATACACTAGTACTTTTGACGTGGTTGAAACCCTCAAAGAGGGAAACAGTCCACGGCCTAAGCCAACGCGGCCACTTCAGGCAATTTATTAATAAAAGAATGAAAATTTACATAAGCTTCTCTCATGAATGGTTAACCTACAAATGACCCTCCATGCTCTTTAAATAGAGATCATGGACCAATCGGGTGTTAAGCCACGGATCAAGTGTCGATAATACCGAGGAGAGAATGAACCGTCAGATTGTAAGTTACAAAATGTACATAGTAAAGAAACACACTTTACCTAACTCTATACTAGACCAAGTTATACTTAACTATTTCCTATGTGTTGGAATATCCTAACATGTAAGGTAGAAACAACATCAACGAGCAGTCTATTGATAGTGGAGTGCAACCAGAACATGGTGCCCCCCTACAGCGACATGATATTGCTACAAATGAGGCCCATACTGGTAATTTTATGATTGTGCTCATCAATTTTACAATGGTAATTTATGATTGTGTACTTATAATTTTTTTTCTTTGAATGGTAGAGCATGTCGTACATGAGGATCCTCTACCAAAAGAGTAGCACAAGGTAGCCATTCCAACTGTGTCGACTAGTGCATCAGGTATATAATTACTTTGCAAGGTATTTTTTTAGTATTAGTGAACTACTCCAATGATATTTCATTTAAATGAGTTCTTTGAATCATTGGGTAGCCTCACCTTTTCTTTATTTATAAATAGGATTACAATTAAAATTATTTAATTGAAAATGGTGTATTAATTATAACCTTTCATGTTTCAGTTGTAGTGCAAGTAGGTGGCATGTGGAGGATGAGGCTAGACAAGAAACTACTCTACGTGCCTCCGCTACTCAAGCAAGTAAAGAACACTCTAATTATCTTTTTATTAATGAAATACTTGTACTAATAATAGCAAAAAAGTATCAATTTGACATTTCTTTCTTGTTGCAGTTGATCATCTGCCCTCTTGCAGCAACCTCCATGCCGAGTACACGACCAGGTTTTCAAGAAGAGTTCTTGTTATGCAACCAACTCACAAAATAGAAGAAAATATAGATCAACGACTTAAAAATTACTCTTCGAAGGGGAAACCTAATTTACATTACATAAATGAACAATTCTTGGATGATTAAAATGATAAGACCTCCTTTCTATATATAGGAGTCTAAGGGGTCACAATATAATCAAAGCCTACATAACAATAATAATGTAAGGGCACAACAATAACAATATTGGGCTTCTATGGGGCAAAATAATAATAATATGGGGACTACATGGGAACAACAATAAAAATAAGGGGGCTACACTAACAATAACAATAAGGGGCTATACTAGTAGTATAGGGATCTAACAAGCCCCTCTCCTTCAAAACATTTGTGTCCTCAACACTTTAGTAGTTGTGTATGCTTTTGTATAAAATTTATCCTCCCATGTGGAAGATTTAGTGGGAAAGTTCTTCCACTTGATGAGATACTCTGAAATTGATTGATTTCATAACTGTTTGGTTCTTGTTTCCGTGACTACTTCAGGTTCCAATATGATTTATCCTTCCTTGTCAAGTTCTAGAAATATTGCTTGAACTGGGAGCTTGTCACCTATAACCTTTTTTAAGCATGAAACATGGAAAAATGGGTGCACTCGGGAAGATGCAGGAAGCTTCAATCTGTATTCCATAGTACCAATCTTTTGCAACACCTTGTAAGGACCATAGTACTTTGGTGATAATTTATTATCCTTCTTAGCTTGCTTGAGAGACATTTATTTGTATGGTTGTAGCCGTAAAAATACCCAATTTCCTACATCAAAAAAAAAAATTGTTGTGATGTTGATATGCCTGTTGTTTCATTCGATTTTGTGCCAAAGTGAGATTATCATTTAAGAGTTGGAGAAATTTTTGTTGATGCTCGATGTGATCTTCCACCGTTTGAACCTTATATTTTTCTCTTAAAGATGATGTGATGGATGGTGGATGATATCCATAAAGTTCCATAAATGGGGTCATTTTTTCTATAGTATGGAAGGAAGTGTTATACCACCATTTAGCCAGAGGTAACCACTTGACCCATTGTGTTTGTTTATTAGATACAAAGCAACGAAGATATCCTTCCAAACATTTGTTCACTATCTTAGTTTACCCATCAGATTGAGGATGATAAGATGAGCTATGAACTAATTGAGTACCCCGACAAGAAAATAATTTCATCCAAAAATTTCCAGTGAAAATAGGATCTTTGTCACTTACAATAATCTTTGGGTTCCATGTAGCTTTTGAATTATTTCCATAAATGTAGTAGAAATTGTACTAGCTTTAAATGGATGAGATAATGCACATAAATGTGCATACTTGGTAAATCTATCAACTACCACCATGATGCCACTCTTTACTTCAGACTTGGGTAAACCTGTTATAAAATCCATTGAAACCTCCTCCCAATGTTGAGTTGGAATGGGTAAATGTTATCACAGACCTGGGGTCTTAATTGTCTCAACTTTATTTTGTTGGAAAACCAAACATTCTGCCACAAACTTTTGAATATCAGATTTAAGGCCCTCCCAAAAAATTCCTTCTTGACCTTATGGTAAGTTTTAAAAATCCTAAGTTCCCTCCTAAGGGAGAGGTGTGCAATTCCAAAATAATCTTTTATTTGAGTTGAGAATTATTACAAAAATATAAGTGATCTTTGTACCATAGTGAATCATTTTTCCAGCTAAATGTATCATATATATTGGGATCTTGCTGCAACTTTTGAATGAGCATCCACACTTCTTCAACATTCTTCCATTCATCCCTTGCTTCGGTTATCCAATCTAGTTGGATAATAGAAATGGCACAAACAAATCCTTCCACATACTCATTCTTTCTTGAGAGTGCATCTAAAAGAACATTTTGCTTTCCTTTCTTGTAGATGATTTCAAACTCATAACTAATCCAGGTGGATATTTAAAGAAGTACCAGTAGCATGGTAAAAGGCTCAAAACTCAAAGTAGCATAATTTGGATAAACTTAGTATTGGATTGAAGTGCTCGTCATCGTGATTCCAATGGTGTGAACGACACTCAAATCTGAGTTCATATGAATAAGTTAGAGCAAGTCAAAGTTTATGTTTGACTTGTCTAGGTGGCAGGAGGAGATGACATGGCAAACACTATCAGCGAATGGGGAAGCACCAAGTAGTAGGCTGCCATTTGTCCCACATATGGAATATCGCAGAAAGTAGAGGGCGTGGCTTAAGGAAAATCATCCCAAGGTTACGATGTGATCAAATCGCAATCACCCATCGCAAAAGGAGAAGGTCAGGGTTGTGATGCGACAAATCGCAATCGCACATCGCAAGGTACAGTGGTCCAGAATCGGCCTCTAGCAAGATCAAGTTGCGATTGTGATATCGCAATCACATACCGCACAAAAACCATGCCCGTATATATATGTTACCCAATGGGCTTCACCAATTGCGATTTGCAATGGGGGTTTCCAGACCTGATATTTTATATGTTATGTTTAGCACTCCTAGCAGGTCCACTATATCACAAGATTCTTGATGTATGGGTTGGTTTGTACACCAGTGAAACCACTGATTGTGGGGAAACGTCGATAGTAAAAGGTCATCGAGTTCAATGCACAATTAAAGTGGTTTTCCCAAGTTTGTAAGGGTTGTTGCCACATACTATCCAAGGCCCCGAGAACCTCTATTGGAAAATGTTAGACCCCTATACTACTAGTGTAACCCCTTATTGTTATTAGTATAGCCCACTTATTATATTGTTGTACCCATGTAGTGCCCATATTGTTACTATTGTGCCCCATAGAAGCCCACTATTATTATTATTGTGCCCTTACATTATTATTGTTATGTCGGCTCTGATTATGTTATGACCACTTAGACTCCTATATATAGAAAGGAGGCCTTTTCATTTGTATCATCGAAGAATTGTTCATTTATGTAATGTAAAGGACGTTTCCCCCTCGAAGAGGCTGAATTCTAAGGCGTTGATCTATCTTTTCTTGAGCTGGTTTCATAACATTTGGTATCAGAGCTTTGGCTTCTAGGGTTTCGCTGCTCCAAACAAGCCATCGTGGCATTTTCACTATAAATTTTTTTCTGCGACGTTTCAGAAGTTGCACAAAAAACTGATTTTAGAAGACATCGTGCTGAACCTCGGGTCTAAATTTCAGAGCTTTTCACGCTATATTTGCGGAGATATGATATGAGGAAGTTGGTCTTTTTGCAGACTCCTGAATTACATTCCAAACAGGTGACCTGGGGAAAATCGTCATAACTTTCTCTCTGGGAATCAGATTGAAATTTCATAAGAAGTTACAGAAAGAGGACAGACTGTAGTTTGTTGTATATTGTTTTCAGATCCAAAGATCAAAACAGTGACACGTGGCACTTCATACAAGTTCGCTCTTCTGGAAAGGTCTATAAGCAGGTCATCTTGGGAGATTGTGCATAACTCTTTCTTAGAGAATCCAATTTGGATCAGACTGGTGGCATTGGAAAGAGGACACAGAGGGCTACTATAGGTCACAATTTCAGAACTTAAAGATCTGAAAGTACATAGTTATAGTTGTTTCAAGGTCGAGCTCCTAAAATCAAGAAAAAGCAAGATGAGGAAGTTTGATGGCAAGGATCCGGTAAATTGGATACTTCAAATGGAGCAATATTTTGATCTACATGGTGTACAACTATTACAAAAGGTATGTATTGCATCTTCATATTTAGAACCAGATCAATTTTTATGGTACGAAGGGCTTTGTTCTCATAAACAACTTGTTACGTGGTCAATTTTCACGGAGGAAATGATAGCACATTATGTGAATACAAAGAGCAACACCTTCTTTAGAGCAACACCAAAACAATTGGAAAGAGTAAAAGGGCTTTGTGACATAGTGGAAAGAAAAATTATGGAAACCAGGAAGCGTACCCCTCACAACTATAAAGATGGAAGTGTTGTTTCTCCTAGCCTTCCACAACCTACAAGGGTTACACCACAACGATTGGAAGAAAAAAGAGAAAAAGGGCTTTGTTACAATTGTGATAGCAAATGCACTAAAGGTCATAAGTGTGCTGAGAAGAAATTATTTTACATAGCATATGAAGAGGAGGAAGAAAAGGATCAAGAAACATCAAAAGAAGAAGATATACGCCAGGACCCCACCCCAGAGAAAGAAGAAATGAATCAGACCATATATTGTAAAGCATTGGCAAGAATTACCACTCCTCAAACTCTCAAGATAGAAGGACATATCAAGAAGAAAAATGTGCAAGAAGTGAAAGATCACATCGAGAAAGAAGAAATGAATCCAACCATATCTTGTAATTCATTGTTCGAAATTACCACTCCTCAAACTATCAAGATAGAAGGACATATCAAGAAGAAAAATGTTCAAGAAGCGAAATATCACATCGAGCATCAAGAAATGAATCCGACCATATCTTGTAAAGGATTGGAAGAAATTACCATTCCTCAAACTCTAGAGATAGAAGGACATATCAAGAAGAAAAAGGTTCAAGCAGTGAAAGATCACATCGAGCATCAACAACAAGTTCTCCAACTTTTAAAGGATAATGCCACTTCGGTGAAAAATCAAACGAAACAACAGGTAGATAAACATTGTAGTGAAAAATGTTTTGATGTAGGTGATTGGGTATTTTTACTGCTACATCTCAAGCAAGCTATTTATGAGAAGGAAATGTTGGCAATACTACATGCACTTAAAAAATGGCGACCTTACCGAATGGGAAGACTCTTCAAGGATGAGGATGTGGAAGCATTGTTTTGTGCTATTTATATTATCCAACCAGATTGGATAAACGAAGCAAGGGATGAATGGAAGAAAGACAAAGAAGTATGGCCACTTATTTAAAAGTTGCAAAAGATTCCAATTCAAACAATATTGCCAGAAATTGAAGAGGAAGGAAAAATCATATTGGAACCTCGAGCAATCACAGAAACAAGAACCCGATAGCTACGTAATCGATCAATTTCAGAGTATCTCATCAAGTGGAAGAACTTACCCGCTAAAGATTCCACATGGGAGGACAAGAATTTTATACAAAAGCATCAAGAACTACTCAAGCATTGAGGACAATGCTTTTTGAAGGAGAGGGGCATGTTAGACCCCTATACTACTAGTGTAACCCCTTATTGTTATTAGTATAACCCACTTATTATATTGTTGTACCCATGTAGTGCCCATATTGTTACTATTGTGCCCCATAGAAGCCCACTATTGTTATTATTGTGCCCTTATATTATTATTGTTATGTCGGCTCTGATTATGTTATGACCCCTTAGACTCCTATATATAGAAAGGAGGTCTTTTCATTTGTATCATCGAAGAATTGTTCATTTATGTAATGTAAAGGAGGTTGCCCCCTCGAAGAGGCTGAATTCTAAGGCATTGATCTATCTTTTCTATCTTTTCTTGAGCTGGTTTCATAACAGAAAATGCCTGCTTTCTAAACTTCGTCGTTTGTTTGGAATGCCCAGGAATTGAGGGATTTTTCCACCAACTTATATAAAGGACCATCCATGTCAGAGAAATGCATAGAGGACTAGAAAATTTAGTTCAGAAGCCATTGTCCGTAGCAGACCCTAACTCGGCGATAGGTCGGGACCTCGCCTTGAGTAGCAGGGAGGTTCTGATAAGTTGCAAAAGGCCCAATTATCCGAATTGGGTTTTCGGATAGGGGTTTTGGCATGATTTTTCACCAGGATTTTAGTGGTATTGTCTATTTCTGAAGCTGGGCTCTCTCCATTCTTCATCCATCTTCCAGCTTGGAGGTATAAGGATTGTAAATAATGTTGCTTGTAATTTTATCTCTTTTTATGCCACTTAATGAATGAATGCCTCCCCACTATTGATCAAGGACCGGAGACGTAGTCCAAATTGGATGAACTCCGTAATAAAATCTTTGTGTCGTGGTTTCTTTCTTATCGTGTTATTTCTACATTGTTTTATGTGCTTTTAAGTTCCATGGTTTATAAGATCCATTTCATGTAATTCTGATGCATCTATAAGAAAAATATATTGGATCAATAACCCAACATCTTTGTGACCCATTTTTGTTGCTCTTCTGAAGATAATCTTTGTTCCAAAAAGTATTTAAGACTATCATGATCTATTTTTACCTTGAAGTGTCTTCCCATTAGATAAGATCGCCATTGCTTTAGTGCATGTAGTATTGCCAAGATTTCCTTATCATAAATAGGTTTGTGTAGATACTTTCGTTTGATTGGACGACTTTCAAAAGAAACGAGTCTTCTTTCTTGAATTAAAACAATACCAATTCCATTTCCTGAGGCATCACATTCCACAATAAAGGTTTTTGTGAAGTCTAACATAGCTAAGACCGGTGCTTGGCACATTTCCTCTTTAAGATGTTCAAAAGCCTTAGTTGCTTTTGGAATCCAAGGAAATGCATATTTCTTCAGTAATGTTGTTAGAGGTGCTTCTATTCTCCCATAATTCTTAACAAACTTGCGATAATACCCTGTCAACCCAAGAAATCCTCGATGATGCTATATGGTTGTGGGGATTTTCCATTCCTTAATGGCTTTAATTTTTTTACGGTATACCTTAACACCCTAATGAGATACAATATGACCCAGATATTCCACTTCCTATACTCCAAAAAAACATTTGGAGGTTTTTTCATATAATTGTTTCTCCTCCAATAGTTTGAGCAGCATGTCAACATGTTGAACATGATCCTTCCAAGACTTTTTGTAGATTAGTATATCATCAAAAAATACTAACACAAATTTTCTAAGGAATGGTTTGGAAATGGAATTCATCAAACCTTGAAATGTAGAAGGTGCACTAGTAAGGCCAAAAGGCATCACCAAAAATTCATAATGACCGTCATGAGTTCTAAATATTTTTTCAGAATGTCTTTAGTCTTCATTGTAATTTGATGATATCTTGGACGAAGATCCAACTTGGTGACGTAAATTTCTCCATTTAATTCATCCAAAAATTCATCAACGATAGGAATGGGGAATTTATCTTTAACAGTGAGCTTGTTGAGCTCCCTATAATCTGGACACATGCACCATGATCCATCCTTCTTATGCACCAATATTATTGGAGCAGAGAAAGAAATTTTACTAGGTTGAATTATACCGCCCTCTAGCATTTCTAGAACCATACGTTCAATGTAACTCTTTTGGGCATAGGGATATCTATAAGGCCTGATGTTTGGAGGAACACTTCCTGGAATCAAATGAATAGCATGATCATGATCACGAATAGGTGGGATAGCTTTGGGAATCTCAAATACCTGGGAACGATTGTCCAAGACTTTTTGGATATCTAGAGAAATAGATGATTTCGATGTTTGAATATCTAGTGAGCATAATTGTGAAATTATGCCTCATTGTTCCTTATTTATAAGATTTTTCATGAAATTAGGGTTGATTATATTTCCTGGTTTCCCTACAATACCCTTTAATTCAACTTCATTTCCTTCCAAAAAAAAAGACATTAAAATTTCTTGAAAATTAAAAGCTATTGTACCCAAAGATTGTAACGATTGGACTCTTAGTACAACATCAACACCACCCATTGGAATGGAAAGCATTGGACTATTCAATACATATTCCCCCATGGTTAGCTTGATATTATGGAACTTTCCAAAGAAATTTATAGTTTCTCCATTTGCAACCATCACTTGACACTCTGGTGTTGGATATAGGAAGCAATTCAATTCCTTGGTTATCTTAAAATGAATAAAATTATGGGTACTACCTGAATCAATCAACACTATTACCTTTTTCTTCTTGAGATGTCCTTCTATCTTGAGAGTTTGAGGAGTGGTAATTCCTGTCAATGCATTACAAGATATGATCGGATTCATTTCTTATTTCTTTAGGGTTGATTCCTAGTGTATATCCTCTTCTTTTGATGTTTCTTATTCCTTTTCTTCCTCCTCTTCACAATCTATGTAAAATAATTTCTTCTCAGCACACTTATGACCTTAATTGTATTTTCTATCACAATTGTAACAAAGCCCTTTTTCTCTTTTTTCTTCCAATTGTTGTGGTGTCAACATTGTAGGTTGTGGAAGGCTAGGAGTAGTAGCACTTCCATATTTATAGTTGTGAGTGGTAGACTTCCTTGTTGCCATAATTTTTCTTTCAGCTTTTCTTGCCACCTTGAATGCCTTCTCCAATGAATCGGATTCCCAAAGGAGAACCTCATGTTGGATGTTATCCTTTAATGCCCCTATTAATACATCAATCCTATGTCCCTTTGGAACA
The DNA here is from genome assembly GCA_031772625.1 of Pinus tabuliformis. Lineage (NCBI taxonomy): Eukaryota > Viridiplantae > Streptophyta > Pinopsida > Pinales > Pinaceae > Pinus > Pinus tabuliformis. The sequence goes on along the minus strand of CM062813.1, from coordinate 527,322,067 downwards.
TCATTTACCCTTATATTCAATTTTTGGAAGTCCTCAATGTGTTCTGCCATTGAACCCTTTTGTTTGAGATTTATTAATTGGTTAAAGAATGTGTTGCTCTTTTTATCCTCATAATGTGCTATCATTTCCTCTATAAAAATTGACCAAGTGAGAAGTTGTTTACGAGAACAAATCCATCGATACCATACAAACTGATTGGGTTATAAATATAAAGTTGCAATGTCTACCTTTTGTGTGTGTTCCACATTGTGGAGATCAAAATATTGCTCCATCTGTAGTATACATGTTACCGGATCCTTGCCATCAAACCTCCTCATATAGATCTTTAGAATATGGTGGGTCTTTAATCCAACGTTAGAGTCTATGAAATCATGATTAATAGTTCTTTTGTTCTCATCATGAGTTTCATCTAATATATTTTTTCCATTAGGAAGCATTTCTTGTAGCAACTTTGTCAAACCTTCCATGTCTGTGTTTAAACCATCCTTCAAACCTTCCATGTCTACTTTTAATCCTTCCATGTCTTATTTTAAACCATTCTTCAAACCATCCATCTTAGCTTCCATTTTATTTTTGGTTGCTCTTTGCGAGAGCGAAATTTGTTGCACTTGGTCTCATAATTTTGATATATCATGTTGCATTTCTTCATCTTCTTCATGTGTCATTGTAGAGATTTATGGTTTCTTACTAGGTGTTTCCATTTTATTACTTTGATTCATTTTGTAATCACACTGTGATATTCATGTTTCACTATGCCCCTCGAATCACTTCAAATTGATTTTTCAAACAAAACTATGCAAATTTAAGAAAAATACACACCTTTTTCTTGTTTTGTAGGAGTTCGCTATTAAATCTGTTATATCTCTATAAATTCGGATCTCCAAGGTCTAAAATTTGGTCTTGTGGTAGTCGTCTGAGTATTCTTTCCAATTCTGCAAGTCGTACCAACTTTATATTCTTCAATGTAAAGTTATGTTCAATCTCCCACGATGACATAATTATGGATTGGTTCAGTAGAGCGAACTTGTACGGAGTTCCATGTGTCACTGTTTTGACCTTCAGCTTTGAAAACGATGCAAAACATACTATAGTCCATTTCATTTCGACCACTTCTTATGAAATTAAAATATGATGGTCGTAGAGGAAGATATGACGATTTTCCCAAGGTCACCTATTTGAGACGAAATTTTGTAGCATGCAAAAACCCTAACTTCTTTGGATCATATCTACGAAATTATAGAGAACCAAGATCTGAAATTTTTACACACAATTCAACATGATTTTGGCTCCACATGGTAAAAATTTCAGCTTCTTAACCTTCCTATAAAAAACTTGATAACGAAAATTCCACGATGACCTGTTTGCAGCAGTGAAACCCTAGAATCCAAAGTTTTGATACCAAATGTTATGTAACCAGCTCACAAAATAGAAGAAAAGATGGATCAACGACTTAAAAATTAGCCTCTTTGAGGGGGAAATCTCCTTTACATTACATAAATGAACAATTCTTGGATGATTCAAATGGCAAGCCCCCCTTTCTATATATAGGAGTCTAAGGGGTCATAATATAATCAGAGCCTACATAGAAATAATAATGTAAGGGCACAACAATAACAATAGTGGGCTTCTATAGGGCACAATAATAACAATATGGGGACTACATGGGCACAACAATAACAATAAGGGGGCTACACTAACAATAAAAATAAGGGGCTACACTAGTAGTAAAGGGGCCTAACATGATGTACATGAGGGTCCTCTACTAGAAGAGGAGCACAAGGTAGTCATTTCAATGATGTCGACTAATGCATCAGATAAATATTTACATTACAAGGTATTTTATAGTATTAATGAACTACTTCAATGGTATTTCCTTAAAATGAGTTATTTGAATCATTGGGTAGCCTCACTTTTTATTTATTTAGAAAGATGATTGCAATTAAAATATTTAAATTTCAATTGGTGTAGTAATTATAACATTTCATGTTTCAGCTGCAATGCAAGTAGGTAGCAGGTAGAGGATGAGGCTAGACAAGAAACTACTCTACTTTCCTCTGCTACTCAAGCAAGTAAATAACAATCTAATGTTATTTTTAGTAATGAAATACTTGTAATAATAATAGAAAAAAATACAAATTTACATTTCTTTATATATATATAGTACATATATTTATATATATATATATAGAAGAAATATGTATATATATATATATATATATATATATATATATATATATATATATATATATATATATATATCTTTGAACTAGTTATATAACTAGAAAGATCATAAGCCCCAAGAGTTAGCTCAATCGATCAAATCAAGTGCCTCGCAAATGGGAGGTCACAGGGTCGAATCTCGAAAGCTCTTGGGGTTAGGTCAGTAAATAGGCCGAGGGGTGTTGATGCCTTTGGGTGCGTCCACTTAGTGTTGAACAACCCTGGATGTAGCGGTTACCCATTGACCTGGGTATCCGTGAACCAGAAGTGAAAAAAAAAGAACTAGAAAGATCATATACCATATTACGAAAACATAATTTTGATGTAAAATTTATTGAGATAAAGTATTTTGTGTCTATGATTAATGAATGAATGCTATATGTTAATGGATGATTTCTATATGTATATTTATGTACAAAATCACATATGTTTCTTTATGCATTTTTTGTTTTTCTAGTGTTTAATCATGAACCTTAATGTGTTTCTTTCAACTATTTTCTAGTAGATAAATTGGGTACTGGGAATTGAGAGTGATGTGAAAAGGGGGAGCGAGGGTGGGTAGTGGGGCCATAAGATCTTCCACCTTCATTTTGTTAGCCTTGTTCAATAGAGAATAAATTAGGATTTGAATAATCTAAGAGAAAATCTCCCTCGATCCAACAGAACAAAAGCAAAGTCAATGTTGACTTCGATGTTGCTCCATCAAATCAAGGGAGGTTTGCTCCAAGATTGTACTAATCCAATAAATTATTCTTGAAACTAAGAGGAGATCATTTAGGTATTCATGCACTCAATTCAATTTAATTATCATTTAGTCATAAAATTGTTAGTTAATTTATTTTATTATTTTGCAAGTGTTGATTTAATCTTCTGTAGCAACCTTTAGAGATCAAAGCATTCATATTTGTGCGAGGTCCAAGGAGGAGTTGAAGTAATAATCTAGGAGACATTCAATTGGGACTCAATGTAAAAAAACTTGGATGATGTAATGTTTCTCTTGTTATGGATATAGATCTGTACGATTTCCCCCTTCATTATCTTGTTTGTTCAGTCTTCTAAGGAAAAAAATGGTAGATATAATATTTCTTGACTATATTAGGTTAGATATAATAGTATTCAATATTCCTATTTCTTGAAAGGGTTTTATATTGGTGTTCTTTATCTCTTGTGTATAGGAAGAAAATCCCAGGAATTGGTGCTATATCTTTGGGGTTATATCAGCCAAGATAATTCAAGGACAACTATCAAATAAAGGGTATGGGCCATATTCTCCATTCTCTTAGAATTTATTAGGATCTATTGCATTGGATATAATGGAAAATTGCATTGTAGTTTAATATCCTACATTTCTTCTTGGAAGGATGTTGAAATTTGTATAAATAGTTTGAATTTCATGGCTCTAGTATGTGTTAATTACTATATTATGTACTTGACCATTATGGAATATGGATTTTTTCTTGAAATCTACACTATTAGCCCTGTAAACATAGTGTAGGCACTCTTCTCTATCCATTGCTTTAACAGAACACTAGCCCATCTCAATCCTTGAGTTGAATTGGTATTTATGGATGTTTTTTCTTTGTTCACACGTCATTCATAGTATTCCATTTCTTTATGGGAGTTTCTCCTTTTCCCATAGGCCATCCATAGCATTTTATTTCCTGTTGGTTGCTTTTCCTCTTCCACAAAGCTATACATTCAATTCTACATTAATTGAAGAGAGTTTACATACCCTCAAACATGTTATCCATCACCTAAATGAATTTGCATCCTCCTAAGAATTATATCCACTACATAGGATAATTTAAATACCTTTGGATGATTTATCCAATGGTTTCGTGAATTTTCACTCCCATGTGCATTTTGTTCATTACCTAGGAAAGTTTACATCCCCTAAGTGTTTTATTCACTACCTAAGTGATTATATTCACTTAACTGACCAAATTAATCTTAAAATTCATTTTCCTTTCATTTGTTGAGTTGGATTTTGTTGTTTAGTGTAATTAATTCATAGATTTATCACTCAATGGTTGACAAAATACCCTCAATGAGAAAAACAATTAGCAAAAGAAGAGGCTACGACAGCTCTTGCTATGGAAATTTTTGAAGAGGAAATGAATTCAAATTACGAAATAAGTAGTTATCCTTATCTAAACATATATTTTTCATCTCCCTCTTAATCCTTTCCTTCTTGCATAAATCATCCATTTGCAAACTCATCATCCTCGTCCTCATCATCAACATGTTTTATTCTTTTAGTGGAAACATCAATCTAGGTCTAGCTCTAGGGTTTTACCCACAAACCTTAGGGATTTCTTATCCAAGCCAAATCCTTGAGAATTATAAACCAAATGAGAATCTCAACATTGGAATTATCATAGGTGATGAAAGCTTTCTTTTCTAGTAGCATCCAGAATGAAGCAATGACACCTTAGTAAAACAATCATTATCTCATCAGTACAATACTAGTGCAAGGCATCCTTTTGAAATAGTGATGTTCATCACAATTTTATCAGCAATAACACATGATCCTATTATGATTTCAAATTCAAGCCCTAACATCATTGTATTTTTGCAATCCCTAACATCTTTGAAAACTTATCAATATAGTCCATGATGAAAATCCTTCCCATATTTCTTTAATCTCTGGTAAGCCTATTCAACACTAGTTTTGAATCTCAAATTATTTTTCCCCTAATTTTCACCCTTCAATCATTCCTTGACCAATAATTTCTTAAATACATAGACACCCACATTATTTGTGAAAGAGATTGAAAGAGATAAAGAGATACTAGCTCTAGTTTCACAATTTTTACCCTAAATGTTTAAAATGCAATATCATAAATTATAAAACTTCAAAGATTGCTAAATCAAAACTTAGTAATTGAAGTTGGAACACCAAATGATTGAGTTTTGAATCCTAAGATCAAAAAATGGCTCCTTATTTTTATTCTATCACAAAGTAAAGTCTTGTATGAGAACCTTGATATGAGTTGTTTCAAGGTTTTGTTTATAAATAAAGTGCAGACCATTATTATGCTATCCTTATTACTATAGTTGAAATTTGATTTAAAAAACATATAATAGATATCTCTATCATTCTACGATTATAGTCTTAGTTTATATCTAGGAGAACAACAATGAAAAGATATAATTGATATAAAATATTCTTGTGATCCTACAATACTTCATTATTAATGAATTAACACCACACTCAACAAAAGGAAATATTACAATCATATGAGAGTATTAGTATTATCATTTACAAACAACAACAAAATAAAACAGATGCATATGGTGATAAGGAAAGATAACACTAAAATAATATATACACATACACACAAGTATGGACACATACACACTTAGAGTGGGCTCTCCTTTAGGATTTCATTTCCATTGTGCTATTCATCTATGCTATAGTTGAAGACTTAGATTCGAAAGAGAGTTATTTTTGTATGAAAGAGAATTGTTCCATTACATATGCCAAGCAAACTATTCATTATATGTTCAACAATAGGTCTTAAAATATATGCAAAGAAATTATAGCAACAAAATAAATGGAAAGAAAAGTTCCTTTGGCATCATTTTGACTCTTTTTAGACCAAAATGGAATCCACCATTCACCATAAACACATGTTTAGCAATTGGTTTTCTTAACCTCAAAATATTGTACAAGAACAACTATGAAGGGTTATAGATACTCTTGTGTTCCTTCAGCATGAACGACAAGAAATATTGGATGCACATGATTCCATAATAATTGAGAGGCAAGGTTTCATCCTAGCTAGTATCCATGATGTTGATGGACATTTTCCAAAATAGGGTAGTGATATTCTTTTTTTCCATTGAAAAATTGGTTCAAATATACAATGTAAATCCCACCAATACCTTGTATGAAGATCATTCTAAAATAACCATGTACTCAATTATAATCCAACGTTAATTTACTAAAGAGACTACATACCAAAATAACCACTTTTTCATTAAATATAAATAGAATTACTAAGCATCAATTTATGAATTTCATGAGCCGAAAACAAAGAAACAAGAGGAAAAGAAGGATAATATAGAATGGAAAAAGGGATTTTATAGGTTTAATTTTTACCATATATGGAGGTTGACATATCCTCCCTTCCAAAATGTTGGCATTTCCCTACACAACCCATCAATCTTGACAAGGAAATTCACCATGTATGTCAACTCAATTATAGTTGGGATAGCCAAATTCCTCTAATGTGTAAAATCCTAAATACCTTTCTTCTTGTGTCCAATGCTAATTCTATATAAATTATTCCCATTTTCTAATGACTTTGTAATATTTTGTGGGCCACAATATCAACAGGAAATGAAAGCACAACCTTATCCATCATATGCCAATATTCCTAAGGGAATTGGCATAAAATTCTTCCCTTTCCATTACCGTGTTGAATAAGGGATAGACCATAGGGCCCTTATCTATTATGTAGCTGTTGGCCATCGTTTTTGGTCTAGTTTTGCTTAAGAAAACATACTTAATTTCTATATTTTTCATCTATTTTCCATCACATCCACCTCATTTTGATGTATTTATGCATATTCAGGTATATAAATTTAATTTTGCAATTTTTGGAAGTTTTTATGAAAATTGAATTTCAAGTGCATTTTTGGAAAGAATAAGAAATTTTCGTAATGGCTATATGGATGTCATATTTGCGGGACACCTGGGCACGAGCTGGATACATTTATGGAAAGATTAGGAACTAGGACTAAACTAACTCCCATTGGTTTGGTCTAACCAAGCTTAATCAGGCCTTGTCAAAGCTAGTCAAACAAGACTAATCATTCAGAAAATCCCTAGGAAATACGACAATTTTATTATTTCATGGGATTTTCCATATTTTTAGTGATAGGTTGGATGAGTTAGACTTAGATAGGTGGATATGGATAAATATGTTTTTTGGATATACTTTAGATCATTTTGTTTCATAATCTTCTATTTAAGCCAAAACTTTGAATAATTATGGTATGTAGAATTTGTATAATTTTATGTTGAGACATCTGAATACCTTGAGTTAATTTGAGAAACCTGTTCTACCTTCATTTTTTTGCTTAATGGTGTGGATGATTGATTGAATTTTTAGTAGCTGACAATCTCTTCAAGTGTGCAAAGCAAAGGTGGAGGCCCCCCACTCCAAGCTAAGTACACTTCATGGTTAATCTAGCTTGATTTTCATCAACTAGTCGCTTCAGATTTGTTTACTTGATTTAATGTATGATGATTTATGTTTTCTAATGAATCTTGATTTATTTGTAATCTTTATATGAAGGGACAACCAAGTTTTCAAGTTGAACCCTCTTTCTATTGGATTAATGAATAAAAACTAAAGTTCATCCTTCTTGCTTTCAAGTAATTTTATGAAGTTTCAGTTTTCTAACAATAGTATTATGATGAATGAATTTGTGATGAGGAATAGCAAGGATCTCCTAAGTTAGGAGCCTCTTTCATTATTGATTTGTGCATCTTAAGCTATTGTCAATTAATGGTTTTTTATTTCTATTCATCAAGTAATATTGTAGAGGAAGGACACAACTAGTTCTCCTAAGTTAGGAGCCACTTCATCTCACATATATTGCATAAGTGAATTAGAAATTACTTAATTAGATTTATATTTATAATATGTATTTCCTTAGTTCCTCATATTTTATCTTCTAACCTTGGCTACATCTGATATCCATACATTTTGGGCATGCCTCCAAGTTTTACAAACCTAGATTAATAATGAAATACTTGTGTTAATCTGTGTTAATAAATCAGCCCAAAATTTTGGCGTCGTTGCCGGGGAGGAATTCATAAACATAGTCAAATAGAAGATAAAAAACAAAATCTCAAAAAAAAACAACAACAAAAAAAACAATAAAAATTTATTTATGTTATGTTTCTTTATGCCTATAAATAGATATCAAAAAGGTAGATTTATAAAACAAAACCCCCCATCCATATAGGTAGGACCATCAAAACTAACTACACCAGTTGCTGGTAAACCAACATTAGAGGAATTAGAAGAAAAACAAAGATCAGGACAAAGATTAACTTTAATTGAAAGACAAACCTTGTTAGCCTTGGAAGTGTTAGGATATTCCGACACATAGGATATAGTTAAGTTCAACTTGGTCTAGTATAGAGTTAGGTTAGAGTTAGGTAAAGTGTGTTTCTTTACCGTTGTACATTTTGTAACTTACAATCCGACGGTCACGATATGTAGTGATCCGACGGTTCACTCTCACCTCGGTATTACCGACACTTGATCCGTGGCTTGACACCCGATTGGTCCATGAGTTCTATTTAAAGCGCATGGAGGGTCATTGTTCGGGTAATCCGTGCATGAGAGAAGCTTATGTAAATTTTCATTCTTTGATTAATAAATTGCCTGTAGTACCCACGTTAGGACAGGCCGTGGACTGTTTCCCTCCTTGCACTCTAAGGGTTTTAACCACGTCAAAAATACTGGTGTATTGATTTGAGATCTGGTTGTGAGCGGTGTCCTTTTGGTATTCTTTCTGTGGAACTTACCCTGTAAATTCCTACATGGTATCAGAGCTATTTGAGGGCCGCGTCCATTGGTGATCCAAATCTGAAGCCGGTAGAACTGCATGCGGCTGTCGTTTCCTAGATCTGCTGTTTCTGACTGCTTTCGGGCCGAGAGGACTGCTCTGTTGCGTTCGGAGCATCTGTTCCAGTGAGGAACCCCTTTCGTTTCACGCGAAAAGGTTTCCGGTAGCCCTAGCTGCGTCATTTTTCAGATCGGGAGGTATACAGTGTTTTTTTTGCAGTTTACTGTTATTTTCTCTCTGCTTATTTCGGTTTCGGTTTATTTAGCCTTTTTTTTAACCGGATATATACCTTTCATTTCTGCGTATGCTCTTTGCCCTGCGACTCTGTGCGATCTGGGCAAATCAGAAACAGAAAGGAAGGATTTTTCTCATGCGTATGCTCTTTTCCCTGCACCTTAGTGTGATCTCGGAAAATCAGAAACATTGAGAAAAATATTTAGTTTTTCGGCTAAAGCTAACTTTGAGATTTTTTTTAAAATTTCTAGTTTTTTGGCTAAAGCTAACTTCGAGCCGCAAGGTTCGTTTTTCTTTGCATAAAATTTCTAGTTTTTTGGCTAAAGCTAACTTCGAGCCGCAAGGTTCGTTTTTCTTTGCATATTCATGTTGGGTTTTGTGTTTTGTGTTTTGTAGGGAAAAAGAGGTTTCTCAAGGCAAGCACGCAAACCAAGGCCCCCCTCTCTCTCTCTCTCTCTCTCTCTCTCTCTCTCAAATTTTTTGTATAGATCAATTGGTTCAAAGCTATTTTAAGAGAGTAGAGGTCTTGGGTTCAAGTCTCCAGGGCACATTCAAGAAGCCATAACTTCTTCATCCGGAAGCCTTTTTCAGAGCCGTTTTTTTTAAAACCGCCTATTTTTTCGAGATCTATCCATTGGAACACTTACTTTCAGCATCTTCAGCTTCAGTTTTTTTTTTTTTTAAATGGAAAGCCCATGCCAAGTCATTCTTGACAGCACTAACTACTTCCAATGGGTAGCCTACATCGAAGATTTACTTAGAAGTAAAGGTCTCTTCAGAATAGCCACAGACCAAGAGAAGAAACCAAAAGATGAAGACAAGGCGGCAAAATGGGAAAATAGACAAGATCAAGCACGAGGTTTGATAGGGATGTCTATTTCTCCTGATCTTAGATTCCACATTGCAGAACTTGAGACTCCTCATGAAGCATTAGAAAAACTTGCTAAAGTTTTTGGGATTAAAAATGAAATTAGAGCCCATCAACTTGAAAATGAGCTGCTTACTTTGGATCCTAATAATTTTTCTTGCATTGAAGATTTCTTGTCCAAATTCAAGAACCTTAGATATCTCCTGGAAGGTGTTAAAGTTAAGAAAGACGATGGTAACCTTATTTATTCCATCCTTACTAAATTGGGACCAGCCTACTCTGTATTTGTTTCCACTTTCCATTCTACAAGAGAAGCTTTCATTTGTCAAGGACAAGACTACAAGGCCCCTTCCTTTGACTCCTTTTGTGATTCCTTAATAAGAGAACAAGAAAAACTCTTACACCTTGGTCTTCTTAATCTTGGAAACTCTTCCACGAAAGCGTTAGCCGCCCAGCAGCAACCAAATTCAAAGAATCCTAAGAAGTCATATCCTCAAAAGAATGGTCCTAAACCATCTCAGCCTCAAAATGAAAGATCATTTCAGCAAAATGATAAGACCAATAAAAACAAATGGAAGAACACTGATAGACATTGTCACTTTTGTAATCGAGATGGCCACTTAGAATCTAAATGCTTTAAGAAGATGGAAGCCTTGGAAGCCGCAATGAAGAAACATAACATCCATGTGGAGCCTACTTCAACTTCAACTTCCGGAATGGCACTTTCTGCATGTCATTATCAATCATCTCAATCTGGTTATGCATTAAATGTATCTTCTTCTTCTTCTCATTCTCATGAGTGGCTCATTGATTCTGGAGCCTCTTGTCACATGGCCAAAAACCAAGCCATGTTTTCTTCTTTAAATGATTGTAACACCAAAAATATATATATTGGTGATGATAGATCTCTTAATGTTGTAGGGACTGGAACTGTTCATCTAGACAATGGTCAGTTTAATGATGTATTATGTGTTCCAACCTTATCCTGCAACCTTCTATCTGTCTATCAGATAACTCATTCAGGTGAAGGTAAAATTGTTGAATTTTCACCTCATGATGTTGTAATCAAGGATCTAAAAGATCCTAAACAGATTCTAGCTACTGGTCTTGCTGATGATTCCAAAAGGTTGTATAAGTTTCACAACTTTGGGTCATCAAATCTTCCCTCAGTATTTGTTGCTCATAATGATGAAGTGAGCAAACTTTGGCATGAGCGATTTGGTCACTTAAACTATCGCTCCCTTCAGCATCTATGTAAAGAAAATATAGTGACAGGTCTTCCTATGGTATCTTGCAGAGATGGTGTTTGTTCCGGATGTGTACTCGGAAAACATCATCAGGACAGTTTTGACAAACGTGCCTCTTGGCACGCCTCAGCCCCTTTACAGCTTGTGCACAGTGATTTATGTGGTCCTCTTCCTGTTGCTTCATTCTCTGGCTGCAAGTACTTCTTAACTTTCATTGATGATTTCTCCAGACGCACTTGGGTATACTTCTTAAAACTTAAGAGCGAAGTATTTAACACCTTTTTGGCCTTCAAAGCCTTTGTTGAAAAACAATCTGGACATCAAATTCTTAAGCTAAGAACTGATAATGGTGGAGAATATGTTAAAAACACATTCATCAACTTTTGCACCGAACATGGAATTCAAATGCAACATACTGTTCCATACACTCCACAACAAAATGGTGTAGCTGAAAGGAAAAATCGCACCTTAAAGGAAATGGCTAATTGTATGCTGCAATCTAAAGGACTCAGTCTTAGTTTTTGGGCCGAAGCAATTAATTGTGCAAATTATATAATCAATCGCACTCCTACTAAGGTTCTAGAGAACATCACTCCAGAAGAAGCTTGGAGTTCCATTAAACCAGATGTAAGTCACTTTCGTGTGTTTGGAAGTGAAGCATGGGCCCATATTCCAGATGAAAAGCATAAAGCTTTAGAACCTAAGAGTGAGAAATGTACTTTTGTTGGATATTCTGAAGATGTAAAATGTTATAGACTTATTCCATTTAAGTCCAAATGTGTTATCATTAGAAGAGATGTAAAGTTCGATGAAAATAAATCGGCCTGCGAGCCTAGTCCGGCGGATGTGCCACCTCTTCCTATCTCTTCTACTTTTGAAAAAATTTCTTCTTCATATGATGAAAGCGAGGATGATAATCCTCCCCCACCTTCTCAGGATCCTCAACTTCCAAGATGGGTCCGTGCTACTCGGGATGCAGCAGGTGATCTTGCCGGTGATCCTACAGATCAGCGACGTACACGTTCTCAGTTTGAAAGAGCCTCTTCTTTACTGGCTCAAGCTCCAGTAAATCATGATCCTGACACTTTTGCAGAAGCTTCAGGCCATCCACATTGGGAAGCAGCTATGAATGAAGAATATCATTCATTGATGACAAATGATACATGGGATCTTGTTCCTCTACCAAAGGGACGCAAACTTGTTAGATGTAAATGGGTTTACAGAACCAAGTATGGACCAGATGGGAAAGTTGATAAACATAAAGCTCGTCTCGTTGCTAAGGGCTTTTCACAGGTTGAAGGCATTGACTACACTGAAACCTTCTCCCTTGTTGCCAAAATGAACTCTATCCGCCTTGTTCTTTCCCTTGCTGCCTCTTTAAAATGGGAAGTCCATCAGATGGATGTTAAATCTGCCTTCTTGCATGGGGACTTGCAGGAAGAAATCTATATGGAACAACCCATTGGCTTCATACAAACAGACTCCAGCCTTGTTTGTCGACTTAAGAAATCCCTTTATGGCCTCAAGCAAGCTCCTCGGGCTTGGTATGCCAAAATGGATAGCTTTCTTTTAGAATCTGGCTTTTCTAGGTGTCATTATGACAATACTGTCTACACCAAGAAAGTGGGCAACTCCCTTATCATCCTTGTTCTTTATGTTGATGATCTTATTCTTATTGGTAGTGATCCCAACCTTATAAACCATGTGAAGTCCAGCCTTAAAAAGAAATTTGAAATGACAGACTTAGGACACTTACACTATTTTCTTGGTCTTCAAGTCTTGCAATCCCAAGAGGGTATTTTCCTTTCCCAGTCCAAGTATGCTTGTGATATTCTTCGTCATTTTCACATGGAAGACTGTAAGCTAGCCCCTTCTCCCTTTCAGTCTGGAGTCAAACTTTCAGTCTCTTGTACTTCCCCTGAAGTTGATGCTACCTTATACCGTCAACTTGTCGGAAAACTCTTGTATTTAACCCATACTCGTCCTGATCTTTCCTTTGCTGTTGGCCTTGTTGCTCGTTTTATGCAAAACCCCCGTGAAAGTCATTGGAAAGCAGCTAAAAGAATACTTCGTTATGTTCGAGGTACAATACAGTTTGGGATTCATTACAGTGCCAAAGCAGCTCCTCTGTTAGTTGGTTTCACTGATTCTGATTGGGCTGGTGACCATGATGATCGGAAGTCTACTGCCGGCTATGTCTTCACTCTTGGTTCAGGACCTATTACATGGGCTTGTACGAAACAGGCTGCCATTTCTCTTTCGTCAGCAGAAGCCGAGTATTGTGGTGCCGTGGAAGCTAGTAAGGAAGCCTTGTGGCTTCGTCAGATCCTATCAGAGTTTGGCTTTGAGCAGCAGCATTCAACCACACTTTGGTGTGATAATCAAAGTGCCATTCAGCTATGCAAAGATCCAGTCCAGCATCAGCGCAGCAAACACATTGAACTACACATGCACTTCATCAGAAAGCTCATTCATGACCATGTTCTTGAAGTGCAATATTGTCCAACAGATGATCAGGTTGCAGACATCTTCACAAAGGCTCTCACAGAGGCGAAGTTCACTAAACTTCGATATATGCTTGGAGTTCAGGAAGTTGTCACTAAGGGGGGATAGGCTCTAGTGCCTCCTTCCTTCTCCTATTGTGTCATTTTTATAAATCCTTCAATCCTATCCCAAGTTGTTCTTAAGGGGGGATGTTAGGATATTCCGACACATAGGATATAGTTAAGTTCAACTTGGTCTAGTATAGAGTTAGGTTAGAGTTAGGTAAAGTGTGTTTCTTTACCGTTGTACATTTTGTAACTTACAATCCGACAGTCACGATATGTAGTGATCCGACGGTTCACTCTCACCTCGGTATTACCGACACTTGATCCGTGGCTTGACACCCGATTGGTCCATGAGTTCTATTTAAAGCGCATGGAGGGTCATTGTTCGGGTAATCCGTGCATGAGAGAAGCTTATGTAAATTTTCATTCTTTGATTAATAAATTGCCTGTAGTACCCACGTTGGGACAGGCCGTGGATTGTTTCCCTCCTTGCACTCTGAGGGTTTTAACCACGTCAAAAATACTGGTGTATTGATTTGAGATCTGGTTGTGAGCGGTGTCCTTTTGGTATTCTTTCTGTGGAACTTACCCTGTAAATTCCTACAGGAAGTAAAAAGAAAACAGACTCCAAAAGCACCACCAACTCTAAAAAAAAAAAAGGAAACAAGGAAAATTGTTAATCCAATAGATCAACCCATTTTTGAGCCCATAGATCAACCTATTTTCGAAAACAAACCACAACTTAAATCTTAGATTTCCATCGAAATAGTTGAAACTATGACAGAAGAAGGGCAAGGATCAGTTATTCTCACTCCAGAACAGAGACTTCAATATGAAAGATAATAGAGAGAATGGAGAAGACAAAGAGAGGAAGAATAAAAAAGAGAAGCTGATAGAAAGAGGGAAGAAGAAAGAAAAACAGAGTATGATAAAAAAAATTAAATGATAATGAACAAGAAAATACGGATGATCAAGAAGCTACTTTTGGCTTTCCAATATTAGATACAAGTGCAATATTAGGAGAAGAAGTGAAAATGAAAAACATTCCACCTTCTGTATTGCCTAACTTTTATGGAATGTCAACAGAAGATCCTGACTCATTTATGTTTGAATTCAATATCCTGTGTAGAACTTATGGATACACAGATGACACACACAAGCTTTGCCTCTTTCCTGCTACTTTGAAAGCAACAACATTAAAATGTTAGAATTTAAGCTTCTGTGGTTGTTTTTTGGTGTAGTATGATCCGGATTATCCACAATATTATATTCATCATGTCAGATCCCCGCTTTCAACTATTGTCACCAACTTATACATGGAGTACTTTGAAAGAAAATCCCTTGACTCATACCCTTTGAAACCAACTTGGTGGAAAAGATTTGTTGATGACACCAACTTAAAATGGACTCATGGCAAGGCTGAGATGGAGAAGTTTTTCAATCATCTTAACTCTATTTCTTCTGAAATCAAGTTTACTATGGAGCTTGAAGAAAATGGAAAAATCCCCTTTCTAGATGTCCTAATCAGTAGAAAAGAGGATGGTACTTTGGGACACCAGGTCTATAGGAAGAAAACACATACGGATAGCTATCTACATGCTGACTTGATCTGGAGCTCAGTACCAAGTGTCGTAAAATGGTCAAAAATGAAAGTGCTCAGAACTAATTGGAACCTAAACGACCGGATAGAGATCGTCTTCCTGATTCTGGCGCCGCAAACGGTTCAAAAAACGGTTGCCGTATGAGAAAGTTATGCCAAAAACAAAATCGCCCAATAACCCTTAGTTTTTGAATTTAAAAAAAAAATAAAAATTAAAAAGAATATTCCACGGAATATTCCTTGGAATATTCTAGGGAATATTCTTTTCAAACATCGAATCAGAAGCTGCCACGTGGCAGGCCCGGAGGGCACCACGTGGTCCTAGGTGACGTCAGCGAAGGTATGTGGGCGCATATGCATATAAAATTTTGGTGGCTGTGTGGTTTGAACACACAACCTGCCTTACAACACTACCACGCTTTACCACTAAGCCATGAGCATCAGACTTGTTTAAATTGCTGAACGGACTTTTATTAAAGTTGAAATTCATTGGGGCGGGGCTTTAAGGGGGCCAGCCCCTAAGGGCCAGCCCTCGCACACCATGTGACCACAGCCCAAAACCATGGGCCGATCCACTGGGCACGAAATCCAAAGCAAACCGCCAGCAGAGATTTTTGGTCACATGCGCAAAGTTAGCCGGCGGTTATGGCGGATTTGGCGGAGCTATTGGCGGTGGCGCCAAATTTTGCGGTCGCTCCATATTTGGCGGGCCTATCTGGTCGTAACTAAAGTTAACTGGAGTTTTTTTAGGCCAAGCTGGCAGTTGGGAGTAAATGGCCATAACTTTGGCTAGGAAAGTCGGTTTTGGACGAATTTGTTTTTGATTTTTGGTATTTTGGACCTTCTGAAGCCATTGGCATAGGTTTCACAGCAATCTGAGGTCATTTGCAGGTGTTTTTGCTTCGTGGAAGTTCCAGGAGCCACCAGGGCCAAATCAGTTTGGGAGCTGCATTGGGAATTGTGCAGCCAGTGAATGTGGAACGAAGGTCATTTCTGAAGGTTTTCAAAATTTTGAATCCATTTCTACAGCTCATTTTTCCTTCTGAGGCATTCTTCTCACTGTTTAGCTTCAGGGAAGCTTTCAGGGCCACCAAGGCCATTTCAGTGCTTGAGCTGTTTGGGGGCTATGTTCATCCGTTTTTGGTGATTCAAAAGCCTATGTATGCTATTTTCGACCTTCTGAGTCTAATGGAAGAGGGTTAAAAACCAATTGAGGTCATCTTCACCTCTAAATTATCCATGCAAGTTTAAAGGGCCACCAGGGCCAATTGGGGAAAGTACTGTATAAGGTACAAAATTCACTGTTTAGTGTTTGGGAAAGAGCATGTTTGGCTAATTCCTATCTTTTGATTCTGTATTTACAGTCAGATCTGTCCTTTGAGACACCCATATTCTTGTATTAGCCTTTGTAGCGTTTTTAATACAAGAGGACAAGCCTAGTTGGAGAGGTTTGATCCAGCAGATGTAGCCCAGAGGGGGGGTGAACTGCTTTATCATTTTGATGTCTTTATTTGCTGAAGATGATATGCTAAACGAAACTGATATAAAGTATTAAACATCAAATAAATATAACTTGCATACACACATAATCACCTGTTCAGCTACAGAAAGTTATTTGTCTTATTCTGCAAGGCCTTAAACTTCAAGTATGTGTATGTCAAAGACTTCTAAGTGTTTACTTTGTTATTTCTTTAAGCAGAGCCTGTAGAGGGCCAGGTAGCCTCTGGAACTCATCCTCTTTTTAGAGGTGACATGTCCGGTGAATGCCCCTACAGTCTATCTCTGTATAAGAAATAACAAGTTTATACATTTTTAGAGGTCATGTGGAGTGTCTAGCTCACAGTTGAAATTATTGGAAATGGATACCTTGCACCCTTAAACAAGTACATTCCATTTTCATATCATGACTCATGCCATCATTCTTCACAAAAAATTGGGGTCTTAAGCACTCTGGCTGTTAGGGCTCTTAGAATTTCTGACCCTAATCATCTAAATGAAGAAATTAAACAATTAACCTCTGTTTTCAAAAACATAGGATACAAGGAGTTTAGTATTAAGAAAGTTATAAAAAAAGCTCAGGATAAGGTCCTCTCTAGGGATCCTGGGGAAAATAGAAAAGAAAATTGTGGGAAAGTTTACCTCCCATTCATTTAGGGGATTACGGATAAGATTGCAAAAATTCTAAAAAAGAAAGACATAAACACTCAGTTTACAACATGTGGAACAATTAGGAAAATGATGAGATCAGTCAAGAATAACATAGATCATCAACAACTCAAGGGTGTGTACAATATTGTTTGCTCATTTTCCAAGAGTTATATCAGGGAAACAGGACGATCTCTGAAAATAAGACTTAAAGAGCATGGAGCTGATATTAAGAATGGGAGATCCCGTACATCAGCCCTTGTGGAACACTCATCCAAAACCAAACATCATGTGTGTTTAGAAGACGCCAAAATCATTGCAAGAGAGGATCATTATCAAAAGAGGAAAATCAGAGAGGCCATCGAAATTATGAAATTTCCTCAGAACCTCAACAGGGACAATGGGAGCGAGATTAGTGGAAATTGGCTTCCCCTGATTAGACAAATAAATCCCTCCAAATCTTTTGTAGCTTAGTATCACTGGTTTCTCCCCAAAATAAAATAAAATTAATTAATTAATTAATTAATAATAACCAATATAACAAAATAAAATTTATTCTAATGACTATGAATTATAGTAACATTAGTTTTATAAATTAACATTTGGAAAATTATAAAAATTAATAAATTAATTAATATATTAATTAAATTAATTAATTATTTATTAAATAAATAAATTAAATAGGTTACTTATTTATCAATTAGATGCTTAGGGTTTAATTAATTAACATAAAAAGGAGAAAAAAATAAACATAAAATCATCAAAACAAAAATTATAAAATTAATTAATTAATTAATTCAATTAATCAATTAAATTAAATTAATTAACTAAACCAATTAAATATTTTACTTCTCTCATTAGTCTTAACCGGTTGTATCTATTAAGAATTAATAATTAATTTATTTAAAATAATTATAATTAGAATAATTAAATTAAAATAAATAATTAAAACTAAAATAAATAAAATAATAATAAAAATTAAATTAATATATGTAGGTTAAGTCGGCTTTCACTATTTAGGATTAATTAAGTTTATATATACGTTGGTCGGAGGGTTCTTCTCTCAAAAAACAATCATTCATAATCTACCATTTTTTGGTCCTGATGATGGACCCCCTTTGGGGTTCGCAACGTTGACATGATGAATATAATATTGTGGATAATACGGATCATACTACAGCATTAAAATGGTTCATGGGTTTAGGAGAACCTACAATCATTTCTTGGGATGACATGAAGAAAACATTTCTTAAAAAGTATAAAGCCTATTGTAGGCCTAGGAACTCAAAAGAGGATGTTTTTAGAATGACACAACAAGAAGATGAAAGTTTAGAAGAATATTTGGAAAGATTTTCTTACAATCTTCAAAAATCTAAACAACACTCTCTGAACTTAGATACCATCCACATAATATTTCTAAAAGGTATAAGAGATGAATATCTTGACATTTTGAATGTAATGGGCAAGGGTGATATTTCAAACTTGTCATTTCATGAAATTGCAGATCTATCTCAAAAATATTCAAGAGGAAGATCAAAAACTGGAAGGAGAGATATTAGTTCAAAAGCAGCAAAATCAGTAGCAGGAGGGGTAACAAGAGCAGAGATAGGGAGTTTACTGGAAAACTTCAAAACTGATCTTCTAAGTACATTAGGGACACAAGTAGATGTTCTGAAAGCAAACAAGAAGAAATAGGAACAAGAAAAAATCTTAGCAATCTTTTGTCCCAAATGTAGAAAGAAGCATCCATTAAGAGAATGTCCTTTAGATAGTATTCAGGTATGTGGCCTGTGCATAGAAAACCATTCAACAAAAAACTGTCTAAAGTTGAAAGAATTGCAAATGAATCCAATGGAAGAAGTACAAAGAGTAGAAGTCTTTTACTATGTGGCACCAAGAAGGCCTTGGAAGGCAAGGATTCCTCAGCAATACCATAAAAAATTCCCTCAACAAAACTATTAGTATCCTCCTCAAAATTCTTGGAATACCCCAATGTCATGGCAAGCTTGGCCTCCACAAAAATATCAAAACCAACATACACAAGGTTGAAGAGGATATAGTTATGGAAATCAGCCACCTCAACAAATGTATCCTCAACAATACCAACAGAAATACCAGTAACAATATCAAAAGCCATTTCCATACCAACTGTTTCAACAATATCCTCCATCCATGCCATTTCTGCAACAAAATTCTGCACCATTATTAACTCAACCACGGCAGCTACAGCTACCTTCGAACTAGCCTAGACCAACTCAACTACCATCTCAGCCAGTAGCAAATCCAAGTAACAAAATGGATAAACTTGCATACAATGTGGAAGAAGCAACATATTTTCCAACATACTCCATTCTTCCCATAAATTATGTCCATTTGAGGTCTGGGAAAGTATTGCATAAGAATTCTCCTCTGATCATAAAAAAACCAGCTAAACAAGGAGAACTACCTAAAACATCACATTCAGAAAATCAAATTCAGAAAGGAAAAACTGTAATAACTCAAACACCACCCTATCCAGAAAGGTTAGTATAGCAAAAAACTCAAATGTCTCTTCCTGAATTTGATATTTTGGATGAATTAAAAACCGCTTATATCAAAATTCCTTTATTATAGGCAATAAAAGGCTAAAACAGTAAAGGAGTTATGCATCAAGAAAATTGGTAAAAAGAAAAAGGATCCTACTACAATCCAAGTCATTGGAAAACTAACTAGCCTCATGTCTACAAAGACAGCAGTCAAAAAATATATTGACCCTAGTATCCCTATGGTTACTATCTCAATAAATAATTTTTCAGTTCCAAACAGTTTAATAGATTTGGGAGCAGCTATAAATGTAATGACTACAGAGACAATGAAACATTTGGAATTAAACAACATTATATCTACTGCTACCATTTTAGAGTTAGCAGACAGATCTAAGTTTGTACCAGAAGGAATATTAGAAGATATCATAGTCTCTCTGGATTCAAGGGAGTATCTTGTAGACTTCCTCATTTTGTAGCCAAAAACAAACTTAGGAGGACATCCTCTAATCTTAGGTAGACCATGGTTAGCCACTGCTGATGCCTTTATAGGATGCAAATCGGGAAGTATGATTATTGCACATGGGGATGAAAGAAAGCACATCACACTTTATTCTCCAGCACAAGCACCTTCTTTATTATCATTGCTTGAAGGACAAGAACAAAAACAACTAAATCAGTTCTCAGTATTAACCAAGTCTTTGACCTTAGAGAAGAAGAGGAGAATGAAGATCTATTGGATCTTTTCATCTCAGAACTGGATATTTCAGAGCAACTTAGAGTATCCCAGTATGAAATTGCAAGTAATATTTTGAACCACTATTTTCAGGAAACCTACACAATTCAATCATTGCAAGATTCATTCACAAATATTTTTCCTGTTAACACAATTACCAATTCAAAAACTAAAACTATTGAGATTTATCCTGGAAAACATTTGAATATTGGTAATAACTTACAAGTGTCGCAAGAATAAGAGGTAATAGCATTGTTAATTAAATATTCAAAAGCTTTTTCCTAGGATTACACAGATATGCAGGGGATTCATCCCAACACATGTATCCAGCACATCTATATTGATGACCATATCAAACCAGTAATGCAACCTCAAAGGAGGATGAACCCCATGATGAAGGAAATTGTGAAAGAAGAATTACAGAAATTGTTACAAGTTAGATTCATCTATCCTATTTCTAACAGTCAATGGGTTTATGATGAGCCCCAAATTTGGTAACATTTTGGGCTCATTTGGCCTAACTACCCTTGCTCAACCCTTCATTTTTCATAACTTATGCATCATTTTTTAGTATATTTATGTCATTTGTACGAATGAGGGCAGTCACTATTCCTAGGTGGCTAACACATGTTTATTTCAGGTTTTTTGACATTTAATGGAGCAAAACCACGCAGATGAGGGCTAGGAGACAGCCAAGATGGGATTGAGGTTTTGTAGGAAGGTTGTCCACAGCATTGAATGGCCTTCCTCGTGATCTCCACCCCCAACTCCGAGCTCCAACAGCCACCACCACCGAGCTAGAAGGAAGCCAAACGGATTTTGAGGAAGTAGCAGATTACTCTTAGTTTGGTCAGCCAAACCCCACTAATTTAGGAGGCCAGCTTGGCCCTCGTAATGTATAAATGATGAGGCTATAGCCTTCGATGGGGACTTTTTTGAAACTTTGTTGCATATTCTGAACTATGAGTTGATAGCTCTGTTTTGCTCTTTGTAAGCCATTTTTGGCATGTTATTTGACTTATGACTATTATCTTTTAATGAAAAGCAGGCAGATTTGAGTTCAATTCTGAGTTCTTAGAGGAGCCATAGCTCTCGGGGTTGGGCCCAACCTGAGAGCAATAGGCCTCCTTCCTTTGTATTGTTACCTTTCTTTCAACATTGCGTTTCTTTTCCTTTACATGCATTTGGAAACACAGTTTGCTGAGTTGAATTTCTTGGTGTGGTCAAGTAGGTTAGTTTTATGAACAAAGTTGCTTTCAGTAGTTTATATTAGAGTAAGGAGATTGGAGTTAATCAAAGTTCCAAAAAGGGTTGACTGCACACTCACTTCCACCTCTGTTTAGGGACTGGAATTGCAGACCGTGCCACCCACCAAAAACATTGTTTTACATGTTCGTGCAAGCTTTGATGCAATGTTCTCGGTTGTAGCAGCGTCCACGCGTTCAGATCTTGTGGAATGAATCTTTTCTTCAGTACCATGCAAGAGTTTCCTTACAAAATCACGTTGTTGTTCTGTGGTTTCATAAAAACAGTTAGAATAGGTTGATGAAATTTCGGTTATGTGCAAGACATGGATGATTTGTTTCATTTACACTGTGCAGTCCTACTCCCTCACTCCCTTATCCTTCTAAGTCGTGCCTAGGCCATCCACTCATCTCTCAGTTAGACCACTTGCCTCCTAACTCTTCTATCGCCCATGTGATTCTACCTTTTCGGCCTTCCATTTCCTCTAACCTCCTCTAGACCAACCAGCTTTGCACACCCCCTCTTCATCTCATCTCTCTGTCCATAAGCCATCACAAGCTCCCCTCCTACCTCCCTGTCCATCCATATAGCCTCTTCCACTCATCCATCACCCAAAAATCCTATTGCAGAACATCCTGTAGGAATTACTGAACTTCCTATAGAAATTCTAAACATCCTGTAGAACCCCTGCAGACTTCCTGTAGAAGCTTGTAAACACGGTTGCCAGGCATCTAAAATTTGTGAACTTCTTTGAAAGGATGTTAGGGATTCCTTAGACCCTCTCTAAACCTTCCTGACCTTTTCCAAGCATTTCCCTCCTTGATCTATCCCTGCACAGTCAAGACCCAGTTAGAAGCACACACATAATAATTCCAACAACTTGAACAAAAATACAAAAATATGCTTTCTTTATATCAAAGTAGTCTAGACACATGCATCTCACCTTCCTAGAAGTAATGGCACCTCTTTCAGTAGTTTGCATTCCCACCTTTGCATTAGTAGGACTAGCTGGTAGAATTAGGGTTTGCTAGGGTTTTCATCTCTTGTTGGCTTTCAGTTCCTTCCTACAGTAGGTTAATTTCCTTTGAGATAGCTTTCGTTCATCGGTTAAAAAGCTTCTTCTGAGAACTCATAGAAGTTGGCTTAAGCCCTAGCGGACTTGTGCCAGCTGACCAAGTGACAGCTGCGACAAGAACTAGTACTTGTGCATACAACACCGTCGCTTCCAAGTTTGTTACGAACTACCGGGTTGATAAAATTAGAGAAGGAAGCTCCAGGAGTTGTAGCATTATTGCTACAATACTGGAGCCCACCATCTTTTTGGCGTCGTTGCCGGGGAAGCGTCAGAGTATTAGTAATTGTTGCTTTTCTTCTATTTTCCTACTCTCTTCTGCTAAGTAGTTTATTTCATTTCCATTCTGCAAAAGTAGCATAGACATTTCCTGCTTTCATAGATTAACATTTCAATTCCGCAATTTCATTTTTTGCAAGCGTAGATTAGCATTTCAATTCTGCAAGCGTAGACTAGCATTTCCATTCCTGCAATTTCATTTGAGCAAAGTAGATTAGTTCTTTCCTTCTTTCATTTCAATTCTGCAAGATAGGTAGTTGTAGATCAATCTGTTTCAGTTTTTGCAGGTACCAGAGAAAAAAAAACAAAAGCAATCAAAAGTCTTTCCATTTCATGCCTCGTAGGAATCGAGATAAAACAGGCAAATTCTTACCCAACACCCCCACTACATCACTGAGTCACCCTTCTCTCTTCTTTGGTGACAGTGATCCTGAAGAACCTATAGGTGAACCTCCTGAGATATACGAAGATCCTATAGCAGAAGAAGAGTTAGAGACCATTCCATCTGAAGCTATGGCTGAAAATAGGGGAGAAGATGAGAGAATAGAAGGTGCCTTCCCCATCTGAGAGACCAATGGAGACATGAAAATGAAGAACATTAGCCCCTCCGCTTTACCTCACTTCCATGGACTGACTACTCAAGATCCTAACACCTTCCTGTTTGAGTTTGTTGTCCTTTGTCGAACCTATGACTATACTGAAGATGAGCAGAAGCTGAAACTCTTCCCCTCAACCCTTAAGGATGCAGCATTACGATGGTTCATAGGCTTACCTGGGAACAGTATCACCACTTGGGCTCAGATGCAGCAAGCTTTCAATACCAAGTACCGGGACTACTGTAGGTCCAAGGAAACCAAGGGAGAAATCTTTCGGATGACCATGGGAAATGATGAGTCCTTAGAGGATTACGAGGAAAGGTTCCAACTTAGCTATAAAAGGGTCAGGTGCACACTTGACCCTGAATCCCTCAAGTTGGTCCTGCTCTGAGGAGTCCCTGAAGACCTCTTAGATACCCTTCACATGTTAGCTGGAGGAGATGTTTACCAACTGTCTTATGAGGACATAAAGAATGTGTTTAGAAACCACTCTAGGGCAGCCCGGAAAAGAGGTAGAGGAAACCACCTCTCAGCTGGTATTCCTTTCTCCAAACATGAGTTTACAAATCAATTAGAGGATCTCAAGAGTGAGGTGAGACATACCATTGCCATGCAACTTGATACATTCTGAATCCAGCAGAAGAAAGAAGAAGCTGAGAGGGCCTTGGCTATCTTCTGCCCTAGGTGTACAAGGAAACACCCTAAGAATGAATGCCCATTACATTCGGTCGAAGTATGTTTTGTTTGTGAGGAGGACCACCCCACAAACCAATGTCCAACCTTACCTGGGCTTAAAGCCATGTATCAAGGGACAGAAGCACCCACTGAACCTCTCTATTTTCTCAACCAAAGGAGGCCACAAGGACCTAGACCTTACCAGCAGGGGATGCAAGGGACACCCCAAGCTTATTACAGCCCCAACCAATCTACCCCTATGCCTTCCTGGGGTCCCCCTGCTCATCCTTCCTGGTCTATGCCTCCTCCATGGTCTTACCCACCTCAGTACCATACTCAACCCACTACTCATTCATATCACTCACATGCCCAGCCACAGCCTCAGTGGAATGCACCTCAATCGGGGTGGAGGCCCCAGTACAATACTCCTCCCGCCATTTTGCCTCCACCACCAGCTCAACCACAACCATTACCTCCTGCTCCTCCAAGGCAACCTCAAATGCCTGCTCAACCGAACCCGAACCCCAACAACAGACAGGCCCAACAGGTATATACTGGGGAAACATCATGCCCTACCTATGCTGTGGAGATCCAGGAGATCAATCTGCGATCTGGAAAGACTCTTCCGGATCGCCAACCTCCTCCCCCAGAGGACGAGGAAGATAAATAGGAAAGTGAACCAAAGGCTATTCCACCCTTTCCTAAGAGACTAACAGCCACCACACAACCCAACCTAGAGGAGGATGAGCTTCTGGGAGAGCTCAAACAGTTGTGTGTGAAAATACCACTTCTCCAAGCCATCAAAGATGTACCAATATACAACAAACTGGTTAAGGAAAAGTGTTTCAGACACCCAGGCAGGTGAAAGAGGGATGCTTCAACCATCAATGTCATAGGACAACTGTCTGACCTTATGTTGGGACAAGTCATCTGCCCAAAGTATCTAGATCCTGGGAGTCCTGTAGTATATGTCTACATCAATGGCACCATCATACCTCACACCTTGATTGATCTGAGGGCTGCCATTAATGTGATGACCAGAGATACCATGCTCAAACTCAACCTTCAGGGTTCCTTGAGGAAGACCTCGACAGTCCTACAACTAGCAGATCGCTCCAGCGTGACTCCTGAAGGGATTGTGGAGGATGTCTTGGTCTCTGTTGACTCTTGGGAATACCCTGCAGATTTCTTGGTTCTGCAACCAAAGGCAAAGCTCACTGGATATCCTCTTATTTTGGGAAGGCCTTGGTTAGCCACTGCAGATGCTTACATAATCTGCCGTGCAGGAAACATGACCATCAAAAATGGTCCTATGTCCAAGCAGCTAGTCCTATACCCTCCTTCCCAACCCTCATTAGAGCATGACTTACCACTTTGGTTGGAGGAAGGAGAAGAGGATGAGGTGTACTCAGCACCTTTGTGCACCTTAGACACCACTAGGGTAGACCCCCCAACTGAGGATGATTTGATCGAGACCTTGATCCAGAATCCACCTCCCAGTGCATTGTCCTTAGAGGAATTGGTGGAGGATGCCCAAGCCAGCACCTTAGTGGACCTTTGTGCTACCAACCTTGTCACTCCCAGAGTCAAAAATGTGGAGTTCGGCCCTGAGAGAATGTTAAAGATTAGCTCCTCCCTATCTCCTTCCCAGGGAAAGGAGCTGTGTAGTCTGTTGGCCAGTCATCTAGATGCTTTTGCTTGGAGCTATAAGGAGATGAAAGGAGTCCATCCTTCGGTCTGTACCCATCACATCTACATCAAAGAGGATTGTAAATCGGTTAGGCAACCCTAGAGGAGAATGAATCCAGCCCTTAAGGACATCGTCAAGGAAGAATTGCAAAAACTGTTGGATGCCGGATCCATTTACCCCATCTCGGATAGCGAATGGGTGTCCCCTCTGGTGTTGGTGCCCAAGAAAAATGGGAAGTGGAGAATCTATGTGGACTACCGAGAACTGAACAAAGCTACCAAGAAAGACCATTTTCCTCTACCTTTCATAGATCAAGTGTTGGATGGACTGGCAGGAAAGAAGTTTTTCTCTTTCTTAGATGGGTTTAGCAGGTACAACCAAATCCAAATCAGCCCGAAGACCAAGATAAGACCACCTTCACTTGTCCTTGGGGTACCTTTGCCTACTGAGTTCTTCCCTTTGGGCTATGCAATGCTCCTGCTACCTTCCAGAGAGCCGTCTTGAGCATCTTTTCTGAGTTGGTCCATGATGCGGTGGAAATCTATATGGATGACTTCACTCCTTATGGGTCCAACTTCCAGGAAGCATTGTCCAATCTGGGAAAAGTCCTAACCAAATGCATTGAGATGAACCTGTCCCTTAGTCCTGAAAAATATGAATTCTTGATGACTGAAGGGACCGTGCTAGGCCATACCATTTCTTGCCAAGGGTTACAGGTGGATCCTAACAAAATTGCTCTCATCAAGAAGGTTCCACCTCCTCAAAAGGTAAGGGATGTTCGGAGTTTCCTAGGATTAGCAGGGTATTACAAGAGATTCATTAAATACTTCAGCAAGCTAGCCTCATCGTTGTTTGGCCTGTTGGCAAAAGATGTGGAGTTTAAATGGACTGACAATTGTCAGAGGGCTCTGAATGAATTAAAGGACAAGTTGGTGTCTGCCCCAATCTTGAGAGGTCCAAACTGGGCCCTACCTTTCCACATCCACATTGATGCCTCGAACAAAGCCACAGGGGCAGCCTTAGGACAAGTTGAACAAAAACTTCCGTATGCCATTTACTTTGTTAGCAAAAACTTATCCAAAGCATAACTGAATTACACTGTAACTGAGAAAGAATTCTTGGCTGTGGTCCATGCACTGAACAAGTTCCGACATTATATCACTGTCTATCAAACATTTGTACATATTGATCATGCTGCAATTAGATATTTAATGAATAAACCAGATGTGAATGCTCGTATTATTAGATGGTTACTTTTGTTGCAGCAGTTTGATTTGACTATCGTTGACAAACCAGGTAAAGAAAATGTTGTTGCTGACTTTTTATCTAGATTGGATTTATCTACAGATGAGGATGGAACAGTGGATGACCAGATGCCCGATGAACATCTGTTTGCTATTTCAGTACTCTCTTCATGGTTTGCTAATATAGCAAACTACCTTGTTTCAGCACAGTCCCTCCGCACCTATCCTCAAGAGAGAAGAGCATAATCATCAGAAAAAGTGCCTCATTCACTTGGATCGGGGGCAACTTGTTCAAGCTTGGCCCTGATCAGATCTTAAGGCATTTTGTAAGGGAGGAGGAAGTCTTTGATATCCTCCTCACCTGTCATGATGGGCCTTGTGGAGGACATTTTGCAGCAAAGAGGACTGCCTTCAAAATCCTGCAGGCAGGCTACTATTGGCCCACACTTCATCAAGATGTCAGAAGGTATATCAACCAATGTGACCGATGCCAAAGAATGGGGAAACCGACTCAAAGGGATGAGATGCCTCTCCAACCTCAAGTGACTCTTGAGCCATTTGAGAAGTGGGGTATGGATTTTTTGGGTCCAATCAACCCTCCTTCGAGGCAAAGCTCTTACATCATTGTGTGCACCGACTACCTGACAAAGTGGGCAGAAACTAAGGCAATCAAAGCAGCGACAGAAGAAAAGGTGGCTGAGTTCTTAAGAGAAAATATCTTCTACAAATTTGGCTACCCAAGAGAGCTAGTCACCGATCAAGGAAGCCAGTTCACATCCAACTTAATTGAGTACCTACTAGCTCATCACAAAATCAAGCATAGGACTTCCACCCCTTATCATCCTCAGGCAAATGGGCAAGTGGAAGTCACCAATAGAGCATTGGAAGGGATTTTGACTAAGGTGGTGAGCAGCAGTAGGAAAGATTGGGCAGATCGCCTGGTTGAGGCCACATGGGCTTACAACACCACTTGGAAGACCACAACCGGCTTCACACCTTATGAGCTAGTCTATGGAAAGAGAGCTTTGTTGTCAATTGAATTTGAATACAACACTTTGAGGATGGAAGCTCAGCTGGACCTAGATCTCAGCCATGCCCAACAAGAAAGGTTATTGTAGCTGAATGGATTGGACGAGCACTGAATGCAGGCCCTCCTTCACTCATAAGTGGTTCAACTTCAGAGAAAGGTGTGGCATGACCAACACCTCAATGACAATCAATTTCAGCCAGGAGATTGGGCGTTGTTGTATGATTCCAGGCATAAAGATTTCAAGGGGAAGCTGAGAACCAGATGGCTGGGACCATATGCAGTGGAAAAATGTCATGACAATGGATCTGTTCTTATTCGGACCATTGATGAGGAGGTCATCCCCATGCTTGTCAATGGGCATCGACTGAAGATCTACAGGAAACCTCTCTCAAGACAAGAGTTCATCAAAACCGTGGAGAAATCAGTGTTGGTCATAGAGAAGGGTTCTGCCTCTGTTTTGGGCATACCCTGAAAGATCTTAAAAAAAAAAAAAGATCCTTAGGTGAAAACCTTTCTGAGGCTCCCAAGGCAGATGGTAGGGGTGAAAACCTCATTGAGGCGCCCCTGTTGTCTTTCAAAAAAAAGGGAAGAAAGAGATTTGAAAAAGATCCTTGAGTGAAAACCTCTCTGAGGCGCTTAAGGCAGATGGCAAGGGTGAAAACCTCATTGAGGTGCCCCTGCTGTCTTTCAAAAAAAAAAAAAAAAAAAACAATAAACAAAAAAACAAGGACAACAAGTTCACAATGTGGCAATGCATGCAGGTTGCAGGTATTCTATGAAGGAGAGGAGGTCTCTCAACTCAAAGTCAAGGGTCCTTATCATGCTACCAGGTGACCTCACTAGCACCTCCTCCGAAAACACTCATCTTCTCCAAGGTATGGGCACGATTTCATCACAGCTTAGTCTTCTACAGGAAGCTGCAGACTTTCTACAGGAAGTTCTGTATTTCTACAGGAAACTTCCTGTAGAAGTTTTGGACGGCTTAGAACTAATTGTGTGGGGAGATCTAACGACCACGGTTCGACATGGAGGCATGAAAGCTACTATTTTCTCCATCACACACTGTTGTCACCTCCTTCTACCACCCCAGTTGACATGCAATCAAAGTACCTGCACAATCAAAACAGATCATTGAATTATCAAGAGGAAGCAATTCTTAAATGAAAAAAGATGTCGAGATGCCATGCAATACCCATCACAACTATCCAAGGGCCCTGCGAGCGTGATCATGATGCCACTGTCTTCACCGTTCAGCATGCACCCGAGGAGGAAAAACTGCTACAGGACATCCTACAGGAATCCCGTAGCAGTTAAGCCAACTAGAGTGTACACCATTCAATCGCCTGCAACATGCAATAATAAAGCGGGCACATGCAGCCGAGTCACAAGCTTCATCATCAGCAGCCTGCGAAGAGGAACCTCCGGGCCTGTGCAATTAAGCAGCAGCAAGCAAATCTAGTCATCGTCGTCCTGAAGCCTGGAAAATCATGTCGCGGCCGCACAGGTAAGTGCCTCGCCCTTTCTTTCGTCGAATTACATGAATACTACTTTGAAATGTTTGCAAGTATGAAATGAATGGGTTGAGCGGTCGTATGGCCATTCGACTGGCCACGTCGACCAGTCAGATGGTCTAGTCGGATGTGTAAAAGGTGGTCGTGGCAAGAAGAACGGGTAGTGGACATGTGAGAGCCATCCAGTCGGGGAGAAGCGCGTTTTAACAGAAATTTCGGCGGCGTATCTACAGAGAATGATGCGGCAGTCAGGGAACTTGCAGTAGAATGATTAAGTGATGTCGTCCAACGGTCCGGCAGGGACAGCTCACCCCCGCGCCACGGATTCCGCCGGATTCAAATCTATCGGCTAGATTGCCACCCCACGCATTTATCATCAGCCGTTTAGAAGTCGAGTGAGCATCCGGATTCCTCTGAAGCTCGACACTCCAAGTCTTCAGCCTGTTCAAACGTCTGATAGCAGCATAAAGGGCGCAGAACCACTGCAGTGTTCTCCAGAACCCGTGCGCTGCTTCTACAGGAAAGCTCCGCTACAGGAAGCTCACTGCCACGAGGAAAATTGGGCTCTTCATGTCAAAGGTGGCGAATTAAAAAGGAATTATCATCGAAGTGTATGTAAGGTTCCCTACAGGATATGATTTGTAATTAAGCCCTGTTAAGGCTCATCTGGAGATAGTCTTCGTGAATTGTATGCGTGGCAGAGGTGTAATTCCACGCTCTATCCAAAAAGGCTAGTTTTTTTGCATCCACCACCTCCAGCTAACGTAGCCATTTTCACCATGCCGGGTGGGTTCATCAGAAAGGAACCAACCAACTCAAAGAAACTAAGAGAGAACCCTGAGGTGGTAGAGTTGTTCACTCGCGCGCAATGGATGTCGTTCTGTGACAAACTGCAAGGGTATGATGATGAGGTGGCAGAGGAGTTCTTGCGAGCTCTGAAGCCAAAATCAAAGACATTAGTCACCGTCAATTTCAGGGGTTTGAGTCTCAGACTCACCCCACAGTTCATCAGTCGAGTTACTGAGCTCCCAATGGGGGTACCATGGGACAAAGAAGAGAGGAAATTAGGCCAGAAGGCTAAGAAGGAATTCTTTCCACCAGAGGAGCAATTCTCAGAGGATAAGAACGGGGTTCGCAGAACCAGCTTACTGCCACTTTGGAGCGAAGTCAGCCTCCAAATTATGAAATACATCACTTGCGAAGGACGGTTTAACATTGTGTATGGGTACCATTTTCGGCTACTCGCAGAATTAAGGCATCAGATGGACCTACCTGCAGAGAACAAACTAAGTATTCCCTATTTTCTACTGCAGTTTATGACTGAATGTGCCACCAAGTTGAGAGAAGGCACACCAGACCAGGTAGCTCATCACGGGCTCATTAAGCTCCTCGTGGAGGATGCACTCCACACATACAAAGTCCCTCTCTCATGGGAAGCCTTCCGAAATTTGACTAAGGATGGCGATATAAAAATGTTGACTGAAAAGCTTGGTTCCTCCAGCAGCAAGGAGAAGGAGTCAGTACCCGCAGGGAAGAAAGAAAAAGGCCAAAGACCCACGGCCAAAGCACCGAAGACAGAGCCAAAGGAGAAACAAGAGAAAAAGGGTGCCAAAGAGAAGGATGACACACCCATATTAACGCCCAGAGAGAAAAGATTACAAAGTAGGGTGGACAGGACTGAGCCAGTCCACGTCAGTAAGGGCACCTCGACAGCAGCCTCGACCAAGTCAAAAAGCAAAACACACTCAGCAAAACAAACTAAAACGGTGCCACCTGTTCCTACAGGAAAACCAAAACCGGCTTCTACAGGAAGCCAGAAATCAGCTGAAAAAGGGCCTTCTACAGGAAGCCCTGAGAAAAGAAAACCCAAGGAAAAGAAAGCCGACGTTCTTGCAAGGGAGGCAGCAGCCATGCTGGCCACCCTCAGTACACCTCCTAAGCCAAAGGAAAATAGAAAGAGGGAGGCCCCTCTATATTTTAAAGCTAGGAGAAGTGTGAGAATAAAAACGGGCAAGCCACAGCCTCCATCCAGCAGCCCAATCACTATAGAGGATGCCCCTACTTCACCCAGGGAGAGGTCCCCCTCAAAGATATCAGTCACCTATGAGAGGGGGAGCCCGAAAACAACTACTTGGAAAGAGAGGTTGGACCAGTTGGCCTCAAAAGCCCGGCTGCAGGATGCTGAGGCTGCTCTACAGGAAACCTTAGCCCAGCTTAAGGAGACAGAGAGAATGGAAGGAGAAGCACCCTCATCACCACCGAGGGAGGACGAAGTAGAGCCACCAAGAGAGGAAGAGAAAGAGCATATTCCAGAGCCTAGCCCTCAGCCAAGTCTGAGCTCATATTACAACTTCTTAGAAGCTGGCAAAATTATACCACAGAAATTCACTGTGCCACTATTCTTTGCATTGGAGGAAGAGCGAGTACGAACCCACACGTGGATGAAAATAGCCAAATCAAAAGGTGTGGCGGACATAGGCCCCTTGGAGGAACAACTCAAGGAGGCAAGAAAGGAATTAGCTATGGCTAAACACGTGGAAAATTGCCAGCGGGTGTTCCTACAGGAAGAAAACGAAAAACTTAGACTGCAGCTACAGGAGCTGAGGAGAGGAACATGCACATCCTCAGGGGACATCACAGCAGAACAGCAAGGCAGAAAGGAACTGCAAATCGGTCTTGGGGAGCCAACCACGCATCTACAGGAAACAGAACTGCAAGCACAAATTGAGGTGCAAGCTCTCAGACAACAGCTGCAGCAGAAAGAGGCACAATTGGCCTGCATGGCCAGTTAGGCCATGGATGCTATACAATGCAAACAGCCGGCCAAATCCTATGGCCTGTACCTGAGAGACCAATGGCTACAATTTCAAATCAATACCTTGGCGCAAAGGGGTATCTCTCAGCTCCAATACCCGCAGCAATTAACTGAATTATGCAATACTAGTTCATCAGAGGATAAGGCCAAACTATCGGAGTTCTACCTCCATAATTTGGTCCTTCCTAATGTGACTTCATGGGATCCAAACACGGTCTTAGGGGATATGCAGTTAATGGCATTTGCCTCATGGTTGAACCATGAAGACAAAAAAGCAGCAGAAGCCAAAGTGGTCATGAACCGAGAGCTGAATGAGCCATTACTAATTAGAGCAGAACCAGGGGATCCAACTGCATTAATATCAGCACACCAATAGTTATCCACCGACCCTCAAGCTTCATTGAAATATATGGATCAACAGGCCCAGGCCATAGCGCATTTCGAGGATATGGAGAGACTGTTAGGGGACAACTATGTTCAAGCTTGCACCCGGAAATGGAATACATTGGCCCACAGTCTAAAAATCAGAGAATATCATACTCCAACTTGAATGAGGGAAGCTCTAGTACGGGTGCCCCTTTATAAGAAATCCATGCAAAACTTCCAGGCCAGCTGGATTGGCCTCAAGCTAAGCCCACCTCTGCTGTTAGGATTGATGGAAGGCAGCACAGAGAGAGATGAGCATGAACAGTGGGAAGAGGTGGAAAGAAAGGCTGGGTTCCATGTCAGTAAGGAGGACACTACTGCAGAAGCTTGGGATGTGAGGGTGGCAGTAAAGGCAATTGTTGGAGAGGTAAATCCCCTCTGCGGACAGAGGCAATCCCACTAGCCCAAAATGGGTCTAGCAACAATCAATTCACGCTACTATGCAAGTTCCTAGTTGCATACTAAAAGTGGATTACGAAAACCAACCTGGAGTCCAACGCTAAAGTTGAAGAAGAGTTGATACTCCCGTTCCCTTGCTCCGGCAGGTCACAATCCTTGCGATTCCCGCGTATGGATACCTGCACATGCAAAGA
Source organism: Pinus tabuliformis (assembly GCA_031772625.1). Lineage (NCBI taxonomy): Eukaryota > Viridiplantae > Streptophyta > Pinopsida > Pinales > Pinaceae > Pinus > Pinus tabuliformis. The sequence continues at coordinate 527,288,179 of CM062813.1, read as the reverse complement.
ACGAAACGAATACAAGCATAAAATCCACTAAAATACAACTATATTTCAGTCAGAAAGGAAATAAATCAAACATTATCATGATGAACAATGAGATTGGAACCATAGCAGTAGTCGTTTATTAATGAATAATCAACAGAGAAAGATACAACCACGGTTCTGACGTTGAACCTCTCCTCTGGCTGGGCAAGAAGCTATGTATGTCTTGCAATAGACCTTCTTTCTCTCAGACTTCCGGCAGCATAACCTCCCTATGCTTCAAGACTCTTACTATCACTCAAGACAAGCATAATCACAACTAGCATTACTCAAAAACTAGCTTGTCTAATGCATGAGGACAAACTTTTATAGATGGAGAAGGGAGGAAGATACAATGCATCAGGACACCCATTGCGGATTGGCATTATCTCCGAAAAGCCGCTGTGGATAGATGTCAAGGATAGATGATGACTCTCTACCTCTATCAGATAAACTTTATCCTCAAAAGACTTCGTGATCTGAAGGGAAAAAACATCTGGGCGCGCGTTTGTCAAAAATCATTACCAAACTTGGTTGGCGCAGGTGTTGTTACAAGACATAGCGCCAATGGTCACACCCTCTTTTTAGGATCTCAGTGATTGGCGCGGGTAAGACATTGTGGACCCGCGCTAATGGGAAAAGGGCACTTTTCAGGGATATTTTGCAGAAGGTGTCTTCAGGGAACATGAAGTACATACTCAGGGAAACATAATGCAAGTGTTTTTAGGTTATGTCACTGCTCACAGGTCCCGAAATGCATCCTCCAACGTACGGAAACAGGGGTAACAGGGACGGTGACCAATGGTGACAAATTATTGTGTAACAGCAATGAAGGATGAGGAGCTGGATTAGTTGCTCAAGGATGAGCAATCATTTTAGCTGGGGGGTGATGATGAGCCCCAAATTTGGTAACATTTTGGGCTCATTTGGCCTAACTACCCTTGCTCAACCCTTCATTTTTCATAACTTATGCATCATTTTTTAGTATATTTATGTCATTTGTACGAATGAGGGCAGTCACTATTCCTAGGTGGCTAACACATGTTTATTTCAGGTTTTTTGACATTTAATGGAGAAAAACCACGCAGATGAGGGCTAGGAGACAGCCAAGATGGGATTGAGGTTTTGTAGGAAGGTTGTCCACAGCATTGAATGGCCTTCCTCATGATCTCCACCCCCAACTCCGAGCTCCAACAGCCACCACCACCGAGCTAGAAGGCAGCCAAACGGATTTTGAGGAAGCAGCAGATTACTCTTAGTTTGGTCAGCCAAACCCCACTAATTTAGGAGGCCAACTTGGCCCTCGTAATGTATAAATGATGAGGCTGTAGCCTTCGATGGGGACTTTTTTGAAACTTTGTTGCATATTCTAAACTACGAGCTGATAACTCTGTTTTGCTCTTTGTAAGCCATTTTTGGCATGTTATTTGACTTATGACTATTATATTTTAATGAAAAGCAGGCAGATTTGAGTTCAGTTCTGAGTTCTTAGAGGAGCCATAGCTCTCGGGGTTGGGCCCTGTTAGAGTCGGTCTTGAGCCCTCCATCAGTGATCAAAACTCTTTGCATTTGCATATGTAGGTGTCTCATCAGTGTCAATTTTTGCATCCCATTAGGCATGCTATAACCCTGATGGAGGAGCTGGTATATTTTACCCCTCTTGGCATCACTGGATCAGGTCATTTCAGTCATTAAGCTCTTTCAAAGCTTGTCTTGTCTTGTCTTGAGGTCAATTTCCTAGGTCTAGGGTTTTGGTCAAATATGTTTACAAGGTCATGTGTCTGAAAGCCAATGAGTGTTCAGCAAGCTAGGGGGATTTTTGTAAAGATGTTTCTTCAAATTTTTTATCTTGTACAGTTAATTCTCACCTTGGATTTAAAAACTTTGTTTTTAAAGCCAAGGTCATTTTTCAAATTTTTGTAAAAAGTGATGAAATTTCAAAAGTTTTTAGCGGACAATATGCAACCCTGGTTCCCTTGCCTAGATCCCTCAGATGATCTACCTGCAAAAAGAATCAAGACAAAGCACTAAATAAGCCAATTTCAGGACAAAGGAAACCAAAAAGTCAATTTTATAAAGTGTCAAAGAGAAACATTAGAAAGTGGGTTTGAGCATGAATTTTTTTCAAATGAAACTTATAAAAACTCAATCTCCCTCCTTTCACTCTCATTGTGCATCCAAGACACTTGCAAGAGAAGTTTGAGTGAGTGATAGAGTGAAAGGAGCGAAAGCAGAGCAAGTTCGGGCGAGTGACAGGCGCGCGACCCGTCAGGTGCGCGCGACCCGTCAGAGGGTTTCCTGCAGTGCAAATTTTCAACGGGCGCGACCCGTCAGGCCCGCGTGACCCATTGGGCGAGGTGCGCGACCCGTCAAGCCAACCTCCCTTCAAACCTATTTCAAATTTGCTCAAACGCCCTCCAAGCCATCAAATTGCTTGAGGTAGGTTCCCTAATCTTGGTTATGATTGCTGGTTATGGTTGATGGATATTATGAATGTGTTTTTAATGATCGAAATGTACAAGAGCAAGACCTCCATATGGCTATATGTTACATTGTAAAAGTGTGCTAGGGTTTATTGTTGTTTCATGGTTTTTCCCCTTGTAATTATTTTCCTCATTCCCATTTCATTTTCCCTATATTTCCATGTCAATTTCCCTTTTAAATTTGTAAAGAAAATAAAACCTACCCCTTTTCCCTAAAAAAATAAAAATCAAGCCCTAAACCCTACCCCTCATAATACCTATGTAAACACATGAATTTGATGATGCATGTGCAGTGATGTTTGCAGTGTATTTCCCTAAATTCCCTGCTGTATACATGTTTTCCCATTTTCCTTGTAAAAATGTCCCTCCCCTAACATTTCCCTCATGTTCCTTGTCCCCTTGAAACAACATACAAATCAGCATTTTATAAAGCAGAAGCAGCAGTACATTTTGTCCACTTTGCTCTTTTAAACATGTCAGAAACCGAAACCTATGAGCAAAGTGATGACCAGTCATCAGCTTCAGAGATTGAGGTACAGAGGAGGCCTCATAAGGGCGGTAAGGGTGGACATCATAAGAGAGAGGAGCCCACCTCTTTAGCAGAGTTACAGGCTTGTCCTATGGCAGTCACATGTTTTCAGTATATGTCTTGCTATGAGTTTTGTGAGAGGATCTCACGGATTCAGCACCACAGAGAGTTGGCTCGCCTATTTGTCTTACACTTGCATGATGGACATGTCAACCTTGCAGGGGTAAACTTTACATTGACACCTGAGGTGATCTCACATGCCACAGGGATACCTAATGTCGGGGAGGTGTGGAACAAGCGCAAGGTGCTAGATAATGTTCACTTTGAGCCTTTTGTCCGGCCACCATTCATGAGACATTTGGCAGGTGTGTTTCCATTCAGGTTTCTCAGGAGTGAGTATGCTCCCATGATGAGGCTCATCATGCACTATTTTACCTGTGAGGGCAGATTTTCACAGGTATATTCATATCATATTCGCCTCTTGATGCACGTCACCCGAGTGAGGATGATGAACATCCCTGTTTTCTTCTATCAGAACATTCAGAGGATGGTGCCCATGTTACAGAGGAAGAGCCCGGCACAGCAGTATAGGAGCCTGTACCATTATGGTTTGATTCAGCTTGTAGTATTGCATCAGTTGACTCAGCAGGGCATCTCATGGGAGGAGTTCATCTCTCGTGAGTTTTTCACAGCACCACCCTCGCCACCTCCTGAGATTATTCATGAGGAGGGAGGACCATCACAGCAGCATGACATCCCCCTCATTAGACATGTCAGCTCCTCACCATTGGTTACTTATCAGAGAGGCTAGAGGGCCTTATTTGCAGCAGCTCGGCGAGTACTTTCTCCACAGCATGTGGAAGGGGTCTCGCCTTCTTCATCGGCTCGGCGAGTGTTATCTCCACATCAGGTGGAAGGGGCCTCGCTTTCTTCACCAGCACAGGTACCAGGGAGGGGCAAATAGCCCATGATTGATGAGGGGCCATCAGGAGTTCCAGATATTGAGCTTGTTGATCTTGAGACCATTTCTCCGAGCCAAGAGGCAAAGGAGGTCATTCAGCATCTCAGAGCTGAAAATGATGCCTTGCAGAGGAGATTAGAGGGTGCACAATGGACCATCACATACCTAGAGCAGCGCAACAAACAGTTGGAAGAGGAGAAAGCACTTGATGAGCTGTGGAGGATTCGTAGTGACTGAATCTTGAATCGAAGAAGACCCGGTGACCCATTGCCCGCTGACTGAGAGTCTATGCTCATCCGGGTCAATGCACACTTGGAGAGGCTGTTGGCTAAGGCCAACCAAGAGAAGAGATTGTTGAGGAACATGAAGAACCATTACTGGGCAAGAATGCATGTGTGCAAGGCAAAGATGAAAATGTTTCAAAGGCGGTTGACCGAGGCACTGAAAGGGAGAAAAAGGTCTAATCCCCTCCGTATCTTGGCTGAGGCTTGACTCAAGGATCAAGGCACTATATAGCCTAGCCACAGCACAAATCCCAAGAAATTTTGAGAATTTTGGGTGAATTTTGGCATTTTTTGGCAATTTGCAGGTTTTTCCCATTAACGGGTCTCACCCCCCGCGCGACCCTTCATCAGGGCAACTCCTTTTGACCAAAACTTAGCATTTCCAGATTTTTCATGCAAATTTACATATTCTCATGGATGGACTTGAGATTTGGTGAAGTTTTGGGTCTCCAGAAAGTCAAAAAACTAGTAAAAATTGACTTTCTGCCACTTTTTTGAACTCCAGAAAGTAGTCTTGGGAGATTTGATTTTTGACAGGGCAAATGAACTCCAAATTCAAAAATTCCAGTTGGGTTGGAAAGTAGACTCACATACCTTTCCAACAAGCTTACTTTTTCTCAATTTCGCCACCTGAAAATGCCCCAAATATGGCTCCAAAGGTGCGCGACCCGTCAGGCAGGGGCGCGCGACCCGTCAGGCAGTTTTTTCAAAAATGCACTGTACAGCCCAGAAAACGCAGATTTGACTCAGTTTGACTTTTTGGGGTGAATTATGATTCTCTTTAATGTAATTATGGTACTTTTAAGACACTTTTACTCTTATGTAACATTTCTAGAAGATTCATTCATGAAAAGGGTAAATATTAAATGAATGAATTGGTTTCCTAGCTTATAGAGGCAAGTTGTTTTGACTGCCTAGTTTGTATTGCTTAGTTTAGAAGTGGTTGAAACAGCTCCTAGGATAGTGAGCTCGACCCATGGAGGCAGGGAAAGAGGTTAGATCATCTATATTATGTACTTTTTTGCTCATTTTCATGGTTGGACTCTTGAGGGAGAAGCTATCATTGTATTATTCACTGTATCTCTGCAATTTTTGGCTAAGGAAGACCAGGGTTTTGCAGTCCTCTTTGGGATTCTTGTGGACTCATGTGTTGATGGTGTGTTTCTCAATGTTCTTGTAAGATTTTTATGTGATTCATTTCCTTTCTTTTACTTCTGCACATTAAACAAATGAAGTGTTAAAGTATGAATTCATGCTTGCCATGCTCTGCTTTTAAGTTTGTTTAATTTCAATGTTTTCTTTTGTCTAAAGAGAATTCAAAGTGATTGTTTGCTCTCTTTAGCTCCTCATATTTCATTCCTGACCATTCACCTCAGTTAAAGGCATCAACGCTGTCTCCTACCTCGCCCCAAGGAACTCCCTGCAGAAACTGTGTCCAATCCTCGCACCCAAAATTGCCCTCTCCTCAATTTGCCACCAAAAAACCCTTAAAAACCTAAATCAAACTCTTTGATCAGTTTACTAGCCTAATATCAGTGTTACCCTATTGGTCATCTCATCTATTGAAAATTTTACGAGACAGACCGGAGAGAGCCTTCTCCTGCCCCGTAGGGCTAGCTACGAGGCTAAATGGTTTGATGTTGGCTTGAGGTTTACCTTTCTCAGCCTGAGGTGAAATTTCAAGCGCTAACATGCTGGCGACCATACTGGGGAGAACAAACTAATCGTTTTCTCATTGACGTGTTATTTCATAAGTCTTAGACGGAGCCTGAAGTTACGCCAGGTAGCCTTCGAAAACGCTCTTGTTTTACTTCAGCATTAGTAGATAAACGTTGCTTCAGTCAATCTCCGTGAGCTTGTGAACGTAGCACTTCATTGACACTTTATCCCAATATAATTGTTAACTCTGAGCCGTGGATGATAGGTTGAGAGTTTTCATAGGCTGAATGGTTTTTCTTTCCTAGTCTTTTTGAGAAAAACAAGCTGGCTACAGATCCTAGACCCATTTTCAGATCTCATTCATGCGCAGCTATTTTTGATTATCTTGAAAATTTAGATTTTGACGAAAGCTTTGAGTTGTCTCTGTTTAAAGCCAAATCTGAAAGTGCGCTTGATTCTCTAGTCCTTGACCCTGATTTTGCAGCTGCTATTGAATTTGAGAAACATAAAAAATTGGTCGAAAATTTCATCTTGAGACATCTTCAGACGCATATTCAAGCTACTACCCTTGCTGATTTTTTGAGAATATCTCTGATCATATTGGATCCACTATCACGGCTCACGAAGAATCTTATCCTCCTTATGTTTCAGTTTCGCCTATAATCACCTATCTCGAATCCACAGTCGGTTCTCCTTCTACACCCCATACTCCTCCTACTTCCCCTACCCCTCCGACTCCCCCGACTCCACAACCTCCTCTTATTATAGTCCCTGCTATCACAGCTCCTCCTCTTCATACTCATCCTACTCCCCCTCCTAGAACAATGGTTGCTCGGTTTGCCCCACTTGCTTTGCCTGCAAATCTTCATGATATGCCAGCTGATTATCAAAGCAAAATTCCCATGTTTGATGGTACTCCGCAAAGTATTACTGCTCAGCAACATATCGACAAAATGACCACTTTCTTTGATCTATATGAGTTAGATGAAGAAGATGTTACCATGCGGTTGTTCGTGCAAACATTTGCAGGAGAAGTTAGAAAATGGTTCAGAGGGTTGACAGCTAACAGCATTGCCACCTTGGAAGCACTTCAGAATCAATTCTTAGATCAATGGGAAATCAGAAAGGATCCGCTTCAGATTAATGCCGAATACAACAACCTCAAGCGCAATCCGGGTGAGTCAGTTCAAGATTACATAATCAGATTCAATACAGTTTACAATGCTATTCCTGACGATTTGAGACCGTCAAGAAAATTAGCACTTCTTAAGTTCCCGGATGGTTTTGATCCGGAGATGGCCTACTCATTGAGAGACAGAGATCCACCTACCTTGGAGGATATGCAGAAGATTGCTGTCAGCGTTGAGGAAAACTTGAATGACAAAAGAGCAAGGATGAAGGCAGAAAAGCGAGTCACAATCAAAGAGGAAGAATCCACTTCAAATCAGCTACTTCGTGATGTTGAACAGATAAAGAGGGCACTTGAAAAGGTTACTATTGACAAGCCAGAGCCTCAGATTCGTAATCCCAATTTCAGAGGTCAACAGCAGCAACAATATAGGATCAAGCAGCGTGAAACAAAGGCACAAGAGGCAGCAGTTCAGCAGCAAATGAAACCTCCTTTTCAGCAGAATTTTGTTAGTCAAGAATCTGATGATGAAGGTGATAATGTTGGAGAGGAAAATCACTTCTTCACTCCTGATGATATGCCCACTTATATTACAGAAGAAGATGAGTTGGTGAGTAATTCCGTCATTCCCCAAGATGAGCATTATATTTTGTCAAACGATGCAATACTTGAAGAAGAATCCGAAGAGTATCAAAGAGGGTATTTGCATGCGTTATCAGCCCAGCAAGGCCAGCAAAGGCAATTGAGAAACCGAGCTATTCCCATAAATCCCATTCAGAAAAGGAAAGATACATCAACAAAGAATGATTCAGCTTCCTCACACGCAAAAGGAAAAGATATAGTCGGTCCTTCAACAAGTCAATCATCACCAGCAGCTAAGACGGATCAGCCATCAAATGCGCCAAAAGATAAAGCTGAAAAAAGAGATAATCCGGCTAAAGAAGGTGAGAAGGTTTTAGTTTTCAGTTTGGAGAATGAGATTGCAAAGTTGAAAGTGCCCATTCCTTTGACAGAAATCATGAAGAATAGCACCTACCGAGGTCAGCTCTCCAAGATGTTGAATTTTGATCCAATGCTAGACACGGTGAATGTACAAGATGATCAGCCGGAGTTGATTTTTGGGCCAGCTTTAAATGGTGAGTCTCCTGAAAGTGATGTTCCTCCATTTTATATCAGTTTGCGATTGCATGAGTTTGTGTTGCACAATGCCATGTTTGACTCGGGAGCCTCGCATAATTTGATGCCGAAAACGATCATGGAGAAGTTGGGACTTGACATCACAAGGAAGTATCATGATTTGTATTCGTTTGATTCCAGTCGGGTAAGATGTATTGGTTTGATCAAAGACTTGGTGGTGAGTCTAGATCAAATTCCCGCGAAGAATGTTTTGATGGATGTGGTGGTGGCGGATATTCCTCCGCGGTTTGGCATGTTGCTGTCGAGATCATGGGGAGCCAAGCTCAAAGGTACACTTCAGCTTGATTTTTCTTATGCTACAATTCCAGTTTTCGGTCAAATGAGGAAGTTATATCGGGAACAAAAGATGAAATACATGATCACTAGTAAGGAAAAGCCCGTCAATCATCCTGTAAATTATGTACAAACAGATTTAGAATCTTTTGTTTTGTTTGCGGACAATTTCAATGAGGTAGATAGTCAGTTAGTTCAAGTAGAAGATATACCAGGCATTTCAGAAAATTTCAGAGAAGTTTTGACAAAGGAAAGTGAAGAAAGGTCTGCTGTCATAAGGCCAATTGCTGAAACAAATGGGCAGCAAACAGATCATGCATCAACATCAGATTTTCAGCATTTAGAAGATGATGAGGATGGTCTTTGGACAATGGATTTTGATGGCGCAGTGGGCAGCGATGGTGCTGGTATAGGTGTATGGATTCGAAGCCCATTTTTAGTCCAAAACCAAGTTCCAAGCAAGGTACGGGTATGTTCTTATAAATTGGCATTTGATTGTTCAAATAATGAGGCGGAATATGAAGCTCTTATTGCTGGTTTGAAAATCCTTCGGAAGTTGAAGGCAAAGAAGATAGCGGTATATGGTGACTCCGAGTTGGTTATCAAGCAAGTGAAAGGTGAATTTCAGGCCAAACATCCTCGTATGTGAGCATATCAGAATGTTGTCCTAGATATCTTAAAGCGGTTTTCAGAACATACTTTGACATGTGTGCCCCGGATTCAAAATGGTGTTGCGGATGCATTGGCAAAGGCAACAAGTAATATGAAAATACCCATGAATTCCAGCAATAAGTTTGAGATATATGTGAAGCATCGTCCTACAGTTCCAGATAATCAAAGGTGTTGGCAAGTTTTCCAAGATGACGAAGAAATCAAAGATTTTCTGCAAATTGAGGGTAAATTCGAAGACATTTCAATAGACACAGAAGCTGAAGGAGTTAATCATATGGATGTGTTGCAGCTCAAGGACAATTACATTCCTAAAGGATTAATTCCTTTGGAAGAATTGTTCGATCAAGATGATGTGGCCCGCAAGCCAACTTTGAGACCAACGGACGAAGGAGTTGAAGATGTGAATCTTGGGACAGCCGAAAATCCAAAGATGGTGAAGCTCTCGAAAGCATTGCCGCCAAAGGTAAAGAAAGAGTATATCAGATTATTGTCTTCTTTTTCTAATGTTTTTGCATGGGACTATTCAGATTTGAAAACTTATGACACAAGTATCATTCAGCATACCATTCCCATAAAGCCAAATCAAAAGCCTTTCCGACAAAAGTTGAGAAGAATTAATCCTAAATTGCTGCCATTGATTGAGAAGGAAGTCAACAGGTTGTATAAGTCTGGAATCATAGTGCCAATCCGGTTTTCTGATTGGATTTCCAACTTGGTGCCCGTGAGAAAGAAGACCGACGAGATTCGATTGTGTATAGACTTCAGAAATCTGAACAAGGTGTCATTAAAGGACAATTATTCGCTGCCCAAAATGGACCATATATTACAGCGGGTAGTGGGGGCATCAAGGATGTCATTGCTTGATGGTTATTCCGGGTATAATCAGATTTTGGTACATCAAGATGACCGTGACAAGACAACATTTACTACTCCATGGGGTACATTTCATTATGCCAAGATGCCGTTTGGATTGAAGAACGCGGGTGCCACATTTCAGCGGGCAATGGACATGGCCTTTGCAAATGAGAAGGATGCCTTTTTAGTTGTTTATCTTGATGATCTGACCGTGTTTTATAAATCAGATGAAGAGCATTTGTTTCATTTGACTAAGGTGTTTCAAAAGTGCAGAAAGTATGGTATCTCATTGAATCCGAAGAAGAGTCTTTTTGCTATGAGCGAAGGCAAGCTGTTGGGCCATATCATTTCTAAAGAGGGCATTCGTATCGATCCTGCATGGGTGCAAGCAATTCAGCAATTAGAGCAGCCCCGTAGCAAGAAATAAATTCAGTCCTTCAATGGTAAATTGAATTTTCTGCGTCGCTTCATCCCCAATCTTGCCGAACATCTTAGAGAGATAACCAACATGCTCAAGAAGGACAGCGAGCTCAAATGGACCGAAGAGGCGGTAAAGTCTTTTAATTTGATAAAGGTAATCTTATCTTCAGCCCCAACTTTGATCAGCCCAGATTATACACAGGATTTTATTTTATTTTCATTTGCTTCTGAGCATACATTGGCAGCCGTATTGATGCAAAAGAGAGAGGGGGTTGAAAGGCCCATCGCTTTTTTCAACCGTATCATAAGGGACGGAGCACTGAATTATAATATTATTGAGAAGCAAGCATTGGCGCTGATCAAAGCCTTGAAATATTTCCGGGTATACATATTGAATTCTCATATTTTAGCATATGTTCCCAATGCAGCTGTTAAGGATGTTTTAGTACAAACGGAACCGGAAGGAAGAAGGGGTAAGTGGATCGCTGCACTATTAGAGTATGATGTAGAAATTAAGCCTACCAAGTTGATTAAAGGTCAAGGTCTTGCTAAGTTGATGGCTGAAACAAATCTTCACGTCCTTGATATTAATTTGATTGCTGCCTTGTCCGATGAAGATGAAGAAAATTCAGTTCTACAGGTATCCGATATCTTTGTGTCTTCTCCTTGGTATGCTGATATAGTTTATGTGCTTCAAAATTTGTCTTCACCCCCTGGGATGCCTAGAAACAAAGCTAGAACATTGAAGCTAAAGGCTGCCAAATTTTGCATTATCAAATCAGCACTTTATTGGAAAGATCCCGGTGGCATATTGCTGAACTGTTTGGTCGAAGAAGAAGCTAAGACAACGGTAGAAGATTTTCATAAAGGTGACTGTGGGGGTCACTTGTTTTGGAAGACCACGGCTAATAAGATCTTGAGAGCTGATTTCTATTGGCCTTCTTTATTTTCTGATGTGTATAAAGCGGTAAAGAGCTGTCATGAATGTCAAATTTTTCAAGGAAAGCAAAAGTTATAGTCGTTGCCTCTCAAGCCCATTGAAATCAGCGCATCATTTCAGCAATGGGGCTTGGATTTTATTGGCGAAATCCACCCAGCATCTTCCAGGCAGCATCGATGGATCTTGACCGCCACAGATTACTTCACGAAATGGATTGAAGCCATTCCCACCTGGCAGGCCACGGATTCAGTAATTATCTCTTTTCTTGAAAGTAATATATTGTCACGTTTCGGCTGTCCACAGAAGTTGATTACAGATAATGCTGCAGCATTCAAATCGAAGAAAATGGTTGATTTTTTCTATAAATATAACATCAGCTTGGGGCATTCAACCGCCTACCATCCGCAAGGTAATGGGCTGGCTGAATCTTCGAACAAATCTCTAGTGAACATCATAAAGAAATTGTTGGAAATAAATAAGAAGAGCTGGCACAAAAAGTTAGTAAATGCATTATGGGCTGATCGGGTAAGTCAAAAGAAGTCAATTGGTATGTCACCTTTTGAGCTGGTTTATGGAGTTGATGCAGTGTTTCCTACTTCACTTAGTGTTCCAGTAGCCAAGTTGTTTCAAGAAGCTGGTGGCGAGGAGGATCCTATGCAACGGCGGATCAGTCAAATGATTCATTTACAGCAGACACGAGAGGAGGTTCATCAAAATTCCCTTAAGTTGCAGGAGCGCATAAAGAAAATCTATGACAAAAAGGCTAAATCAGAGGATTTTCAGATCGATGATGTTGTGTTGAGATGGGATGCCCGAAATGAAGACAAAGGGAAACATGGAAAATTTGACAACTTGTGGAAAGGTCCCTACAAAATTGCAGCATACCGTGGTCCAAATGCTTTTCTTCTCAAAGAAATGAACGGTGATGAATGTCTTGGTGGGTCAGTGAATGGCCGGCTGCTCAAAAGGTATCATGCTTGAGCATTTTTTGCTCTAATCACTCTCATTGTAATTACCATTTTACTTTCATTCTGCAGCAAGTGTGAACTGATCTCCCATCTTCAGTTTGGGGCCCGCGGTGAAGGCTATAATTCTGAAAATGGTGATTAGTTGGTGTGAGTTTCTGAAGTTGTTTCAGTCAGTTTATTTTCTGCATAAAGTGAGTTAGTTAGTGTCAAAGTTAGTCTAGGATTTCAGCCAATTGTCGAAGTCAAATAAAGTTGTTCAAATTTGGTCACATGTGTAAAAGTTGACTCCATTGCCCAATGTTAATAAAGCACTGGTCTGCTCTCCCAGAGGTCTAAGGTTCTTGGTACCTCCAAGGAGCTACCATCCCCATTGGAGCCAATGTTAGAGTCGGTCTTGAGCCCTCCATTAGTGATCCAGTAGGTGTCTCATCAGTGTCAATTTTTGCATCCCATTAGGCATGCTATAACCCTGATGGAGGAGCTGGTATATTTTACCCCTCTTGGCATCGCTGGATCTGGTCATTTCAGTCATTAAGCTCTTTCAAAGCTTGTCTTGTCTTGTCTTGAGGTCAATTTCCTAGGTCTAGGGTTTTGGTCAAATATGTTTACAAGGTCATGTGTCTGAAAGCCAATGAGTGTTCAGCAAGCCAGGGGGATGTTTGTAAAGATGTTTCTTCGAAGTTTTTATCTTGTACAGTTAATTCTCACCTTGGATTTAAAAACTCTGTTTTTAAAGCCAAGGTCATTTTTCAAATTTTTGTAAAAAGTGATGAAATTTCAAAAGTTTTCAGCGGACAATATGCAACCCTGGTCCCCTTGCCTAGATCCCTCAGATGATCTACCTGCAAAAAGAATCAAGTCAAAGCACTAAATGAGTCAATTTCAGGACAAAGGAAACCAAAAAGTCAATTTTATAAAGTGTCAAAGAGAAACATTAGAAAGTGGGTTTGAGCATGAAATTTTTTCAAATGAAACTTATAAAAACCCAATCTCCCTCCTTTCACTCTCATTGTGCATCCAAGACACTTGCAAGAGAAGTTTGAGTGAGTGATAGAGTGAAAGGAGCGAAAGCAGAGCAAGTTCGGGCGAGTGACAGGCGCGCGACCCGTCAGGCTAGGTGCGCGACCCGTCAGGTGCGCGCGACCCATCAGAGGGTTTCCTGCAGTGCAAATTTTCAACGGGCGCGACCCGTCAGGCCCGCGCGACCCGTTGGGCGAGGTGCGCGACCCGTCAAGCAAACCTCCCTTCAAACCTATTTCAAATTTGCTCAAACGCCCTCCAAGCCATCAAATTGCTTGAGGTAGGTTCCCTAATCTTGGTTATGATTGCTGGTTATGGTTGATGGATATTATGAATGTGTTTTTAATGATCGAAATGTACAAGAGCAAGACCTCCATATGGTTGTATGTTACATTGTAAAAGTGTGCTAGGGTTTATTTTTGTTTCATGGTTTTTCCCCTTGTAATTATTTTCCTCATTCCCATTTCATTTTTCCTATATTTCCATGTCAATTTCCCTTTTAAATTTGTAAAGAAAATAAAACCTACCCCTTTTCCCTAAAAAAATAAAAATCAAGCCCTAAACCCTACCCCTCATAATACCTATGTAAACACATGAATTTGATGATGCATGTGCAGTGATGTTTGCAGTGTATTTCCCTAAATTCCCTGTTGTATACATGTTTTCCCATTTTCCTTGTAAAAATGTCCCTCCCCTAACATTTCCCTCATGTTCCTTGTCCCCTTGAAACAGCATACAAATCAGCATTTTATAAAGCAGAAGCAGCAGTACATTTTGTCCACTTTGCTCTTTTAAACATGTCAGAAACCGAAACCTATGAGCAAAGTGATGACCAGTCATCAGCTTCAGAGATTGAGGTACAGAGGAGGCCTCATAAGGGCGGTAAGGGTGGAAATCATAAGAGAGAGGAGCCCACCTCTTTAGCAGAGTTACAGGCTTGTCCTATGGTAGTCACATGTTTTCAGTATATGTCTTGCTATGAGTTTTGTGAGAGGATCTCATGGATTCAGCACCACAGAGAGTTGGCTCGCCTATTTGTCTTACACTTGCATGATGGACATGTCAACCTTGCAGGGGTAAACTTTACATTGACACCCGAGGTGATCTCACATGCCACAGGGATACCTAATGTCGGGGAGGTGTGGAACAAGTGCAAGGTGTTGGATAATGTTAACTTTGAGCCTTTTTTCCGGCCACCATTCATGAGACATTTGGCAGGTGTGTTTCCATTCAGGTTTCTCAGGAGTGAGTATGCTCCCATGATGAGGCTCATCATGCACTATTTTACCTGTGAGGGCAGATTTTCACAGGTATATTCATATCATATTCGCCTCTTGATGCACTTCACCCGAGTGAGGATGGTGAACATCCCTGTTTTCTTCTATAAGAACATTTAGAGGATGGTGCCCATGTTACAGAGGAAGAGCCCGGCACAGCAGTATAGGAGCCTGTACCATTATGGTTTGATTCAGCTTGTAGTATTGCATCAGTTGACTCAGCAGGGCATCTCATGGGAGGAGTTCATCTCTCGTGAGTTTTTCACAGCACCACCCTCGCCACCTCCTGAGATTATTCATGAGGAGGGAGGACCATCACAGCAGCATGACATCCCCGTCACTAGACATGTCAGCTCCTCACCATTGGTTACTTATCAGAGAGGCCAGAGGGCCTTATTTGCAGCAGCTCGGCGAGTACTTTCTCCACAGCATGTGGAAGGGGTCTCGCCTTCTTCATCGGCTCAGCGAGTGTTATCTCCACATCAGGTGGAAGGGGCCTCGCTTTCTTCACCAGCACAGGTACCAGGGAGGGGCAAACAACCCATGATTGATGAGGGGCCATCAGGAGTTCCAGATATTGAGCTTGTTGATCTTGAGACCATTTCTCCGAGCCAAGAGGCAAAGGAGGTCATTCAGCATCTCAGAGCTGAAAATGATGCCTTGCAGAGGAGATTAGAGGGTGCACAATGGACCATCACATACCTGGAGCAGCGCAACAAACAGTTGGAAGAGGAGAAAGCACTTGATGAGCTGTGGAGGATTCGTAGTGACCGAATCTTGAACCGAAGAAGACCCGGTGACCCATTGCCCGCTGACCGAGAGTCTATGCTCATCCGGGTCAATGCACACTTGGAGAGGCTGTTGGCTAAGGCCAACCAAGAGAAGAGATTGTTGAGGAACATGAAGAACCATTACTGGGCAAGAATGCATGTGTGCAAGGCAAAGATGAAAATGTTTCAAAGGCGGTTGACCGAGGCACTGAAAGGGAGAAAAAGGCCTAATCCCCTCCGTATCTTGGTTGAGGCTTCACTAAAGGAGCAAGGCACTAAATAGCCTAGCCACAGCACAAATCCCAAGAAATTTTGAGAATTTTGGATGAATTTTGGCATTTTTTGGCAATTTGCAGGTTTTTCCCATTAACGGGTCTCACCCCCCGCGCGACCCTTCATCAGGGAAACTCCTTTTGACCAAAACTCAGCATTTCCAGATTTTTCATGCAAATTTACATATGCTCATGGATGGACTTGAGATTTGGTGAAGTTTTGGGCCTCCAGAAAGTCAAAAAACTAGTAAAAATTGACTTTCTGCCACCTTTTTGAACTGCAGAAAGTAGTCTTGAGAGATTTGATTTTTGACAGGGCAAATGAACTCCAAATTGAAAAATTCTAGTTGGGTTGGAAAGTAGACTCACAGAACTTTCCAACAAGCCTACTTTTGCTCAATTTTTCCACCTGAAAGTGCCCCAAAGATGGCTCCAAAGGCGCGCGACCTGTCAAGCAGGGGCGCACGACCCGTGAGGCAGTTTTTTCAAAAATGCACTGTACAGCCCAGAAAACGCAGATTTGACTCAGTTTGACTTTTTGGGGTGAATTATGATTCTCTTTTATGTAATTATGGTACTTTTAAGACACTTTTACTCTTATGTAACATTTCTAGAAGATTCATTCATGAAAAGGGTAAATATTAAATGAATGAATTGGTTTCCTAGCTTATAGAGGCAAGTTGTTTTGACTGCCTAGTTTGTAGTGCTTAGTTTAGAAGTGGTTGAAACAGCTCCTAGGATAGTGAGCTCGACCCATGGAGGCAGGGAAAGAGGTTAGATCATCTATATTATGTACTTTTTTGCTCATTTTCATGGTTGGACTCTTGAGGGAGAAGCTATCATTGTATTATTCACTGTATCTCTGCAATTTTTGGCTAAGGAAGACCAGGGTTTTGCAGTCCTCTTTGGGATTCTTGTGGACTCATGTGTTGATGGTGTGTTTCTCAATGTTCTTGTAAGATTTTTATGTGATTCATTTCCTTTCTTTTACTTCTGCACATTAAACAAATGAAGTGTTAAAGTATGAATTCATGCTTGCCATGCTCTGCTTTTAAGTTTGTTTAATTTCAATGTTTTCTTCTGTCTAAAGAGAATTCAAAGTGATTGTTTGCTCTCTTTAGCTCCTCATATTTCATTCCTGACCATTCACCTCAGTTAAAGGCATCAACGCTGTCTCCTACCTCGCCCCAAGGAACTCCCTGCAGAAACTGTGTCCAATCCCCGCACCCAAAATTGCCCTCTCCTCAATTTGCCACCAAAAAACCCTAAAAACCCTAAATCAAACTCTTTGATCAGTTTACTAGCCTAATATCAGTGTTACCCTATTGGTCATCTCATCTATTGAAAATTTTACGAGACAGACCGGAGAGAGCCTTCTCCTGCCCCGTAGGGCTAGCTACGAGGCTAAATGGTTTGATGTTGCCTTGAGGTTTACCTTTCTCAGCCTGAGGTGAAATTTCAAGCGCTAACAGGCCCAACCTAAGAGCAATAGGCCTCCTTCCTTTGTATTGTTACCTTTCTTTCAGCATTGCATTTTTTTTCCTTTACATGCATTTGGAAACACAGTTTGCTGAGTTGAATTTCTTGGTGTGGTCAAGTAGGTTAGTTTTATGAACAAAGTTGCTTTCAGTAGTTTAGATTAGAGTAAGGAGATTGGAGTTAATCAGAGTTCCAAAAAGGGTTGACTGCACACTCACTTCCACCTCTGTTTAGGGACTAGAATTGCAGACCGTGCCACCCACCAAAAACACTGTTTTACATGTTCGTGCAAGCTTTGATGCAATGTTCTCGGTTGTAGCAGCGTCCATGTGTTCAGATCTTGTGGAATGAATCTTTGCTTCAGTACCATGCAAGATTTTCCTTACAAAATCACGTTGTTGTTCTGTGGTTTCATAAAAACAGTTAGAATAGGTTGATGAAATTTCGGTTATGTGCAAGACATGGATGATTTGTTTCATTTACACTGTGCAGTCCTACTCCCTCACTCCCTTATCCTTATAAGCCGTGCCTAGGCCATCCACTCATCTCTCAGTTAGACCACTTGCCTCCTAACTCTTCTATCGCCCATGTGATTCTACCTTTTCGGCCTTCCATTTCCTCTAACCTCCTCTAGACCAACCAGCTTTGCACACCCCCTCTTCATCTCATCTCTCTGTCCATAAGCCATCACAAGCTCCCCTTCTACCTCCCTGTCCATCCATATAGCCTCTTCCACTCATCCATCACCCAAAAATCCTATTGTAGAACATCCTGTAGGAATTACTGAACTTCCTATAGAAATTCTGAACATCCTGTAGAACCCCTGCAGACTTCCTATAGAAGCTTGTAAACATGGTTTCCAGGCATCTAAACTTTGTGAACTTCTCTGAAAGGATGTTAGGGACTCCTTAGACCCAAGCTGAGCCTTCCTGACCTTTTCCAAGCATTTCCCTCCTTGATCTATCCCTGCACAGTCAAGACCCAGTTAGAAGCACACACATAATAATTCCAACAACTTGAACAAAAATACAAAAATATGCTTTCTTTAGATCAAAGTAGTCTAGACACATGCATCTCACCTTCCTAGAAGTAATGGCACCTCTTTCAATAGTTTGCATTCCCACCTTTGCATCAGTAGGACTAGCTGGTAGAATTAGGGTTTGCTAGGGTTTTCATCTCTTGTTGGCTTTCAGTTCCTTCCTATAGTAGGTTAATTTCCTTTGAGATAGCTTTCGTTCATCGGTTAAAAAGCTTCTTCTGAGAACTCATAGAAGTTGGCTTGAGCCCTAGCGGACTTGTGCCAGCTGACCAAGTGACAGCTGTGACAAGAGCTAGTACTTGTGCATACAACACCGTCGCTTCCAAGTTTGTTACGAACTACCGGTTGATAAAATTAGAGAAGGAAGCTCCAGGAGTTGTAGCATTATTGCTACAATATTGGAGCCCACCAGTTTCTCCATTAGTAATAGTGCCAAAGAAAAACAGGAATTGGAGGATATGTGTAGATTACCAGGAATTGAACAAAGCAACATTAAAAGATCATTTCCCACTACCATTTATTGACTAGGTCCTAGATTCATTATCTGGGAGGAAATACTTTTCTTTCCTAGATGGATTTAGTGGGTATAATCAGATTAGAATAGCAATGGAAGACCAAGACAAAACAACATTTACTTGCCCATGGGGAACATATGCATACAATGTTTTTCCTTTCGAGCTATGTAATGCACCTGCTACTTTCCAAAGGGAAATCCTTGCAATATTTGCAGATCTGATCCTCGAATGTGTAGAATTCTATATGGACGATTTCACTGTATACAGAAACACATTTGATGATTGTTTGAAAAATCTTGAGAAAGTTTTAAAATGTTGCATAGAAACAAATTTATCCCTAAGTAATGAAAATGCTACATGATGTTAACAGAGGGGATAGTGTTAGGACACCATATTTCCTCATTAGGAAGCAAGGTGGACCTAGCAAAAATACAAGTCATTGTGAATTTAATTCCACCTACAACTCAAAAGGAAGTAAGAATTTTCTTAGGTTACGCAGTCTACTATAGGAGATTTATTGAAAATTTTAGTAAAATAGCTCTGCCTCTAGTCAAGTTACTTGCAAAATATGTTGATTTCCAATGGACAAATCATTGTCAAAATGCATTCCAAATATTGAAAGAAAAAACTATCAGTTGCCCCCATTCTTTGAGGACCAAATTGGTCTTTTCCATTTCATATCTCCACTAATGCATATGATACAGTTATAGGTGCATCACTTCGACAGAAAGAAAACCAGTTTAATTGTGCTATATACTTCATAAGTAAAAACTTAGCACCAACAGAATTGAACTATGCAGTCATAGAAAAAGAGATGTTAGTTGTAGTACATGCAGTAAACAAATTCAGGCATTTCATAATAGGCTACCAAGTGTTCATTCACACAGACCATTCAAAAATCAAATACTTAATGAACAAAGCAATCACAAATGGTAGAATTACAAGATGGTTATTGTTAATGCAGGAATTTAATATTACAATTCAAGATCGACCAGGTAAAGACAATCAAGTAGCTGATTTCTTTTCAAGACTTCATACACCTGGTGATCTGAATCCTGTTTCAGATAATTTTCCAAATGAACATCTGTTTGCAGTAATTGTCCTTTCATCGGTGGTACCGATGTGTGGTGGTCCTTTCATCGGTGTACCGATGTGTGGCAGGTATTGGAATTATGATGAATTTGGAAAAAATTGACAATGTGATTGTATCACGTTCCATGTTTAGAAAAACTCCCCTTTTTCATTATAGTGATAAAATGTCCTCACAATAGAGACAAAAATTAATCGGAAAATGACTCAATTTTTACTTAAGGAGATCAATTTGGGAAAGAGGGAATTCAAACAAGTATATTGCACTCAGTTTTTGTTCTAATTTTGCTTTGTTTATTATTGATGATAATCCTAGAATTATTAAGGGGGAAATGGATTCAAAGGATGGAAAACTTTGGAAAAAGGCCATGGTTGAAGAACTGGAAGCCTTGGACAAGAATAAGGGCTTGCATATAGTGGATTTATTGATTAGAAGATCTTCAATCTGAAGTAAATTGTAAGATCCCTATCCTAGGGTCTTCTAACAGATCTATTTCCGAGAAATTTAAATGCAATAAGAGGCAATAGTTTACTTTCTTACAAGACTTCTAAACAAATAAAGTTTTACCATTTACATTCTAATCCTTATAACTTATGGTGAACATTTCATTTTAATAAATTTACATGAGTAATCTATAGAGAAATGCCTGTACCGGTGGCTAGTGGAGATGCCTTTGAGTTGTTGCTCCTGCTGAACACTCCTCTTGACTGACCTAATCGGATTTACCTCCCAGCCAACTAGGAAATAAATCCGTAGCCCAAGAAACCTCCACAGGTTCCCTAGCTCTCCGAGCCCAAGTCCAACCAGATGTAGTGTGTGTGTCCAAGATGACTGATCTAGACCATGATGAACAATAATTCCCTCCTCTCAACAACCCAAGAAACCTCCACAGGTTCCTAAGGTCTCCAAAAATCACAACAATCCTAAAATCACAGTCAATCCCAAAATCAAGCAAGACCCCACATGCCCTTTTCTCCCTTCCCCCTTCTCTTTTTATACCTTCCCTCTCTTCTCCATCTCAACCACCTCTCATTAATGTCAATAACTTCTCATCCATCCTTACAGTTGACTTCTCTTCTCCCAAGTAAAGCTGGGAGTACATTTGGAAATGTGATATGAATATAAAATTGGGAAATTAATGGGAGAGGACCATGTCTTCTCCAAAGTAAATCTAAAAGTACATTTAGAAATGTGAGATATATATATATATATATATATATATATATGGAGAGGAATATGTCTTCTCCCAAGTAAATGTGAGAGTACATTTGGGAATTAGATGTAATTAAATGGATAGGACCATGTATTCTCCCAAGTAAATGTGAGAGTACATTTGGGAATGTGAGATGTAATTAAATGGAGAGGGCCATGTCTTCTCCCTAGTAAATGTGAGGGTACATTGGGGAATGTGAGATGAATATATATATATTGATAATTAGTTGGAGAGGACCATGTCTTCTCCCAAGTAAATGTGAGGGTACATTGGGGAATGTGAGATGAATATATATATTATTTGAAATAATGGAAGGAGACCATATCCTACCTAAGATTCAATTTGAGAAGGCAAGTTGGGAATTTGAATAATAGAAATCATGAATTTTATATTAGACCAATATTTCTCAATATTTTTAGATAATGTAAACATTAATAAAATTTGCAGGATAAGATTTAAGTGGGGCATTACATACACCCCACTTAATAATGAAAAGATACGAAGAGTTCGAAAGCGTAGCAAACCAAAGAGAGTTATAGCAGTAAAATTTGATAAGTCAGACAATGACATTACTTCCCATCAAGAGTCTCCAACTGATCTATATCCTCCTATCCATCCTAACCTACTTCCATTCCCACCCTATCCATCCTTTGTTGCTTTATCAGTGGCAACGGCCATATTAACCACTGATAAAACCGACATGGTGGAAGCATCAACTATATCGACCTAACTTCCCCAGCAGGAAACTGGCAATCGTCATCACACGTCTAGGGGAGCGTGTCCACCACTGCCCTCCCATGATTCCAAGTTTCGGAGGGTACACGGTGGGAAATTCCTCCACCCCTCCTTCAGAACTAAGGTCAATACCCTAATATGGACCACACTACAGAGCTCGTTGGACTTGTCATTGAATAATCCAGTCAGGTCATATTGCCACCTGTCATTCACATTTTACTCGCGTCATAAGAGTGCATATCAAGTAGATACCAAATGTAGTATAATAGTGTACATTATACCTTCCTCATGATATGTCTAGACCTTCCCTCAGAAGAGTAGATCTCAGCTATCATATAGTTCTTTTCTCCCTGCAGGTTAGCTCTCATTCATGCATTTATATAACCACAAGACATATATCATCACATTATTAAGTCTAGTATCCATGTATCAATTTGGAAATTCTCACTGGAAGTAAATCATAAACTCATTAAGTCATTCATTTAAATAAATCATATCCACTTGAGCTATATATGAACCAAAATAATTCTGATAAGTTAAGCACTAGATAATCCATCACTAAGCGAGTCATACATGTAGGCCATACATCAACCATTTCTATCATCAATATCAAATCTATCAATTGATTCGTATAAGTAGTTTCACGTGTCAAACCAAATGCATTAATATTACATAATGTTCATAAATAAATAACATGGAACTGCAAAATAGAACCTTAACATAGGTAGTTGTCTAAGTCAAAATGGGCATCACAGATGCTCATGTGACAACCTTGTGGAACCCCTTGATAATAATTAGAGTTGAAACAGATTCACTGTCCCCATGGAAAATAGCATTTGAACCCAGATATGCTATAAGGTGGTACCAAAACCAAAATATTGGCAAGCAACTTATTAGTGCACTATCAATTCTAGTAGAAGGCACTAGTATAAATACCTTAGTCTCACTCTTCCAATTTGCTGGCTTTTCATCTTCCAAACCAATTAGTTAACTTGAAAATAAAAGACTCAAAACTTCAGAAACTGTTTCCCTCAGGATTTTCATACACTTTATTTTTTTTGTAAATTGAGAGAAACGTCCTCTAAATGTCAAAGGTTTTATATATTTAATCATCGTTTACTAGTACTAAAACAATTTCATGATATATATTGTAGCTCACAATATGACCAGACAAATGAGAAATAAATAAACGAATATAATAATTGCCTTTGCCCTGTTGATATTAGTATTTCCCTTCTAAATGGCACCACATTTCTAAAGATGCCTACTCCTTTCACAAGTGGCCAGTGACCACAATAGTTGTGAAGAAAGTTGAGGGTCCTTTTATCCAAAACTAAAGAGATATTATTTTTCACGGCATTTTTATTCAACGCTAGAATAAGGGTAAAAGTGTATCCTAATATTTTCACTGGTCTTTTATTGACTAAATAAGCTTCCATTCTAAAATCCCAATTTCTCTACGAATTGATCTTCTCATTTAATTTAGGATCATTAAAAACAACTATCACAGTAAGGCTTACACAAGTCCATGGTATTCAATATATGTTTTCACTAGAAAATTCTACCACTCATAGAATAACCATTAACTCAACATATAGGATATTTCAACACATCCTAATCTAAATTCCCATGCTTCATAGTCGTTTACTTCTCAAACTCGAGATTTGTTATTATGACTTCCTCCATGAAGAATGACAAATATACTATCTGAAAGATAATCCTACTATCTGAATGGAAAATCTATTGTATCTTAAATAAGAATAATGATAATATGCTATCAACATAATTAAAAGCCACCCTCGTATGTAAAATATAACTGACTACATTCTTTGGATTGGGACACATTTTGGGTATAAATTACTGGCTCAGAAACTGCAATTTTCAGTGCAAATATTGTTCACACCATCCATATATTTAATAGGCATTGTGGTTGGTAAAAAAAAAGACCTCAAGTACAGATTAGTGGGAACAAAAATGCAATTTTCAATGTAAATATAGTTCATATCATTCTTCAATCAGAATTCTGAGACCATTACAAAGTTTGTTCAAAATGTTCAAGTGGCACAACCTTCAGCCAAATTTAATCATTGTGATGTGGCAGACTTAACTATACAATTAATGAACTTGGGCTACATGTTGAAATAGAATAGCTACATCTTCACAAACCAATCATCATAGCTTGACCATAAATCCCTCTGAATGTCGGGAAAGTGACCTTGCCCATAACCATCGATCTATCTGCAACCTACTAACTTTCCTGTCATTAATTCTTTGGTTCATGTGCCAAGGTCATCCAATCATAATCATATAGTTTCCATGCATCTTCTCAGATAACAGAGATATAACGAATCATCAGAGTCATTAGATCAACATCCTTCATCGATCTGTTCATTTTAAGATGAGACAATATCACGTTACAATTGGTTCAACAAACTTCCAATCACCAAATCCCAACAATACACATGCACGGGAACTCTCTCTCTCATGCTCTTCCTGTTTAACAACAACTTCTAAACAATAATATTTTCAACTGAAAAACATCAATAGTAGTATCATACCTACATCAATAGTACCTTTATATTACTAATATCACAAGTACTTCTAGTTGTTTGAAGATGCTTAGAGACTTTGATCTAGATTTTGCCTTGGAATGATCTGCTCTGTTCATTTTGAATTGTTCGCTTCGAGTCTGATTATGCTAAGGTGTTTTATGCAACACTGGTTCAAAATTCTAGCCCTTACTAGCACTATTCCTAACATTTTCTACCACACTCTAGATAGTCCAAAGAGAACCCAAGCAATAGATCAATTCAAGTTATGCCAAGTTACTTCTTGGCCACGAAATTAAATTTTTAGAACATGTTATCATAGGCTACATCACTAGTACAAAAAAAAAAAACATTGTTGGTGCTCTATTTAAGTGTTGTGTTCATTTTACCTGCCTACCAACACCTCATTTCTGTTTGCTGGGTTAGTGTTTCTCATGTAAATTGCTACAACTAAATTTCTCTCAAAACAGGGCTAAACTAATCCATTAGAATGATACTTAAATGTGAAAAACTACTTTAGCTCCCTCTTGTCAACCCCTGATCACATGCTTAAGTGTTTTAGACTTGTGCCACTGTTAGCTACGGGATACTGGAGGAGGATTGAAGATTACCAAAGCTAAAACCCAGATATGGACTTGACACTGGACAGCCATTCACCACTCTCAAACTATGCATCGTGAATCTGGCCCAATTCGTGCTATCTGTTCTTGACCCTATGTTTCACAACAGTGGCTCAGAAATTTTATGCAGAAAATAGTGAAAAAAAAGTTTCTAGCGGACTATATCCTTGACACCTAAAAAAAGACTCTTAGAAAAAAAAAGGCCTGATTAATTTTCCATGTGTCCATTTATAAATCGAATTTAGAACAAAGAGAAATCACTGCAGAATATTTCAAGTCCAACAAAACGATCAAACATTCTAATAGATGGCCCCATGGAATGCAGGCCCTGGTTTTACATGCCAAAGCTGAGATTCTACAATATTGTTATTTTGTGATAGATACAGTTGTCATTGAATCATGGATCGCCCAGCTAGCTCGAGAATTTCTTAGTTGAAGAAAAAAAATATAATTTTAAAAAGATGGCATAAAATGCAATGGAGCTTAATTTCAACACTACTGATTAGTTGAAAACAAGAGCTGTAAAACAGTGCCATATTCGGCAATGGTCTTGAGATCTGTACCAAATCTGGTGACAGGTGGAAAGAAAAGCCAGAGTGTTGTTATGTAGATGAATGTGAGAGTAACAGGGTGTTTGGTCAATTTAGTGTGTCCTAAATTGCTATTTAAAATGTCAATCTGAGAGTCGTAAACTGTTGAAGTGAAGTGCACTGTATATGCAAGATAACCGATTTCTTAGTTCTTTGTCGTTTTGAGTTTTTGGTTTGTTTTTTGGTTTATCTTCTGTTGATTCCCTAATGTAAGATGGCAAAATTGAAAGTCAAGTATGGATGGTAATGGTGATTTCTACAATGATTTTCCAAACTTTAAAGTTCTCAAAAAGATTTCAAACTGGTTGTGATGAAATCAATTCTCAAAAGAAAATAAAAATATACCAAAACAGTGAACTAGTGACAATGAAGCCCAGTACCCTTACTGCTGTATAAAAAGAAAATAAAAACTGAACCAAAGCAATTCAAAGACTGTAAGCAAAGCAAACTAAATCACACTACTTCAACTCATATTCTGACCCCTCACCTTTCGACTCGCTCTAGCTATAGGAGGTAATCATAAACAAATTGAGTAATCCGATATCTAAATTGCAGGAAATGAAATTGCATAAAATGAAACTAAGATTAAACTACTCATTCATACTTCAATCCCTGAAAATGACATAAGTAATTTAATCACTAACTTGCAGGAAAGTAAACTAAATCATACTACATCAAGTAATATTCTAATTCCTCACTATTTGAGTCGCTTGGCTATAGGAAGGTAATCATAAACAAATGAGTAATATGATATCTAAATTGCATAAAAGTAAATAAGCAAAGCAGAACTGAAAGAAATGACAATGTTGTAATTAAAACTCAGAAAATGAATCAGCAAAAAGGACAAGATGATCTCATGTCATTAGTCATTAAAACTATGTAAATTTCCCGGGCTTCCTACAAGAACCTAAAAGAAAAACATTGATCAACTAACAATCATGAGAAAGCATAAAAGGAAATATGGACATCAGTTAACATGAATAATATACAAGTAAACGATTATGAAAGAAGTGACATAATGAAAGAAAGCGAGAAACTATACAGTAGATACAAAGCCTTGGTGTACAGGGGCCCTCTGCAACCTTAGCCAATCAATACTCAGTCACGAATTGAACTTAAGAACGTTGTCTTCTCATATATTAAAGTGCAGTCAAAACATAAAGATAGAGCATGGCATAGTGGGCTCGTAAACACAGTCAAGATTACATGTAAAAAGCTAACTATCAAGCATATGGTAACGCATTATTTATAACTGAAGATGCTATAACTGATTCCTAAATTCTATGCTTCCAAACAGACACATAAATCTCCACGTCCTGAGATCTAGCAGTATGGTAGCCATGACAAATAAATCTATGGAGTGGTGGTTGTTCGATTTGGTTCACGGATTTATCCACAGGTGTTAGCACACCTCGTGCCACCGCAAAACTCTTGGTTTGACCACTCCTTTGACCATCCTTGACCATGGTTGTTTGTGAGTGATTCGGCTGAACCAAGGGGACACGCTCCATGTACATGTCATTTGCAGCTTGCCCATGTGGCTGGATTCTCCAATGGACACCTGTAACATAGTCTTCAACAAAATGGTTGCGGAAAATTGAGTTGGCTACGGAAAGTGACAAGTTTCCGCAGCTGATTGAACAAAAATCTAAATCAAACAACAGTCACAAACATAGTTAGGAAACCATTTTATAAGCTCTTTTTAAACTAATATGCAATGATTTGACAGCTTGGTGGGTCAAGTAAATGGAAAAGAAGGCTGAAAAGGTGTATAGGGAAGATGCAAGTTTGGGACTCAACATACCCCCACTGTGAAGGTGTTACATGTCCTCATGCGACCAAAATTTTAGTCATTCCTCTTTAATCCATATGTTCTGAAGCCTCTGCTAGGACATCTAGTCCTCTTTTCTTCTTTCTTGGTGCTACCACCATCCTGGGTTTCCTTATCAAACATCTGAATTTGAGATTGATCAATTCTCTGCTCAACTTTCTGCGCTTTTTCTTTAGTTTCTTGTTCTTCTTTTGCCATAGTCCCAAATGAAGCATAGTATTATCATGAATAATTTTATCCACTTTGATATGCTCCTTAAGTGCTTCATTTTCCTGCTTAATATGCCTGTTTAGAACCTCTAATTCAAACACTTCTTGCTTTAAGGATTGGACTTGTGCATCTTGTGTCATGTGGGGCAGAGTGGTACTCGGGCCTGCAGCTGTCTTTTCTAAAGATTCAAAGTAGTCATACACTTCCTGTTGACTTGGATCTATTTCGGGTGTTTTTCTTGGACTTATTTCAAAGTCTTGTGGAGGAGGAGGACTGCTTTCTAACTCTGGCCGAGAAGGGATTTCATCAACATGTGGAGGACTAGCTTCAATACTTGGCTGAGGACGAGGTGGAATACGGCCAACTGGAGGTTTCTCGGGTGTCTCCCCACCCAAGTCAATGAAGTGGGGCCATTTTACTTGTGTTTTACTCCCCCTTCCTCTAAGCCTGTTGCTTCTTCTTAAATACGGTGGACTAGTACTCCCTTCTTCTATGCTTTGTTTTCCTTTTTCCTTTTTCTTTGTTGTAGCAACCTGTTTTTGAAGATGCACTAGTCTCTCAGACAATGTTTGATAGTCTTCCTCTATAGATGGCTCAGGTGATTGGTAGACTTCTTCTATGTTTCTTTTGTCTTTCAATTTTCTCTCTTTCTTGTCCTTAGTTCTGTTCTCCTGTTCTTTTTGACCAACTTCTTGAGTTTTGGTAATAGGAGAGTCTTGGACTATGGCACTCTTTTCTTTTCTCCTACTCCTTCTCAGTGTCTTTGGTGTACTACTTTCAGGTGCCTCAGATGGTTCTTGAAAGTAATTTCTTATTAAGAATTGTTCCCAGGTATCTTTGTTTTTCTTCAGTTGGTTTTCAATGAGAATCTTTACAAGTCCATGATGATATAAATGAGGTTCTATATTTCCTATGTGCTTTTGGACTGTGGTACTCATCTTTTTCAAGCTCAGCAGTAAGAAATAAGGCAAATTAAGAGTTTGACTCTCTAAGAAGTTCATCAACAACCTAGCATGGTACATGTACATTGAACCAAAGCGTCCTTCGCAAGTGATAAACTTTTGGATAACTAACAGTAGGCTGGCCCATTCTTCTTTCAATGGATGAACAGGAATTCCTTTTGTAAACACAGTAACGTCCATACCTGGGTTTCATAGCATAATTCTCCATGCCTGTTTGTCCACACTTTTGTTTTTAAACCATCGCTCACCTTCTTGGGGCAAGTCTGTGGCAGCTACTACTGTTGCTTCAGTGACCGTGAGCTTTAAGTCTCCAATTTCCACCATCTGGCCGTCGAAAGACTGTGCAAAAGCTTTCGTTACCTCCTTTTTATGGCCCTTAAATTTCTGGATGAAGCGTAACCATTTTTCTTTCTTCAACAAATATTTTGTTTGAGGGTAACCTTCTAAATATTTAGGTCCTTCCGGTTCTGCCCTTAGTAATTGTCCCATCCTTTCCTCTGTTTTGAAATTCAACTGAAAATTCAATTGGGTGTGAGGGTTTAGCAGAGGTAAGGAGGTTCGGTTGCAGGGTTTACGGCAAGAACACAGTGGCTGCAAAAGGAGGATAACAAGTAACGGGAATGTTCTAGAACTGCAAGCGGAAACAGAGGATGAGCAGCCGAGGTGAGTTCACAAAATGAAGTGCAGACGTATGTGAAGAAGATGGTCTTAACATAATGGTAAGGAAATGGAGAGGAGTCAGGATTTTGAATTAAACGACTGCGTATGAAATGTTACACGTTTAATGAATGGCTGCGGAAAATGCGGTGGAGAGGAGCCGTAGTGAAATAGGTCACATCTCATGATTACAAGTGGTGTATGAAAGTGCAGCCGACTATGAGTTTAAACCCGAAAATAAATCATAAGACCGTTAAGGAATAAATGCATGGTGTGCGGAATAATGTCGTGGGATGGTAATGGGTAATGGAGCTATCGTGATAATCATTGCACATAGTAGAGCTTTTATGGTTTGACAACTATGCAAAATTGTGCCTTCAATTGCTATTTGAAAGAAAATTTTTCTCATACCTTTGGGAACCTTGTCATTTGTTGTCCATTAGCTTTTAACCAACTGCTCTTTATTGATGTCTAGAGATGCTCCATTTTTTCATAGCATATGCTCAATCACACCTGCATTTTCATGATTATTGCACTAACATTTTGACTGTGAATTTGAAAAACAGAGTGGTGGCTACGGAAACTGCTTCTGGCTGCGGAAACTAACACAACACCCACTTGGCTGAACAAAGATGGTTAGATAATAACTAACTGAGTGAAAATGGTCCTGAAAGAGACATTTATTGATGAAATGGAATGAAATGAATGAAATGGAGTGAGATGAAGCGGAGTGAAGTGAAATGAAAATGAGATGGAGATCGAGTGGGATGGCAAATGAAGTGGAGTGAAGATGGAAAAGGAAGGAGAGAAGAATTTTTTTTTTTTTGGAAAATATAGAGTGTCAGGTGCCCCTGATTTTCACTCTATATTTTTTGTATAAGACCGCCAATCAGTGATTGGTTTTCAGGCTTATACAAAATTTTTTTTTTGACTGAAAGAAACAAAGGCTAGGCTGGTGGGGAAGAAGGATTCTTCTTCACCAGCCTTATTGCAGAATTCTCTTGAAACATTTTGACAAATTCCTCTTTTGAGAGTGGCTTATGATAAATTTTCAATCGGTGGCTATTCACAATAAGAGGAGTTTGAAATTCATCAATGGTCTTGATTCTTACCGCTTCATTGCTAAAGACTTTGTCAATCTCATATGGCCCAAGCCAATGGGTCTGAAATTTACCTTTGAAGTATTTAAACTTGGAATCAAACAATAGTGCCCAATCTCCCTCTTGAAACTTTTTCTCTTTGATGTATCTGTCATGCCACTTAGCTCTTTGATGTTGAACTAGATCAGTTCTTAAAATTGCTTCTTGTCTGATCTCATCTAGCTCATTCAGTTGCTCCATTCTGTGCTTTTGGCCTTCTGATAGATTCATCCCCAACTGAACTGCCATCTTGAAAGTCTTGACTTGAAACTCAATGGAGAGCAGGACTTCCTTCCCATAAACGAGTTCATAGGGAGAATGTCCTGTTGTACTCCTCCATGTAGTTCTGTAGGCCCACAAGGCTTCAGGAAGCCTTTCTGCCCAATCTCTTCTGTGTAGATGAATATTTTTGGTGATGATGTTCTAAATAACTTTGTTTGTAGACTCCACTTGGCTATTTGCTTGCGAATGGTAAGGCGTAGATTTTCTGTGCTTGATTTTGTATTCTTCCATTAGCTTCTCCATCAAGTTAGATGTAAATTGACTTCCCTGATCTGTCACAATTTCTATTGGGACACCAAAACGAGTAAAAATATCCTCATAAAGAAAATTAACAACTGAATTTTCAGTAGCAAAAAGTAATGCTTTGGCTTCTACCCATTTAGTGACATAATCAGTGCATACCAATATATACTTCTTCTGTTTAGATGGTGGATTAATGGGTCCAATGAAATCTAAAGCCCATTTTTCAAAGGGTTCGATGAGTACCTGTGGTTGTAATGGCATTTCATTTGAAAGAGTTGGTTTCCCTACTCTTTGGCAGCTGTCACACCTTCTGACATATTGTTTTGTATCTTTGAAGAGGGAAGGCCAATAATATCCTAAAGAAAGGATTTTATAGGCCGTCATTTTATCAGCAAAGTGTCCACTGCATGGTTCATCATGACATGCCTTGAGGATGTCAGGCATTTCATCTTCCCGAACACATCTTCTGATCACACAATCTATTTTAAACAATTCGTTAGAAATCCATGAATAATTTGAACTCTCCTAAATAATTCTTATTTTTTCACTAGGAAATAAATGTGGAGGTAGCTTCCATGTAACCAAATAGTTAGCAATATCTACATACCAAGGAGTCTTAGTAGTTGCTGCAAATAAATATTCATCTGGAAACTTATCCTCTACAGGAGAATCTTCATTAGTATTTTGGATCCTGTTAGCGCTTGGAATTCACCTAGGCTGAGATAGACAAACTCTCAAGGCTACATCAAACCATTTCACCTCGTAGCTAGCCCTACGAGGTATGAGAAGGCTCTCTCGGGTCAGATTTGATAGATCTTTCAATATGATTAGGCTGACCAATTAAGAATAAAGATTTTAGGCTAGTAAATTGATAGGGGGGTTGATTTAATGATTTTTGGGGTTTTTGGTGGCAATTGGAGGGAGTGCAATTCAGGGTGCGGGGATTGAGCACAATTTTTGCAGGGGGATCTTTGGGGCAAGGTAGGAGTGAGCGCTGATGCCTTAATCTGAGATGGATGATCAGGGATGATAGAGGATGAGCTAAAGAGGGCAAACAACCATTTTGAATCCTCTCTAGACAGTAGAAAACATAAATATTGAACAAACTAAAAAGTTGAGCATGTCAAAGCATGAATTCAAACTTTACCACTTCATCTGTCCAATTAGAAGAAAAAGAGAGATGTGGAATACATAAACAAACTTACAAGAACATGTAGAGAACACACCATCAACACATCAAATCCACAAGAATCCACAATGATGTCTGCAAAACCCTGGCCTTCCTTTCCTTAAATTGCAGAAATAGATGTACAATACACAATAAAGCTTTCTCCCACAAGAGTCCAACCATGAAAATGAGAAGGAGAGAGCATAATATAGACCATCTAACTCCTTTCCCCACCTCTAGGGGTCGAGCTCAGCTTCCTAGGAGCAGTTTGAACTAATTCTAAACTAAGAACTAGAAAATAGGCAGCCAAACAACTTGCCTCTATTACTTAGCTAACTGATTCATGCATTAATTATTCACTTTTTACATCAAGGAAGCTTCTAGAAGGGTAAAGAGAGATAAAATCTATCAAAGTGCCATGAAAATATTACATTTATCCATCATCTACAAGTAAAAATGGTCAACCATAGTCAAAACAGTGTTTTTTGACAAAAAAGGTCAACTCTGGCAAAGCTGGCTCGAATGGTCGCGCCCCCTGTTCAAATGGTCGCGCCCCTTTGCAGCAACTTTTGAGTGGGTTCCACTGGTCCAAATCAGGTGCAAGATGGCTCATTGGAAAGCTTGGTCTGTCTACTTTCCATCCCAAGTGGAATTTCTGAATTTGGAGTTGTTTTTCCCCCTCAAAAACCATTTCTCCCAAGGTCACTTTCTGCAACTCAAAAAGTGGGCAGAAAGTTATTTTTTTGATGTATTTTGAGCTTTTGGAAGCTCAAATCTCAAAATCAGGCTTCTCCCAAGTATTGGTAATTTTTCTCTTTGCATGCCCTTTCCAAAAATGCCAAGTTTTCAAAATTCCGAGCAGTCCTCCAAAATGGTCTCACCTGGGGTGAGACCATTCCACGGGAAAAACCTGTAAATTGCACAAAAAATTCACAAATGACAAAATTTTCTCCAAATTTCTTGAAATTTGGGCTGGGAGTCCCCAATCAAGTACCATGCTCAATCAAAGAGGCTTTGGCCAAAATTTGGAGTGGATCGGGCGTTTTCCTTCGTTTTTGTGCTTTGGCCCACCGTCCTTGGAGCACCTTCGTTCTCGCCGGTATTTTTGACATTTCTCTCAAACCATGACACCTGTGTAAAAAGGGAAAGAGGTTTTTCTTCTTTGGCATGTTGTGGACAAAAACCTCTCTCAGTTTTCCAAAATTCATCTTTTATTTCTCTGAAACATCATTTGAGTGCAACTTGTCCCGATGTGTGAAACAAGGGATTTTGTCGAAATGAAGCGAAATGAAGGGGATAGGGGGTTTCTAAATTCTTGGAAAAATTTTTGGGAGTGGGGAGGGATGTTAGGAAGCAGGGGAAAGTAGAATATCAGAGATTGAGTGAGGGGAAGGGGTCGAAAAGAGCAAAACACAGGCCCAACCTAGAAAATTGCCAAGTTGTAGCTAGAAACTAGGGTTTGTACAAAAATGAGGAATTTGGCGGATCTAAGGGATGGGGAGTGTTTGATAAGGTACTTTAAGGATAGGGGAAGGTGTATGAACATCAGGAAACAAGTTTTGTCGGTGATTTGACCATCCAAGAGAAATTGCCTTCAAAACCCTAGGAGAGGGAAATGACCTTGCCTGGGTGGCAACTCAAGCATGGACAAGGTGTGAAATGACTCATTAGACACTGAGATGATAATGACAACCCTATGAATGATGATAAACTCATCTGAATAATGACATGGACCGCCATTTGGGCAAACCCTAGACCTAATGCCTAGTGACCAAATTTTGCTTGAAGACTCACTGAAATGACAAAATTTGACCTTGACACTTCGAAATCACTTTGTAAGAGCATATTTGATCACTGATGGAGGGCATCATGACCGACACTAACATTGGCTCCAATGGGGATGGTAGCTCCTTGGAGGTGCCAAGAACCTTAGACCTCTGGGAGAGCAGACCAGTGCCTTTCAACCATTGGGCGATGGAGTCATTATTTACACATGTGACCCAAAACTTTGACACATTTATTGAATGAAAACTTGACTGAAAATTGACTGAAACTTAACTGAAACTTGACTCAAACAGACTCGATGGCAAACTGAAATAACTTGAAAAAACTCACTCAACAGACCAAACACAAATGACTCATGACTGACTTAACTTAAAACAAGAACTTACAAAGCTTTTTGAAGGGCAGCAGTCCATCAAGATTTGGAATCATGATGACAACCACCGGTGTTTCTTACAAGACAATATACATCAAACTATATCATAATGCCAATGTAACCAATCAAGCAGATGCCTTCTTGATTGATTCTCCTGATTAGATTTTCTGGTCAACAATACAAACCTATCACTGAGCATCCAAAAACATAGCTGACCATGACCTCCTTCATCACTGAACACTGCAATAAACACTATCACTGCTGGCTGCAACAAACTTGCTAGAGGATCGTGAAAAACATGAAGATTTGCCACTGCCACCACCTGCTGAAAGAACAAGGTTTCCTTTGCTTCAAATTCTGATCTACCTTCATCATGTGCTTCGGAAAGAGTATGTTCCTGGTCCTCAAAAAATTCTGAACACATGGATGAGCAGATCTCTTCTTGGAAAAGTATTTCAGCACATGAAACATATGAAGAATCTGAAAGGTAATCCTGTATGCTATGATCTTCAGTAGTCAGACAATATGGTGGGTGATCTTCATATGATATGGCAGCCGGATTATCATTATCTTTTTGCTAATCTACAAGACAATCATCTTCTTCAACAGAGGAAGAAGTTTCACCAACACTTTCGTGACCATGTGCACACTGCCGATTTGTTTTAGCTTGGGTTGTAGAAGGACCTTTCAAAAGCTGATCTATCTCCTCTTCAGACAAAGGAGACAATGCCTTTTGTTTTCTTTTGCTTAAACAATGATTATCTTCATATGACAAGGCACTCAAACTATCATTTAGTACTGAGCTATTGAAAGGAGATTCATCACTTACTTGCACAAAGATCTCACCTTGCTGTTCATGAACATCTGAATCCACAACTTTGTCTATGATCTCAACAGCAAAGCTCTCCTTGATGTGTTGCATGCTGCTGTCTTCTGTGGGCAGATCTGAAACAAGCTCTTCTTTTTCATCATCTACAGCCATATGACCATCTTCAACCTGCTGATCTTGACAAATATCCTCTAAGATTTCTGTGTGCTGCTGAAATGGCTTTTCATACAGGGCTTCCATGATCTCTTCATCCATGAAATTATCATCTTCATAAAACTTCTCAAGACTTTCAATAAAACTATAGGCATGCTTGCAACAGTCTTGAACTAAATTCAATGATGGATAAGAGTCCTTATATCTTTCAATGAACATAGCATGAAAATTTTTTAAACAATAAATACAAGCAGGCGGCAAACCTTCATACCATGATTGGGCTTTACCTTCCAGAGTGGCCAAGAATATCTTCATCAAGCAATCTTCAGGAAAATCCACCTTCAACTTGCGAATATGCATGTGAAATCTAACCAGATGTAAAGCAGCATCCTTCTTACCATCATCATTAAATATAGGCAAATTCTTTGACCAATCTACCTTCGGAATTTCATTTGGAAAACCGGGGATGTGATCTCGGCTCAAGGGAGCATATCTTCTTGCGATTAGGTCCATCATGGAAAGCTCAAAGCTACTGATCTCTCTGCAGTGAAGTCACCATGTAGCATAGGTTGCTGGATTCTTCAGTGAAAGGAGTCGCCAAGTGAATGATTTCAGCCTTTCAAGTGTCTGATCGTTGTCCACTATCAACAATCAGATCTGAACTTGATACATGTACTGGGGTAAAATGCAAACGAAGTGTTGTTTTCACAAGCTCACGGAGATTGACTGAAGCAGCGTTTATCTACTCACGCTGATGTAAAACAAGAGCGTTTTCGAAGGCTTCTGGCGTAACTTCAGGCTCCGTCTAAGACTTATGAAACAAACACATCAATCAACAGACAAGTTTGTTCTCCCCAGTATGGTCGCCACTATGTTAGCGCATGGAATTCACCTAGGCTGAGATAGATAAACTCTCAAGGCTACATCAAACCATTTCACCTCGTAGCTAGCCCTACGAGGTATGAGAAGGCTCTCTCGGGTCAGATTTGATAGATCTTTCAATATGATTAGGCTGACCAATTAAGAATAAAGATTTTAGGCTAGTAAATTGATAGGGGGGTTGATTTAATGATTTTTGGGGTTTTTGGTGGCAATTGGAGGGAGTGCAATTCAGGGTGCGGGGATTGAGCATAGTTTTTGCAGGGGGGTCTTTGGGGCAAGGTAGGAGTGAGTGCTGATGCCTTAATCTAAGATGGATGATCAGGGATGATAGAGGAGGAGCTAAAGAGGGCAAACAACCATTTTGAATCCTCTCTAGACAGTAGAAAACATAAATATTGAACAAACTAAAAAGCTGAGCATGTCAAAGCATGAATTCAAATTTTACCACTTCATCTGTCCAATTAGAAGCAAAAGAGAGATGTGGAATACATAAACAAACTTACAAGAACATGTAGAGAACACACCATCAACACATCAAATCCACAAGAATCCACGATGATGTCTGCAAAACCCTGGCCTTCCTTTCCTTAAATTGCAGAAATAGATGTACAATACACAATAAAGCTTTCTCCCACAAGAGTCCAACCATGAAAATGAGAAGGAGAGAGCATAATATAGACCATCTAACTCCTTTCCCCACCTCTAGGGGTCGAGCTCAGCTTCCTAGGAGCAGTTTGAACTAATTCTAAACTAAGAACTAAAAAATAGGCAGCCAAACAACTTGCCTCTATTACTTAGCTAACTGATTCATGCATTAATTATTCACTTTTTACATCAAGGAAGCTTCTAGAAGGGTAAAGAGAGATAAAATCTATCAAAGTGCCATGAAAATATTACATGTATCCATCATCTACAAGTAAAAATGGTCAACCATAGTCAAAACAGTGTTTTTTGACAAAAAAGGTCAACTCTGGCAAAGCTGGCTCGAATGGTCGCGCCCCTTTGCAGCAACTTTTGAGTTGGTTCCACTGGTCCAAATCAGGTGCAAGATGGCTCATTGGAAAGCTTGGTCTGTCTACTTTCCATCCCAAGTGGAATTTCTGAATTTGGAGTTGTTTTTCCCCCTCAAAAACCATTTCTCCCAAGGTCACTTTCTGCAACTCAAAAAGTGGGCAGAAAGTCATTTTTTTGATGTATTTTGAGCTTTTGGAGGCTCAAATCTCAAAATCAGGCTTCTCCCAAGTATTGGTAATTTTTCTCTTTGCATGCCCTTTCCAAAAATTCCAAGTTTTCAAAATTCCGAGCAGTCCTCCAAAATGGTCTCACCAGGGGTGAGACCATTCCACGGGAAAAACCTGTAAATTGCACAAAAAATTCACAAATGACAAAATTTTCTCCAAATTTCTTGAAATTTGGGCTGGGAGTCCCCAATCAAGTACCATGCTCAATCAAAGAGGCTTTGGCCAAAATTTGGAGTGGATCGGGCGTTTTCCTTCGTTTTTGTGCTTTGGCCCATCGTCCTTGGAGCACCTTCGTTCTCGCCGGTATTTTTGACATTTCTCTCAAACCATGACACCTGTGTAAAAAGTGAAAGAGGTTTTTCTTTTTTGGCATGTTGTGGACAAAAACCTCTCTCAGTTTTCCAAAATTCATCTTTTATTTCTCTGAAACATCATTTGAGTGCAACTTGTCCCGATGTGTGAAACAAGGGATTTTGTCGAAATGAAGCGAAATGAAGGGGATAGGGGGCTTCTAAATTCTTGGGGAAATTTTTGGGAGTGGGGAGGGATGTTAGGAAGCAGGGGAAAGTGGAATCTCAGAGATTGAGTGAGGGGAAGGGGTCGAAAAGAGCAAAACACAGGCCCAACCTAGAAAATTGCCAAGTTGTAGCTAGAAACTAGGGTTTGTACAAAAATGAGGAATTTGGCGGATCTAAGGGATGGGGAGTGTTTGATAAGGTACTTTAAGGATAGGGGAAGGTGTATGAACATCAGGAAACAAGTTTTGCCAGTGATTTGACCATCCAAGAGAAATTGCCTTCAAAACCCTAGGAGAGGGAAATGACCTTGCCTGGGTGGCAACTCAAGCATGGACAAGGTGTGAAATGACTCATTAGACACTGAGATTATAATGACAACCCTCTAAATGATGATAAACTCAGCTGAATAATGACATGGACCGCCATTTGGGCAAACCCTAGACCTAATGCCTAGTGACCAAATTTTGCTTGAAGACTCACTGAAATGACAAAATTTGACCTTGACACTTCGAAATCACTTTGTAAGAGCATATTTGATCACTGATGGAGGTCATCATGACCGACACTAACAGATCCTAGACAAGAAATCAGCTATTGTATTTTGTTTCCCTGGTCTATCCAATACAGTAATATTGAATTCTTGTAAAAGTAAGAGCCATCTTGTAACTCTGCCATTAGTAACAGGTTTGTTCATTAGATATCTAATTGCAGAATGATCAGTATGGACAAAAGTTTCATAGCCTGTTATATAATGTCTAGACTTATTGATTGCATGAACAATAGC
This sequence comes from Pinus tabuliformis, assembly GCA_031772625.1. Lineage (NCBI taxonomy): Eukaryota > Viridiplantae > Streptophyta > Pinopsida > Pinales > Pinaceae > Pinus > Pinus tabuliformis. The sequence goes on along the minus strand of CM062813.1, from coordinate 527,249,568 downwards.
TAAGAACTCTTTTTCAGTCACAGTATAGTTCAACTCAGTGGAAGTCAAATTTTTATTGGTGTAGTAAATGGCATAAGGAACTAAATCCTTTTGACCCAACACAGCTCCTAGAGCTATATCTGAAGCATATGTAGAAATGTGGAAAGGAAGTTTCCAATTTGGCCCTCTCAAAATGGGTGCTTCAGATATTCTTGTTTTCAAAGTTTCAAATGCAGATTGACAATCAGGATCACATTTGAATTCACAGTCTTTTGTAAGTAATTTGAAGAGTGGAGATGCTATTTTGGTGAAGTTTTCGATAAATCTTCTATAGTATTCAGTAAATCCCAAAAAACTTCTAACATCTTTTTGACAATTTGGAATAGGCAACTTGGAGATGACTTCAACTTTTGATCTATCAACTTTAATCCCATCCCCTGAAATATGATGTCCCAAAACAATACCTTCAGTAAACATCATAAAGCATTTTTCATGACTCAATGAAAGGTTTGTTTCTTTACACCTTATAAGGACTTTTTCCAAATTCTCTAATGCCTCTTCAAATGAATCAGCATAAACTGTAAAATCATCCATATAAACCTCTACACAATCATGGATTAGATCAGAAAATATTCCTAGTACTGCCCTTTGAAATGTTGCGGGTGCATTACATAATCCAAAAGGAAGTACTCGGTAACCAAAATTTCCCCATGGACAGGTAAATGTGGTCTTATCTTGATCTTCAGGTGCTACCTGAATCTGATTATAGCCACTAAAACCATCCAAAAATGAAAAGTACTTTTTGCCTGCTAAAGTATCTAATACTTGATCGATAAAGGGTAAAGGAAAGTGATCCTTCAAAGTTGCTTTGTTCAATTCCCTGTAATCAATGCATACCCTCCATTTACCCTTCTTTTTAGGTACTATAACCAAACGAGAAACCCATCGGCTATCTAAAATTGGATAAATGAAGTTTACATTGAGTAGTTTTTGGAGTTCTTCTTTCACTATCTCCCTAAGGTTTGGATTCATCCTTCTGTGAGGTTGTCTGATTGGTCTACTGTTTTCCTCAATGTAGATGTGATGAATGCAAGTCTTAGGGTCAATACCTTTCATATCAGTATACTCCCATGCAAATGCAGTAGAATGTTTTTGCAAGATTTTGGTTAGCTCTCCCTGTTGTGATTTTTCCAAGTTTTTGTTGATATTCAATGTTTTACCTGGAAAGATATCAATGGCTGAACTACCAAATTCTTCCATAGAGTAAAGAGACATTTGTCTAGATGATAGATACTCAATGTCAGAATCTAACTGAAATTGTGTGTGGTCATATTCTGAAGATGTTTCAAAGTTTTCTAATGTGTTCAGAATTTGACTATATTCACTGATTTCAGAAATGGCAAAGACAGGTTGTATAGTATCCTCATCATCAACCCACTCATTATCTCCTATTTCTGTAATTGCTTTTGCTGGAGGATACAGATTGAATTTCTTTGTCGAATTACCATCAGAAATATACATATCCCCCAATCTACAACTGATAAAAGCATCAGTTGTGGCTAGCCAAGGTCTTCCTAAGATGAGAGGGTGTCCTCCTAGATTACTCTTGGGAGTTAAAATCATGAAATCTACTGGATATTCCCAAGAATCTAAGGAGACCGAAATGTCTTATAATACAACATCTGGTTTGATAATTGATCGATCTGCAAGTTGTAGTAAAGTAGGTGTAAAAAGAAGATTAGGAAGTTTTATCTGTTCCATAGTCTGTCTACTCATAATGTTGATAGCAGCCCCTAAATCAATCAAAGTATTTGGAATTTCTACCCCATTGATATGTGTTTTGACAATTGGACTACTGGGATCTACATACTTCTGCATAGTAATTTTTCCCATCATGATATTTGCAATTTTTCCTACCAGGTGGATTCTTCTTGTATCTCTTGGTTTCCTTCCTGGTCTTTTAAGACTCAACTCCTTTATTGTTTTTGCTAGAATAGGAATCTCTCTAATGGCTTGTAACAAGGGAATCTTGATACAGACATTCTTTAATTCATCTAGAAAATCATATTCAGGCAACAAGATTTGTTTTTCCACCCCTTTGTCAATTTGTAATCTTTCAGGAAAATGAGGTGTAGATGAAGATGCGGGTTGCTCAACTATAGGAGTTGTGGGGGTTGACTCTTTTCCTTTTTCTTTTTGAATGCTTGGGCTTTTAAGAGGTGCTTCAGAACCTTTATTGGCTTCAAGAGAATCTTCCTCAGAAATGCTTTGCTTTTGAGCATCTATAGAAGGCTTCTCTAAAACTCTACCAGATCTGAGTTGTACATCATTAAGAGGAACAATCATATAGGTAGGAAATTATTGTCCTTCTACCATGTAATCATTTTGAGGGTTTTTATTGTTGGGGTTCGGCAATGGTTAGGAAGGTAGTTGATTTGTCTTCTGTTGGAATGGAAGCAAGAGTTGAGAATTTGGATTCTGTTGAGAAGGTTGTTGTTGTTGTGTAAATGGCAATGATAGTTGTAGATTTTGATTTGGAAGTTGTGGAGTTTGTTGATTTTGAAAAGATGGATGATATTGATAAAATTGAGCAAATCTCCCATAAGGATTTTGCATACCTTGTACCCATGATTGAAAAGGATTTTGAGGTTGGGACCAAGGTTGTTGCCAAGGATTCCAATTTGGTGGGGGTTGAAAGTTCATAGAGTTGTTAAACCCTTGATTTTGTTGCCCCTACCAAGGTCTCCTTGCAACAAAACAAAGAGACTCAATTGAATTTGGATCTTCTTGAAAGATAGCTTTGAGCCCAGGAATTGAAGGACAATCCTTGGTCTCATGGTTTTCTGAACAAATCACACATGTTTCTACAACTTTTGCATCCAAGGGACATTCCCTTATAGCATGTTTCTTCCTACATTTTGGACAAAAGATGGCCAAAGCTTCAGCTTCTGCTTTCTGCTTGTTTTGTATCTTAAGGGTGTCTAGTTGCTCACTAAGACTCCCTAAAATATCAGTTTTGAATTCATCAAGCATGTTGCCAATCTCAGCCCTACTTACTGATCCAGTTGCAGATTTGTTTGCTCTAATGAGAGAAGGATCTCTTGGCCCTTTTCCAGTTTTAGATTTGCCCCTTGAGAGATGGACACATAGCTCTACTATATCATGGAGTGGAAGTTGAGATATATCTCCTTTTCCCATCATGTTCAAAATATCTATCCATTCATCCCTAATGGCTTTTAATAGAAGGGATTTCAAGGTTTTCTCATCTAAGTTATTCATTTTTTCTCTTTTTCAGGTTGTATTGAAATCTTTCAAGTAAATCTTCCAAGTTTTCATCTTCTCTTTGCACCATTTTGAATACCTCATCCTTGTGATTAGTGGGCATACAATAGTCCAGGTATCTATCAAAAAATGTTTGTTTCATATCATTCCAAGTCCTAATGGATTGAGTGACTAATCCCATGAACCATTTCAAAGCAGCTCCTTTCAATGTCGAAGGAAACAATTTGAGTTTTTGAAAGTCTTCTAGATAATCATAAGTTCGACACGCGACTTCAAACTCAAATAGAAATGTTTCAGGATCCTCACTTCGTAACCCATGAAAGTTTGGGAGGATAGATGGTGAGATGTTTTTCATTGTTGCTCGAGAATCCTCATCAACTATAGGAAATCCGAATGAGTTATCTCCATCCATATTTCCCCCATTGTTACCTCTACCTCCTCCATTGTTTCCTCCTCCTCCTCTAACTCTACCTCTACCAAATCCATTTACTATTTCCTCTGTCATGATAGTTTCCTCAGAGACTTCAGAGTCCTCTGGTTCCTCTACTAATGGCGAACGAGGAGGAATTTCTCCCTCTTCTTCTTCAGGTGATTCTACTTCCTCAATTACAATGTGTTTTCCTGTAGAAGTAGAGAAAGGGTCTCTTCCTAACTCAGATTCGGTGGATAGTGTGGGAGAGTCTCCTAATTCAACTACTGCCTCTTGAATTCCAGGAATCCTAAGGCTAGGAGTGTGAGTTAGAGATGATGGAGGTGTTTCTTGTCTATTCCTTGAAGTAGTTGGAGTTGTAAAAATCGAACTCTTGGCCCTAGCTAAAAACCTTCCCCTAGAATCTCTTGCTCTATGCATGTCATTTTTTATTTTTCTTCAAGTCGGGCTAATAATTCTCTTTTTGATCTTCCAAATCACTCTAAGTGCAAGAAGAGAGCATACTCAAGAAATTATTAAACCAATAACTCTCTTTTCTGATCCTCCAGATCACACTAGGTGCAAGAGGAGAGCATACTTTGAAAAGTTATCAATTTTTACCTTCCTTGAAATTTTCTTGTTTTTTTTTTTAAGAAATTGGCTACCTAGTTTCACTTCCCCAGCAACAGCGCCAAAATGTTTGGTCAATTTAGTGTGTCCTAAATTTCTATTCAAAATTTCAATCTGAGAGTCGTAAACTACTGAAGTGAAGTGCACTGTATATGCAAGATAATCAATTTCTTAGTTCTTTTTCGTTTTGAGTTTTTGGTTTTTTTTTTGTTTATCTTCTGTTGATTCCCTAATGTAAGATGGCAGAATTGAAAGTCAAGTATGGATGGTAATGGTGATTTCTACAATGATTTTCCAAACTTTAAAGTTCTCAAAAAGGTTTCAAACTGGCTGTGATGAAATCAATTCTCAAAAGAAAATAAAAATATTACAAAACAGTGAACTAGTGACAATGAAGCCCAGTATCCTTACTACTGTATAAAAAGAAAATAAAAATTGAACTCAAAGCAATTAAAAGGCTGTAAGCAAAGCAAACTAAATCACACTACTTCAACTCATATTCTGATCCCTCACCTTTCGACTCGCTCTGGCTATAGGAGGTAATCATAAACAAATTGAGTAATCTGATATCTAAATTGCAGGAAATGAAATTGCATAAAATGAAACTAAGATTAAACTACTCATTCATACTTCAATCCCTGAAAATGACATAAGTAATTTAATCACTAACTTGCAGGAAAGTAAACTAAATCATACTACATCAAGTAATATTCTGATTCCTCACTATTTGAGTCGCTTGGCTATAGGAAGGTAATCATAAACAAATGAGTAATATGATATCTAAATTGCATAAAAGTAAATAAGCAAAGCAAAACTGAAAGAAATGACAATGCTGGAATTAAAACTCAGAAAATGAATCAACAGAAAGGACAAGATGATCTCATGTCATTAGTCACTAAAACTATGTAAATTGCCCGGGCTACCTACAAGAACCTGAAAGAAAAACACTGATCAGCTAACAATCATGAGAAAGCATAAAAGGAAATATGGATAACAGTTAACATGAATAATATACAAGTAAACGATTATGAAAGAAGTGACATAATGAAAGAAAGTGAGAAACTATACAGTAGATACAGAGCCTTGGTGTACAGGGGCCCTTTGCAACCTCGGCCAATCAATACTCAGTCACGAATTGAACTTAAGAATGTTGTCTTCTCATATATTAAAGTGCAGTCAAAACATAAAGATAGAGCACGACACAGTGGGCTCGCAAACACAGTCAAGATTACATGTAAAAAGCTAACTATCAAGCGTATGATAATGCGTTATTTATAACTGAAGATGCTATAATTGATTCCTAAATTCTACGCTACCAAACAGACACGTAAATCTCCACGTCCTGAGATCTAGCAGTATGGAAGTCGTGACAAATAAATCTATGGAGTGGTGGTTGTTCGATTTGGTTCACGGATTGATCCACAGGTGTTAGCACACCTCCAGAGATTGAGGAACTTGCCATGCAAAACTTCACATGGGAAAAACAGAGCTGTGCCACCGCAAAACTCTTGGTTTGACCACTCCTTTGACCGTCCTTGACCATGGCTGTTTGTGAGTGGTTCGGCTGAACCAAGGGGACACGCTCCATGTACATGTCATTTGCAGCTTGCCCATGTGGCCGGATTCTCCAGTGGACACCTGTAACATAGTCTTCAACAAAATGGCTGTGGAAACTTGAGCTGGCTGCGGAAAGTGACAAGTTTCCGCAGCTGATTGAACAAAAATCTAAACCAAACAGCAGTGACAAACATAGTTAGGAAACCATTTTATAAGCTCTTTTTAAACTAATATGCAATGATTTGATAGCTTGGTGGGCCAAGTAAATGGAAAAGAAGGCTGAAAAGGTGTGTAGGGAAGATGCAAGTTTGGGACTCAACACAGGGATTGCAATGAAATTGGGTACTTTTAGCTATGGAGGCACTTTTCTTCTCAAACCAATTTCAATTGTCAGGCATAATCCATGTAGAGTAAAAAAAGTTGTAACCTCCCAACTGGGTTTGGTCTCTGTCATGTAATAGAATATTAACTCTTGCATTAGTCCAGAAACTACAAACACAGACAACACTGCAACTGCTCGGGCCCAAAGAGGGATCTTCCCTCCAACTTCCTTTGGCTAGTTCTTTTCATTAATTTTCTTGTATAACTTGATGTGGACCTTCCAGCAGAAATACAAGACAAGATCATAAACATATGGGCGGAAAATTTTGGTAACGATAAGGTTCCACCTCTTACCCCAGAAATCTTGCAGGGATCTCGAAAGATAGGGTTTGTTGAATTGGGGCTCTAATTGCACCCCAAGACAAACATTTGCAAGAGCAGCAAGGAATACCTGTACGATATCCAGAGCTAAGTAAATATGCAAACAGTAAAGCAATACTATAAAACTGGGGGAAAACGAATTCCTGAATGAATATGAATATATAACTACTGATAACAAACATGCTTCCAGAGCTACGTTTCTCAATGTTCTGAATTTGCCTGCTGAGTTGGGTTTGGACCCAAACTCATGAATCTCTATAGGGAAAATGGAGACAGCCATGAAATTCCTTAGATTTAGCATTGTCCATGGCTTTTCTAGAGGACCAACATCGAAAGAAGCATTAGAAGCTTGAAAGAGTTGATCCACATAAACATAAAGGACATAATCCCTCTCATATGCACAGTAGAAACTTGCCATGGCAGAACTATGTACATACCAATGACAGGCAAGACTGCTACAATGCGTGGAAGCCCCCTCAGGAGCTTTAATACAACATAATATGAATAGATTATCCCGCATAAAATGGTACCCGCTATTGCAAAGCTGCTCTTAAAGCCTTCCATGGCAAACATCTTCAAGCACAGGCTCTCCAATAACATCAGTTATGGTGGAAGAGCAGATATTCAACGGCCTTGAGATTTTACCTGCGGATGCGGATGCACACAGCTATAGTTGGTATCCTTGCTGATAAATTCACTTTTATTAGCATTCTGAAATCATGTGGTATGTTGAAACTCATGGAATTGGGTGTTCAACTACATGTGCAGGTAATTAAAAATGAACTCCAATCGGATGTCTCAATTGGGAATGCCATCGTTACCATGTATTCAAAATGTGGAAATATCCGATGTGCACAAGCGGTGTTTGTCAATATGTCTTATCAGGATGCGGTGTCATGGAATGTTATGATTGCAAGGTATGCTGAGAATGGCTTGAATGAGAACGCTCTAAAATTATTTTGCAAAATGCAAGAAACACGTGCTATTCCAGACCAGTTCACATTTGCCAGTGTTGTTAAAGCATGTTGTGGTTGTGGTATAGCCCAGACTATAGAACAACAGGGTAAGTAGGTTCATGCCTATGTTGTTAAAACCGGATTCGAATCAGATGTATTTGTTGGCAGTGCCCTGGTAGACATGTATGGGAAATGTGGAACAACGGAAGATGCACAGAATGTGCTCGACAATATGCCTGAACCAAACTTGGTATCATATAATGCAATGGTTGCAGGATTTTAAATATTGAAGAAGATTTATTGTTATGAAATCTTAACTTCATAGCCAAATGAGTTAGACACTATGAATTTTGTTTTGCAGCTACAATATGTGGTTGTTGGAATTAATTTTTAGATTAGTGTAGGTTTAGGTCACAAGTTTTTATGGTATGATTGCATAGCTAGATAGAATATAATGGGAAAATTTTAAATTGTGCATAGATTCAACTATAAGAGTTTTGTCACTGGTGAATATTTCATGGAAGGTTTCTTGTTTGCTTCTCAAGTAACCATTGGAAGAATTAAAGGTTGAATATTAGGATGGCATCTTCAAAGAAATCTCATTTGAATTTTATTTTTTTTCTGTAGCACAATATGATGCTCAAAAGTTTTCTCGACTCAATGATGTTTCTGGTATAAAGGATAGGTTGAAGAAAAGAGGTTATGCTGCCACCTGTAAGTGGAATTCCAACTAAGAAAGATGCTGGAATCGAGAAAATGTAACACTTCATAAACTTTTCAAACCTCAATACACAATAGAATATTGAAACATTGCTCCTCATGGATTATGATCTAGGTAAACTAATGTTCCTCAAGGAAACCACGTTGTAAAATATGTTCGTCTATAGTTGACCAAACAGATAATTTATTAGACCAGAGCATACCTTTTGGGAGTTGAATATTTTTCTAGATAATGTTGTGTAAAATAAAATAAAAAATCAAAGAAACAAAGAGTATGGCTTCCTGATGTTAGCCATAGGAGAGAATCAAAGAAATGATCCTGACCTATCAGATGAAAATTATATGCACTCTCAGAAGTCATTGTTTTAAGGATGGTGGAAGAAACACTAGATGCTTTGTTTTTAAATAAATAAATAAACAAATATTGTTATTCATAAAATAACCCAAAAAATGATAAACATAATTTAAATAAAAATATATAGTATGAATTACGATTATATATCGTAATTAATGATATAATTAATTTGATTTTTAAAATGTATGAGAGGTTTTTCCAGCAGCTGTGTGAAAAATATAAAACAACATATGTAGAAGGCCATTTCAATTTATGTGGCTTAAACTATCTCTAGGAAAAAACAGTAGGAATGGTATAGGGACTAGCTAATACTAGACCAGACTTGATGGGGGGGCGTTGAATCCCCAAAGAAGGCGAAGGTTGTAATGTAACTAAGTCTAGGGAATTGACGCTAAAGAGGGCTATACATATATAACTGAGAATTTTCAGTTGATGCGAAAGAATAGAGCTGAGCTGAGCTGGATTGGATTATTATTAATTTGAAAGTTGAATAAACCATTGATGATAAGAAGAGTAACCCACAGAACAGAGTTGTATGTATATATATATTATTAATTTGAAAATGGATATTATATATTAATTTGAAAGTTTAATAAACCTGTCAAAAGAAAGGAAGGGTAACCGCAAGATGATAGAAGCGGGAAGATGGTTCCATTAAACTCAATAAATTCATTTGTGGGTTTAATTGACATGTTAAAAGCCTTGGATTAAAGCAACAAACACATAACACAATACACAGAGACATGCGTACACAGGTAGTTAAGGTGAATCTGAATCCAGAGACATGCATACACAGGTGGATAGAATTGGTATGGTTAAAATTATGGAGGAGGAAACAGAGCATTAAATGTAAAACTCATTCGTATGGTGGACACATCCAAGAGGAAACACATGCTCTTAACATAGAATAACAGTTCTCCCATTTGATGTGGGTCCCCATCCCCTCCCCGCTACAAAATCTCTTTCCCTACAAAAACTTCCACATGTTTTCTTTGTCAATTTTTTTTTTAATTAATCATTCGAAGCAACAACTATTTTGTGTAGTTGGAGACGGTTCCTGAGGTGCCTCCTACAGCTGGAGATGGTTCATATCAACCATCAAGTAGTGGATTGCAAAATCCACACGGGAAATAAGTTCCCCACCTAATCAGTAAACGGTAGGCCTGTGGCCTTTTCATCTTACCAACATGGATCCCACTATTCTTTGAGGAATTAAATTGTATGTCTCTGCAGTCACTGTCAACTGAGATCATGCTTCTAAAATGCTACTCACTGAGAGGCGTGAATGGCTCTATTTGTATTTGGTTTCAAGACCTAAGCTACTTACTTGCTTTAGAATGCCAAGCTCAATGGAAACTATGAAACAAAGCCACTCTAATTGGGTTATGCCAAAATAAAATATCGCACCCTCTGCATGCTCCATATGACCGAGCATCAAAACAAAATATGGTGCTTCTCTGTCTGATCTTTATTTTCAACAAAACCACTAGTCAACATACATGTATTTCTGCATAAAGGGTTGTAGGTAGATATCTACGATACTGACTGCACTTTGAAGAATATAATATTTTCTGGAAACATTAGAGATCTAAGCTCTAGTTTATGAGGAATGTTATATAGCACAGTTGTGGATAGGCGGAATTTTTCAGGGATTGAAGAAAAAAATCATGATATATTTCTCCAATCTGATATATTTCTGAATAGCATCTAAATAATGTAATTCCAATTTTGATAAATAAAAGTAAGCTTTAAAAAAAAGACCAAAACTGATGTAATTAGATTTGATAAGAAACCACATCCATTAATTTATTTTAGCAAATTTAGTTAATAGACAATTTTGTTTGCTTGGTTATGAATTTTAAGGAATCCTTTAGATTTTGGTGTTTGACAGTTTTAGGAGTCTCCTTAAAAAAAAGGAAAGAGTAGGCTGCGAAAACTACTATTTTTGAAAGAAGTCTATAGAGAGAATAGAAAAGAAATAACTGCTTTTCATATTGACTTGTCGAGGCTGTGCCTGTGTCTCTACTGAATTTTCTTGTTGAATCTTCCTTAATGAGTTGCGTATTTGACACACATTTTGTCTGTTGTATCAAATCATTTTAACCCACATTTATTAAACTCTAAAAGGGTAAAAAAACACGAGATGCAAACCTCAGTCAAAGTTTTTAAGTTAAAACAAGAAAAAGTTCGAATTACCATTGTTTTGGGTTATTACGAGATTGCCCCCAAAAGTTTTTGTGAAAGAATTCAAGTAAGACACTTCTAAATAATGATAGCTTTCAGGTAAAAGAAATCTGCATTGACCCAAAAAAAAAAAATAACGTTCCCAAACTATTAATAAATATTGGGCATGTTTCTACCGTTTACGCTCAAATCTCACAAAATACCCTTACTGTTCTCGAAGACTTATCATAAACATAATGTCTATGAGTTTCAAAAAAATGAATTCAGAAGTTTTGAAATCACTTACGCTAAAAACAACATCTTTGAAGACCTGGAAAGGGGAAAAATCAAAAGCTCAAAGGTTCTTACCAATTTAGGATGTTGTAGTAGTCCCACGCTTCCAACATGTAGGCTTCAAGGTCCAGATTTTGAACCAAGGCTCTGATACCATGTGTAAGATCTGTTAGTGTCAGTCTTTCCAGCCTTCCTACAGTGATCAAATATGCTCTTACAAAGTGGTCTCAGAGTGTCAAGGTCAAATTTTGTCATTTCAGTGAGTCTTCAAGCAAAATTTGGTCACTATGCATTAGGTCTAGGGTTTGCCCAAATGTCAGTCCATGTCATCATTCAGCTGAGTCTATCATCATTCATAGGGTTGTCATTATCATGTCAGTGTCTAATGAGTCATTTCACACCTTGTTCATGCTTCAGTTGCACCTAGGCAAGGTCATTTCCCTCTCCTAGAGTTTTGAAGGCAATTTCTCTTGGGCGGTCAAATCATTGGAAAAACTTGTATCCTGATGTTCATACACCATCCCCTATCCTTAAAGTACCTTATCAAACACTTCCCATCCCTTAAATCCGCCAAATTCCTCATTTTTCCACAAACCCTAGTTTCTAGCTACAACTTGGCAATTTTCTAGGTTTGGCCTGTGTTTTGCCCTTTTGGACCCCTTCCCCTCACTCAATCTCTAAGATTCCACTTTCCCCTGCTTCCTAACATCCCTCCCCACTCCCAAAAAATTCCCCAAGAATTTAGAAGCCCCCTATCCCCTTCATTTCGCTCCATTTCGACAAAATCCCTTGTTTCACACATCGGGACAAGTTGCACTCAAATGATGTTTCAGAGCAATCAGAGATGAATTTTGCAAAAATGAGAAAGGTTTTTGCTCAAAACATGCCAAGGAAGAAAAACCTCCTTCACTTTTTTCACAGGTGTCATGGTTTTAGAGAAATTTCAAAATTACAATCGCCGGATCCAAGGAGTTTGGCCAAGGCACAAAAAAGGAGAAAGAAGCCAAATCCCCTCCGTATCTTGGCTGAGGCTTCACTCAAAGATGATGGCACTCAATAGCCTAGCCACAGTTCAAATCCCAAAAAAATTTGAGAATTTTGGGTAATTTTGGCAATTTTTGGAAATTTACAGGTTTTGGCTCCTCAACGGGTCTCACCCCCGGTGAGACCCTTTGTCATCGTAGCTCTGTTTTGCAAAAACTCAGCATTTTTGGATTTTTCATGCAAAGTTACATATGCCCATGCATTACCTTGAGTTTTCATGGAGTTTTGGGCCTCCAAAAGGTCAAAATACAGCCAAATTTTGACTTTCTGCCCCTTTTTTGAGCTGCAGAAGTAGTCTTGGGAGAATTGACTTTTGACTATGCAAATAACCTCCCAATCCAAAAATTCCAGTTGGTTTGGAAAGTAGACTCAGAGACCTTTCCAACGAGCTATCCTGCACCTCATTCTGACACTGGGAAGGCCTCCAAATAGGGCTCCAAAGTGCGCGACCCGTTGAGCTGGATGTGCGCGACCCGTTGAGGGAACTTTGCCAGATTTGACCAGTTCAGCCCAGAATTTGCAGTTTAGATCCAGTTTGACTTGCTGAGGTCGATGATGATCCTTTTGACTGTACTTGTGGCACTTTTTGGGTGCTTTTACTCTTGTTTTACTCTTCTAGAAGTTTCTCTCATGTAAAAGGGTAAAATTGACTGTATGAACTGGTTTCCAAGTTTTTAGAGGCAAGTTGTTTTGACTGCCTATTTTGTAGTGCTTAGTTTAGAAGTTGTTCAAACAGCTCCTAGGATAGTGAGCTCGACCGTTGGAGGCAGGGAAAGAAGTTAGATAATCTATATTATGTACTTTCATGCTCATTTTCATGGTTGGACTCTTGAGGGAGGAACTATCATTGTATTATTCACTTGTATCTCTGCAATTTTTGGCTAAGGAAGACCAGGGTTTTGCAGTCATCATTGGGATTCTTGTGGACTCATTGTGTTGATGGTGTGTCTCTTCATGTTATTGTAAGCTTTGTTATGTGATTCATTTCCTTTCTATACTGCTGCATATTAAACAAATGAAGTGATAAAGTTAGAATTCATGCTTGCCATGCTCTGCTTTCAAATTTGTTTAATTTCTATGTTTTCTACTGTCTAAAGAGAATTCAGATTCATTGTTTGCTCTCTTTAGCCTTCTTATCTTTCTTCCTAATCACCCATTTCAGCTAAAGACATCAATACAAGCTCCTACCTCGCCCCAAAGACCCCCCTGCAGAAACTGTGTCCAATCCCCGCACCCTAAATTGCAGCTCCTCAATTTGCCACCAAAAAACCCTCAATTTGCCACCAAAAAACCCAAAAACCCCCAAACCAACCTTCAAATCAGTTTACTAGCCTAATATCAGTGTTACCTTGATTGGTCATCTCTTTCTATTGAAAATTTACCGAGATTGACCGGAGAGAGCCTTCTCCTGCCCCGTAGGGCTAGCTACGAGGCTGAATGGTTTGATGTAGCCTTGAGGTTTACCTTTCTCAGCCTGAGGTGAAATTTCAAGCGCTAACAAGATCCCTATCCTAGGGTCTTCTAACAAATCTATTTCCAATGAATTTAAATGCAATAAAAGGCAATAGCTTACTTTTTTACAAGACTTTTAAACAAATAAAGTTTTACCATTTATATTCTAATCCTTATAACTTATGGTGAACATTTCATTTTAATAAATTTACATGAGTAATCTATAGAGGAATACATGTATCCGTGGCTGGTCGAGATGCCTTTGAGCTGCTGCTCCTGCTGAAGACTCCTCTTGACTGACCCAACAGGATTTACCTCCCAGCCAACTAGGAAATAAATCCCTAGCCTAGGAAACCTCCACAGGTTCCCTAGCCCTCCGAGCCCAAGTCCAACCAGATGTAGGGTGTATGTCCAAGATGACTGATCCATACCAATATCAACAATAATTCCCTCCTCTCAACAACCCAAGAAACCTCCATAGATTCCTAAGGTCTCCAAAAATCACAACAATCCTAAAATCACAGCCAACACAAATCACAGCCAATCCCAAAATCAAGCAAGACCCCACATGCCCTTTTCTCCCTTCCCCCTTCCCTTTTTATACCCTCCCTCTCTTCTCCATCTCAACCACCTCTCATTAATGTCAATAACTTCTCATCCATCCTTACAGTTGACTTCTCTTCTCCCAAGTAAAGCTGGGAGTACATTTGGAAATGTGATATGAATATAAAATTGGGAAATTAATGGGAGAGGACCATGTCTTCTCCCAAGTAAATCTGAAAGTACATTTGGGAATGTGAGATGAATATATATATATATATATATATATATATATATATATATTGATAATTAAATGGAGAGGACTATGTCTTCTCCCAAGTAAATGTGAGAGAAGAGTACATTTGGGAATAAGATGCAATTAAATGGAGAGGACCATGTCTTCTCCCAAGTAAATGTGAGAGTACATTTGAGAATGTGAGATGTAATTAAATGGAGAGGACCATGTCTTCTCCCAAGTAAATGTGAGAGTACATTTGGGAACATGAGATGTAATTAAATAGAGAGAACCATGTCTTCTCCCTAGTAAATGTGAGGGTACATTGGGGAATGTGAAATGAAAATATATATTGATAATTAGTTGGAAAGGACCATGTCTTCTCCCAAGTAAATGTGAGGGTACAGTGGGGAATGTGAGATATATATATATATATATATATATATATATATATATTATTTGAAAAAATGGAAGGAGACCATATCCTACCTAAGATTCAATTTGAGAAGGCAAGTTGGGAATTTGAATAATAGAAATCATGAACTTTATATTAGACCAATATTTCTCAATATTTTCATATAACGTAAAAATTAATAAAATTTGCAGGATAAGATTTAAGTGGGGAATTAAGAAGTTGAATTCAAAAGGAAATTCAGAGAAATAAAAATCTCAATTAGTAGCAAAATGTTATTCCCAGGTAGACGAAATTGTCTTTAGTGATCATTTTTTCTCTTGTGGCCAACTTCTATTAAATGGATGTGAAGAAAACAGTATTGCATGGCTATCTCGGGGAATAAATCTACATGAAGTAGCCAAAAGGCTTTGTAGTGAAGGGAAAGAAAGAGTTTGTGTGCAAGCTAAAAATGTCCCAATATGGGTTAAATTAATCACCAATTATATGGTATAAACAAATTCATACTTGCATATTGGGACTTGGCTTCACAAAGAGAAAAGTGGATCAATGTGTGCATTTCAAATTAGTTGGTGATTGTTTTATTTAGTTGATCTTGTTTCCAGATGATATGTTGTTGATTGGAAATGACAAGGAAATCATCCAGGATGTGAAAACTCAATTTTCCTCTAAATTTAACACAAAGGATCTTGATGCTGCAAATTTTATTTTGGTCATAAATATTAAAAGGGATTAGGCAAATAGGAAACTTTGGTTAAATTAGAGGAAACATGTTGAGGCAATATTGCAAAGGTTTAATAGGCAAAAATGTAAGTTAATAAAGGTCCCTATTCATGTAGGTGTAAAGTTATATGTTGATTATTGTCTGAAGAAACAAGAAGAGGAAGAGAATATGTCCCATGTTCCATATGACAATGTGGTTGGCAGTTTGATTTATGCAATGGTCTATGCTACACCAAATATGGCAGATGTAATAGGAATTTTGAGTTGGTATATGTCAAATCCAGGGAAGAAGTATTGAGTGACAATATAGAGGGTTTTCAGGTATTTGCATGGAAATATTAGTTGTGGATTGCACTAACAAGGAAGACAAATATTGGAGAAAGTGTTGGATATACATGGATTTGTTGATATAGACTAGGCTATAGATCTTGATCACAGAATATCTATAAGTGGGTATGTGTTTAACCTATTTGGGTGATCAATTAGTTGGATGGGAAAGAGACAGTTTGGAGTGGCACTCTCAACTATAAAAGTTGAATACATGGTAGCCACTCATGCAAGCAAGGAATTAGTATGGTTACAAATATTATGTTCAGGTATTGGTTTGGTACAACAAGATGTAAGGATATATTGTGATAGTCACAGTGCAATCTTCTTGGCAAAGAACCCAAATTATCAGTCTAAAACAAAACATAGTGATATTTTATTATCACTTTATGAGAAACATGGTTAAAGAAAAGAAGGTGTTGCTATTAAAGGTGGACACTTTGAAGAATGTTGCATACTCATTGAAAAATATACAAGCATTGAGAATTTGTCATGGTATAAAATGGACATTGTTTCCCTAGATTGTTGATTATGTACTCTTGTGACCCCATGCATACAAAGAAAACAATAAGGGGGGTAATGTTGGGTATGTGTTATTTTATTCACACAAGTATCACCATGCATGATTCATATGCACCCAACGCAATGGAGGGTTAGGTGGGGGGGGGTTTCATAGGAAGTCTAGATCCCCTTAAAAAAGAAAAAAAAAAGTTGATTTTTTGCATGTGTTTTTAGAGATTTTCCGCACATGGTTTCCTCTTTTGGTGGTTTTGTGGTGGATAAGGATTCAGCCCATGGGTTTCCAATTCTTAGTAAGGAATTATGATTGTAATATAATTCAAGTTAATGGATTAGGGTTTTGGATGTTGTGGGATTATATATATCGTATTGCAAATAATGTTAAAATTATAGGTGTGGCGCTAAACAATTTTTTGGTTTTCCCAATTTGGGTTTCTACGGTAAAATAAATGTGTAAAATGTGTTAGTGTGTCATTTCTCTTTTATTCTTTTATTAAGAATCAATATGAAACAATTAACTTTATAGGGTTAAAAACCACGCATTAGATGGATGCCAAGAGTTCTTCATTACATGGTGATCTCGTTGAGGAGATTTACATGGAGAAACCTCTGAGATTTATGAAGGATGGCATTCTTGTGTTCCAATTGAAGAAATACTTAAATGATTTTAAAAACACCTCTATGGCATAGTATGACAAGTTCAAATAGTTATTTCTCAGTTTTGGCTTTGAACGCTATGAATTAAAGCATAGTATTATGATTTACAAGTAAATGATGATACCTTATGTACTATATGTTGATGATTTAGTCATTACTAGAAGTTTTTTTGATCTAATTTTGGGTTTGATAAAACAATTAGTAAATACATTTGAAATTATTGAGCTTATCTTGTCACATTTCTTTTTTGGCATCCAAGTTTTGCAAATGGGTAACAATATAATTATTTCTCAACCTTTATGTGTTAAATATGGAATAGATGTTCAAGATGGAACAATCTAAGCCATGTGCTACTACTTATCAATCAAGAGTGAAAATGAATAAAAAGTGTGAATATTTGAAATTTGATGTCACTCTATACTTGTAACTTGTTAGTAGCCTCATTCATCTAACTCATAGTGACATAATATTTCCTTTGTGTTAATGCAGTCTCTAGGTTCATGCAAGGTCTAAAGTGGAGATACGTGAATGCCACAATGAGGATTGCTTGTTATTTCAAGGGTACTTATTTTCTTAGGATTGAGTATTTTTGTAATAATATGAACCTATAAGTTGGTTATGTTGACTTGGATTGGGATGAAGATGGAGATGGAAAGAAGTTGACTTCTATATATATATTGTGCATTTGCTATCACAATTGTAACAAAGCCCTTTTTCTCTTTTTTCTTCCAATTGTTGTGGTGTAACCCTTGTAGGTTGTGGAAGGCTAGGAGAAACAACACTTCCATCTTTATAGTTGTGAGGGGTATGCTTCCTGGTTTCCATAATTTTTCTTTCCACTATGTCACAAAGCCTTTTTACTCTTTCCAATTGTTGTGGTGTTGCTCTAAAGAAGGTGTTGCTCTTTGTATCCTCATAATGTGCTATCATTTCCTCCGTGAAAATTGACCACGTAACAAGTTGTTTATGAGAACAAAGCACTTTGTACCATAAAAATTGATCTGGTTCTAAATATGAAGATGCAATACATACCTTTTGTAACAGTTGTACACCATGTAGATCAAAATATTGCTCCATCTGAAGTATCCAATTTACCGGATCCTTGCCATCAAACTTCCTCATCTTGCTTTTTCTTGATTTTAGGATCTCGACCTTGAAACGAATGTAACTCTGTAATTTTGGATCTTTAAGTTCTGAAATTGCAACCTGTAGTAGCCATCTGTGTCCTCTTTTCAATGCCACTAGTCTAATCCAAATTGGATTCTCCAAGAAAGAGTTATGCACAATCTCCCGCAGTGACCTGATTGTAGACTAGTTCAGTAGAGCGAAATTGTATGAAGTTCCACGTGTCACTGTTTCAAGCTTTGACTCTAAAAAATATATAAACGAAAACTAATGTCCATCCTCTTTCTGTACCTTCTTTTAAAATTTCAATCCGATGCTCAGAGAGAAAGTTAAGACAACTTTCCCCAGGTCACCTGTTTTGAATGTAATTCAGGAGTCTCCAAAAAGACCAACTTCCTCAGATCATATCTCCGAAAATATCGTGCGAAAAGCTCTAAAATTCGGACCCAAGGTTCAGTGCGATTTATTCTCAAATGGGTTTTTTTTGCGACTTCTGAAACGTCACAGAAAAAAAGTTATAGCGAAAATGCCACGATGACCTATTTGGAGCAGCGAAACCCTAGAATCCAAAGCTCTGATACCAAATGTTATGAAACCAGCTCAAGAAAAGATAGAAAAGATAGATCAACGCCTTAGAATTCAGCCTCTTCGAGGGAGCAACCTCCTCTACATTACATAAATGAACAATTCTTGAATAATACAAATGAAAATACCTCCTTTCTATATATAGGAGTCTAAGGGGTCATAACATAATCAGAGCCGACATAACAATAATAATGTAAGGGCACAATAATAACAATAGTGGGCTTCTATGGGGCACAATAGTAACAATATGGGCACTACATGGGTACATAAATATAATAAGTGGGTTATACTAATAACAATAAGGGGTTACACTAGTAGTATAGGGGCCTAACATATATGTTTCATCTTAGATTAGACCCATAGTTTGGTCTTGTAAAAAGCATGATGTGGTCTCTTCTTTGATCACTAAAGCTAAATATATAGATGTGGTTAATGTTGAAACATAGGCAGTGTGGATTCACAACCTAATGTGTGAGCTTTGATTTTCCTTTAAAGGATCAATTGTAGTGAATGGAGAGAATCAAATTTCAATACAAGCAACTAAAACCCTTGTTTCTCATAGTAAGATGAGGCATGTAGAGCTTTGAGCTCATTAAATACAAAAGTTGATACATTTGAAACTATTTTCTCTTATTTATTGCAAGAAAAATGACCAAATCACTAATATATTTACAAATCCATTAACAAAATCTAAGTATGAAGCATCAAGATATTATTGAGCTTCTTAAATTTCTAATTATGTGGGGACATATAAATATTATTTCACCTCCTAGATATCTATAGAATTGTGTTGACATGGGGTGTTGTAATAACACATTCATCTAATCTCTGGATATTATTGAGATAGTTAGTTGACTAAGAAGGTTGACTAAGTAGGCAACTAGTTATTTGGGACAATCAAAGGTGGTAATGACTATGTGGACTATTATGCAGGTTGAGGCATAAATACAAGAGATTAAGGCATGCCAAATATGACCAAATTTTAATATGTCTTTCTCATTCAATCAAAGTAAATTATATTGTGGGATATATAAAGATGATCTTACGGGTATGTTCATCAATGGCATCAATCAAGATAATCAAATTGCGCATTATTCCACATGTTAAGATATGTGTGCTTATGCTTTGGTACTATAATGATGTTCAACACCACCTCTTCTTGGAATTCCTTAATTTTCACTTCGACAATTCCTTAGTTCTCCAATAGTGGTTCCCAACTTTTGACCCATGTATGGGCTCTTTGTCCCCTACACCAGTTTGGGTAAGGATCCAAAAGCTTCCTGTCCAATTATGGGTCTTTTTCTCATTAGAAGGGATAGAAGTGTTATTGGTAATTTTCACTTTATGAGTGAAGAAAAAGAGCAATGACACATTAATATATATGCTAGCATTTGCATGGAAATGGGCATCTATAAGTTTCTTTGGGAAGATATCAACCAGGTTGTTAAATAATATATATGGATGCAATCATTTGTATCATAAACATGTAGAATTTTGATCAAATTCTTCTTTGGCATTAGGCACATCATAATCCATCATTCGAAGGCCAATAATGATATCAACAAACACATGAAGAATTCCATCTGGTGGGTAGGACAGTTTAAGCATCACCACCCTATCAAAAACGAATATACCCCTTCCACCCCCAAATGAGCCCTTATAAGATCCTCTAACTTATAATTTTACAATAGACAAAGTGGTAATAAAGGAAAGACCCTCCCCTTGATAGAAGAGACCTTTAAAATCCAAGATTGTCAGTTCAATGTAACAATGACGAATTTCTTAATTTCCAAGATCGATGTGGGGAAGCTTAATGGTAAATATCATATAACATGCATATTCTAGATGGAGAAAAATTTTAATCTATACCAAGTACCAAATTTACAAAAGGTAACTCTTGCATCCTTGTTTTTAGAACCTGATCAATTTATCTAGTTCAAATGGAATTTTGAATGAAAAAGGATTGTGTTGTCTCTTGGTCAATTTTATACATGAATGGATAACACATTATGGATATATTAGGAGCAAGATATTCTTTTTTCCATTAAAAAATATCCATCAAAGAGGTCCAATTATAAAGCACATTCAATAATTTCAAAAGCTAAGTCTGAGAGTAAAAACATTTTGGAGGATAACTTGTTAGATCTATGTATGGGCACTTTAAAGGAGAGAATTCAATATAAAGTGTGTCACTTGGAATATAAATCCTTAGAGAATGTTTTCATTGTGGTAAAAAAAGTTGAAAGTAAAAAAATGGATACTAGAAGAGTGGTCACTAGAAACTATAGATAGTGTCATGTTCCTAACCTTACTCATCCCACAAGGTTGACATCTTAATGAATTGATGAAAGAAAAGAAAGGGACTGTGTTTTAATTATGAAAATAAGTATTGTAAGGGGAATAAGTGCAATCAGAGAAAATTATTCTACATGGATTGTGAAGAGGAAGAATATCAAGGGCTAAAACCATTACATGAGCTAGAACTACAAGAGACTATTCCAACAATACATTTTCATACATTGGCTAGAAAAAACACTTCACAAACTCTCAATATAGAAGGATATAACAAAATTAAAAATGTAATAATGTTGATTGATTCTATTAGCACCCAGGACTTCATTAATTGTTAATTAGATAAACTTCTTAATTGGTTTATATATCCAGCACCACGGAAGTTTCAAGATATTATTGTAGATGGAGTTTAACATAAAAATGCATAACATGGACATTAGCTTAAGGAGAATTTGTTATATCAATTCCTTAAGTTTTCAAATATTTAGTTGAAACTTGTTTCTTGAATCCAATAAAATGCCCCTTTTTCTAATAAATTTATTATAGGTTCTATTATTTGACCATAATTCTCTAAAAACTTGAAGCAATATCCCATTACTCCTAAGAATCTTTGTGGTTTTAAGAATGGGACATTACACCGTAGCTTTAATTTTGTCATGGTCCACTTTAACACCTTCAAGAGATATAATATGACCAAAATATCCCGCTTCCTAAACTCCAAAGGAACACTTGGAAGTAACTGCATATAGTTGTTGCTCCTCCAATAGTTTTAAGGCCATATCAACATATTATACTTGCTCTTCCCAATATTTATTGTAGATTAGTATATCATCAAAAATACTAATATAAAATTTCCATGGATTTGAAAATATAATTCATAGAAATTTGAAATGTGGAAGGTGCTTTGGTAAGGTGAAATGACACCACCAAAAACTCAATGATCTTCATGTGTTATAAAGGTTGTTTTTGAGATGTCTTCTTGGTTCATTCTAATTTAATGATATCCACAATGAATATTTAACTTATAAAAAAAATTCCTTGTAATTCACATTATAATTCATTAATGGCATGAACATGAAATTTATCTTTAATTGTCATCTTATTTATCTCTCTATAATCTAGATGCATATGCTATGACTATTCCTTTTTGTAAACCATTACCACTAGTGAAGAGAAATCACTATGGGTTGGTTGAATGATTTTAGCCTCTAACACTTGTAAAACTATATGCTCACTCACTCTTCTGCATATATGGGTACCTGTAAGGTCTTATGTTGTTTAGGACACTTCCTTACTACTAACGAATAACATGGTCATGATCTCAAATAGGTGGAAGATCTTTAAGAATATCTCCAAATACCTTAGAATGATTGTCAATCATTTTTCGAGATCCATCAGAATAGAGAGTCTAGATGCTTGAACATATAGGGGGCACAACTATGCAAATTACACCATAAATTGTTCAAGGAAGTTCCATACTATTAAGCTTGCTTAAATTGATCTATTTCCCAAGCATGTGATTTTTTACAACATTTCACCATAGTAGTGATGTGAAATTCACATTGATTACAAATTTCTCATTTTACATGAAAAGAGAACGCAATTTTTCCATTATTTTAGGAAAAGGAACCAAGATTTACAATAATTTAGGGATAAATATATATTACCCAATCATTAGGGAAGAAATCGATTCTTTTCATTAAATTAAAAATAGGCATTGTAATAATTGAATTTCCTCATAAAGGAATATTAAAATAACTTATTTTAACAACAAGATAATTATATGTAAATATATACATGATTTCATGCCATTCTTCATTATATATAATGGAAATAAATTGACGAGCTTTTATATCCAAAATATCCAACCTATACCTCAATGTAAATGGAGATAAATTCTTAACATTAAACCCAAATTTATCATTCACAAACTATGAATGAAAATTTGCATGCTTACTAAGTGATTTAATGTGTAATAACCACCAATGAATTTATGTCATTTCCATGGTAAGCATAGAAGTTTCATTCATAAGAAATAAAATACATCACCTTGTATTTAAATACAAAATAGAAAATTGTATACCTAACTAGAATTCAAATTTATCAAACAAATGAGTTTAAGAAGTATTGTAATAATTATCTGAGAATTAATATTTGTGAACAACAAAGGAAGAATAACTTTCCTCCCAACTATAGCCCAACTAAATTTCTATCCCTCACTGTTGGCCACTCCTGAGCTAGGCTACAACACTGCAAAGGGAAAAATAGGTTTCACTTAACTATAATTGGGCATGGGAGAATAAATTTATTATGTAGAATCCTCATGGTAAATATTTCCCTGAACTTTCTGAATCCCCACAAGTTTGATGGTTGCACTCACTAGTTTCGCATAGAATTGTAATCAAGCATCTCATTTACTACTTCTTAGTTCACTAAGGGACACTAGTACATGCCCCATGTGTGCCCAGTAGATCTAGAATCTTAATAGAAAAAATCCAAGGAAAATTGAGACATTCCTTCCCAATTTAAAAGATTCATTTTAGCCTTACTCATTATTTTTTATTTATTCCTCTCTCATGCATGTATTCTCTTATCCCCATCTCACCCTCTCTCTTCTCCCCATATCCCTCTCTCTCTTCTCCCTCTTCCCCCTTGAATTTTTCTTTTTTTTTGCAAAAATACCCTTCACCCCGACCCCCCAAGGAACTTTATGAGGCATGACTTTTGAAAATTATTATAAGGTTCAATAAGCGACACATGTACTTTTCTAGTTCATGACAAGTGACTTGAAACCCCAAGATAAGTCCTTGATGCTTATGGGTTGTTCAATTTCACTTTCTCCACCCCATAAATGAGATGCTTGCGTACAAATTTTAAGGGAATTTATAAATGAAAGTATCTATGTTATGCATAATTTTTTTAAGATATCTAGTTAGTGATTGTTATAGAGTTTCCCTTCCTAGTTCTTAGGATTTTGATGTTTTATTTGCGAATGGTTGAAATACTTGTAGATTTGTTCATTATATAAGTAATCCCAAGAGGTTTGGTTAATAAGTTTTCTTACCACTTTTCTTGGTCATAACTTCATATTTCTAACCATTAACAATTGATTTTATATATTTTACAATATATTTTGCAAGTGAATGAACAAGCTCATACAGGGTTAGTTTGTTGGTTACAGGAATGTTAAATATTTAAAGGGAAATTGGAACACATGTTTTCCTTATTGTTTGCTCTATCAAGAGTCTTCTTTTTCCATTCTTTACTTTCCCTATCTATATTTTATACTTTTCTTTAGGTTAGCTAGGTCCAACTTTTTTTAGATTACCATTGTTTTATCTCTTTTTTATTATTTTTTATTATAGTTTAACAATAATAATCCACAACAAAGACGATGACAACTCCGTGGTAAATGGTTAGGTTTTCCCTTCCATTACACTTGTTGGCTAATTTCCAAATGTTAGAAAGTCACTAACAAAAACATTTCATTGTTTTTTTAGTATTTACATTTTGATTTATGTGCATGTTAATGTTTAACCTCATTTCATGGGTTGCTTTTTAATTAGATCCTTGATTCATATATAAAAATCATTTATAGTTGAACGTTTTAATTTTTCGTGCCTTCCTATTTGGATATTATTTTTTTTGTTTTTTATCAACCTTTGAAAAACTAACCCTTACAAGGGCCATTTCATGTTTCTCCTCTTCTTCTTGAAAAACTTGATCTGGAAAAGGTGAAAACATGTTAAACTCGGAAAATATTCTTAAAAAAATAAGAAATGTACACAAAAAAAAACACATGTAGATTTATTTTTTTCTAACATTTATGCTTTCTAGTTCAATAAACTTTTTTAGGCATATAACACAACTTTTCTTTACCCTCTCTTTCATTTCAAAATTGTTTTATCTATTTTTTTTAGTAGTTTTCCATTACATTTTAACAATAATAATCCACAACAAAAAAGATGACAATCCCAAGATATTGGTAAATGGTTAGGGTTTCCCTTCTGTTACACGTTTTTGACTAATTTTCTAATGTTAATGGGGAAAAATATTTTTGCTTTAGTTTTTTATTTTGTGTTTTTGTTATTTTAGATTATATGTGTGCTTCCATAAGCAAAAACAATAAAAAAAAATGTGAAAGTAGAAAAAACAAAAAAGTCCTCTCAAACTTCTCTTTTTATTTAAATATTATATTAGCTTCATTTCTATTATAGTTGAGGAGGATTGCTCGTGAAACAAATCCTTAATCTAGCCATACCATGTGGATGACTCTTCGACACTTTGTTTTAATGCAATTTTGATTTCATATATACTAGGAGTCAAATCCAAGTATTATTCAATTAAGGAGTTCCCTATATGAATTGGCATTTATAGTACCAAAGTCAGTGCTCCCTTGTCTCTTAGATTTTATGAACCAATTTGGTCACCTTTAACATGATATCTCTTAAAAAGTGTTGATTAACTCCCTTAGGAATATCCAATATTTTAAATGCCTATTCATATCAAGCAAGTGAAAATTGAAAAAAGATGTTCAAACATTCCTTTGAATTGCACAAGGCACCATCACCTCCCAATCACTTTGTTCTCTTCATTGAAAATGTTGAAGCTAAAGGATGATACTACATAGTAGAATTTTATTCCGCATATGAAAATGTGTTGTGCCTACTCAAAAGTAACTTTAAAACAACATGATTTTCCATACTAATTTCCTGTGAATAAAAATATAAAACTTCATAAATGTAAATAATGTCAATGTCTTAAGAAGTTGTTCACTAGTCCACCTCATGAATTTTCTCCAGTAAGATTCTGAAAATCCTCTTCTTAGGTTTCCAAATAACACAATTTTGTTGCAATTTTCTTGATTTCCAATCATATGGGATACAAAAAAATGACTAAAACACATATTGTTGAAACACCAAGTGCATCGCTATCCATTTGCACTCCATTTTATTAATCAAATGTTGGTAAGATACCTTTTCATGTTGAAGTATGTTGTTGAAATTGTCATTTTGAGCACCAAAAAATTATTCACATTTCCCAAAAATAATTACAAACTAAAGAAAACCTAGCATTGAAACCCATACAAATTTTTGTTTCAAATTGTGGTGTGAAAAACTCATTTTGTATGTTCTAAAAACACTTTCAACCCATAAAAATGGTTGTCCCAATGAACTGTTTAACCCAACTTGATGATATTTCCCTCGATTGACTCCTATAAGGACCTAGGGCATAACAAAGTCAAAATGGCTTCTTGTTTGCCTTTTTCAATGTGTTATTTGCACATTTCAGCTATGACAATTTGGATTTTTCATATCAATCAACTCTTTCCAAAGTGTATGTTAGCAGAGAGATCATAATACCATTTGGGTGGCCCTATGAGAGCATGTAAAAAATGTTTCTCCTATTTTTCATTATTTAGGAAACACAAATATACAAAATGATGGTACTTTGTCTCTTTATTGAGGCAATTAGACTACCAAGGCTAATCTAACTATATTATGGGATTTGTGTTGTTAGATAGGATGAATTTTCCACTAACCACAAATTTATTCTATAACAACTCTTTTTTCATATACACAAAGGTTTCAAATAAACTCCAATATTGTTTTATAAGTGGCCTCAATTTGATTAATAAAATATCATGATATACTAAGAAGAGCTTAAAAACACTCAATCTAATTTCAAAACAACATCTTGTTTTTTATGAAAGTGTATCTCCCTATGGTGCAAGAAATACCCCCCATTATTGAGACCAAACAATGCCACTGTTTGGTTCAAGGTCTCTAATTGTTATAATATTGGGCCTCATTTTGGAACAAAATAACTCTCTTTGTTGACTCATAAAAAGGTTTTCCTTTGGTATAAATAACCTCCCATTATGCAAAATATGGCCTCCAGTTGGGCTTAAAAGAGTTAAATTTGGCTTCAAACAAATCCCTTTTAATTACAATATCCTACATTTTGGTTTCTGAGTTTATATATAAATGTATATATATAATATTATAACTTTGAATAAATTGGAATAATAGTTGTTATGTTGGTTCATGGGGAGAAAGGGTGGTGGAAGGAGTTTATGGGAGTTGGAAGGGTGGCATAAGGCATGAAAAGCAAGTGAGAAATAATGCATTTGAGTTAAAATGTAATGGAAAATGGGTTGGAGGAGAGGAAGGCACTACCAATGGTGGTAGTAGAGTGGTGGAGGGATGATTATATAAACAAATAAGGGGATGGAAAGTGTAGGATTTGATTATCTTGGTGGCTAGATGGTTGAAATATGGAAGGTTAGGAGTTCAAAGGACAACAAGGGATGAGTGCATGGGGAGTGGATGGTGCTAGCGAAACAGTGTGAAAATCAAGTTGTTTACTTAATTTTCTTTGTAGTTTTCATATAAATCAACCTTTTTAACAATGTTTGGTAGTATAGAGGTAAATACCCATTCGATTCATCCCAAGAGAGCTTGTAAACAAGTTATTTCCTCTCTTTTCTTTATGTTTTCCACTTCAAAACATGACCATCTAAAATGAGTGTAATCTTAGTGTCTTTCTTTAGTCACTTGGACTACCAAATGTATTGTAACCAATGCTTCCAAGCCTCTTTTGGTAAGCATAAAGTTGTGAAACTTATTTTTTTCTTACTCTTCCACACTTTTCACTAGGAAGCTCACTCTGATTTTTTTTCACATACGTATAATACACATTTTCTCCTTTCAATTTTCTAAAATTTAGCTCCCATTCTTAGCATCTTTCCTAAATCAAATGCTACATCTATTTTTCCCAATTTTCACTTTGTGGAATTTTTTTCCTCTCTTTTTTTGGAGTTATATTTTTTTGTGTCACCCCTACCAATTTTTTGGAATATTTAAAACATAAATAAATAAAATAAAATAAATTATTTGTTTGGTCACTTGAAAGGTCATTATCAAGACTAAAATATTTATGTTTGCACTATCCTCATTTCTAAGTAGTCTCACTAAGTACCCTCATGTATTGGCAAGGAAAAAGGATACCAAAACTTAGAAAACAATGCCAACTAGATCAAAAGGAGCTATAATATTTGAAAAAAACTAGTAGTACACCTCATACAATTGAAAAAAACATTCAATAAAGCTACAAATATTTTCTGATCAAGTTATTGGCTTCCTCTTCTATCATTCTTAGCCCCATAGTGAAATAAGTTCAAGTAAATTCACTTGTTGTTGTTGAGAAAAAAAACGCAATGTAGTCTAGTCACTTAATTTATCTTCTTGTTAATTACTTGTGAATATTAGATGTCTTCTTATTACTTAACATGTCTTAGGCTAGTAGCTAGGGGAAAATCCAAAAGGGGAAAACCCAAAAATCAATTCCTTATAGAATCATATCAAAACGAGAGATATCCAAGCCAATACCAAGATCAAACTGTCACCAATATTCCAAGTCAAACCCTCCTCCAAGTCACCTCCAAAACTCAAAGTCGGCGTTGATCAAATTTGCTCCAATCTTGTAAAAAATTAGAAATTTCGATCTTGCAATAGAGGCCAAAATTTGGGTTGCAATCACCTCAGAAAATTTGTCCTTTTTCCACAAAACATTCGTTCACACATGCAAGTTGTAATAGGGTTAAACTTTGGTCGAATATTCTTCTTGTGTTCTTGACTTCCTTCTCTCTCCTTAGACTTAAACTTCTTCCTTCTTCTCTAGGTGCAGAAGCTATTATTTGTTGTGTTGAATGAATGAGATCTCTAAGAGGTCAAACTGTCTCTTACATATAGTTGTCCAGGAGGGTCGAATATATTCCACTTGGAGGGCTAGGCTGACTTGTCCAAGGAGGGCCGACTTGGTCATCTTATGGACTTATTGACTCAAAAATAAAATTATTTTTTCTTTCTTTTAAAGTTCCAAATGGGACATGATAAAAATAATTACTCTTTTGACTCAAAATAAATTCATTTGACTCTAGCATGAAGAACATGTTTTACAAAAATATCATAAACAAATCAATAATTAATACATATATATTATGAAGATCGAACCTAGTTACATCTTCAACACTCCCTCTTAACTAAAGAGGTATTCATAATGACTCATCGGGATATTCTTAAGCTGAAATATTCATATAAGAAAGGATCTGGATTGATAAGCATCAATGATGATAACATCATCATAACCAGCATTGTCAAATTACCAAGGCCTTGACAAGTAAGCTTTATCTCTCCATTAGATTGGAGCACAATGCTGGGAGGAATTCAATAGGACACCACACTACCTCTCTGAGGCAAATACTCCACCTAGGTTCACCATAGTATGTCCTCCGTAGGACCATTTCCTACTTGTCACAAGGAAATGTCATCCCATATGACCATTCTTGAACCAAGTCCATGTACTTGACTTAGGGTGTTAATCCTAATTAGACATAGTACATGAATCAAGAATGTATGTCCAAGATGCTTATCCAATCCACCATTATCCTTATATGTGTCCATGCACTTGAATTACGACTGTTAGTCCTGGCCATAGTACATGACACAAGGAGAATTAGGTGTTCGACCTCACTCCCTCTCAATCCGCGAGGAGTTATCCACAAGTCCAAGATTGCCTCAAAAATTTTCATACTTTCCCTTAGAAAGGGACTTCATCAAAACATCAATTATGTGTTCATCAATGGAGATATATTGTATCTTCATGGCTCCATCCTAAACCATGTTTCGAATATAGTGGTACTTAATCATAATATGCTTTGACCTTGCATGAAATACCAGGTTCTCTTGTCAACTTTATGCAACTTTGATTATCATAAAGTATTCTGGTCAAATCCAACACACCTTCAAACAAATCACCAAGTACTTTACGAAGCCAAACAACTTCACGGCTAACTTCACTAGCTGCGATATAATCTACTTCAGCAATTCTTAGTGCAACAGAATCTTGTTTTCTACTCATCCAAGAAATCATGGCAAATCTCAAACAAAAACAACCACCAGTATTACTTTTCACATCATCATCACTTCCACCCCAATTAGAATCAGTGTACCCTAATAATTGAATCTCTTTTCCTACAAAATATCTTAAGCAATGATGTATGGTACCACAAATATATCTCAAGTTTTGCTTTGTTGCCACCCAATGATCATGTTTAGGCTCCATCTGAAACTGGTTCAAAATATTTACAACAAATCATATGTCTAGATAGGTGTTCACAAAATACATTAGAGAACCAATTAGTTTCTGATATGATTATGGATCAACAATATTTGAATCTAAACCTCTCATCGTCTTCAAATTTTATCATTAGAGTTGTCATTGGCTTACAATACATCATCCCAAATTTTTGTAGGATCTTGATCACATATTTTCCTTGACCAAGAAATATTTTTCCAGGTTTCTACCAAACTTCAAGTCCCAAGTAATAGTGCATCAATCCAAGATCCTTCATGTCAAATTTTGTTGCTAGTTCCTTCTTACACTAAAGAATGAGATGCTCTACATGTTATTATTAGATCATCAACATATAGTAATATAATCATTGGTTCATTATTTACTAGTTTGATGTATAGGTTTGGATCTGGAACACTTTTAATGAAGCCAAGCCTTATCAAATAATAATCCATACCAGCATACCATGCTCTAGGAGCTTTCTTTAATCTACAAACATGAGATTCCTTCCCATGGACCTCAAGACCTTGAGGTTGTTCTATATCTATTTCATCATCAATTATGTCATTAACAAAAGTTGTTTTCACATCCATTTGATGTATATTCCATCCCATTGAATTTTTAATAGAAATAAGAGTTATAATTGTTGTGTACCTGGTTGTAGGAGAAAACGTTTTATCATAATCAATTCCCTCTTCTTGTGAGAATCATCTAGCCACAAATTTTTCCTTGTATTTATCAATATTTTCATTAATTTTATGTTTGATCTTATACACCCATTTGGAAGTCACAATTGATTTTCCTTTTGGTCTATGAATGATTTCCCAAACATCATTCTTCATTATCGGTTGATATTCTTTCGTCATTGCATTCTTCCATACTTGTTGTTCAGTAGCCTTTTCATAAGTAGAAGGTTTTGATTCAATGAGTTTGGTCATATATGTTTCATAACCAGAATATCTTTTGTGTCTTTTACTTTCTCTGAATGTTCTACTTGTAGCATGATCCACTTGGAGTTGCATTTTCTTCACCTTCTTGTAATGTTGTTCTAATCCAAGCGGGTCTATTTCTAGTTTCTTGAATGACAACATGATCCACAAGTTTTCTTGGGACTTCAAGTTCATGATGATGAGTTGAAGGTTCTAGAGAATTAATTTAATTTGTCCAATAGGAAATAAAATTCCTTCTTATTCATCATATTTGATGGGGATATCCTTGGACGTTTTGTATGCGACACTTTCACAAAATGTGACATATATGCTCACTTCAATACGACATTGTTTTTTTACGTAGATTCTATATGATTTAAATGAGTTACAATAACCAACGATGATTCCTCTCATACCTGTAGGATCTAACTTCTTTCTCTTTTCCTTGGGAATGTGAATGTAGATCAGACACCGAAATATTCTGAGATGATCAGCGTTAGGCGTATTTCCAGTAAAGGCTTCTTCCATAGTTATGTCACCAAGAATTTTGTGAGGACTTCTCTTTTGTATGTATACTGCAATCATGGAGGCTTCTCACCATAGGAATTTTGGAAGATCTTGATCATGTATCATAGCTCTGACACACTCTTCAATGCACTGATTCTTTTTTCTCCTACACCATTTTGTTGGGTATTATAGAGAACTATCAACTCCCTCTTAATCCCAACTTCTTTACAAAAATCCAAAAGTTCTTTAGATTTATATTCACCTCCATTTTCAAATCTTAAGGTCTTGATCCTATTTTTTGTCATGCTCTCAATATCAGCCTTGAATTCTTGGAAATTATCAAACAATTCATCTTTAGACTTTAAGAAATAGATCCAAGTCTTTCTAGAATAGTCATCAATAAATGTTACATGGTATAAATGACCACCAAGTGATTTTTCAGACATTGGACCAGACACATTAGAATGGATTAGGTCCAAAATTTCTTTGCATCTTGTGTCACTACTGGGAAATGAGTTCTTCACATTTTTTCCAAGGGCGCACCCTTTACAAACTCGTTCATGTTCTTCTTTCAACTTGGACATACATGTAACCATTTGATTTAAGGATGGAAATATCCTATAATGAATATGGCCATATATTCTATGTCATAATTTGCATGGATTGATGTTAGTGTGTACTAAAGCTTCAGAAATAGGAGTTAGAAGTATATGCAACCTCCCTCACAAATTCTAATAGTCCTAGCACTTTCTATACTACATCCCTTAGCCCAAGCATTCACTTTGCCATCAATAAATGTTATCTTGTCTCCTTTGTCTTCTAAACATGAAATAGAAAGTAAATTCTTTTTCAACCCTATAACATAAAGGATGTTGTTGAGATGAATGTTCCCACTAGATTCCAACTCAATGGAGTTAGATCCAATGTCTTTAAATGGATAACTATTTTTATCTCCAAGTTCAACCTTGTGTGAGTAACTTCCTTTCGATATATTTTTGAGATGTTCATGTTCACTTTTCATATGCCTTGAAGCTCACTATCAGTTACCCATGTGTTTTCATCTTCAATTGAACCTCTAAGAGCGGAGTATTGACCTTCATCCTTGACTTCTTTGGATATAGAAAATTTTGAAGCAAATATGATTACATATCCTTTGATGGATTCAAGGATAATCCTTAGAGTCTTGAGTCCTTCTTTTATATACTTGATCATAGGAAGAGAGAGAGAGTTGCTACAAAGATGTATTCAATCAAGAGTACGAACAACTTGTGATCTTCAACCATCCTTCCTTCACCTTAACTCTAATTCCATATTGAGAAAACAAGTGCAATGTATTATACTCGCTTAATTTAAAACCTCCTCCAAGTCACCTCCAAAATTCAAAGTCAATGATGGTCAAATCTGCTCCAATCTTGTCAAAAATCATAAATTTCAATCCTACAATAGAGGTTGAAATTCTACCTGCAATCACCTTAGAAAATTTGACATTTTTCCATAGAAATTCGTCCACACATGTGACTTGTAATAAGGTCAAACTTTGGTCAACGAGGAATATTCTTCTTTTGTTCTTGACTTTCTTCTCTCTCCTTAGACTCAACCTTCTTCCTTCTTCGCTAAGTGCAAAAAATATTATTTGTTGTGTTGAATGAATGAGCTCTCCTAGAGGTTGAACTGTCTATTATATATAGTTGTCTAGGAGGGTTGAATAGGTGCCACTTGGAGGGCTAGCCCAAATTTTCCATGGAGGGCTGACTTGGTCATCTTGTGGACTTATTGAATCGAAAATATAAATCATTTTTTCTTTCTTTTAAATGTCCAAATGGGACATGATAAAAATAATATTTCTTTTGACTCAATAAATTCATTTAACTCTAGCATGAAGAACATGCTTTACAAAAATATAATAAATACATCAATGAAAAATAGATATATATTATGAAGACTAAACCTAGTTACAACTTCAACAGTTATCTCTATAATAGTTGTGGCAAGTAGTGTTTTAATACACATAGAGATTCCAATGACAACTTTTGTTATGGAAACCTAGTACCTCTTTGGCCTTAAATCCATTTTTTCATGATCTACCCTTTGATGCACCAAATAGAGTTCCTAAGTTCAATGGGAACAATCAACTAAATGTGAAAGAACATATACAAAACTTGTATGATGAATTACCACACATGGATATTACGATAAATGATGTCAACATAAGGTTGTTTATTAGGAATTTTGACGGAGAGGCAAAGAGATGATATTGCTTATTTCCCAACATTAATAGTCATGATTGGAATATAGTGATATTAAAATTTAAGAAATGCTTCCAAGGAGTAGACTATGTTGTTCCATTGATTGGGGATTGCACCAAAATATAAATCCACGGACCAATACAATCTTTTATCCAATGATTTAATATCACTTTAGATAAAATACCACAATCCTGTAAATCATTGGAAAACAACTTATTGCATTATTACGTGGACTCCATGAATCCTATATGACATACATGTTCAAATATAAGGGAGTTACTAACATGGATAGATCCAAGACTTATGATATTGAAATAAACAAAAACATGAAATCATAATTGTGTTCCTCATCCACAATCAACCTAGGAGTGAAATATTATCTACCCAACCCCTGAGCATTAATGATAAATATAACTATAAAAAAATCAAACATTTAAAGGGTATGAGCAATAAAATACACCCTCTAAATCAATCATTGAAATGTCGTCAATTTTCCATACCCTCAAATGTAAGGCCTCCAATAAAACCTCCTAGTGACAATACAATGGAAGTAGATTAGTGCCACTACCACAAAGACTTCTACGATCTCATGTGTTGCTTTACTTATGTGAAGTATTTTTGAAGACTCAACTAGCATCAAAATTCAATACTTGCAGACCCCACTTTTTATCTTTTGTGTCTTCAAACATAGATTTCTTGACTTATTCACTTATAATGAATATCTTATGAATTGATTAAGAGTTAATAATACTAAGTAATTGTGTTTCCCTTTTTTATGAATGCATCTTTGTGATTTGTTTCATGTCTCGTGAGCTTGACCATTTTCAATGGATGTAGTTTCAAATGTACCTAAAACCCTAATTTTTTGGCTTATGTGTGTTTTCGTTTAATTTCAATTTAAATGCATGACATGGCTCTTGTGTAAGATTGTTCCTATCCCATTGGTTCATTTGATTTATGATTGGATTATTTGATTTTGAGGCTTAACATGATCCCATGTCACTTTGCATAGATTATCATGCCTTGTCTTTACGATTGATAATGAAGGACAAGTCATAATCATATCCCCTTCAATAAATGACATGAGATGGCATAGGTGGCTAGGTATTCGATTACTAAGTAGGAATGAGAAAGTGACATATACACATGCAAAGGGAATGATGTTCTAAAATTCAAGGGGGGAATATAAAAACGTATTAGAACATATAATATTGATGTTAAACCAATTTTAATCATAAGAAATAACATGACCTAGTAGCCTACAATGTTGTGTCACAAGATTGAAGGTATTAGCGTTGAAAATGCAATGAGCAACATGAGCAGAATGGGATGAACAATGGTAAAGGAAATAATTTATAGCACATGAATGAGTATAGATTCCATCCTCATATAAGCCTATCATACCCATTCCCTTTCATTAGAAATCTCTCAGTCAAGTTTTAGAGAAAAGTGGCAAGTTTTAGCATGTTATTCTCATAAATGAATTTAGCACTTAGAGGCCACCTTCATCGTAGAAAAACAATTTTTTAGGTGAGGATCTCGATAGAATAATTTAATTGGATTAGAACCATATAACATAGATGAATATCTCAAACGAGAGACTTTACTTCTAATGAAGGAATGTCGTGAATGAGATTTCTACTCTAGCCTATGAGGTCCTTTTGTGAATATCTTTGGTGGTATGTTGAAATAAGTTTTTCAATTCAATAATAGGACACTCTAAATTTTTTGGGGCCTACAAACTTAATGCAACTAACAAATTTTGATTTTGAGGCACGTATATAAAAAAATCTATATTACAAATTTACCTATCAATAAGGTAGTGTTGGCTTCATGGGCTGTGAAACCTATCAATATGATAATGGAATGGGGAATTCGATCACTTGTTTGAAATATATTCATGTCTTCTACACCTTGCAATAGATATTTTGATGATCTAAGGTCAAATGAAGGAGTTGTGGTTTTATTAAGCCAAGAAACCAAAGGATTCCGTTTATACACATATTAATTCATTTTTTATTACTAAATCAAACTTATTTTGATTTTTTTAATCCAATATTGCATATAAGGGTTTTTTTATAAGATTATGGCTTTGGTAGCAGAGTTTCAAGCCTCACACTTCAATTTCTAGAAAGTTATGAAGGTGTTAGAGCGTTGATGACTTCCTGTGATTTTTGAAGTGTTGAAGATGCATCACAATTTCCAAGCAATCTATGAACTCAATTATTTAGCTACTGAAGGATGTAATCCACTATGAAGAGTTGAGAAATTAGTTTTGAGGTCCTTTGTGAATCTTTTTATTCACTCCATGCAACAGTTTGTCAAAGAGATAGTAAAATCACTACAATGGGGAGCTTGTTGGCTACCCAACATATGACCTACACAAGTTGTGCATGCTTGAGGGGTCATTTTTCAATGACGCAACTTCATAGATTAGAATTTGTTATGGGCCAACACTAGAAGGAGAAATAAATTCATCCATTATTTAGATTAGTGCAATGGATTGCCAACATAATATTTTACACCCACTTTTGACTACTTATCACTAAGTTTGACATGTTGCAAATACATGGTTGATTTTCAAACAAGTTAATATTTGAAGTTTGGGACTTAAAAAACATTATTTCTCAACTCTAAAACTTAAGATTTTTTTGGTGATATGTTTTGTTTCATTCTGTTTCCAAGCGTTTGAGAAATAGTTTTCACAAGTTCCTCAATCAATCTCAAGAGTTAGGATCTCGCACTTTCATGGTGTATTTTTTTGGATAAAAAATTAGAATTTAGCAATGAGACTTGGTAATCGTGTGGAATATTGTGATATCTTTCCATGATGTATTGTGTTCCCCATATTTATTCTAAATGATCATCATCTTCAAAGGCAAGGGGTGAGTTGGCATGTTTCAAGGCAAGTTATGCCCTAGTTCCAACCAAGGGAAATACTTCTCAAATAAAAAGGATGTTGTAGAAGCACTAACAAAAAGATGGCTCAATGGTCAAAAAGTACTCTTCGAGATATTTCCATTGGCATATTAAGTGATGGCCTTTTAAATCCAAGGGCTAGTTTCACTTTATTAATTGCAAAAGGAAAAATAATGTGGGGAACTAAATAAAATTGATTTTTTTCCTTTCAAAATTCTCAAAAAAAAAAATTATAGGAAAAATGAAGAGGTATGGAAATTCAATAACCTAGTCTGACGAACCCCCCAACTAACTCTTGTCTAAATTACTCCAGTTATCCTTCCTAGAAAGTTTGAGTGTGGACCTTTAGTTTCAATGGAGAAATGACATCTTTTTTTATGCACATTGAGCGGGATTTTTAGTTTTTACAGCCATTGATTTAACTTCAAAGTGTCAATCTCATCTTCATAGGGATTTATGGTCACATTCACTTTCACTCTAAGCTAATGTTGGGAATATATGATGTTATAACTAGGCCTCACCTCTCTCTTCATCATCTTTAATTTTTCTTTTATATCTAATGCACAAGTAAGATCTATCCAACTCACCAAAAGGTATGGACTTTCTTTGTAGAGCTAATATTAATGTCACCATATTTTACGAGATGTGAAAGGCTTATGCTTATAGTCTTACATATCTCTCTTCGAAGCCATCCTTTGGGATTCCAATCTACTCATTTACCATGTCTAAGTTTTGAGACAACTTTCTTAACGTTGATCTCTCAATCCTACAATAAAACCCTAAGAAATTTTATCTCATGCGAATATGATATGTAAAAAATCATGGATATTCCATTATGTAGTGCATCAGTACAAAACTTAAATAATCTAGCAAATACCATACAATGCTCAAAATATTTAAATGAACTAAGAATATAAGAGAAAGTTTATACCAAAAAATGAGCACACCATGAATAGAAGATGTGCCCTAAGAAAACTCAACAAGAAATTAAGAATTTAACCTCTCTCTTGTCTTCTCATATATATAATGCAAGATACAATAAAATATTGACTCATTATTGAGTTACAATAGACAAGGTTGCCTATGAATAGTTGGTATAGGGTCGTCTTCTTCCTCTATTATACTAAAAAAAATACCATTTCATTGCTCTAAATATAGTTATCAAAATAGTAAATTATTACAATAGGAATGGAATGAACTCCTTCCTTTCCTACAACTTGATTTTTAACATGTCATAGTAGAAATCTATGGTCGGGGTTAGGGTTTTTGCATGCCCTAAATCATTATGAGGGTTAGGGTTTTAAGCCCTTAAGAATCCTCTTGAAAGTTCACATGCGACTAGATCTATATATGTGAGGAAGTAGGGATGGTGCAACACCCCTTCATGCTATGGTGGCCAAAGAAGATGTTAAATTATTGAAAGCATAGCTTCCTCATATGAAATCTAATTCAAGGTCACTTTTGAATACTGGAAATACCTCGATGATTTGAACAACATCAGAGACACTTAATTTGAAATTATTTTACTCCAAAATGTTAATTGATGCCCAAACCAAGCTCCAAAATTTTCGAGAGCCTAACTCACCAAAATAAGATATTACCCTTAGATGAACTCAACAAGGACATGACTATGATTTTCCACCCCCAAAATCAACAAAATATGACACATTATGTAGTGATCCATTTTGGATCGTTAACACATTATTACCCTTAATACATTATACTCCCTAATCCCTATGGATTTTGAGATAATCACACACCTTTTGACTATAGATATGCCATGTCTCTCAACACACTAACTCCACCAAAGAACTATGATTGAGGGTTTTTTCTGACTGTCAGAAAGAACTTGATGATTACAACATGTTAAGGATTTGGGAGCGTCTTTTGCAAAATTTTCACCCCAAATATGGTCATTAATGCCCAAAACAAAATACAAGAGTTGTTGGTCACCAATTCACCTAAACAACATATGCCCCTACCATGAATCAAATGAGAACATTGCTCTAATTTTCTACCCCATAAATTACCAAAACATATGACAAATTATCTAATGAACTTGGGATCAATAATATAATATGGCCTTTAGCTATTATGTCCTTGGATACCCTATACACCCTAACCCTTATGAACATGACATTATCATACTCTAACGCACTGCAACTCCTAACCATGATGATTTCATATGCATTATCTCCCTTAACATGCTAATTTCTATAACCCTATGACCCCTAACCCATTATACCCTTAAGATGATATGAACCATGTACAATTAGCCTATAACGCACTTAGACCCCTAACCAATATGACATTGGACATAAGCCTTAATACACTAATATATTTATACATCTTAACCCATAATCATTGTGAACCTATACACAATATACAACTGAACTTCCATAAACATTGACATAATGACCCCTAGTACTCCATGATAAGTAACACAATCACCCTCTAACACACTTAAACCCTAACAAATCTTAGTTGTTCCCTTCCATGCTAAACAAGTAAAATGTTCACATGCCGGGAAGTAACTAGTATAAAATGAATCAGTTAAGTTTTATGGTATATTTTTATCATTGCGTTATCATTTGTTTAATAGATTCCAAGTTATCACCGTGCACACGCGACTATCTATAATTTTTCACCAAAAACTAAATTTTGTGGAAATTATTATGGAGCCTATCACATAAAATTACACTTTGATTTATTGTTTTTTCATCTTTATATATAAAGACCACCCTGAAATAAAAGGATAGGTATTAGAAAATTTTACATAGTACACGTAGCAGGGGACTTGGTTGTTACTAGAAAAAAGATGGATTCCGTCTGCGCTATTGTTTCACCTGTATCCTTCGCGGCTTTTGGCCCAGCAGCCACCATATGGTCCTCAGCCGGTCCCCTTGGCGACTTTGGCGATGAGGCATCGGGTTGTTGGTGTGATTACATGCTCGGTAGAGGTTGTATCGAACCTCCTCACGCGAAGCTGCGAATTGGACAATGGCGTCCTGTTTTCAAGGAGTACACAGAGCCAGGGGATTTTGGCTCTGTGGTGGCTTACAACTATGGGGCGTTTCAATCGCTCGAGCCCAGTTACAAAGGAGAAGCTCTCCACCCTGAGACCAGTGTTGTTGGCGTATAGTATCCCTCCCGGACTGGACGAGTTGGGTATGTTGGCCTGGAAAATCATGGGTAATTTCATTCCTCTGTTTATCTACTAGCATTATATTTTGCATAACGGAAACTCTTGTGGGGAATCTGTCAATGGCTATGGAGTTTGAATTGATACTAAGCCTGGTGCCATTCTGTGTATGGCTTGGTAACGCTTTGTGGACTCTCTGCCGGAAGGTTTTTTTTATGGGTTTCTTTATATGTCCACACGCACCCTCCCCTGTGCATATTGTGTCGTCCCTGTCTCTGGGCTTTTAGACTCTGGTCCGATCCCCTGTGGAGCTCCACATTTTCTTCAGACTGTGAGGACAAAGAAGGAAAGGTTTCAGATTTTAGTGGGAAATCCCTGATCATTTTGGATCAGGAACACAGATTATGTATCCATGGAGTCCATTGAACTGAAAGGGAGAATACCCACATTATTTTTGTGTCTGCAATTTGCCGGAAAAATTCTACAAGACTCTGCACTGATAAAAGATTATAACATCACAAAAAACTCAACACTCATTCTGAATTCCAGGTTATGTGGGGTGCTCCTGGCGCTAAGACAACAAATGGCACTCCAATCTCCTATAAATATGCAGTTAAAGGAAAATCTACAGCCCCTGCAAGTTTGGGACAAAATATTTCAGAACCCTACATTGTGGACAAAGCAAGCTCCCTCTATGGAAATAAATAATACAGAGGTTTTAACTTTCTTCCTTGTTTTATGCTCTTTACTCAAAAGCTCAACGGTTACCAGACCAAACTAGATGATTTATTTCATTGGGTGTTCGCCTCTTGGACACCAAAATGTGACATATTTCCATGTAAAGAATTTTTCATAGTCTAATTTCAAACCCAAAAGGATTTGGATTTTGCACAAAATGAAGGTGCATGGTTTTAGGTAGGGCTGGTTTATTGAACACTCTATAGTTTTCTGGTTTTTATGCAACATTTATGGTGATTACGGCGATGCCAGTATGGGTTAGGGTTCCCAACCCCCCTTTCCCATTTTGGCATCACAAAGTTCTAAAAGACATTGGAAATACACTCGGCAAATTCAAAAAAATGGACCTAGAGAGAACAGAAAATGGCCTCTTCACTTTTGTCAAGATATGTGTGGAAATTGATGTAAGTAAGGGGTGACCAAATCACATAATCTTGAAACATGGTGGCTTTCAATGGACCCAAGTTTTA
This sequence comes from Pinus tabuliformis, assembly GCA_031772625.1. NCBI lineage: Eukaryota > Viridiplantae > Streptophyta > Pinopsida > Pinales > Pinaceae > Pinus > Pinus tabuliformis. The sequence goes on along the minus strand of CM062813.1, from coordinate 527,208,524 downwards.
GACTATGAAAACACGACATCGATGTCGGGTGTGTTTTCAGACAGACCATCTTCAAAACACTTGCCCATTGGGTAAGAAGACTACAAAAAGAAAAAAACATAGATGAACGGGGCAAAAGGATGGAATTTTGATGAGATTCCCCCTTTTAATGATGAAGAAAAAGGAAACAAAGAGACCCAACGAGTTCAACCAGAGGTAAAAATGGATGAGGACACAACGACACCCTTAGGGGTTGACATACATAACCAGGGTGGTATTGTACAAGAATGTTATCAACTTTGTTAGAACATCAGATAAATAAGACTCACAATGAGGGTAGTATGGTGGGCATCAAACATGTCCACATATCATAAAGCTCAGATTCATACAAGGAACATCCTTCTGGGGTTTTTGTGGGTGCCTTGGTTACGGTTCTTGTGGACTTATAAGTCAGGGATTGGCTACAAGTTCAAAAAAAGAAAGGGAAGATAGTTCCATTGTATGATCTTCCCCTTTATATTTTTATTTTTATTTTTTTTTATGTTTGTAGTTATTTGCGCCATTTTTTGCTATCAATACTATTTTCGAATTCTTTTAAGCATATGTAGTAAAAAAAATCCACGATAGGATCTAGGCAGATCCTTGATGAATGCACAAGTTTGTGTGTATATACAAAATGTATTTTCTTTTCTTTCATAAATGAAGATACAGATTTATTTTCTTAGGAAAAAAAATTACATAGGAAACATAAAGATTTTGCAACATATCATGTTGTGTTAATTATATAAAATATGTACTTATTTTCCTTCCACCTCTATATTTCTTATCCTTTACCTATATTAGAGTTCCCAAAAATTGAGCAATAAAAAGTAATTTAAGTGAGAATCTCAAAAATATGGAATCCTTGCATAAATTTTGGCACATTGATCTTCCCCGTGATCCAACGATGATTGAGTTTTGTGAAAACATTGTGCTTAGACACCTCTACAAGCATGAAATAAGATGAAAGTAGTTGATCACTTCACACTCTCACAATGAATGAGATTAAAATCTGGCATTAATATGAATGCTATCAAAACCCTACAATGAAATAAATAAAAATTATTAATCAACTATTTGAATGGACAAAGAAGATATCTCCACAACCCTTTACTCCTACATCAAGGTGGCAATGGGACTTGTCATTATATATATATATATATATATATATATATATTTGTAGGTGGCAATGGGACTTGTCATATTATATATATATATATATATATATATATATATATATATATATTTGTGTATTGTATGCAGCTTATAATTTTTTTCAACATTATCCTTCCTCTCTTGAATGTTATGTTAGTTAATAAGTATGTTCAAATTTTAAAATATTAAAACATTTCTTATGTTTGAACTTTGGGGATAACAATTAGTGATTAAGTCTAAGCATTTGTATAATTAAGGAATTGCAAAATACGAAAACTCTTAAAACCCCAAAATGAAATAAAAATTATTAATCAACTAATTGAACTGGCAATGAAATTGATAGGAGAGTCCATTTGGAGAGGAATCGATCCGGGGTTCGGCGATGGCGAAAGCAGGAGAAAAATCCGCGAGATCCGACCCTGAGGCTGCGGGATCGGCGACGGTCAAGTACAGAAATTTGTATCTGCATATCGCTCCACAGGTGAAAGAGGGCTTCCTGGGCAATGCGAGATCTGAGTATCGAATAGATCGGGCACCCAGGGGCTACAGTAATGTAAATATCAGTGAAGCGCGCCCGGAAACAGAGTGGAGGGCTTACAATCACATTATATTGACATGCAGTGGTACGCTGATACAGATCCGAGGACAAGAAGCCCACGGCGACAAAACCCCGGAGGTAAGAAAACAAAAACCCAAAAATTTTGTTCATCAGGACCCGGATCCGTTTCTTCTTGCTGCAGATCTTGTTGAAAACGTGCCTTTGAGCCCAGATTGGGCATTATTTTTCCTGATCCGTGGCATGGAGCCGGGATCGAGCCACGGGATCTATGATCTAGACCTGCGCACTGTAAAACGCCCCCCATTCTGGGTTACGCCTTGGATAGGAAGCAGCGACTGCGTCTATAGGAAAACGATCCGGCAGACTGTTCCTCTGCCCCCTCTTGGAAAGCTGCGGACCCGATCTGTCATATTCCGGCAGCCCTCAATTGGATCGTTCGAAGACCAAAAAAGGGGCGAGAGCTTGGTTCTAATTTCCTTGAGATCTACAATACTGGATACTGGAAAAGAGCGGATCGACAAACAGCACATCTGGATCCGCGATAACAAAAAAACCCCTCATAGATCTGGATCTCAGATTCAGACCACAGATCGAATCAGGGACCAGAGAGAGGAGCTGATCACGAGGGAAAAGCTAAAGAGTCAAACAACATCTGCAGTAGATGTATGGGAAGAAACAAAAAATAATCTATTTATCAGATCCATGGAAGGAAATACAATATGCATTAGATCAGGAAAATGGGAGGCGACAAACACCCTCAAACAGAGGATACAAGAAAGAATTGGAATTCCTCCATGCAATCAACTCCTTCTCTACACAGGAAAAGTATTGCAGGAGGAACGTAAGCTAATAGAATATGGTATAGGAAACAATTCAACAATCTGCCTCAGCACAAGGATACGCGGAGGCTGTTCTGGCACAAGCTCAAAAGGACCTGCGTCATTTAAAGATGCAGTAAAAGGGAAGTTGGAACCACAAATGAAACCAGAACAGCAAACTACAGTACCTGGGACCTACATTGTAGAGCAGACATCACACAACCCAGCCTTAACAATTATCATACCAGAGGTAAATGAAATACATACCGATTATCTAACCAAAGCAGTGATATGTAGGTTCAATGGATTCTGGCCCAAACCGGAAGCCCTCCGTCAATGGATCTGCTCTATATGGACAGAAAACTGTGACATCCATTTATGCTCCAAGGGATTCTTCATTGTCAAATTTGACACCATAAAGGACAGGGATTATGCATTAAACGATGGGCCATGGTTCTGGGGCAATGCAGGCCTGTTTGTAAAACCTTGGTTCCCAGATTTCGACCCCAACAACATGGTAGTCTCCAAAATGCCTGTATGGGTAAAACTGTTTAACTTACCTATACATTTTTGGCACTACAAAGTACTAGAAGGAATTGGCAATGCTTTGGGGACATTCCTAAAAGTGGACAGCGAACATCTATCAAAGGATATCTACACTTTCACCAGGATCTGTGTGGAGGTCGATCTCAGTCAAGGTTTACCGGAACACATCCTCTTAATCCACAATGGAAAGCAATGGGCACAGCCGCTAGATTACGAAAACACTGCCTTTCGCTGCCGTATATGTAGACAAACTGGTCATCTTCAGAGTGCATGTCCACAAAATAAAAAAGAAAGGAAAAGAAGACAGCCCCCAAAACCAAAAGGCTGGCAGTTTTCGCCCACATGGACAGAGGATATAGAAGTGGAACAGAAGGAGGAAGACATCAGCGCACCTCAAGAAGTTGTAGAAGAAGGAAACAATCCAGAAATCAAAAATGAAAGCAGCATACACCACCCATAGCATAATGAAAATCTGATTGGACCAGCAACAGATCCAAATGAAAGCAAGCCACAACAGCAATATGAGAACACAGGTCAGGAAATCGGGGGCAGTAAGAGAGCACACTCCTCAACAAGCTCAGATTCTGAAAAAGAAAACATGGCTGATACAAACGAACTTCAAATGACTATTGTAACAACCACACCCAACAATGAAGGTTGGCGGAAAGTGGAAAAAAAGAAAGGTAGGAAAGCATAGACAGAAATTTCTACAGATCATGTTCTTGCAGAACAAGTTTTGATAACGCATATGCTATTGTTGCATCTACAACATGTAATTTTACTCAAATTGAATAAAATTACGATGTTTCCAGTGGAAAAAAAAAAAATAAATAAAAAAATTGAATTGGCAATGAAAAAAACTCCATGATTCTTTACCCCCCATTAACATGGCAATGGGGCCTAGCATTTAAAAAAAAATTCCTATCTTTGTGCAACATATGCTTGGAAGTATTTCAACATCATCCTCCCCCATTCAATGTTATGCTAGTTAAAAGGTATATTCAATTTTTAAAAATATTAAATGTTTCGTGTGTGTGAACTTTGGGGATAACAATTAGAAATTAAATCTAGGCATGGGTACCTTTAAAAAAATGCAAAATGTTATTTGCACAGTGAAACTAGTGGTTGTTTGACTATTAAGAAACACTAAAACACACAAGTATAGTAGAAACCAATATCTACCATTGGGGAAAACAAGTCATACATGAGTAGGGAAATGACATACACACCACATTCATGGAAAAGAGTCATGTTAACATAAAAAAGATGTATGAAAAACCTCAAAAAAACAACATTGAATCAAAACCTTGTTGTGTTTTTTGTATTTAATGAAAACATGGAGAAATTGGCACAACATTGAATGTCAGATTCACAATTAGACAAATGTTTGACTTGGAATAGTAGCCTTGAAGAATTTATGGAGTGCATGGTGAGAGAGTCACTAAACTTACAACAATGAAGTGGAAGGATAGGAAAATGTCATGTGTAGTGTTACAATCATGTAAGCAAATATATGCAACAACAAATAGTAGTAGACGAGTGGTTGGCCCATAATATTTATACGAATAGATACATGAGTAGAGATAACTTTAAAATTTAAATTGTGGAAATTACAAATGTTGTGGTTGGGCAGGTGTATTATGTAGTGATGCAGAAGTCAATATTGGCAAGATAGGGAGGAATACTAAAGGCTAGAAATCAATATCAACATTTAGTATAAATTGAAACTATGTAAGAGGTGAAATCATGAAATGTCTAGCCATTTGCATGGAGCACCAAGATTGTGACCATGTGTATAAAAAGTGCATTGAATAATAACATTAGTATAATAACATCTAAGTCAACAAGAAGCTTAAGAGCGAGCACAACATACAAATCAACATGGCATCTTTTTATTTGGGTTCCTTCAAACAACATTGTCTCACTATTTTTGCACCTCTATTGTTGATGTTTTGACAAGATATAGTATTTTCTTCTTTCCAAACCTTCAAGTCTCAAAATTTGGATACCCATAGCCCAAGTTGTGGTTAAAACCATGCAAGGTGGTGTTTAAAAGTGCCCAAATCAAGAATCATCCACCACAATACCATGTTAGAAAAACATAGTATTAGAATTCATTCATAATAAACCCAGGAATTAACAATTAATACATGACAAAATAAGTATAGCCTAATACACCATCACAAGAACATGAAGATTACAATGGAGAACCCTCTAAAGAATAAAACTTGCTCTCAACAATTCATCATATTCAGATGTAAGTTAGAATTCTAATAATTACAAATTAGGCAAGGCCTCATATATGTATAGGAGTGGTGTTTAGTTAGTTGGCCCAAACAATAGATTTGGGACCACAAAACGAACCTAATAACAACCAATGTGGGTTACATCCATTGGGGCCACAATAAATATGGCAACATGCCAATAATGGGGAGTAGCAAGAGTGTCATTCCTATGTATAACAAACGCACTAGACAATAATAGGTAGTATAACAACAACATCCAAGTCAAAAGGAAAATTGACTTAGAACACAACATAGAAGTAATAAGGCATTTCTAATCAAGTATGCATAAGTGTCTAGTGTGAATGTCACGTGGCAGGTATGGTCACTAAAAGAAAGGCATTGTGGGTAAGAAGGTAAGCATGTGCATGGAGTGATAGTTTTTCAATAGGTGATGCAATTAATAAAATGGCAAGGGTTGAGCTAGAAATTGAAGTGACAATTTGTCGTCATTGAAAACTAAGTGTAATTACACTAGTTCGTAGATGTGATGTTTCATATACTAATATTTTCTAAGGTTGTGTGAGTGAGTGCAAAGTTAAAATATAAATATAAATTAATATTTAGTTGTTCAAAAATAATTCAAATATATGGTTGTAATTATCTTTAAATTTTTTATGAAGTGTAATAGATATGATTGTATTGAGTCATGTTTATTGGGAGGAAAATTGATGGAGTGATAGTTTTTGAATTGGTGATGCAATGAAGAAAATGGCAAGGGTTGAGCTAGAAATTGAAGTGGCAATTTGTCGTCATTGAAAACTAAGTGTAATTACACTAATTAGTAGATGTAATGTTTCATATACTAATATTTTCTAAGGTTGTGTGAGTGAGTGCAAAGTAAAAATATAAATATAAATTAATATTTAGTTGTTCAAAAATAATTCAAATATATGGTTGTAATTATCTTTAAATTGTTGATGGAGTGTAATAGATATGATTGTATTGAGTCATGTTTATTAGGAGGAAAATCGATGGAACTATGAGATTGTTAGGCATATTAAAGTAACTTGACAAAGATAGTTTTTGGTGAACATTGCCACAAAATATCTAAAAGATGGACATACTATTGGGGGTTTCCAACAAGCCAAAGAAGTGGGGTAAATACAACAAAAGAGTAAATGGGAATATTACTAGCCAGGAAATGAGACATTGTCAATACAATAATAGTGATGGAAAAATATGTTTGACAGGAACACATCACTGGGGAATAAATATAATAATTCAATGTAACAAGCATACTCAAAGAGGAAACAAAAATGTTGGTTTACGTGTGTTCTATGTTGGAAGGTGTTCACCAAGTAAGTGTAAAGGTACATATGACATGATACAAGCACATAATGCCAATATGAATAATCATATACAAGAATAGAAACCCTTAAAGTAGAGAAAGTATACAAGTAGAAAGGAGATTTTTGCAATTCACAAATATAGTACATTGTTTATCTTATTGTATGAAATACAAAAATGTACATGAGTACTTAATGTAAACTCCTCCTCCCACATTTACACAAATTCACAAGCTCACCGAGGTAAACATGAGATGAGTGTCATTATGACATGACCCAACCTCCAAGTTCCAGTTAAGGAAGTGGGGCCTACAAACTGAACACTCACTGACATCACATAGGGATTACAGATCACTCAAAAGATGGACAACCACCCTAGGTGATCAATCCCTTAGTTGGAACCCTTTTTCTCTGACCTGGATCCATAACCACACCCTTGACATTGCATCCATGCAGTTGGAATCCTATAACTGCACTCACAGGCTTGTCTCCATGTGATTATGAACCAAATCCCCCAATTTTGTGCATGTAGTTCTAGGATCTAAGCCACTTTTTCCAAGCTAGCCTCCAAACCACTGCCCAAAACTGCCTATAAATTTCCAGAATCATAATTAACATGACAACAATGCAAAACATTCAAACTTGAAGCAACAACTTTCCCTAAACATGCATGATTCATGATAGACACTTCATCAAACATATGGTAAATGTGTAAGCTACATGTCATGAATGCATGTATGATCATAAACTGATAATCTTCATCTGTGAATCATCAAGAGGCTTTATGCCCTCTCTAGATAGCTGTAATAATACTTTTTATCATGTGAATTCATTAACCATTCGATAAGTTATCAAAACATGTTAAGAGCCATAGATAGAATACACCATATAACCAACATATAAACAGAATGGAAACCATGGAAAATCAGCCATTAAATCACTAGCATAATCTCTACAAATGCAAATAGATCTCAATAGGAAAATATCTAATTTTAACTTATGAAAATGCCAACCAAGTCAGGGACTTCCACATACCACCCTACCATAGATTGGGTTGAATCAAATCTCTCTTTCAGCCAATCACCCTTGTTGAAAAAAATGCAACAAGAAAATCCTAATTGAATTTTGTCCTTGAATTAAATTGTAATTATAATTCTCATAGCTACTTGCAGTAGTTAACTAAGTTAATTTGACTTACTTGACTCAGTTAATTCAAGTTGGGAGTCTATCTAGAGTCATGTAGAGTGGTTTCTAAATTTTAGGGGCCCAAGTTGAGTTTTAATTGAGTTGTACTTATTTAATCCAGTTTAACTGAGTTAAATTTAGTTAAACTAGTTCCAACTGATGGAGGAATTAGTGGGAGATCCAGTAGTGGGGTGTAACCTGTAGTAGTGGGGTGTAACTAACACTACTCAACTAGTAAACTGAAGATTCACTCATAATTAACTCATGCATGTCAAATCAGAGAAAGACCCAGTTGAGATTAGAGTTCAGGGACAATGTACTATCAGTTGTAAAATCATCTAAATTAAACTGATGGTGCATGCAATCAGAGGAAGGCCTATTGATGGATTGCACAGTTATGGATGAGGAATTTCCCAATTAAATATGGGTTAATTCCCTAGGAAAATGTGCAAGGAAATAGGAGCTTGGCAAGCAACATATTTGGCTAAGTATTGGCTGGAGCTTGTTTGTGAAGCAGTGAGATAGATTGTGATAGTGCAGAGTTTTCTCGGGCTTGAGAAAAGAATTGTAATCTTCTCAAATTTTTTGATTAATGCAATATATAGATAGCAGGGGTTTTTAGTTGTGGCTTTCCCCATAAAATTATTGTGTTATGTGTGATTGAAATTCTTCCTTTTTCTGCTTCGTGATTTCATCGATCAATTATTGTTTTCGCTGATGAGTAGAGTAGATTCAAGTCAATTGTTTTAGCATATTACAATCTGCAGTTTGAATCTACAAGAAAATTCTACATGGTATCAGAGCTGAAATCACCATAGAAGAGGAGATTATGAGTTTGTTTGTTCAGGAGAATTTGAATTTGCAGTTCATACTTCAGAGCTAGTAGAATGTCTTTCTACGGATTGAGACTCAAGTATGGCCTTGAGGGTAGCTCAAATTACATTGCTTGGAAGGACAGGATGGAGGCAGTATTGGAAGAAAACAGGTTTAAGGAATTCATAAACAATGATATTCTTAAGCCTCAACCAACTGATGCTCAGGATTTGGCACAATGGAGAAAGTGTGTGGTAAAGGCGAGAAGGATTATACTAGAAGGAGTTCGAGATCATATTGTCTCAAATATCCATGGTAAGGAAACTTCATTTGCAATGTGGAAGGCCTTGACGGACCTATTTCAAAATAGCAGTGGCCACAGGAAGTTGGAACTGAAGGGCAAGCTTAGAAAGATCAAGATGGAGAAGGGAGACACAATATTGAAGTACTTGACTAAGTTTACCTAATGTCGATATGAGCTTGGAAGTGTCGGTGTGACAGTTATTGAAGATGATCTGGTGAGCCTAGCACTTCTAAGACTTCCCAAGAGCTGGCCAAGCTACTAGGACTTAGTTAATGGGAGGGAGAAGCTACCAGAGTGGGAGCAATTATGGTTTGACTTGGTACAAGAAGAGATCTGAGAGAACACCAAAGATGGATCCTCATCCAAGCATGATAATGAGGAGAACTATGCCTTAGTTGGAAAGGTGAAGAAAGGGGAGGGGAATTTATCCCATTCCAAATTAGATTCCAGTCAAGGTGGCAAGAAAAAGGACATGTCAAAGATTAAATGCTTTCACTGTCACGAGTTGGGACACTATGCCACAAAGTGTCTGCATAAGAAGGCCGGTAAGAAGCCCTCAAGAGGAGCTTCAGGTGAAGCTATTGCTTCACAATTTGAACTCGATTTTGCCCTCAACACTTGCATGGTGACATCGGTTATGGGTAGTGTGTGGTACCTGGATAGTGGAGCCTCATTCCATATGACGGGCAACAAAGAGTTCTTCAATGACTTGGAGGAGAAGGACCTCCAGATGCACATCAAGATGGGAGATGATGGGAGGTATAGCGCGACCGACATTGGTATTGTTACCTTTCAGAGGGATTTGGGTTCTCCCCTCACATTAAAATATCTCATGTATGTTCCGGATTTGAAGAAGAACTTGGTTTCAGTTTCCATGTTGGAGAATCATGGCTAGGGGTCCAGGTGAAGAACCTCTACAAATTGGACATAGAAGATTGTGCTGCTTTGAGCACTAAAGTAGAGAAGGTGTAGAGCCGAGACATCAGTGAATTATGGCATAGAAGATTGGGTCACTTGCACCATGGAGCTTTGAAGATCATGCAGCAAATTTCTAAAGGACTTCCCAAAGGTACACTAGAGCAAAGAGACACATGCAAAGTGTGTACATTGGGGAAGTACACCAAAGCTTCCTTTCATGATAAAGATAGTTGAGCGCAAGCGATCCTTGATTGAGTTCACTCAGATGTGTGTGGACTGTTCTTGACAGCATCCACGACCAAGCACAGGTATTATGTAATATTTTTTGATGATTTTTCTCGTAAGTGTTGTATTTTCTTCATGTAGAAGAAAGATCAAACATTCACTAAATTTTGTGAATTTAAAACACTTGTCGAAAAATTTACTAGCAAGAAATTTAAAGCTCTTAGAAGCGATAACGGTGGAGAATATGTGTCGAATTAATTCAAGAAATTATGTGCTTCAGAAGGCATTCAAGGGGAGTTAATAGCACCTCATAACCCACAATAGAATGGGGTGGCTGAAAGGAAGAATAGAAGTATTATGGGAGCGTCATGGGCGATGTTACATGATCAGGGCCTACCATTGCACTTGTGGGTTGAAGTATGCAACACAGCTTCTTATTTGCAGAACAAAAGCCCTCATCGAATTCTCAGGATGAGTACACCATAAGAAACTTTTTCAGGTAAGAAACCAAATGTGTCACACTTTAGGATCTTTGGTTCATCAGTGTTTTGTCATGTTACCAAGGATGCACGGAAAAATCTAGAGCCAATAGCTAAGTTGGACATATTTGTGGGGTACACTGATACACTTCACAACTATCAAGTGTACCTTTCGTCGAGTAGGATGAAATTTGTTCGAAGAGATGTGAATTTCGATGAAGAGAAAGCCATGAGATGTTCCCTTGAGAGGGAGCTTCAATTACATATAGAAGAGGATCTTTTAGCTCCAAAGGAGGAACCTCAAGACGATGTGGAGTAGCCACATGAAGATGAACAAAGAGTGGAAGAACCCACTCGTGCAGAGACTTACAGAGATGGAAGGAAGCACATTAGAGAGGCTAACATATTGATGCATGATGCTAGAGAGAATGTGGGAGCACCCACATCATAGCGCAGGCAGAGAAGGTCACCAAATCGGTACACTGGCTACATGGCTCTTATGAATGAGAGTGTAGAGGTTGAGCCATCCTCATTCGAGGACGCATTGCAGTAACTAGTATGGGTTGATGCCATAGTTGAGGAGTATGACTCCATTATCAGAAACAGTGTTTGGGAAGTGGTCCCAAGACCATCAGACAAGTAAATGGTGAGTTCTAGATGGATTTACAAGGTAAAGCAAGCAACAGATGGAAGTGCATAGAAACACAAGGAAAAAATTGTGGCCATAGGATTCTCTTAGGTGGAGATAATTGATTACGATGAGACTTTTTTCTCTAGTAGCAAGGTACTCATCAATTAGATCTATTCTAGCGTTGTCAGTGCAAATGGGATGGAAGATACATCAGATGGATGTGAAGACAACATTCCACAATGGTATGATTGAGGAAGAGGTGTATATTGAGCAGCCGGAAAGATTTGAGAACTTCAACAGAGAGTCGCATGTGTGCAAACTCAAGCGAGCATTGTATGGACTGAAACAAGCACCTCATGCTTGGTACACCAGGATTGACATCTATTTCATCAGGTTGGGCTTCACCAAAAGTGAAGCTACCATATTGTGGTGGAAGGTAAATGATTGATTATAGCATTATATGTCGATGATTTTATTCTAACAGGTGATGAGAAGCTAATAAAATCTTTCAAAGAGGATCTTGCAAGAGAAGTCGAGATGAAGGACTTGGGGCTCATCCATTACTTTCTTGGTATGGAAGTGTGGCAAGGAGATGAGGAATTGTTTGTCTCTTAGGGAAATTATGCCAATGAGATACTCAAGAAGTTCCACATGGAGAGAAAAAAACCCATGGAGACTCCTCTAGAAGGTAAATGGAGGAAGGAGGATGCTACTTCAGGTGAAGTAGTGGAGGCTACTAATTATGGACAGCTTGTGGGTTCACTTATGTATTTGGTGAACACACGACCGGACAAGGGTTTTGAAGTTAACCATCTTATTCAAGCCATGGTTAATCCAACCAAACTTGATTGGAAGGAAACTAAACATGTGTTGAGATACCTTAGAGGCACCACTCAGTTTAGTATTTTGTACAGACGAATAGAGGGAGTGAAGCTTCAAGGCTTCACAAATGCAGATTGGGTAGGGAGTCCATTCGATAGGAAGAACACATCAGGGGAAATATTTAGTATTGGGTCAGCAACAGTTTCTTGGTACATCAGGAAGCAAAGATCAGTTACACTCGGTTCAGTAGAAGCAGAATACATGGCTGTTAGTCAAGCAGCTTGTGAGGCTATCTGGATGAGGAATATCCTTGTTGGGTTATTTGGTCAGCAAATGGATCCTACAGTGATTTACTGTGACAATCAGAGTTGTATCAAACTCTCTAAGAATCTAGTTTTTCATGATCGGTCCAAGCATATCGACATTTGATATCACCATCTACGAGATTATGTGCAGAGGAGAATCATGTTGTTGGAATACATTCCTACAGAGGAGCAGGATGCAAATATTTTGACAAAGGCATTGTCAAGATGAAAATTCGAGTTTCACAGAGGCAGGATCAGGGTAGAAGATAATCCCTTTCTTATTGAGAGGGAGTGTTGAAAAAATGCAACAAGAAAATCCTAATTTAATTTTGTCTTTGAATTAAATTAGGAATTAAATTCTAATTCTAATTCTCATAACAACTTGTAGTAAGTTAATTTGAATTAGTTGACTCAGTTAATTCGAGTTGGGAGTCTATCTAGAGTGTGTGCAGAGGAGAATCATGTTGTTGGAATACATTCCTATAGAGGAGTAGGATGTAGATATTTTGACAAAGGCATTTTCAAGATGAAAATTCGAGTTTCACAGAGGCAGAATCGAGGTAGCAAATAATCCCTTTCTTGTTGAGAGGGAGTGTTGAAAAAAATGCAATAAGAAAATTCTACGACCCCCACACCATAATCCAAGCATGAATGTGGGATCATAAGGGTTAAACCAAAACAAAACCAACTAGGGCTTCTAGAGGCCAAAACAACTCAACCCTCAACAACAGTGATCTCATATATAAAGTTCAGAAATCATTAACATCAATTATATTGGTCTGTACCCAAGTTTTCCAGGGCTCTAGGAACAAGTAACTCAACCCACAACTAATCCAATACTCTAGGGTGTTTGTCCCAGCCTTGGCTCCAAGGACTAGTAAGTCAACCCACAAGGCTTCAGAGAATTCTTCCCAACCTCAGCTCCAAGAACTAGTAACTCAACCCAAATTTTTTCAAGGCTCCAGAGCATTTGTTCCAACCCACAGTCATAGGGAACATGAGATCCAATTATAAAAACAAGTGGAAAACCCACAACACCATGTCTATCTAGGGGATGGCAAGGCAAGGCTAAAACCATTGTCATTCTAGGAAAATATCCATGCCAATGACAACACATAACCAGAGAATCATGTGCATATACCATGCATCCATAAATCATCAAGGAAATCACACATGCAACCTATTACCTACAAAGTATCCATGTTGTAGTTATTGATCCAACTGTCCCTTCGGGCTCCATTTCTTTCCTTTACTTCCTTTCTCTAATCCAAGTAAATGCTAAAATGCTCCAAGCATGCTCCAATAATACTCTAAGTGTGCAAGAGTGTATGAGAGAGAGAATGAACAAGAGCTCAACCGAAACTATCAAAAGGCTAGAAATTGTTTCTCTAAATACTTTTTATCATTAATTCCCATATTTTCTTCATTTTCTTTCATTTTCCCTCTAATTTCCTTTGCGTGCAAATTTGTGTCTCTTCACCTTCCTTTTCTCTTATTTTTCTTTATTTTCATAATTAAAATCCATTTATTGTCTCTTTTTCGTTTCCAATTTAATAGCCATTAATTACTCATAAGCGATTCCCACTATAATTTTTTACCCAACATTCATCTTGGAAATTGTATCCCATGACCTTGGTTCTATTTTCTTTGATAATCAATCAGGGGTTGTTACAAACCCCTCCCCCTTGGGGGAGCATAGTCCTTAGTGTTCTATGACGCTTATAACTAGCAAGAACATGCTTCCCATGGAGCTTTACAACATAGCTCGATGCAACATTTACATCATACCAAACTGCTGAAACCATGGACATCATACTACTTATTGGAGCTTTATAACACAACTCGATGCAGTATCTACAATGTACTTCTTATTGGAGCTTTATAACATATCTCAATGTAACATTTATGATACACATATCCATAAACATAAACTAAAAAAAATAAATCAAACTCATATGCTCAAGCAGCAAATAAATAAGGATACATAACCCTCATCTGATCAGCGATCTCCGATGTAGCTTCATCGTGCCCAAATTTATTCCACTGCACTTTAACCTGTTTGATTTCTCTGTACCTGAGCATGAGTTGTTTTCGTTTTAAAATGCGCTGAGGTTGTGGCTGGAACTCTCCCTCTAGTTCCACCTGCAATAAAGACCAATCAATCACATGATCAACATCCTAGATGTAGAAATTTTGAATAATTTAACACATATTCAATGGAGATTATCCTGATCATGTACTATTGTGGAAAACATACACAATACATAAGCTCCTCTACGTTGATCATCAATATAGCAGCATCAATAACAATAAAACATTAAGAGCATTCACACATTAACACAGTATGTATCCTGGGGAAAGCATCTCGCTAAAAACCCCAACTATCTGTATATTAATGATTGAGTCATGTAACATTACATAGCATAATACTTCTCACAAGTATCTCCACCTCTGTTACACACAATACAGCTCATATCTGATCTCCAAATCTCTTCCACTGCTTGCCTGCCTCCACTGCTCAAGAACTGATGAGAATGGCTCACCAAACTCGTTTTTCACCTGCAAAATAGTCACTCACTCTTTGTGGACGTGAGCAAAGGCTAAAATGTGGGCCAAATACGTGAGAAAACTCATTGGCATACTCAATCCCTTGATTGTGCAAGATCTGATGCACAACTATAGTCACAACTGATAGCAATCTGATTCTCTACCACCTGTCCCTGTTGAACTGAACATGCACTGACATGCAACTGAGTTAACTGATGTATTCATTAGTTGTATTATGAGTTAATAATTAGTTTAACAACTCATCATTAGTCTATCTGCAGTTAGACTAACTACAACTAGTTTAACTAAGTCAAACTGAACACAACTCCATCAACTGTACCTCCAGTCCACTAAACTCAACTCACTTGAGTTCTAACTGAAGTCATGCATGCAACAACTCAACTGACTCATAAGAAAAGCGTATTTCCTTCTGACAACTGCATGTGCCACTTTTGTAGCTCAAACTGAAGTGCTCCAAGAGAATAAGATTAAGTTTATAGTCCAAATATTATTGTGAGATAATAATATTTGACTTTTCTATTTTTGACAGCCAGTCTAAAAATAGACTTTGATCACTCACACTGTGATCACTCACACTTTCATCAAAAATAGAAGTCCATCTATTTTTCCCAACTTGATCAATCATCCATAAACATAGACATGATCCATATGTCTAAAAATAGACATAGTCTAAAAATAGACTTGCGCCAAAAATAGCCTGCGGGCCCACTTAGTGAAGGTGACGCTTTTCACTAAGCTCCATCATCTTGTTGCAATCTCAACACTCCCTCTCGACAAGATATGGATTATCAGCAACCCCTATCCTGCCTCGGTGGTACTCGAATTTGCTCCTGGTGAGAGCCTTCGTCAGAATATCAGCATCCTGATCCTCCGTTGGAATGTATGAAAGCAACATGATCCTCCGCTGCACACAATATCTGATATGATGGTACCTGATGTCAATATGTTTAGATCTATCATGAAATACAGGATTAGCCGAGAGTTTAATGCAACTCTGGTTATCACAGTAAATCACAGTAGGATCCAAATGAGAACCGAACAAACCAACCAGGATCTTCCTCATCCATATAGCCTCGCATGCAGCCAAACTTGCTGCCATATACTCAGCCTCCGCTGAACTGAGTGCCACGGATCTCTGTTTCCTGCTGTACCAAGAAACTGCTGTCGATCCAATACTGAAGACCCCTCCTGATGTGCTCTTTCTGTCTGTTGGGCTCCCTGCCCAATCTGCATCCGTGAAGCCACATAGCTTCACCTCATCCTCCTGTCTGTACCACAAACCATATCCGGATGTGCCTCTCAAGTAGCGCAATACATGCTTGCCCACCTTCCAAAAGAGCTTGGTAGGCTTAACCATAACTTGTGAAAGCTGGTTAACTGCATAGCATATATCAGGTCGTGTATTGACCAAATACATCAGCGACCCCACCAATTGTCGATAAACAGTGGCATCCACTTCTTCTCCCGAAGTGGCATCCTCCTTCCTCCAACCTCCAGGAAGAGGAGTATCAACAGGCTTGCAGCCATGCATGTTGAACTTCTCCAGTATCTCCCGAGCATACTTGCCCTGAGAAACAAACAGTCCACCACTGCGCTGCCATATTTCCAATCCTAGGAAATAGTGAAGGAGGCCCAAATCCTTCATCTCAAACTCTGTAGCAAGATCCTTCTTGCATGACAGTATCAATAGCTCATCACCCGTTAGAATCAAATCATCAACATACAGTACAATGATAAGCAACTTACCCTCCACCACAATCTGGTATAGGTTCGGATCCACCTCGCTCTTGGAGAATCCAAGTCCTGTGAAATAGATGTCTATCCGTGTGTACCAAGCACGTGGTGCTTGCTTCAACCCATACAGCGCTCTCTTGAGCCTGCACACATGCGACTCGCTGCTGAAGACTTCAAAGCCTTCGGGTTGCTCAATGTACACCTCCTCCTCAATGACTCCGTTGAGGAACGCAGTCTTCACATCCATCTGATGAATGTGCCATCCCATCTGCGCTGAGAGAGCAAGAATCGTCCGTATGGAAGAATACCTTGCGACAGGTGCAAAGGTCTCCTCATAATCGATCCCCTTAATCTGTGAAAAGCCTCGGGCAACAAATCTTGCCTTGTACTTCTCCACACTCCCGTCATATGCCTGCTTAACTTTGTAGATCCATCTCGAACCCACCACTGATTTCCCTTCCGGTCTAGGAACAATCTCCCATGCACTGTTTCTGACAATAGAATCATACTCTTCCACCATGGTGTCTACCCATGCGGGATCCTCCACAACTTCCTCGAAAGAGGATGGCTCAGTCACAACACACTTGCTCATAAGAGCCATGTATCCAGTGTACCGATCAGGTGACTGTCTCTGCCTGCGTTGGGCTGTAGGTGGTCCTACAACTTTCTCTGCATCTTGAGCTAGTCGCTCAGCTTCTGTCAAGCGCTTTCGCCCTCTGATGGTTGGCGCTGCATGAGTGGTCTCTTCCACTCCATGAACCTCGTCCTGTGGCTGATCCACGTCCTGAAGCTCATCCTTAGGAACTAATAGCTCCTCATCTGCATGCAAGTGTAGCTCCCTCTCAAGCGAACACTTCATGGCTTTCTCCTCCTGAAATTTTATATCCCGTCGCACAACAGTTTTACCACTGTCTGGCAAATACACACGATAGTTGTGGGGCGTATCAGTGTACCCCACAAATATCCCAACCTCTGCAGTCGGCTCCAACTTCTTTCTGGCATCCTTCATCACATGCATGTAAACGTTAGCACCAAAAATCCTCAAATGAGAAAGATCAGGCTTCTTACCAGAATAAGCCTCCTCAGGTGTACTATGCCAAGTATCCTATGAGGACAACGGTTCTACACATAAACTGCTGTATTGCATGCTTCCGCCCACAAGTGAAGGGGTAGGCCCTGATCATGCAACATTGCCCGTGCAGCACCCACAATCGTTCTGTTCTTCCGCTCAGCTACCCCGTTCTGCTGTGGGTTATGGGGAGCTATGAGCTCTCTACGAATCCCTTCTGCCTTGCAGAAATCCTTGAACTCGTCCGAGATGTATTCACCACCATTATCGCTCCTAAGAGCCTTTACCTTCTTCCCCGACTCCTTCTCGACCAGTGCTTTGAATTCACAGAACTTTGAATATGTCTCGCTCTTCTTCTGCATGAAGAAGATCCAGCACTTACGAGAGAAATCGTCAACAAAAATCACATAATACCTGTGTTTTGCTGTCGAAGCAACTGAGAAAGGTCCACACACGTCTGTGTGAATTCTCTCAAGGATTGTCGTGGCGCGACTATCCTTCTCGTGAAAGGTGGCTTTCACAAACTTCCCCAAAGTACACCCCTTGCACTGATCTGACTGCGCAAGTGTGCCTTTAGGAAGCCCTATAGTGATCTGCTGCAGTATCTTCAAGGCTCCATGGTGAAGGTGACCCAATCTCCTGTGCCACAACTCGCCATCATCCCGGCTCACCAATCCTTCTGCCTTGCCTGCCATTACTGCGCATCCATCTACATGCAACTGATAAAGGTTCCTCACTCGAACCCCTATCTTCCGGGTCTCACCAGTTGTCTTGCTACGCAGGAAGGCCTTTCCCTCGCTGAAAACAACATCATACCCCTTGTCTTCTAACATCGCCACTGAGATAAGATTCTTCTTCAATCCTGGAACATGCATGACTTCCTTCAATACAAAGGGTTTACCAGACTCCCTCTCAAAGGAAATGGTACCGATACCGGTCGCACTGTATCTACCATCATCGCCCATCTCGATGTGCACTCCAAGATCTTTGTCCTCCAGATCAGAGAACAAATCTCTATCTCCCATCATGTGAAAAGACGCACCACTGTCCAAGAACCACACTGATCCCATCACACTTGAAACCAAGCATGCGATCAATGAAAAATCAAGCTCAAACTGAGAAGCTAAGGCCTCTCCCCCTGCAGATCCAGCAGCTTGCTTGTTCTTCTTCTTCTGCGGACAATTTGTGGCATAGTGTCCGTGCTGGTGACAGTGAAAACACTTCACCTTGGACATATCATGCTTCTTGCCTTTCGCACCGGAATGAGAAGCTTTCTTGTTCTTCCCCTTCTTTGATTTGGCAGCCAAAGCACAATTCTCTTCATCAGATACCTTTGATGAAGATCCATTCTCACCTTTATTGTTACTGAGTTTATCCTTGAGCGCCAGGTCGCCCTTGCTTTGGAATAACATTTGCAATCCATTGAAAGACATTTCAACAACACTGTTGCAAATTCGATTTCCACCAGCTCCAACTCAACTGCTTTCGATCTAAAATTCGTGAGAACAAAATATTTCTCGTACAGAGATTGACTGTATGGGCATTCACCGGATATCTCACCTTCCAAAGGAAGGATGAATCCAGAGGCTACCTGGCCCGATTATAGACTCTGCCTGAAGAAATAGAATGTAAACACTTCCTGAATAGTAGATATGATGATCAACAGCTCCGATACCATGTAGAAACTTTTTCTACAATTATCTAGCTCGCTCTGATACCATGTAGAAATTTTGAATAATTTAACACATATTCAATGGAGATTATCCTGATCCTGTACTATTGCGGAAAACATACACAATACATAAGCTCCTCTACGTTGATCATCAATATAGCAGCATCAATAACAATAAAACATCAAGAGCATTCACACATTAACACAGTATGTATCCCGGGGAAAGCATCTCACTAAAAACCCCAACTATCTGTATATTAATGATTGAGTCATGTAACATTACATAGCATAATACTTCTCACAAGTATCTCCACCTCTGTTACACACAATACAGCTCAGATCTGATCTCCAAATCTCTTCCACTGCTTGCCTGCCTCCACTGCTCAATACCTGCTCAAGAACTGATGAGAATGGCTCACCAAACTCGTTTTTCACCTGCAAAATAGTCACTCACTCTTTGTGGACGTGAGCAAAGGATAAAATGTGGGCCAAATACGTGAGCAAACTCATTGGCATACTCAATCCCTTGATTGTGCAAGATCTAATGCACAACTATAGTCACAACTGATAGCAATCTGATTCTCTACCACCTGTCCCTGTTGAACTGAACATGCACTGACATGCAACTGAGTTAACTAATGTATTCATTAGTTATATTATGAGTTAATAATTAGTTTAACAACTCATCATTAGTTTATCTGCAGTTAGAATAACTACAACTAGTTTAACTAAGTCAAACTGAACACAACTCCATCAACTGTACCTCCAGTCCACTAAACTCAACTCACTTGAGTTCTAACTGAAGTCATGCATGCAACAACTCAACTGACTCATAAGAAAAGCGTATTTCCTTCTGACAGCTGCATGTGCCACTTTTGTAGCTCAAACTGAAGTGCTCCAAGAGAATAAGATTAAGTTTATAGTCCAAATATTATTGTGAGATAATAATATTTGACTTTTCTATTTTTGACAGCCAGTCTAAAAATAGACTTTGATCACTCACACTGTGATCACTCACACTTTCATAAAAAATAGAAGTCCATCTATTTTTCCCAACTTGATCAATCATCCATAAACATAGACATGATCCATATGTCTAAAAATAGACATAGTCTAAAAATAGACATAGTCTAAAAATAGACTTGTGCCAAAAATAGCCTGCGGGCCCACTTAGTGAAGGCGACTCTTTTCACTAAGCTCCATCATCTTGTTGCAATCTCAACACTAGACATATATCTTAATCAATGAAACATGGAAAACATTGTGGACTTCCATTGTTGGCGGTAGTGAAAGATAGTAGGACATTGGTCTAATCCACTCAAGGATCTCAAAAGGCCCACAATATCGTGGTGCCAGCTTGGCACATGAGCCAATCCTCAAGGAGATCCTCTTGGGCTTGATGTGAAAGTACACATGCTCTCCAACCTGAAACTATTTGAATTCTCTATATTGATTTGCATAACTCTTTTTCATGTCTTACATTGCCTTCAAATTCCTTTTAATAACCTGCATCTCCTGCTCCATCTCAACCAACATATTTGGTCCAATTAGCACCCTATTCACTGGATCACTCCATTTGATAGGAGTATTACAATTCCACCCATAGAGAGCCTCAAACAGACTCATCCTCAAGGATTCCTGATGCACGTTATTATATGAAAACTCTACTAGTAGAAGATACTCCTCCCACTTCCTTTATGTATACATGACATACATCCTCAACATTTCCTCAAGAATCTTCTTGACCCTCTCTGTCTTTCCATCTGTCTACAAATGATAAGGTTATTGAAATCCAACTTTGTCCCCAAGCCTGCAAACAACTCCTTCCAAAACCTAAAAGGGAACTTGGCATCTTTCTCTAATACAATCTTCTTGGGAACACCATGTAATCTCACTATCTCCTTGATGAATATATGAGCTACCTCACTAGTTGAATTTGTAGACTTTACTACAATGAAGTGAGCTATCTTGCTCAAACTATCAACCACAACCATGATGGAATCATGTTGTCTGGATTTCCTCAGAAAAATTGTAATGAAGTCCATGGAAATGACCTCCCATTTCCATTCTGGAATCGGAATAGGTTACAACAAAGCAGCTGGGTGCTTACACTCTTCTTTCACCTGTTGATAGTCCAAACATCTAGCAACAAATTCATCCATCTCTTTCTTCAAGTTTGACCAATGATAGAACTTCT
Organism: Pinus tabuliformis; assembly: GCA_031772625.1. NCBI lineage: Eukaryota > Viridiplantae > Streptophyta > Pinopsida > Pinales > Pinaceae > Pinus > Pinus tabuliformis. The sequence continues at coordinate 527,186,935 of CM062813.1, read as the reverse complement.
TAACTATTTTCAATGTAGAATTGAGGCTTCTGTGATCCATATCAAGTTATGAGAAAATATTTCGGCGTAAATCACATTATGATATATTTTTCGACGCGTTTTGAACCAACAAGTGTGGTTCATCATTAGGACAAGTTGAAGAACGAGACCAAGGCTACATGTTAAATAGGGAGATCAGATCTTCCAACAACTAAGTTTGACTAGGAAAGAGTTATAAGGGACTGGACTAACAGCTATATTTGACCGAAAAATGACTAACTTTGACCAACCAATTAGACTCGACTGGGTTAAGAGATAAGGATAAGGACCAAAATTTTTATTTTTATTTTTATTATTTTTTTTATTTTAATTATAATAATTTTATTCGATAAATTTAATCAATGAAAGAATATCTATTATTATAATATACTATGGGTTCTTGAATGTTCAATTAATAATTTTATTATAATGCTTAACTAAACTAGTAGTATTAATAATTAAGAAAAATTAACTATATTTATGTCAAAATGTTTCATAACTTATGATATCCCAGGCGACCTGAATACAACGTGACATGGAACTCCATCAAGATAAGCTTCTTGAGCTCACTGTTATATGGCACATAAATCTTATTCCTGAATCTGCCCAAACCATATTTTTTGAGATGATACTCCTCATCCCAATCACCTTCACCATGTTGTTGCAATCTTTGCTTCAGCTACCGGTACCTATCATCATTTGGCCCTGCATGCAAGATTCGCTCCTGCAAATCTGACTCATAAGAAGTCCTTGTTGCAATATGATTCACCCGCACTCTCCTACTTAGAGCATCTGCAACCCTGTTCTCCTTGCTCTTAATGTATCTGATCTCAAACTGAAATCCACTGAGGGTATACAACCATCTAACTTTCCTAGCATTCAAATTGGGTTGGTCAAATAAGTACCTCAGTCCACTATGATCACTCATCAGAATAAACCTCTTGCCAAGAAGATAATGTCTCCACATCTTCTATGCATGAATGATAGTTGTCAACTCAAGATCATGAGTCACATAGGTCTTATCATGCTCATTCAGCTTCCTTGACTCAGAGCATACTTCCAGTCCTTCCTACATCAGGACTCCACCAAGTCCTTCCTTTCAAGCATATGTACAAACCACAAACCCCTTATTAGGATCTACAATCTTCAAAACTAGAGAATTTGTAAGCAAATGCTTCAACTGCTCAAAACTAGTTGCACACTCCTCAGTCAATTTAAACTTCTTCCCTTCTCTCTACAAGGATGCAATAGGATAACCAATCCATGAGAAGTTCTTGATGAACCTTTGGTAGTAACCTGTTAGTTCCATGAATGATCTGACCTCATCCACACTCCTAGGATTTGGCCACACCTACAAGACTCTTCTTTCCCCATCATCATCCAGACACTCGATACATTTATCATAGAAATCCACTTTAGTCATTTGAATGAACAACCAATCCATGCCCAAGAGCCTACTATATGCTCCCAAAGGAATCACATTTAGATGTGTTGATGTGAGCATATCATTCAGCTCAAATGCACAACATCTCATCTAATGATGAACTCTTCTCTTGGTCCCTGTAGACAACTGCACCAACCAAGATTTTGCATGCACTTCTTTATTCAAGGCACACTTATCCACTAGGTCAGGATCTGAAATAATAATAGTTAAATCCAGGATCAATCAAAATGGAAAAAACTTGATCACAAAGCTAACCTTCCATATCAATAATGGATGCCTAATGATTAGCATGTATGTTATCCACTGCTGCATAAATCCAAGGAATACTTTGTGAAACATCTCCAATTGTTATGCCTCTTGAGCTCTGTACATCTGAGGTGTGCCACCCTGATGTTGTGGAAAATCTCTCCTATGATCCTCTCCACCTTAATTCCAACACCTTAAAGGTTGCCTACCCTCCCTTGGCCTGCTCCTTAAACTGAGACTCATGTCCTCTGTTAATTTCATTGAACTTCTCGTACGAAGTTGCATTCTCCTTATCACCTACATCCTGAGGTCTTCCTCGCTTCTTGACCCACTTTCCTTTATTTGTATCATTACCTTCCCAATCCTGCTTAGACTCAAATTTGTGATTTGAATGTTCATAACAATGCTTTAGATTTCTGATGGCTTCATCCAGCAACCGAGGCTCATCAAACTCAATCTTGTCTTTAAATGCTACTGGTAATCGATTTATGAATGTTTTAATATTTTCTTTATCCTCCTTGAATTAAGGCACATACCTCAACAACTCCAAAAATATGATAGTGTAGTCATCATCGGTCATAGAGCTCATCTTCAAATCATAGAATTCCTTAGCCATGTCATCATAGTATCTTTCAGACAAGTACCTCTTCCTTAAGAGACTCTCGAATTCATCCTAAGTTAGCTCTTCTTCTCTAATGCCTCTGACACTATTTACATCTTCCCACCATATGTTTGTTTTCACTTTAACACTGAAAGTGGTTATCTTGGCTTTCATATTCTCTGAATAGTCATGCAATTTGAAGAAATTCCTCATCCCAAACACCCATGATTCTGCATCTTCTGACTTCTTCATTTCTCCATCAAATGTAGGAGGCTTGGATTTCTTGAACTCTTCTGAAAAATATTGCTTCTCACTCCTCCTATAAGCATGATGATGGCGATGATGTCTCTCGGAACCGAGACTAGAATACAATCCATGAGTGTTAGCCCACCTATTAGGTGTATCTAAATATTTTCCACCTCTGATTGTATCATCCATGTTCAACATGTATCTTGATTGAGACCTGAGACTATATGTCGCATTAGACTTTTCCTCCGAACCATAATTGATCCCCATTTGTCCCTACTTCTACAAATATGAAAGATTCTGAAGGATGGTTGCATTAACTTCTACTTTCTTTTCCTGAGCTCTAACAAGTCTTTCTTGTGCCTCAATCATCATGTTATTGTTTGACTTGCAACTCCTAATATATTCCCTCAAACTTCTTATTCTATCTGCTAGATCAGGAGAATACTCTTATCCTTGATACTCAACTGACCTTTCCCATTCCACTTATTTCACATCAGACCTGTAAGGGGAGTCATGTGAACTGTATTCCACCATTTTTCTCTTCATCTCTAATCTTCTATCTCATGCAAACATACCATGTTAGATAAACCAAATAGAAGACATAATCAAAACATACCTCAGTGAAGTTTGAGGGAGGCTATAACATATGCACAAGTCAGTCCTGATTAGCAGAATATAATTTTCACAAGCATATCAACCTATACATAAAAATCATGATCATAAAAATAAGTAACCTACATGCATGAATGATGAACACATAGAAAAATTAACATGCATGCATAACCATATGCATTTAGCCCACCATGTCCAATTATTTGAACTTGGAAGCTTTGATACCAATCTATAAACGAATCCTCTCACATTTACCCAAATTAACAATCTCGCCAGGGAAAACATGACACAAGTGTCACTATGACATGACCCGACCTCCAACTTCCAATTGAGGAAGTGGGGCCTAGCAACTGAACACTTACTGACATCCCACAGGGACTACAAATCACTCAAGATCTGGACAACCACCCCAGGTGATCAATCCCTAAGCTGGAACCATTTTTCTCTGGCCTAGCTCCATAACTACACCCTTGACACTACATCCATGTGGTTGGAAGCCTATAATTGCACTCACAGGCTTGTCTCCATGTGGTTATGACCCAAATCCTCTTGTTTTGTGCGTGCAGTTCCGAAACCTAAGCCACTTTTTCAGGCTAACCTCTGTTAAGTCCTTCATTTTGATGGAATAGCAGTTGCGAAGTACATTTTGGATTGAACTACCAGAAACGTAGCATTGGAAAACCAAAATGACAGTAAGATGGTTTGGAACTCGTGCAAAGGAAAATAAGGGAGTGTGTCGAAGAACTAGGAGCCAATTTTGACACAATCAACAAAAAACCAAGGTAATGGTCGTAGGTACTGAAAAAACATGGATCAAGCGAGTGAGGTATAATACCAAGTGAGTGCCGCTTTAAAAGAAGATAGAAGACAATGAGAAACAATTTTAGGTAGTGCTACAAAGTTCAGATCGAGCCAGGAGAACAGATGGTGTCTAGTGTCTAGAGTTATGCAGTTTTGAGATCTGGACTGCAATGTTTTGCCTATGTGTTATCTATGGATTTTGATTCTGCGTGCAAGTCTGTAACTATCGCAATATGTAATTCTAATGATGTGATGAAATTTTCATTTAATTATTAATGATATAAGGAAGATGGGAATTCTGATATTTATATGTGTAACTTATGTGCCTTTTCTTAAAAAAACTTGCACACGTTTAATTCATGTTGAATGTATAAATAAAATAGTTGAAAATGAATGTTGTAATAGTTGTGCAAGTCGCATAATTAATAAGATCTAGATCCCCTATATCCCTTCATGGTTCTAGCTCACCTCGAGTGAGACTCTTCTTCTTTTCGAAGGAGTGAAAATGTCGGTGAAGCGCTAGACTATGCGGGATTTTTGTTGGTACCCTCGGTCGAACCTTGGGTCAGGCTAAAATTAAATTTTTTTGCCAACAAATTGTTCCATTGTCGGGATCTCGAGTTTCTTAAAAGGGTTTAGATCATGCGGACTTGGTAAATTCATTGGAATATCCAAAAATGGTGGCATGAGAGGGTTTCTTACTTTATTTTGCAGTAGGAAGAGCTGATACAGAAGGATATAAAGTGGGTCAAATAAGAAATGTTGTATGCCAAACTTGCTTGTGATCAGTACAAGATATTTTGGTGTGAATTTCTCGAGAAGTTAGAAAATTGGCTCACTCAATTTCACCATAAATCAAGGCTTCCGATACAGTCGAGGTTGCGCAAGAATTGGACTACAACAAATCTTGTCAATCTTCATCGGTTGGATACAAAACTGACAAGATTCATCAACTTTTGGGTTCACGTGAATCTTGAAGGCTATATTATCGAATTTGCAGCTGAAAAGAATCTGTCATTCTCTCGAGAAAAAGTGATATTCAAATTTGGAATACCCATACAGTTGCTGAAGGAAATTCCACCTTGGATTAAGGTATTGTTGGTCGAAGACAACATGTTTGAGTTTCAACCAAGTCAGATGGAAACTTAAGTTACCCTTACTGGGGGAATGGATTAGGGGAGAGGAATGTTGTGTTGTTGCAGGAGGATGAAGGAATTCCTATAATGAATCAAGTAGATTTGCAGAAGGCGAGGGATTTCATAGCATTGCGGAGAGAGAGAATAGTTGAACAGTGGCGTGAGAGAAGTTGCAAGAACTTAGGGATAGGAGAAGGGAACTACAACACATAGGCAACACTTTGAGGAGTTTAGAAGAGCGCAAGAGGAAATGGAGACTCCAGAGTTATGGAAAGGGAGTGAGGGAGAGAGTTCTTTTTCTAGCACAATGGGAGCGGCTAGTGGAAGTAGAAGTGGAGGTGGAATGGAGGGATTAGAAGTGGCTACTCTGATGCATGAGGATGTAGAAGGGTTTCAGAAGCCTGAGCCAGATGTCTGACTGATGAGGATATCAGATAATGATACGTCGATGGATGATGATTTACATTTTGTGATGAGGTAGATGTTCTTTGAAGACAATTCAACACCAGAACATAGAACCCTATAGCATAGAAACATGACTATTCCTCCTCCCCCTGACCTTCCCCTAGTGCTATATCAAAGTCCATATTTTCTCTTTTCAAAGGTACACAAGTTTATTAAAGTTCAGTCATCGCTTCAAGGTAAAAGTAGTTCTAGTGGTGTTAGTCAATCAAGTTCAGTTAGTTATTCTCAACCAGGTTCACGAGGGTTCATACTTGTTTCTACAATGCAACCAACCATGGCTGGAGTCGTAGCTGGATCACTTACTAGATACCCCGAGTTTGCAGGAAAGGGGGTTGAAGATGTTGAGCAATGTTGGTATTTTTGTGAAGTTGTTTGGAGAGTTCGTCAAACCCCTGAGGCTACCAAGATCATTGGGTTTCATACCACATTGCCGGATGGAGCATTGAGGTGGTTCATAAAATGGATTGATGTTAACCTCAATGCTAGTATAGACTTGGTTAAGCAAGAATTTATTCATGAGTTTAAGTTATCGCAATCAAATCAACAAGGATTGGCGGAATTGTTGGACATTCACCAAAGGGAGGGGGAATTGGCTTGGAAATGAATGAAGTGATCCAAAGATGCTATTACTAAATTATATTACCCTATTGACCCCCATCATGAGAGAGATTGTTTTATCAAGGCTTTGTTACCAATGACCCAAATTCTGCTATCTCAGTAGAAGGTGTAGAAATTCCCACTGTAGATCAACATATTATGCAATATACTAAAACACAATACAAGATCTACTTCTACAACACTTTGCAGAAGCTTAACCGAATTGAGCAAGATCAAGAGAACACATATAACTAAGAATGAGAAATCAATCACCAATAACACAGAAGAAATAACCCGGGGAAAGCCTCAACCTAAAACCCCAATCTCTGTATTATCATGCAAGTGGAAATCTTGTTCAAGTTACAAAAAGAATCAGCTCTCAAGCTATCTTGCTCTCTTTGCAATCAAACAATACCACTCACAGACTGAATAGACATAGTATATGTCATCCTCAAGCCCTCCAAGACTCCTATTTCCTTGCGCAGTTTTTCTTGGGGTCCAGTGAAGCCACATGTGTGAATTTGCCTCATCACACTCACTAAACCTGAAGAAGTAACTGCACAATCCTCAAGGAAAGAATTCCTTCTGCATGCAAGGAATATTCACAATGGAATATTATAGCAACTGATAGTACACTGCCCCCCATCTAATCTCAATTGGGTCTCTGTTTGAACTGACATGCATGAGTTATTTATGAGAGAATACTCATTTATCTGAAGTGCAGTAGTTACATGTATGGAAGCATTAACTAATTGAACTTACATTAATTCAACAAACTGTTTGAATTAATCTAACTGGACTTCACTCAGTTAACTAAACCAACTAATTACAACTCATCCTTATCTCTTTAACTGATGGATAAATTCCTCAATTAATGGAGAAACTATTGCATGTCCCCACATAGACTTCATGTTTGATTTTCCTTAACTAATTAACTCAAGATGAATTAATTAATTATTTTACAAACAACTGCTAAGATCAAATTCGAATTTTACTCGACTATTTTAGTTTAGGGACTGACTAAAATAGGAAGGTATCTCGAAATGCTATTTATAGAATGCTATTTTTAGCACTTCCATTTTTTCATCCCTTGTTGCTATGTTCAACACTGGTTGAACTGTTATTTATAGCAGTGCTATTTTTATCATTTCTATTTTTAGCATTTCTTGTTGCTATTTTCAACACTCTCTCTCAACAAGAAAGGGATTATTAGTAACTCCAATCCTGTCTTTGTGGAACTCGAACTTACATTTTGACAATGCCTTACTCAAAATATATGCATCATGTTCCTCGGTTGAAACATATAGCAACAACATGATCCTCTTGACCACACAATCTCGAAGATGGTGATACCGAATATCAATGTGCTTGGACCTATCATGAAAAACTAGATTCTCAGAGAGTTTGATACAACTTAGTTATCACAGTAGATCACTGTAGGATCCATCATCTGACCAAACAATCCACTAGAATCTTCCGCATCCAAATGGCCTCACATGTAGCCTAACTAGCATCCATGTATTCAGCCTCTGCTGAGCTAAGTGCAACTGATCTATGTTTCCTGTTGTACCAGGAAACTGCAGCTGAACCAAGGTTGAAGATTCCTCCAGAAGTGATCTTCCGGTCTGATGGACTCCCTGCCCAATCCGCATCTATGAAGCCCTGAAGCTTCACTCCCTCTGTCCGTATGTACCACAATCCAAACAAAGATGTGCCTCTGAGGTATCTCAGCACATGCTTCGTTGCCTTCCAAAACAACTTGGTAGGATGAACCATAGCTTGACTCAGTTGGTTCACCGCAAAGCATAACTCGGGTCATGTGTTCACCAAATACATAAGTGAACCCACCAACTGTCGATAAACAGTAGCAGCTATTACCTCACCTGAAGTATCATCCTCCTTCCTCCAATTCCCATCTATAGGAGTCTGCATGGGCTTGTACTTCTCCATGTGAAAGCACCTGAGTATCTCATTGGCATAGTGCCTTGACACACAAATACTTCCCCATCTTTTTGCCACACCTCCATGCCTAGAAAGTAGTGCATAAGGCCCATGTCCTTCATCTCAAACTCTCTTGCAAGGTCCTCCTTGCAAGACTGTATCAACTGATCATCACCTGTCAAAATCAGATCATCGACATAAAGAACAATGATCAATGGTTTACCTTCTACCATGATGTGGTAAAGGTTTTCATCTGCTTCACTCTTGGTGAAACCCAACCCGGTGAAATAGTTGTCGATCCTCGTGTACCAAGCATGGGGTGCTTGCTTTAGCCCATACAGAGCCCTCTTGAGTCTGCACACATGTGACTCACAATCGAAGGTCTCGAAACCCTCTGGTTGTTCAATGTACATCTCCTCCTCAATCTTCCCATTGAGGAATGTTGTCTTCACATCCATCTGGTGGATATTCCACCCCATCTAAGCTGATAGTGCCAACATCGATCTAATCGATGAGTGCCTCCTCGGGCAACAAACATTGCCTTATGTTTCTCAACACTGCCATCAGCTGCCCGCTTTAACTTGTAAAGCCATCTGGAACTCACCATTGACTTGCCCTGAGGCCTTAGGACAACATCCCACACACTATTCCAAATGATAGAGTCGTACTCCTCTACCATTACATCAACCCAAACTGGTTGTTGCACTACCTCCTCGAATGAAGAAGGTTCGGTATCTACACACTCCCCATATACCCAGTGTACCGCTCAGGTGACCTCCTCTGTCTGTGTTGAGAAGATGGTTGTCCCACATTCTCTCGCACATCCAGCATCAACATGTCAGCTTCCCTTGAGCATTTCCGCCCATCTCTAGAAGTATCAGCATGAGTGGATGTCTCCACTCCCAGATCCTCTGCCTGCGGCTGCTCTGCATCAATTTGAGGCTCCTCCTCCTTAGGAACTGAAATTTCCTCCTCTGCATGCAACTTGAGCTCCCTCTCAAGTGACACTTGCATGGCTTTCTGCTCGTCGAACTTCAGATCCCTGCGTACCACTGTCCTCTGAGTGGAAGACAGGCACACCCAATAGTTGTGGGGTGTATCTGTGTACCCCACAAGTATTCCCAACTCAGCTGTTGGGTCTAGCTTCTTCCTGGCATCTTTGGTCACATGACAGTAAACTGATGATCCAAAGATTCGGAAGTGACTTACATCAGGTCGCTTCCCGGAATAGGCCTCCATAGGTGTCTTCATTCCTAGTATACGGTGCGGGCTTCTGTTCTGCAAGTATATTGTTGTATTGCATGCCTCAACCCACAAATGCAGTGGTAGGCTTTGGTCATGCAACATTTCTCGAGTTTCTCCCACAATCAATCTATTCTTCCTTTCGGCCACCCCATTCTACTGTGGGTTATGGGGTGTCGTCAATTCCTGTTTAATACCTTCTACAACGTAGAAGTATTTAAACTGTTGGGAGACATACTCTCCACCATTGTTGCTACGCAAGGCTTTTATTTTCTTTCCAAATTCTTTCTCTGCCAAGGCTTTAAACTCACAAAACCTCAATAAGGTCTGATCTTTCTTTTGCATAAATTAGATCTAGCATCTACGAGAAAAATCATCAATAAAAATAACATGGTACCTTTGTTTAGCGGTGGAGGCTATAGAGAAGGGTCCACAAACATCTGAGTGAACTCGCTCCAGGATTGCTCCAGCTCTATTGTCTTGATCTGGAAAGGAAGATTTCGCATACTTACCCAAGGTACAACCTTTGCATGTAGTCGTCTGCTCAAGTTTTCCCTTGGGTAATCCGGTAGAAATTTGTTGCATGATCTTCAGGGCTCCATGGTGCAAGTGGCCCAGTCTTCTGTGCCATAGCTCACCAACATCTTGGCTCTGAACCATCTCAGCTTTGGAACTCAAATCAGCATAGTCATCTACTTCTAGCTTGTAGAGATTCTTAACTCGAATCCCTATTCGCTTTGTCTATCCAGTATCGGTATGCCTCAGGAATACCTTTTATTTACTAAAGACTACATCATAGCCTTTATCTTCTAGCATAGTGACAGACACAAGATTCTTCTTCAGACCTAGTACATACTTTACATCAGTCAAGGTGAGGGGAGCTCCATGCTCCCTCTGAAACAAAACCGTACTTTCACCTGAAACACAGTACTTTCCATCATCGCCCATCTCGATCCGCATCTGGAGATCCTTCTCCTCCAACGTACTGAAAAGATTCTTGTCACCTGACATGTGGAATGAAGCTCCACTATCCAGGTACCACACACTTCCCACCATGGATGAAACCATGCATGCGATAAGCGAGAAATCCAGCTCAAACTGTGAGGTCAGTGCCTCACCATCAGATCGCTTCGAGGAACCCTTCTTGAATTTCTTCTATGTACAATTTGTAGCATAATGGCCCACTTCATGACAATGAAAGCATCGCACTTTCGATTTGTCAATCTTCTTCCCACCATGGGAAGAACCAGATTTGGGATGGGACGCCTTCCCTTTCCCTTTCCTTGCCTTACTCGCTAAGGCTAGATTTTCCTCATCATCTTGCTTTGATGAGGATCCATATCTGGTGCTTCTTCTTATTTCCTCCTACATCAGGTCCGACCAAAGTCATTCCCAATCTGACAGTTTTTCTCTTCCATTAACCGAATCTTGGTAGCTATGCCATCTCTTAGGAAGACCGAGGAGTGCAAGACTCACCATGTCATCATCAGCGGTCGTGATCCCTACACTTCCAAGCTCATCCGTGCAGGTGGTGAGCTTGTTCAGATATGTAGAGATCGTGCCACCCTTTTCACACTTGATCTTATGAAGCTTGTCTTTCAGCGCCAGCTTCCTCTAATCACTATTGTTCTGATATAGATCTTTCAATGTTTTCCACATCAAAAATGGTGTCTCCTTCCCATGGAGGCTTGAGACAATGTGATATCGAACTCCCTCCAGGAGCATTCTCCTTGCTCTAGCCACACATTTCTTCCATTCCGCTAGTTGAGTAGCATTAGTCGGCTTGGGGACTTCTTGATCAATGAAGTCCTTTAGAACATTATCCTCTAATACTGCCTCCTTGCGATCCTTCCAAGCTATATAATTCGAGCTGCCATCAAGGGCATACTCGAGTCTTAAACCACTGAACGCCAATGGTGAAATTGAGATGTGATAAGAACTCGATTTCTATATTCAGAAACCACAACCTTTGAACTTCTCCTTCTTGTATACTATTCTTCACCTTGATCACCTTTGCTCTGATACCATGTAGAAATTCCCACTGTAGATCAACAGATTATGAAATATACTAAAACAAAATACAATATCTACTTCTACAACACTTTGTGGAAGCTTAATCGAATTGAGCAAGATCAAGAGAACACATATAACTGAGAATGAGAAATCAATCACACATAACACAGAAGAAATAACTTGGGGAAAGCCTAAACCTAAAACCCCAATCTTTGTATTATCATACAAGTGGAAATCTTTTTCAAGTCACAAAAAGAATCAGCTCTCAAGCTATCCTGCTCTCTCTACAATCAAACAATACCGCTCACAAACTGAATAGACATAGTATATGTCCTTCTCAAGCCCTCCAAGCCTCCTATTTCCTTGTACAGTTTTTCTTGGGGTCCAGTGAAGCCACATGTGTGAATTTGCCTCATCACACTCACTAAACCTAAAGAAGTAACTATGCAATCCTCAGGGAAAGAATTCCTTCTGCATACAAGAGGAAGACTCCAATGAAACGACAGTCAATCAAACACTAGATGTTGCTGCTGCCCTAGTTGTCAAGAATATCCAATCAAACGATGAGACTGTCCTAAAATACAAGCCAGATGAAAAACCACAACTTCAACTTACTTTGCCAGCCCATGAACAGATTGTTAAATCTCCCCCACAACAAGATATTCTATGGTTCCTCGAATTTGATGGCTCAGTCAACAAGTTAGGGGCAGGAGCTGGAGTTTGGGTACACAATAAAGAAAATAGTCATGCAGAAGGCAGAGCATATAAATTAAACTTCAGATGTACTAATAATATGGCAGAATATGAAGCTCTTTTACTAGGCCTCAAGTTAGTAAAGTTCTTACAAGCTGCCAGGGTTTCAATCATGGGTGATTCAGATTTAGTTATCCAACAAGTGAAGGGAAATTTTGTCACCAATGACAAAAGACTAAGGACTTATAGGTCTGTTGTTGCTGAGGTACTAAACTTTTTCTCTGAATTCCAAATCACTAAAATTCCTAGAACCCACAATCTGCATGCTCATAGTTTAGCCACATTTGCAAGTACATGCAAGCTGCCTTTTGAGCCCCATCATTGTTTTACAGCTGAGGTAAAACACAGACCCTCCATTCCAAACAATGTTAATGATTGGCAAGTATTTGAGGATGACAAGAAAATAAACCATTTTTTAACTCTACAACAAGAATTTGCAGGATTAAATATTGACACTGATACAACAAGTCAATCACAAATACTTGATACAGCAAGTCAATCACAAATACTTGATACAGCAAGTCAATCACAAATACTTGATGGAGCAAGTCCATCACAAATACAGTTTCCAAATATTACTCACCCAATATCACCTAGAACAGCAAAACAAATGCTAAATCCAACTATTTTCAACAAAGACAACATTCAGCAAATTCAATCAATCAATTGTGAGGAAGTGGCCAATGCTGAAACTGAAATCATAGACCTGAAAGACAATTTTCTACCAACAGGCCTAACTCCACTAGAAGACATCTTTGACTCAAATGATATCCCCAGAAAACCAAAAATGCAGCCCTTAAATACAGCCATTGAAGAATGCAACATAGGTACAATTGACAAACCCAAAATAATTAAATTGTCTGCTTCCTTACCTCCTGACCAAAAGCCTAAATACATTGACCTCTTTAAAGAGTTCCAGGATTTCTTTGCATGGAGTTATGAGGACCTAAAGTCCTATGACACCTCTGTTATCCAGCATACAATCCCTCTCAAACCTGATCAAAAGCCCTTTAAACAAAAATTGAGGAGAATCAATCCTATGCTTCTCCCAGCAATGGAACAAGAGGTACAGAAAATGTTCAAGGCTGGCATCATAGCACCAATCAGATTCTCTGAATGGATCTCCAACTTAGTCCCTACAAGAAAGAAAACTGGGGAAATAAGGTTGTGTGTGGATTTAAGAAATCTGAACCAACTATCCCTCAAAGACAACTATCCATTACCTAATATGGATCACATTCTCCAAAGAGTGGTAGGGGCCTCAAGGATCTCATTACTGGATGGATTTTCAGGCTTCAATCAAATCCTGGTGCACCCTGATGATCAAGACAAAACAACATTCACTACCCCATGGGGAACTTTCAAATATGTAAAGATGCCTTTTGGATTGAAAAATGCAGGGGCAACTTTTCAAAGAGCAATGGATATTGCTTTTTCCAAAGAGATTCATGACTTCCTTGTCATTTACCTAGATGACCTTACACCTTTCTCAAAATCAGACCAAGAACATATAAAACATTTGAGACAGATCTTCCTAAAATGCAGAAAATATGGAATCTCCTTGAATCCCAAGAAATCTCTGTTTGGTTTAGAGGAAGGTAAGTTATTGGGCCACATCATTTCCAAAGATGGCATTAGAATTGACCCAGATAGGATACAGGCTATCCTACAAATGCCTCACCCAAGAAATGTCAAATAGTTGCAAGGATTCTTGGGAAAAATCAATTTCTTGAGAAGGTTTATCCCAAACTTAGCAGAACTAATCAGATTATTAAATAACATGCTAAAGAAAGATTCAAAAGTCAAATGGACTGTTGAAGCCAATCAAGCCTTTGAAGGTATAAAACTGGCCCTTACCCAAACCCCAGTGTTGACCAATCCTCAGTTTGACAGAGAATTTATCATTTTCTCTTTTGCCTCCCAGCATACTATTGTTGTTGTTTTATTGCAAAAAGATGACCAAGGAAATGAGAAGCCAATTGCTTTCTTTAGCAAAGCTCTTAGAGATGCACCTTTAAAGTATCAAATCATGGAAAAGAAAGCTTATGCTTTGGTCAAAGCCATTAAATACTTTAGGATTTATATCCTTTATTCCCATGTTATAGCATATGTGCCAAGTCCTATTGTCAAAGACATTCTCACCCAAGAAAATTTAGAGGGCAGAAGAGGAAAGTGGATTGCCAACATCTTGGAATTTGATATTGAGATAAAACCTACAAAACTAATAAAAGGGAAAGGCTTGGCCAAATTAATGACAGAAGCAAATTTCCAGGCCTTAGACATCAACCAGCTGGATAGTGAACTGGAGCTGGTGACTCCAAAGATCAATATAGCCTTTGAACAATCCCCTTGGTACTCTGATATATGTTATGTATTGCAAAACCTGTGTGCTCCCCCAGGATTGTCCAGGACTAAATGTAGGTTCTCAAAAATGAAAGCTTCTAAATTCTGTGTTATGGATGGAAATTTATTGTGGAAAAACCATGAAGGAATATTGCTAAACTATCTAATTGAGAATGAAACTGACAATATCATAAAGGAATTTCATGCAGGTGACTGTGGTGGACACTTGTACTGGAAGTCCACTGTGGATAAAATACTAAGGGCTGGTTACTACTGGCCCACCATGTTCTCTGATGTCAAGAAATTCACAACCTCATGACATAAATGTCAAGTGTTTGAGGTAAAGAGACAGTTGTTGCCACTTCCCTTGAGGCCTATTGCAACAGAGAGACCTTTTCAACAATGGGGCTTGGATTTCATTGGGGAAATTCATCCCTCATCTTCAGGCCAACATAGATGGATCTTAACAGCCACAGACTACTTCACCAAGTGGATTGAAGCTGTTCCATGCAGACAAGCAAATGAGTCCACTATCATTCAGTTTTTGGAGAACAACATATTGGCTAGATTTGGCTGTCCTGATAAAATAATAACAGACAATGCTGCTGCTTTTAGATCCAAGAAGATGGTGAATTTCTGCCATAAATTTCACATCACCTTGGGCCATTCTACTGCATACTATCCCCAAGGAAATGGCCTTGCTGAGTCATCAAATAAAAGTCTGGTAAACATCATAAAGAAAGTACTAGAAGAGAACAAAAGATCAATTGGGACCAGCCCATATGAGTTGGTTTATGGATTAGAGGCCAAATTTCCTTCATCACTAGGAGTGCCTGTTATGAAACTTCTTCAAGAAAGCCAAGCTGAACCAAATGATATGCAAAGAAGAATCAATCAAATCATATGTTTACAGCAAACTAGAGACCAAGTTTTCAGCAGAGTTCAAGTTCTACAAGAAAAATTAAAGAAGGCCTTTGATAGAAGAACTAAGGCAGAAGATTTCAACATTGGTGACAAAGTCCTCAAGTGGGATGCAAGAAGAGAGGATAAGGGAAAACATGGAAAATTTGATTCCCTTTGGAGAGGACCATTTGTTGTCCAAGCAGTACAAGGAAACAACACTTATTTCCTTAAGAGTCTCAATGAAACTGATCTGGATGAAGGTCCTGTGAATGGCAGGATGCTGAAGCACTACTTTGAATATCACCCATAAGTGCAGCCTGAGTTTTCCCTTGTACATATCCAGATGTATATATTATTTTCTGTCAACATGTAAAAATGCAATTTCTCAAAGTTTTCTTAAACTGCCAGCAAAAGGTGAATAGAATCAGAGGTCTACCAAGGAGAGAAGCACACAATTTTGGCATTTCAAAGCAGCAAACTTCAAGATTGGCAAGAGCAGTCAAGGAGCAAGGCAATCTGACCTGCTGTTCTTGGTCTTTCAAATGAAACACCATCCCCATGTGGAGCCACTGTTAGCTACCTATACCAATAGGTTTCATATTTCATGATTGGCACTGAAAAGGTCCAAATATGCTCTGCTTTGATGATGCAAAGATCACATATTTCCATAAGAATACAATCTTTGCTTATAGCTTGGTATGGACTCAAATTTTGATGGATGGTCCAACAGTCTAATCTGGGTCATGTCATGTTTTAAATTTTCAGTTGTAGAATAGAGAAAGAAGTCTGTCCAAACTGTTTAATCTTGGCAGACAAGTAGTTCAGGTAGAGAAGAGAAGGCTCCCAATAGCTTAATCTGGGACCTTGGAAGAAATAAGGGTAGAAGTAGATAGAAAAACAAAACAAAAAGCCAAAGAAAAGAAAATGCAAGTAAGGGTCTGCAAGCCTAAGTGCACCCTCCAAGAAGAAACAAAAAATGCTAGGCAAAGTAGCTGGGTAAGTAGATGGGGTTGCAGAAGTGGTATTCATTTCAGATTTAACCTTGATGGTCAAGATGAGAAAAGAAAAACAAAGAAGCATGTCTAACTTCCCAATTATCCCTTTTCCCACTCATTACTAACATCCCCTCATCAATTCAATTGCTTAGAAAACTTGAGGCTTGATGGTGGTTTTATTCATTGAAAAGCCACATTTCTTGTCTAAAAATTCTTTTCATTTTGATCTACTCCCTGAACTAAGTAAGTTTCAAGTAAACTTAGTGATTTTTCCCCTTCATCCACATATTCCCCCATATTAACTCTAACTCTATTATGTAATTCCCATATGTTACCCTTTCCCTAGTATTATTAACACCATGGTGTATAAACCCCCAAGCATTCTATAAATATCCTCCTTTTATCATTATAGCTAAATATGTATGTCTAAAGGGAGACTTTAGTCCACCTAGGACTGTGGTCAACCCTCTCCTAGGGCTGCTCTAACCTCTGGTTATGAGCAACAACCTTTCCCCTAAGCTCTCACCTTCCCTCTGCTCAGAAAAACCCAAAAAATCCCCAAAAAAACCTTGCTAAAAACCCCTTTTGTCCCTTTAACCTGCTTCATTGGCAAAAATACTCTAAAAACCCACTTTTCTCCTTTATCCAAAGTCCAAGCACCGGGCGCATTTTGACAAAACTATTCATAAAAACCCATTTTTATGTTATCCAATGGTTCGGGCGCTATATTGGTTTTATTTGAAAATACATTAAAAAACCATCGAAATCCACCATACCCCAATGGTCTTCCGCTAAGCGCGCATCCCAAAAAATATATTTTTTTAAATCCCGCCCCCTTCCCTATCGCCCGATCACTTCATCAACCCGTCAGCCGTCCGATCGAGCGCCTCAGATCGGACGGCCCTTATACGTATCGGGTTGGTCCCGACGCCCGAAAGTTAGTACCCGAGAAACTGACGAAGGGTTACGTCAATCCTCGGCCACGCGTCACCTTCTCAGTCTCTCGGGTCGGCCTCTGACAAAACCGGGGCCGTATTGTAAGCAGGTGAGAAAACCGTTACCACTGTTTCACCTACCGCCCGGTTTTGCTGGTCCCATGTCATGCCCACGTAAGAGCCACGTCGCTGCCACCCCGCCGTCGCATCACCTCATTCGTCCGTCCCTTCGCTGACATGTCCGCCACTTCAGCATATCCATGGACCAACCAGGACCTGCCACATCACTCGGTGACGTCATGCTGACGTCATCTGACTCCGACCCCACCCGATGACGTCATGCTGACGTCATCCCAAAAACGCGCCAATATTGCCAAAAATCTATTTTTAGGCCAAAATTTCGTCTTTTTTCTACTTTTGCCGAAAGAGACTATTGTTGTTCCTGCATGTATTTGACAACCATACCAGCGCCAACCTGCACAGTTCGACTCTGAAACCGCGGGCGCCTTCGTCATACCTGCATTTGAGACTGTCATTGGCAATCCGCAAGGTATTTCTCGAAATTATTCTCTGCACCTGGTTTTTATCCAAATTTCTACAAACAAACTGTTAAGGGAGTGTTAAAACACTGAATTCACCATCTGGTATCCAATAACATGTACCCATTTCCCTCTGGCAAGGCAACAAACAGTTTACAAAACCTGCATTTGACTTAATCAACCTGAATTCACAGGTAGCTCGCGCAATCGTGAGCTAGAAACCTCTGCTGGCTAAATTCACCATAGAAAAGTTCTGGTCAGCCCTGCTATTTGTTTTTATCAATCCATTAAACAGTATTTCAATTGTTGTGTGCTCAATTCGCCCTCTGGTCCTTAAAATTCACACTTCCATTGTAAGGAATCACCTCTGTGTTGTTCTGCTTACTTCAACCAGTTCACCTGCAAGTCAGAAGCTTAGAAAACCATGGAAACTCCAATTGCACTGAACATCAAGCCTCTCAATACCCCTCAAAGGGAGTTAGAATGGAAAGCTCTGGGAGATGTGGATTATCAGATGTTAGACTATTTTCCATTAGGCTCTAAATATAATATTCAGATGCTAAATGAGTTGAAATCCCAGCACCTTAGTGGAGCTGATATCCTAGGGATTTGGGACTCAAACTTGCCCATCTACAACCTCCCTCAGGTAAATCCTATGCCAGAATTGATCCACAGATGCCAGAAATGCTATGATCCATGCCAAAGAGCTGTTCTCAGCCCCACAGGCTCAATTCTGTTCCATATCACCCCAGAGAGCATAAATGAGATGCTGCATTTCCACACTGCAAAACCATTGACCCCCCTCTCCATGCAGAACTTTATAAAGAAGGGGACTAAGTTGTCAAATGACCAGATCATCAAAATCAATCAGTTGTTCATACAACCAAGCTCTGAAGCCATCAGAACTCCTCCTATTGGATATGCATACTTAAATGAATTGGGCAGAATGCTAGTGGATTTGATCAGCTATGTCCTAGGGTTCAGGGGAGTGGAGGATGTGGATGATAGTATAATGGCAATGTTGTCTATATTCTCTCCTGGGAAGCCTCCAGCTGTACATTATGACTATGCCACATATATTGCAGATAGGATCCATGACCAGCTAATGAATCTGCAAAGGGAAAGATTGTTCAGATACACTTCATACATTTACCATCTATTCTTGTTTTATCAACCAGACAGCTTCCTCGTTCCCCTGAAGCAAGTTAATGCCCAGGGGAATCCAAGGTCAGTTGTGTTTTGGACCTCAGTTTTTCATTGCACCTCTGTATCACCATACACATACTGTGAGTTCATAGACTTGTTCATTTTCCCAGCTATGACATTATTGAATGGTGTTTCTTCTCCAAGGTTGACTGATGACATGAGGAGAGTTCTCCATCTCTCCAAAACCTACAGCATTGGTAATTGGTACTTTTACCAACACCACACAGTAATCAGAGTATATGACTGTGAGTTGAAGCCTTACAGGCTGCCAAGGTATGTCCCAATGAGACTTTTTGCCCTAGAATACTTCTGGCAATTTGGAAATGCCAACTACCTCCACTTCCAAAGCAAGAACAAGAAGGCGCAGTTGAAGGTAAGGAGCCAGCTGGGCCCTTTCCTATATAACAAAAGAGAGGAGGGATGGAAAGAAGCAGATAGGATCCTAGAGGCCCTCAAACTGCAAACTAGTTTTGAATGGATACCCTATGACCCCAATCATTTTGTTTCCCTCAGGAGGATAAAATACAAATTGGGTACCTATGCACATATGAGGCTGCCTGAGATTGAGCAGTATGCCAATGCATTGAGCTGGAAAAAGGGCACCCTAGAAGAGGAAATTACTAGTGAAGAGCTGCTAGAAAGAGAGGCTAGAAATATTCAAAAAGAAGCTGACTTGGAAACTTGTGGACAGGTTCCCCTCTCATATCAAAGACAACTTGGAGCAACTGCCTCATCTTCAACAACACATCAGCAAGCTGCCATGAATACTCCACGGACATCCAGCAAAGGCAAAGAAAAGCAGATGGAACAGCCACCTCCTATGACTGAAGAGCAAATGGAAACACTAGTGCAACAACAAGAAGAAATGATGCAGCAGGAAGTGCAGCAACAAACACAACACCAACAGCAAGAAGAACAAAGACAGGAGCAGCCTGTCCAGCAAGAACAAACAGTGGAAGCCCCTTGATCCACTGAACAAAATGTGCCTCCAAGGCAAGAAACTTCAGCTGAGGCATCAATCCTCCAAACTCCACAAAAGGAGGATACAAGCAGGAAAAGGGACAGAGAGACTCCCCTTACAACATCAACAACTCATGGGGAGAAAAGACAGAGAATCAATCCCTTCTCAGAGGAAGAAATGCCAATAGGACAGTCTTTTGGTATGGTCCCACCCAGCAGGGAAGCATCAGCAAGTTCCTTTCAACAGGAACAGGACAGAACAATGGGAGGAGAAGTGAGTTCCTCAAGTCAGCAAAGGGAAGGTGAACTCAGCATTAAGCAGCAGTTCATCGACATTAAGAGGAGAAGTGAGCCCATCAAAATATAGCTATATAACCATTTGTTGAAAATGGCTCCCACCAATCAACAAAGACTCATGTCTGCATATGATGTGCAGGAAGGCAAAATGATCATGAGTCATTTTATGCCAACAGCATTGCAGCCCCAATCTGCCTCTGACTACTTGAGTACCAACCTTTAGGTCCTTGCCAAGGATATCCACCCAATGGAAAAATAGAACTGCATAAGCAAACGGGTGAGATGGTGTATGCCTCCTTGGCAGACAAAACATTTGATAGCTATAGGCTAGAGAATAGCCTTAACAACACAGTTGCTCAGCTTGAGTTGGAGAAAGCATCCTCTCAAGCAAAGGACAACAGAATTAGGTCCTTAGAAGACATCATCATAGAGATTGGGCATGATCCCAAAGATATCAAGGGCATACAAGATATATTAAAGTTGAGGGAAGCAGACATGGCAGCTTTGAGGAGAAAGATCAAACTCCCAGCCACAATTCACCCTCAAATAGATGATGTTGCCCAGAAAAGACATGATCAAGAGGCCACAACCTTGTTGGTATCTCTGTACAAGCAGCTAATCCAAACTCAAGAAAAGCTGGGAGAATCGGAGGCTGCAAAGGCAGCATTACAGGCAGCCTTGAAACAAAGAGAAGAAGGTCAAACCTCCCAGCCTCCTCCTGAAGTAATCAACCTTGAGGAAGCTGCTCCAACTACTGCCCCTCCTCCTCAACAAACAGAACCAACAGCACCAACTACATCGACAGCCACACCAACAACAGAGAAGACTCATAGTCTGGATATGCAGAAGCTTCAAAATGAGATTCAAGTCCTGGAAGCTCAAATGTTAGAGCTCAATCAAGCCAAAGAATCTTTGGCTAAAGTAAATGAAAGGTATGATAAGAGAAAACAGAATGTGGCTGAGAAGGAAAGAGATATAAAAGCTCTCAAAAAGAGAATAACTGAGCTTGAGAAAGAGCTCACACTAGATAAGGTGACAGCAGAGCTCAAAACAGTCCTATGGGCCAATATTGGCCAGTCCATTACTGACAAGGAAAATTTTAAGGATGGAAAATTTTCTTGAATTTTAAAACATTAGCGAATCTCACTAATACCTAATATGCAAACTATAAAATGTTTATTGATATATTTGTAAAATTATTCAAATTTATAATGATTTTATATATAGTCTCTATATAATGTTGGCGATTTTTAAGGTAAAATGGTTTTATATTCTAAAATTTGGGCGAATAATCTTTTATAAAAATTGGAAATTGGCGAATATTTTTTGTGGAAAATCATGCAAAATTAGCCCACTGGGCGAACATTAGCCCCTAAAATTTTCCATGATTACTGATCAGTGGCAATTCATTGAGACCATAGATGAGCAGTCAGCGCTCATTACAAAGGAAAATAGGGAGATACACAGAGCAAGAGCAAGCCTTGGCAACATGCCTGATGCTGCCAATAGGATGATCAACATATTAAATAACAGGACAAGCTCTCAACTGACCACCATGGGAATTGCTCACAGGACTAAGACAATCTCAATGGTTAAAAGGGTCCTGACATTAAGAAACCTAGTTGGAACATTAGAAAGGAGAACCCAAGATATGCAAACCGAAATCAACAGGTTCATGGACAGGTTTCAGGTATTACAAAACAGAGGCCTCCCCAGCATACTAAGCAGTGTGGGAAGACTGCTTACCCATGAAAATTATGCTAAAAGGGTCAATGCCTTTGCTGCAAGTCAAATTGCAGGACAACCCAGCACTTCAACAGAATCAGGGCCAGCATCAGGGCAGACTCTCTACAATAGGGTGGAAAACCTGTTCTTCATCATGAACGAGATCAATCATCTGTTCGATGTACCTCCAAATTTCTATAAATATACAGAAGCAGATGAAACCATAGAGGCAATTGTGAAGCACCAATTGCCCACACAGGAAGTCTGGAACAGATTGACACAGCTAATATTATCAAGCCAGAATCTGTAATGTCAAGTTTTTGCAAATTTATAAGTGATCATACACAGGGAAAATTTTGGTAGATCAGCATACAAAGGAAAGATGAAAGGCTGAGCCAACTCAGCAGGGCTATTCGGTCACCACAGCAGCAAGCACAGTCACAGGTGGCAGGGCCGAGAAGATACAGCGCAGCAAACGTAAAGGCACATTTTCCAGCATTAAAGCAAAGCGTTCCAACCGACTCAGTGACCTCCAAAGGTCAAAATATCCTCTGACAGACTTAAAGAGCAGTTATGTTGCATTCAAAGCTGTAATAACTTCTTTTCTACTTTTTTGTACGAAGTAATGAAGATATTTCTCTCTCGGATGACTCAATGCCTGAGATATTTTGTATAAACATTTCTATAAAGTCCCCTTTGCATGAGGTTGCAAGGGTTGTTGTTGATTTCATTTCTATATTTCTGTTGCTGTACAACTCTCAGAGAAATAATACAAAAGGTGGATGGAATTTCCAAAGCTCTGTGTTCCTTGATGCACTGTGGTGGCTGGCTGAATGTTACAGGATTCCTGCATGTTTCATAGCACAATAAGTCTTCTTTAAACCTTTGCGTTAAATGTTTTCTAGTCTTTCATTTTCTTTCATGCTTGTGAGTTTTACACTTAATGGAAAAGTAAAAGAATAGTTCCAGGATTTAATCACAGATTACCCTGAACTCAATCTAAGCTGTTATAAATGTTTTCTTCAGATAGAGTAAATAAGGTGTAATTCTTAATTGCTACACTTTCAAGCTATATCTCTCACTGTGATAAATATTTTTAGGAATTCAAGTTTGCTCCTGAAGCATCTATCTCTTTCCCACACCCCAGCTTAGTGGAAAATTCTTGAATGCTTTTCACTGGTTGTTCACATGTCACCATCATAATCTAATTTTGTTATATGAAGTATTTAAATGGCCCTGTAATTTCAGTAAATCATCTCAAAGTGTTTAAACACTTGTAGCCACAGACTCCATTGCCCAGTGAAATAAACTCATCTGGAGATTGCACACTTCAAGTACAGAAAGATATCCCTCAACCAAAGCATAAAACTAAACACCCTCATTTCATAGCTAGCCTAAAATCTCCACAGAACAGAGACAAATTATAAAGAGAGAGCCCTCTCTGATTACAGTGTGGCTAGGCACTGTAATCCAAAGTTTGGTTAGTGGTTACCCCGGCCGTATTCCCTTAGAGTCAAAGGGAACAACCTGGGTGTTAACAGAAGGCATATATTTTAGTATATATAAATGGAGGCTTTATCCATCTCCTAAGTCAAGAAGATTGGACCTCTTTAATCTGAGATTCGAATCAAATTATTTGGGGCACAAATTTATCTGGCTCACATTTTTTCTGACAATGAATTCTCTTATGGTTTGGTTTATCTCTGTGAAGGCTCAATAGTGGCTCGCATACTTCAGAATGACATCACATTTCAGTGTGGCTCTCTTTCTCCTTTTCTGCAGCATATATTGGATCGTATTGTTATTGCTAGGGTTCAATTTATATGTTTGTGACAATGCACTCATATGTATGGCATTGCTCTGTGGCATCACATCGCTCTATGATATTACACTTTGTATGGCATCGCTTTGGGGCAATGAATTCATTTAAATCACTTCTCTCTATAATAGTGTCATCCATCTTAGTGGCACTACATCCTACAGTTTGTATACAATCCATCTCAGTGTCACTACACTCTGCGGTTCATATAACATCCATAGTGATTAGCACTATATGAGGTTCGTTTTTGTTGACATAGTGGTGTCGTTCCATTCGCTCTATGTTTTACACAATAGCATCACTCTGAGATACTTCACAATGGAATCATTCCATCCACTCTGAGATATACACAATGACTCTGTATTGTATCATATGTTGGTAATATTGTATTATTCTGCATTGTATATGAATTACATTGTATGGTTCTTATTTTTCTCTTGTTGTGTGAAGGACAAGACCTTGACATAATGACGACATGTTGAAATTGTATGTACGCTAGACCCCTGACATAACAGCGACCTATGGAAATTGTATGTATGTTGGAAACCTGACATAACATCAAGCTATGGAAATTGTATGTATGTTAGAACCCTGACATAACAGTGACTAGTGGAAATTGTATGTATTCTAGAACCCTAGCACAATAGTGACTTGTGGGAATTGTATATATGTTGGAACCCTGACACAACAGTGACCTGTGAAAATTGTATGTATGTTGGAACCCTATCACCACAATGACTTGTGGAAATTAGATCTTTGGTATAACAGTGAAATGTGACATTTTAGTATCCCTGATAAATGAA
This sequence comes from Pinus tabuliformis, assembly GCA_031772625.1. Lineage (NCBI taxonomy): Eukaryota > Viridiplantae > Streptophyta > Pinopsida > Pinales > Pinaceae > Pinus > Pinus tabuliformis. The sequence continues at coordinate 527,162,292 of CM062813.1, read as the reverse complement.
TTGATAGTAACCCTAATGGATGACATGGCAGTATATGTATGACATCAATATGAAAATATCCATTGTTGCATGACAATTCCCTTGATCTATCTGACAACGAATGATGTGTAACAATGCTCTATGGAAGTGACAATAATGATTATAATAGTGACTTTGATGGATATGTATCTATATGATAGTGATGATAAAAATTTTCCTAGCGCTATTGATTACGTTAATTTCTCATATGTGACAATGATTTATGATAGTTCCCTATGTCAGTTGTAACAATGCCTTTGGATAGAGATAAAAATGTATGGCAGTTACCTCTATTGTATGGTAGAAAACTTAGTGAAATGAATGGCTGTGATCTTATATGACAATGACCTTATTGATGATTGACGCAAGCAATGAAAGTCACAATACCCTAGATGTGGCAGGAACTCTCTTGGACTTATTTTGTTCAATTCACAAACAAAGTTGTGAACTGACTTGGGTTGGCCCTAAGAGACCAATTTTGATCGATGTCTCTCAGTGTACTTTGTACCTCAAATGAAATTTGATGAATATATAATAGAAGAAGAATTTGGTTCGGTTTTCCCCCTTTGTGGGGTTTTTCCCTGGTCTCTAGCCTAAACTCTGTTGTCTCCATTATGCATGCTTTTCTTCTATTGTTCCCTATTGTTTTGTTGCATTGTTGATGTTATTTTTATATATACATAATTTCTAATGATGTTAATATGTTATGGGATGAATGAGTATGTAAATAATAATAAAAAATTGTAAATGCAATTATCTTTAGCAAAGAATAATCTAGACCTAAAAATTAACATGGTATCAGAGCTGGGTTGAATAAAAGTTATTGAAGATCACTCCACATGGAGAAACCTATGATGTAGTTCATGAGAAGAGTGGAAGGGATGAAGATGGAAGATACCTAAAAGAAGCTAGGTTTTGAAGGAATCCCTAGGGAGTCCCTTATTTTGCAAGTGTAAACTAAGGTTTGTGAGAAACCCTAGGATTGACCTTGATATGAAAGAGGCCTGGTATGATTCAAAATTATTCATGATATGATATGAACTATAAGATGTCATTCATTTATTCAAGTACCTAATATATTCATAGAAACTCTATTGTGAAACTTCTTGATATTGCATTAACAATGGGAAGCCCATAGTACATTCAAAGAAACCCTAGGAGAGGGTATGATGTAGATTCAGGGGTCATCATAACATTGATAGTTGAGCTTCAATGCTAATAAAGAAGATCAATGGTTTGGAAATGAGAATACAGGAGGTGCTCAAAAGGGTGCCTTTTGAAGACGGTAGTGACATATGGTTGATGGTTAGTGGTGACTCTTGGAGATAGGATTAAGATGGATTTGATAGCTTCCTACAATCCTCAGCAAAGATAATTACCTTCAAGATTCATGTTATTTCTTTAGATTTATAAATTTTATATTATTGTTCATTTTCCTACATGTACATTTGAATGTCCCTTTCACTAAATTCTTGGATAAATATACAAGATCCATTTTGAGGATCATCAAAATATATAGTAAGAGTTAGCTCCAAGAAGGAGCTGGTATAGGAAGAGTTAGCTCCAAGAAGGAGCTGGTACAGGAAGAGTTAGATCCAAGAAGGATCTGGTACAGGAAGAGTTAGCTCCAAGAGGAAGTTGGCATTGAACGATAAAGAAATCAGTCCCGCCACACCACTAGGTTCACTTTCATTACGTTCATTCTTGGTCTTGAACTTGTTTTGGGATCAACAGGCACATCTGCCAAATGTGAGGACCAACTCCTCTATGTCGAAATCTAGGAGGATGCGAAGCCATCCCATGGTTAGGAATGAAAGCTTTGACCTTGAAGAAAGAATCCAAATCTTTCATATTGATGTCCATGATTGAAGAGGATTTCCACTCATAGGGAGTACATCAAGTTGTTCTATGATAAGGAGATGCTTAGAGTTGTATGTCCTTCATATAAAGGGCTCTTCCAGTTGGTAAAGATATTGCAGTGTCATATGCTTCCGTTATATTAAACAATGATAAGGAATATGCTATGATGAGATATTGACTCTCATTTCTTGATGTTTTATTATTATATGTATGAAAAACTCGCTCTCTTTGTGACATTTAAAAAGAATCATTTTTTGAGCTACCTCAAGGTTTTGAGGCACATAAGAAGAGATTCATGATTACTGATTGAAGAAAGTCACGCATGGACTCAAGTTAGTCCTATGGACCTGGGTTGCCTTATGGACATCTAATGAAGACTCCAACATCTCTTTAAGGTTGTAGGTATGTCTTTAATGTTTTGGTTTTATATGCTAAGAATTTATTTCTATCAAGTGCAGATCATGTTTATGTTCAGTACCAAAGGAAGTTGACCTTTGATCCCCAAAGATTAAAAGTGTAATAGAGAGATGATAAGGACTTCATTTCTAAAGGGAGTATGCTATCAGATACTTGGTATGCTGGGCTACATTAAAGCAGTTGAGAGAGAATCATCTCCAAATATAGATTTGGTGGATCCCAAGATGAGCTGACAGTGAGACAGATTCTTTCTTTGCAGCATGTTCTTTGAGCTAGATAGTACTTGAATATGTATATTGGTATATCTACATGAAATAATTAATCATGGATTGAGACAAACTACCAAAAAATTGATGGATACACTGATAATGAGACTAAAAATGTTGTCAACGAGAAAAGAACATTTGGGTGCTACTATAGCCTCAGATCTGCCATGAATTCTTGGATGAGCTGGACTCTAAGCTTGTTTCTTTGTGTACAACAAAGGTTGAATATATTGCTACTAGTATGGCTTGCTTCGAGGCAATGTGCATTGTTGTTAGCATAGTAGGTGTTGAGACAATATGGTTGAGAAAACTCTTTGGAGAGTTGTTTGAGCATATGTTGGGCACAAATATGATATATTGTGTCATATTGTGAGATATGACATGCAGAGAATCCTGTGTTTCATGACATATCCAAACACATTGAGATCAGATATCAATATATCCAGGATATGGTGTAGAAAGGATCAATGAGACTCCATCACATTTTGATTGATGAACAGGCAGACAATTGGATCCTGGAGTTGCTGCATGTAAGCTTGTGGTTGACACAATATTCTCTAGGTGTCATGCATTATGGCCAAGACTAATAGTCGTAATCCCAGTGAAGGAAATTATGAGAGGTAGGGGTCAAGGTTAATTGAGGACACTGAGTTACACTTTTCCCCCCTATTTGAGCTCACAAGGAGAGAAATTGAGTCGTAGAGCTCCTGGGTTGAGGGATCCTTGGACAATAGGAGAGTTGTGATCCTTACCTCTCATGGTAAGTAGTATATTGCCTATTGTCTAAAAATAGGATAGTTGTGGTCCTTACCTTTCATGGTAAGTAGTATCTTTCCTATTGTCACCATTGGGAGTGGCAGAGTATACCTGAGTATGCATCCTACCCACAAGCTAGTTTGTTGGGATTACCACCCATCTCAAAAATGGGTGAGGAGACTTGAGATAGTTATGATCCTTACCATGTATGGCAAGTGGTATCCTGCTCAACTGAAGGGATGCAAGTGTTCTTTCACTTGGGTGGGAAGATTAGTATACAATAGGATAATTGTGATCCTTACCTTTAATGATAAGTCATATCTTGTCTATTGACGATTGGATATAGGGTGGAAAATTAATCTTCCCTATTTTTTGTGGGTATAGAGTGGAAGTTGGAGCTCCCCAATGATGATTCTTATTCTTTATATATAGATATCATTATTCAATTGATGATCAAACAAGAGACAATCTGAGACAAGATTTGATAAGATGGTTATCTTATTGATACAACTGAGATGAAGGTCATGGGACTTGAGGTCTTAGGGACTAGCAAGGTTTGGAGGATCTAATACATCTCTCGTACAGTTAGTTATTGGTTATTCTTCTTCTATGAAACAAAATGAAATGATATGAGACGAGACGAAAGATGATATAGCAGGCAAGTACATCTGAAATGAGACTTATGATACAGATGGAAATTCCTCCCTAGCTAAGAGGGAGTGTTGAAATTTTGGCAGCTATGGGATGAATTTCCCATAGGAGAGCCTATTGCCCCAAGGGAAAACTCATCTTTCCTAAAGGGGAAAATTCAAAATTGGGCAATGTTAATTTTTGGTAGCTCTCATAAATTCCAATCATGGGACTAGATTCCTTTTCTCGACAGGACCAATTTTGACTATTGAAGCGCTCAATTTGGACAAGGGAAAGTGTATTTTTGAATTAAATACCGCGTGTGCACATTTGATCAGGTCAACCCTAAAGAAAATTGGACACCCGTGGATGGCTATAAATACAAGTTGAGTGACCTTCATTTCGACAATGATCATGAAGAATTATTTTATTCTCTTCTTTGGTTTTGGCTCACATAGGTCTAAGACAGTTTGCAGATATTGATTCGTTCAGGCCCGATATTGTAGGATCTGAAGATCGCACGGGTGATCTAGGGCTTTGGTTCCCATCTGCAAACATGTTATAGGGAAATTCTAGTTGTAACTGTAGGCATGCAAGCTTATGTGTGTGGTTGAAGGGTTTCAGTCGCATTCACGACACTCTCTCCATTCAGTTGAGACCTAGGTTTTGAATTTTTTAGTTGACTGAATAATTTTCCAGTTTACTGTAGAGTTCAGCAATTGACCGCAGGTAGTGATAGTTGATCGCAAGCTTTTAAATCACCGTTTTGATTATTAGCATTGTTGGGTTCATCTCATGGATGTTGTTTAGTTGATTTTGTTGGATAGGATTATTGTTGAATATATGGATCATTGTACTCTCTCTTTTTTTAATCATTCAATGACAATCTAATAAGATTAATTTGAAAGGGTTTTCCCTGTAGTGGGTTTTTCCCTGGTCTCTAACCAATCCTAGTGTCTCTATATGTGAATGCTTGTATTCTATTGTTTCTTTAAGCTTTGTTTCATTGATGATGATATGGTTCTTTCTATATAGTTTCATATGTTGTTGAATAATGTCATAAAATTGAATAGTGATATGATGTTATGGGTGAATTTAATATGTAAGTGAAGAAATGAAATTATCTAAGCAAAGAACAATATACTCCTAACATGGTATCAGATTCGAGCTGAAGAAAATTCATTGAGATCACCCCTGAGAAAGCATATTTGATGGAACCAGGAGAAGATGAACGAGACCTAAAAAAAATGTTAGGCTTTAAAGGAAAACCTAGGAAATATGATTATTAGGGTTTGGAAGAAACCTTGGGATAAGATGATAGCTTGAGTTTTGCAGTTTTGAAACATGATTAGTGTGAAGATGTTAAAGCATTTGTGACAGGTCTGATGTAGCCCTAGATTAATTAGGCTTGGTTGCTAATGAAGTTGGTTGAAATATGGTGAAGGCAACATTGTTATAGTCATGACTCTTGAAGTTTGGTTCAACAGGGAGATGATCACCTCTCATTGAAGATAAGTACTTTTTCGATTTTACCCTTTTTTAGATTTTGATTATACTTTCTGCATGTATGTTAGATTATTTAGATACTTCTAACCTCTAGATGAGATGTGAAAAGAAGATCCCTCTTGAGGATCATCTAATTTGCAGGAAAATAAAGTTAGTGCATGAAGAAAAGAGCTATTGGAAAGTTGGAAAAGTGTTGCAGTTGCTTATGACAAATAAGTGTTACAAGTTGCAAAGGTATATGAATACTACAAGGTATGTAATCTACAATATCGGATTCCAAGGTAAGCTTTGAGGTATGACAAGTATATGAAAATAAGTTTGATAAATGTGATATATATTGATGTTTTTTATATTTGGAAATCATCTTTCATTATAGACATGATGGATTTCATATAGAAGGCTAGCACATTATTATTGATATATGGTAGCTTGATGCGATTGTTAATGCTTATGATAAGAATGATGAAAGTGTGACAAAAATATTGATACTCTTATTGATTTTGGTAAGGTTTTGTTGGATGCCCTAACTTGATGTTATGATTATGATCCTTGAAGTATGAAGATACTCTTATATGACACTAACCCTTGATGAATGTTTGATGACATGATGATGATATATGTTTAAGAACCTGATATCGTTTGTGATCTAACAGTTTTGTTGTAGCATGGTAATATTATGATAGATAGGTTGACAGTGATGATTGAAGAGGATTCTCATTCAGAGGGAGAAACACTTCATGAGATTTTAACACCTAGTACCTAACTGTTGAAGGAAGGATTATGGACATGAATAAACATCTGAAGTTGTTGAAAAGGTTTTGGCAAGTTCTAATTTGAGCAGAGAAGGTTACTCCTAGTCCAAGCCACAAATGTTGGCAGAAAGGCTTAAGAGTGCGGTTATAAGCCTCATAACCACACAAAAGAATGCCTATGGGTGTGGTTGTGCCTGTAGGTCACAAAAACTAAAGTCTCATGCACAAGACCAAGAGTATATCATACCTACATACATGGAGTAGATAATGGAAGAGTTCTATGAGCAGGGAAGTTTCTAAGAAAGCATGGATAGTCAGTTACTAAAGCCTAGAAGCAGTACCGATCCAAACCTCTATGTTGGTCCAAGGTATTCCTTTGATTTTGGTTTTATATGCTGACAATCTATTCTTGATAGGTAGTGAAACTCTGATGATCAAGTGTGAGAGGGATTTGACCACTAAGTTGGAGATGAAAGATCCTTTGAAGATATGAGTTTGCATGGATACACTAATAATTGAAAGAGCACATTGAGTACATTCTTTCTAGCATGGCTAGCTATGGGGTAGTTTAGTTAAGGAAGCTCCTTGGAGAGATGTTTGAGAAAGTTCTAGATATGACAATGATATATTGCAATAAAAAGAGTGGGATTTGATTGGCAAAGAATCTCGTATGTAGTTGGGACAAAGATATCTTCATAGATTGAGACGGTGTTGTTGTATGAGACAAGATTAGGCTTATGGTTGTTTCCTCTGTGAGAAGGAGGATGAATAAGGTATCCTTTGTGTGACATATTTTTTCTCTAAATGTTTGATTTTGATGTCCAGCATGAACAAGAAAACATAGGATCGTTAATCTTGGTGATGTTTGAGGCAACTCTTCAGTGAGTTTGTTAAGTTGGTACCAGATATGAGCATGTTGATATGTTTCTAATCTACAGAGAGTAGCATGGATTAATGAATGTGACCCTCCTGAAGTAAGGGTTTGGGTTAATCGAGGACACTAAGAAGCCTCTTCCCCCCTGTCTAAGCTCCCAGGGTGAGGAATTGAGATGTAGGGCTCCTGGGGTTGAGGGATCTCTAGACAATAGGGTATCACTGCTATCTATTACCCATAGGGTTGGAGATGTTTCTCCTCTATCTTGGTCTATGTAGAGTATACCCCAGTTAGCATCTCTCTTTCCCACCCATTTGTCCAATGGGTGTTGGTTGCTTGAGTTAGGCACAATCATTATTATTTATGGTAAGTGGCATCCTGCTGAAGCTAGAGATGCGAGTGTTATACCATTGGATTTTAAAGGTCATGTTGGGAAGATCAACATATTTTCTTGGGTTGTAGCAATATTGGCTCCTCGCTAGCAAAGTTTCCTAGGTTGTAGCATTAACTCCCTACTGGAAGAGTTTCCTGGATTGTAGCATTGGCTCCCTGTCGGCAGAGTTTCCTAGGTCGTAGCATTGGCTCCCCGCTGACAGAGATCTCCTGGGTCATATCATTAGCTCCCTGATGGCAAAGGTTTCCCAATTCGTAGCACTGGCTCCCCACTGGCAGTGATTTTAGGTGACAGAAATGGCTCCCCAATGGATAGAGGGTTGTATATTGAGCTCCCCTAAGGTGTCAAACTTTAATTCTTTTAGATTCGATAATGTTCAGCATATGAGTCGACGCAATTAAGAGATAAGTAGGGATAAGTAGAGATGAGCAGTGATGAAACTTGATGTCAAGATATCTGAGATGGGTCATGATATGATGACAGGATTTGAATTTCTCCCTAACTAAGAGGGAGTGTTATTTTTTTTCATCTCATTGACAAATTTCAATCATGGGACTAGATTCCTCTTTTCGAGAGGGCCAATTTTGACTATTGAAGTGCTCAATTTGGACAAGGAAAAGTGTATTTTTGAATTAAATCCCACATATGCACATTTGATCAATTCAACCCTAAAGAAAATTGGACACCCATGGATGGATATAAATACAATTCAAGTGACCCTCATTTGTACAATTATCATAAATAATTATTTTATTCCCTTCTTTGGTTTTGGCTCGCACAGGTCTGAGGCAGTTCGTGGAGATTATTTCGTATAGGTTTGAGATTATAGGGTCTAAAGCTCACACATGTAATCTACGGTTTTGGTTCTCAGACGCAAGCATGCTACATGGAAATTTAGGTTATAACCACATCCATACAGTCTTCTGCATGTGTTTGAAGGGTTTTAGTCACATGCATGACACACTATCCATGTGGTTGAGACCTAGGGTTTGAATTTTTCAGTTGACTAAATATTTCACCAATTGACCACAGAGTTCGATCGTTAACCATATATAGTGACAGTGTATCGTAGGCTTTTGAATTAGGGTTTTGATTATTAGCATTGTTGGGTTCATCTCATGGATGTTGTTTAGTTGATTTTGCTGCATAGGATTAATGTTGAAGATATAGATCATTGTACTTTCTCTCTATTGAATCATTCAATGACAATATAATAAGAAGAATAATTTGAAAGGTTTTTCCCTATAGTGGGTTTTTCCCTAGTCTCCGACCAATCGTGGTGTCTCTATGTGTGAATGTTTTTGTTCTATTGTTCCTTTATGTTTTGTTGCATTGATAATGATATTGTTATTTCTATATAGTTGCATATATTATTGAATAATGTTGTAAAATTGAATAATGTTATGATGTTATGGGGTGAATTTAATATGTAAGTGAAGAAATGCAATTATCTAAAGCAAAGAAAAATATAGCCCTAAGAAAAATTAACAGGGAATATTATTATTAATTGATGCGACAAAATATACATGGGAAAGTTAAAAAGCTTTAGAAAATAAATTTAATAGTAAATATAAGAAAAAGTTGAAATTCCCTCCAAATCTCTAAGGTCAATTTGAAGGCATCTATTTTAGTCTATATAAATGGAGGCTCGATCCATCTGCTAATTCCAGAATATTGGACCTCTTTAATCTTTAATTCACATCAAATTTTTGGGCTCAAATTTACATGGCTGGCATTTGTTCTAAATATTGAATTCTCTAGGGTTCGTTTTATCTTTGTGAAGGTTCAACAGTGGCTCGCATTCTTCAGAATGACATTGCATTTCAGTGTGGATCAATTTATTCTTTTTTGTAGCACGTAGTGGACCATGTGCTTACTATTGAGGTATGATTTCTATATCTGTGACATCACACTCATATGTATGACATCGCTTTGTGGCATCACAATTCTCTACAACATTACACTTTGTATGACATTTCTTTGTGGCAATGCATTCATTGACATTACTTCTCTCTGTAATAGTTTTATCCATCTCAGTGGCACTACACTTTGCAGTTTGTATACCATCCATCTTAGTGGAACTATGCTCTACAATTCATATAACATCCACAATTGTTATAATTATATGAGGTTAATTTTTGTTTACATAATCGCATTATTCCATTCGCACTAAGTTTTACACAATGGCATTGCTCTAAGATACTTCACAGTGGCACCGTTTCATCCACTATGAGATATACAAAGTGACCCTATATTGTATCATATGTTGGGAATATTGTATTAGTCCACATTGTATATGACTTATATTGTATGCTTTGTATTTTTCTCTTGTTGTATGAAGGACAAGACCCTGACATAACAGTGATTTGTGGAAATTGTATGTATGTTGGAACCCTGACATAACAACGACCTGCGGAAGTCATAGGTATGTCGGAACCCTGACATAACAGCGAACTATGGAAATTGTATGTATGTTGAAACCTTGACATAACAACGATGCATGGAAATTGTATATATGATGGAACCGTGACACAATGTGACCTATGGAAATTGTATGTATGTTGGAACCTTGTCACCACAATGACTTGTGGAAATTGGATCTTTGATATAACAATGAAATGTGACATGGCGGTATCCCTGATATATGACTTGAAAGTAACCCTAATGTATGACATGGAAGTATATGTATGACTTTGATATCATAGTATCCATTGTTGCAATAGTGATTGATGTGTAACAATGCTCTAGGACAGTGAAAATAATGAATATAATGGTGACATGGATGCATATGCTTTTGGATGACAATGATAATAAAAATGTTCCTAGAACTATTGATGATAGTAATTTCTCTAATGTGAAAGTGATTTAAAATAGTTCCCTATGTCCGTTGCAGTGCCTTTGGACAGAGATCTACATGTATGACAGTTATCTTTTGTTGTATGTCAAAAAAAAAAAAATAAATAACAAGGCAATGATATTGTATGACGATGACCTTGTTGATGATTGACGGAAGCAGTGATACTGACAGTACTCTAGATTCTGCAGGAACTCTCCTAGACTTGTTTTGTTCAATTCACAAACGAAGTTGTGAACTGACTTGGGTTGGCCTAGGTGGACCATTGTGATTGATGTCTCTCATTGTAGTTTGTATCTCATTTTCACTTTGATGAATATTTAATAGAAGAAGAATTTGGTTGGGTTTTCCAACTTTGTGGAGTTTTTTCCCAGTCTCTGACCTAAACTTTGGTGTCTCCATTGTGCATGTTTTTCTTCTGTTGTTCCCTATTATTCCACTAAATTTTTTATGTTATTGTTATTTCTACATAATTTTTAATAATGTTAAGATGTTATGGGTTGAATTCAATATGTAAATAACGAAAAAAATTGTGAATACAATTATCTTTAGCAAAGAACAATCTAGCCCTAAAAATTAACATGGACCTTAAATACAACATCAACACAACCCGTTTGGATTGAAATAAATGGGATTAACAAACAAATACTCCCCCATATTTAGCTTAATCTCATTGCACTTCCTTGAAGAATTTATGTTACCTCCATTTGCCATCATCACTTGAAATTCTGGTGTTGGATATACAAAGTAATTAAGAATTTTTTCCAATTTGTAATTAATGAAGATATGGTTACTAGCTGAATCAATCAATATTGTTACCTTTTCCTTTTGACATATACTTCTATTTTAAGTGTTTGTGGAGTATTTATGTCGGCTAATGAGTGACAAGATATTGTTGGAGTAGTTTCTTCTATATCTAGATCTTGTGAAGTTTCCACTTCTTGATCTTCTTCATCTTCATAGTATATGTAGAATAAATTATTCTCACTACATGCATGCCCTTTACTATACTTGTTGTCACAGTGGAGACATAGTCCCTTTTCTCTTCTTTTGTCCATTTGCTGACTAGTAAACCTTATTGGTTTAGGAAAGGGAGCATGATTTTATCTATGGTTATTGGTGACTAATTTTCTAGTGGCCATATTTGTACTTTCAACTTTCCTTTCCACATTGAAAGCATGTTCTAGATATTTAAGTTCAAAGAGATGCACCTCAGGTTGGATGCTTTCGCTTAAAGTTCTCATAAATAATTCTAAAAGGTTATCCTCTGAAATAATCTTTACTATGAGACTGGACTTTTGAAATTGTTGAGTGTGCTATGTAACTCGACCTTTTTGTTGACTATTTACTAATTGACCAAGAAAAAACAGAATCATTTTTTATTTCACAAATACATTGATACCATACATATTGGTCTTGTTCTAAAAACATGGATGTAATATTTACCATTTGTAAGGATGCCACTTGGTGTAGATCAAAGTATTGCTCCATTTGAATATCCATGTTACAATATTATTACCATCAAATTTCCTCATATCAATCTTTGGAATGTAGTAGTTCCTTGGTGTTGACTTGAAGTGTTGATGATGTGGATCTGGGATTGAAAATTCATGATTATGGTTTTGTGATCAAAATTTGTGCTCTCCAATAGTGATAGCATACTCCCCATATCAGATTTATTCTCAACCACATGTTTCTCCTTATGTTCATGATTTCATTGGATCTCCACATCCCTTTTAGGAAGCCTCTCCAAGAAAATATTTTCCATGGAATTCATGGATTTTTTTATTTCTTCCTTATTTTCATTCATCTTTTTTTCTATTCCTTTCATATTTTCATTCATCTTCTTTTCCATTTCTCTTTTAATCTTTTCTTTAGAACGTGACAAATCCATCTTTTTCAACATACCACCATCCATTTCATTAACTTTCTTATTTAATTGAGATAACCTAAATTCTAAGTCTTCACTTTATTCATGAGTAAAGGATGGTCCTTCATTAGATTTAATTGGTGTAGTATCTTTCTTTGGAGGCATGTTGGAAACTAAGAATAGCCATTATCTTTATTAAAACAGAAAAAAGGATCTTATAATGGACAGTTAGGTCACTAGTAAGTTACGTACCTCCATTTGGAGAATACCACAATGGTTGAAGCTTTATTGATACATCTCTAAGATTTGATCCCTTCTGGATCTAAAAATTTGTTCTATAATACTATGATATGTATTTTCTACAATTCCATATGTGTGAACTGAATTTGATGTGCCAAGTGAAAGTTATAGTAACTTTCCCAAAATTTGATGTTTTTTTTGCCTCTTCCCACGAACAAACTTGTATAGGGTGCCATGTGTTCAATTCTTGAAATATAATTCAAGGACTTGTACCTGAGGTACTTCTATATGTCTCCGGAAATTCCTAAATATTTCACAATCTAAATATTTCTCAACATAAAGATATAGAAAAAAATATCAATCTGACTTGCTTAAAATTTATTTCATGACTATTCACAAACTCTAATTTCCATACGGTATAAATCTGAAAGTACAGTGAACCAAATTCTGAAAATGGAAGTAGATGTTCCTCAATATTTTTCCTTAATATGGTCCAAGTTTCACTTTACAAATCCTTACAAAAATATATATATAGCACAGATGTCAAATTGAATGTTTGAGACTAAATTCTAGAGCATACAGAAACCCTAACTTCCTTGAAGTGTATCTTCGAAAATATAGCAAACCATGATATGTAACTTCGACCAAATGTTCACCACAATTTCACCTCAACATGGTCCAAGTTTCATAGTATGAAGCCTCATAAAATGAAATAAAAATAAATAAATAAATAAAATCATAGAAAAATGTCAAACTAACATGTTTGAGACAAAATTTAGGATCAGTCAGAAACCTTAACTTCCTTTGACCATATATCTGAAAATATAGCTAACCAAGATCTGAAACTTGAACCATAGATTTCTCGAGATGTCTTCTCAATCTTCTCTAGATTTCACCACCTGAAACCTTCCATGAAAAAATTTATAGCGAAAATGCCATTGTGACCTATTTGAAGCAACAAAACCCTAGGATCATGAGCTCATATACCAAATGTTATGATCCTTGTGCCTTAAAAATGATAAGAAACTAATAATTATCATCCACTTTGAGGGGGAAACCTATTTTTACAGTAAATACAATGGACAAAACAATATTTGATGATCCTAAGGCTAGGTCTTTAGCTTATATATATATATATATATATATATATATATATATATATATATATATATATATAAGACAAAAATACAATTATAATAAAATGTGATCATGAGGGGCTCTAGCGTACATAAAAATAATACAATAGAAATGTAATCACTCAATATATAGGGCTTAATAAGGGGTTTTTTTGGTTAACATGGGGCTTATATAGAGCTTAACATGGGCTTTTACAATTAGGAATAGTGAATCACATTTTAAAGTGTGGAATAGGATCCTACGCTAAAAAATGAAAGTATTCAACGTAATATCAAATTGAAATAGTGTAATGACAACTTCAATTGATGTAAAAATGACTTGAATGGGATTATCAACATAACAAAGATTTGAATCAACGTAATAACGATTTGAATATAATATATATATATATATTGTTGCAACAAGGAAATCTAGTAATAAAGAAAGAATTGCATAAAAACACTGGAAAGGGAAAAAAATAGTAAACGCATTCTTAGTAAGAAGGGATCCCTTGTTTATTACCCAGATTACTTTAAAATGTCCCGAAGAAAGACTTTTAGTAGGAATAAAATCTCAAAGGCGACCAAAATGGTAAAGCTCTTGAAAATCCTTGACCTTAAGGCTCTAATGTTGAATGATATGAGCACACCATAACAACACAAAAATAAAAACTCAAAAATAAGAGTAAGAATGAATACAATTATAATAAAATGTGGCAATGAGGGACTCTAGCCTGCACAACAATAATACATTAGAAATGTAATCACTCAATATCTAGGGCTTATTAAAATGTTTTTTGGCTAACATGGGGCTTAACATGAGCTTTTACAATGAGGAATTGTGAATCATAGGTTAAAGTGTGGAATAGGATCCTACACTAAAAATGCAATTATTCAACATAATATCAAATTGAATTGGCATAATGACGACTTCAATTGACGTAAAAATGACTTGAATGGGATTATCAACATAACAAAGATTTGAATCAATGTAACAATGATTTGAATTAACAAAAAGATTTTTGCAACAAAGACATCTAATAATAAAAGAAAGAATTGCATAAATATAATGGAAAAGGGAAAAAAATAGTAAATTCATTATAAGTAAGAAGGGGACCCTTGTTTATTATCCATATTACTTAAAAAGGCCTTGGAGAAAGATTTTGGTAGGAATAAAATCTCAAAAGTGACCAAAATGGTAAATCTCTTGAAAATCATTAACCCTAAGCCTCTAATATTAAATGGTATGAGCACACAATGACAACACATAATTAAAAACCCAAAAACAAGAGTAAGAAATCAAGTAGAAAGGATATCGCTACAATGCATATATGGTACTCTCCCCATATTTATTTATACATATACTAGAAAAGTATTAGGAGAATGATTAGACTAGACCAAACTTCCAATAAAATTTTAAAAAACATAACAAAGTTACTGATCAAACAAGAACTATAACCTCAAAACAAGAATTATAGCCAAAAAATCCCGAAAAAAACATGAAAAAAAGCTTCAAAATTAAAAGTGTGTATGTTGGAAGGGTGTTTTTTTAGGGTAGATTTTCAACATTGGCAGCAAAACCAACTTTTTTGCGCAAAGAACATGAAAAAACACCCTGAAAATGAAAAGTGTTGATGTTGGATCAACATTTTTTTTTAGGGTAAATTTTCAGCATTTTTAGCAATGGTGTTAAAGATAAAATATCATGACTCAAAAAAACCTTAAAATTTCAACAATTTTTAGGCATGACATTAAAATATTAAAAGCCTTAAAATTCCAACAATTTTCAAACACGGTGTTGAAGATAAATATCATAACTCTGAAAAACCTTAAAATTATGATATTTTTCAACCATGGAGTTAAAGGTACAATATCATGATTCGAAAAAACCTTAAAATTTCAAAATTTATCAGCCACTGAATTAAAACCAAATATCATGACTAAAAGAATCCTAAAAAATGAGTATGTTAACCAAAGATTCACCATACTAAAAGTATTTTTTTCAAATGCTAAAAATATAGATCTTTAAAAATCTTAAGCTAAGACAACATGACACATTGCAAGCAAAATTTAAAAATCAACCATCAAAACTGTTAAAATTGGAAACTGGGGCCAAATTCCACTTCGAACAACTCATTTGACGGAGATAATGATTGCATTGAATTCTTCTTTTTGGGAGGACCAAAATCTACCTAAAGATCATCAAATTTCGAGAAGGGAAAGTGTATTTTTGAATTATGAGCCCATGTGTGCATATTTGATCAGGTCAACCCTAAAGCAAATTGGACACCCTTGGAAGGCTATAAATACAAGTGAAATCAACCTCATTTGGACATCATTATGAGACATTCTTCTATTCGCTTTCTTGTTTTTGGCTCACACGGGTCTGAGGCAGATCCGCGAAGGAATGGGTTCGCACAAAGATGAAATTGTAGGTTTCAAAGCTTGCAACATTGTTTTAGGGTTTTGGGCCTCAGTCGCAAGCATGCTACAGAGAGAAATCGACTGTAGTCGCTCGCTAGTCGGCTCATCCATGCGACTTAAGCATTTCAGTCACTCATACAACATGTCCTCCATGTGATCAAAAGTTAGGGAGTTAGGGTTTGGTTTTTCAATTATCAAAAGTTTTCACTCATTGACCATAGTGTTCAGCAGCTGACCATAGACAGTGACAGTTCATTACAGGCTTCAAAATCAAGGTTGTGAGTATGAGCATGGTTGGGTTCATCTCATGGATGTTGTTTAGTTGATTTTACTGATTAGGTTTATGATTGAAGATATGGATCATTGTACTCCCTTTTGTTGAATCATTTAATGACATCTAATAAGAAGAAGAATTTGAAAGGGTTTTCCCCATAGTGGGTTTTTCCTTGGTCTCCGACCAATCCAGGTGTCTCCATGTGTGAATGTTTTTCTTCTATTGTTCCTTTATGTTTTGTTGCATTGATGATGATGATATTGTTATTTCTACATAAATGCATATGTTGTTGATGTAAATATGAATAATGTTATGATGTTATGGGGTGAATTTAATGTGTTAATGAAGAAATGCAATTATCAAAGCAAATAACAATATAGCCCTAAGAAAAATTAACACGTAGTGGGGTTGAACTTGACCCATTGCAATGAAAATCTAAAAATCAACCCTGAAGTAACACACAATGGGGATGAACTTGACCCATTGTAATGAAAACTTAAAAATCAACTAACAAATTAGCACATAGTGGGGTATGTTTGTTAGTGTAACAAAAAAAGGGTTTAAAAGAAAATAGATAATTAAAGAAAATTGAAAAAACAAAATGTAACAAAAAATTTCAAATTTTAAAATATAGATAAAAAAACAACAACAACTAAAAATTAAAAAAACAAAACAAAACAAAAAATCAAACCAAAAAAAATTAAAAAAATTAAACATAAGAAAGAGTTACAAAATTTTAAAATGACAAAAATATATAATAATAACAAAAAAGCTTCCACTGGAATAACATTGAAGTAGTAGAGGGAAAGGAAAGTAGGATGAGAAAGAATGATGGTAAGGGTTTTCTTTGTCGTAATCACAGTCAAGGCTTGGTCAAATGCAATGAAAATAGATGCAAGGAGATTTGTGACCTCCAACCAAGGTTGGCCTCTCAGAGAAGCGAAACCTTCGAGGCTTTATCCATTCAGGAAATTACAATCGAGCCATGGAGTTGGTTAGTGGTTTGGACATGTAGGGGTTGTCAATAAATCACTCTACAACATGTGTCTACATGTGATGTGGATCGAATTCTTCTGCACTAGTGGCGAATCCTCTCTGACGAGACTATGATCCTTGAAGGCGGGGAGATAAAGGAGCTCCAAAAATGTTTGTTCGCTCACAACAACACAGACTATGCATTTGTCTTTTTTGGAAGATCTATTAAGATATGATTTGGATCCATGGATTTTGATGGCGAGGGTTGTCGAGACACCACTTTATAGATAATTCCTTCACTTCTGGTGGTTGCATGCAGGATTCTTTCATGCAATTGGGATCCAAGTCCCCTTGCTTGGTGGAGGGACCTCTCTTTTCATAATAAAGCCTAGATCTGTCATTCTGATCTAGAGTTAAAGGAGAAACAAGTAGAGAGGATACGTTAATGCCTAGATCTAGGTCCGAAGGAATTGTTCCAGGACTTTAACAAAACCCTTAATGGGAAATCAATCTTATTAAGAGTTCAGAGAACATATCTAGTGAAAGATATGAAGCATTTTATTCAAAATATCTCAAGTATACTAGTGTCTTTACAAATTTTGATTTATGCCAAAAGGTGTTGCAGGATTCTTTTCAACTAAAAGCATATCGAATTCAAAGGAACTCTACCCTTATTCTAAACTTAAGATTACAAGGTGGAGCCCCAGGAGCAGGTATTCCACCTGGATCATCTTCCGCTGTCAAGGGTCCAATTTCGTTTAAGGACACTCTGAGAGGGAAAGTTTCCACAAAATATAGACAATCCCCAAATCTGACAATTCCAGGTTCGTACATAGTAGAGAAGCTGGAGAAAGCTCCAGATCTGTCAATAAAATTGCCAGAGGTGAGCGGTCTTTTCACTGTTTTACAAGCCAAAATTATGATATACCAACTTAATGGTTTCTAGCCCAAATCTGAAGATCTACATCAATGGATCTTCCTCAATTGGACTAAAGATTGTGATATTTACCTATGCATGAAGAGTTTTTTTGTGGTCCAGTACGATAATCAGAAAGATTTGGAATATGTCATAAATGAAGGACCATGGTTTTGGGGAAGGGCAGGTCTTTTTGTAATGCCATGGTTTCCTAGATTTGATGTCAATACAATGGTGGTTATGAAAATGTCGGTATGGGTAAGGTTACATAATATTCCCCTTCCTTTCTAACACCACCAAGTCCTATAAGGCATTAGCAATTCTTTGGGGAGATTTATAAAGATTGGATGAGAAAGAATGGACAAAGGCATCTTCACATTTGCACGCATATGTGTGGAGATGGACTTAAGTAAAGGCATTCCAGATCGTTTCCAGCTGACACACTAAGACTTCAAGTAGACACAATTGCTATATTTTGAAAACAGTGCTTTCAGGTGTCGGATCTGCCACCAAACTTGGCATTTGCAGAAAGCATGTCCTCAAGTGAAAAAAAAAGGCCAAAGAAATGGAAGAGAGCCAACAGAATCTAGAGGCACGGGACCAACAAGGACCCCAAAAGGAGGAGGGAGAAGAGAATCAATAGGGTTTGGATAAACATATAGAGAATCCAAATGACTTAGTAGTGATCCAGACTCCCGGGAATCAACACGAGGAAAAGAGAAATAGCCAAGGCCCAGGTGGAATAAAGCAATCCGATGTTTTTGAGAGTTCAGACTCAGATAAGGAAGTGCCATCCTTATCAGAAAGTGATGAATTGGAAATTGTTATGGCGACTCCATCTTCTAGGATTTGGTAAAAAGTTCATAAGAAAAAAGGGTAAAAAAGAGAAAACATATCTATTTGGGTGATTGTAAATTTAGGTAGCATGACTACAATGAGCGCTTGTAGCACATATGGTCTTTAGGGAAAATATATGAATGCATGCATCTACTTATGTAACTTTTTGTTTTTATTAATACAAAGTTATGATCTTTCCTCATAAAATAAATAAATAATAATAATAATAACAAAATAATTTAAAAAAAAAAACAAAAGAATCATGCATAAAATATTAAAAATAACTCATATAGGGAAAAAGTAGACATAAAAAATAAAAATAAAACGAGGACTAAAAATTAAAAAGAAAGACAAAAAATAAAAATAAAAAATAAACCACTAAAAATACATAATTTAAAAATTAATTAAAAAGAAAAACTTTCAAACTTATATACATAATAAAAAATAATTAAAAAAAAAACTTTCAAAAAAACATTTAAAATATTTATTAATATAATAAAAATATATTTAAAAAGATATATATATAAAATATATTTAGAAATATATATATTAAAAAATCTACTTATGTTCTCGATTGAGCGGCAAGGGTTGCGGGTGGGGCTCGGGGCGACACGTGTGACCCTTGTCGCCTAGTGGCGGGCAAAGGTAGGGGTTTATATATATCTATATATATATATATATATATATATTTTAATGTTTTTTTAAATTTTTTCTATTAATATATTTTATTATAACAATAAATATTTTAAATGTTTTTTATTATTTTTTAAATTTTTTTAATGTTATTTTATTTTATTTTTAATTTTGAATGTTTTTTATTTCTATTGTTCAATTTTTTAAATATATATTTTAAACTTTAAATTTTTTTTAAACATTTTCCAGAGAAATCACATACCAAATTTATTGTCGACGTGTTTCGAACCACTTAGTATGGTTCATCATCAGGATATGGATGGATAGCTTGAACCAAAGAACTAATAAATAGTTGAGATGCAACAACTAAGTCATAACAATCAACTTTATTTACTTATTTATTTATTTATTTATATTTATTTTTTATTTTTAGTTTTATTAATATTTTTTATTTTTCAATGATATTCAAACTTGAACATTCAGAGAGAAATAATAAAGTAAATAACAATAATAAAATAATAATATTTGCAAATAAAAAATAGAAAAATAGATCAATTAAAAATAAAATTTTGAAAGAAAATTACTAAAAAAATAATAAATAGACCAAGGAGAAAACCAAAAACTAACTAATTAATAGTATTAGAGTCTAAGGTTGATGATAGTCTTCTTTTCCTTGACGTTCTTGTCTCGAAGAAATTTGGTGGTTCTTTCTCTGACTGTTGTGGAGGTAAATCCTCTCTGCGGACAGAGACGATCCCTACTAGCCCAGACCGGGTCTAGCAACAATCATACAATGCTATCACGCAAGTTCCTAATTGCAAATAAAAAGTGGATGGTGAGAACCTACTTGGATTCCAACGCTCGTGTTCGTAGAAGAGATGTCGCCCTCATTCCTTTGCCTCGGCCGGTCACGATCCCCACAATCTCCGTGATTGGACACTTGCACATGCAAAGAACAACACGAATACAAGCATAAAATCTAGTAAATGCAATTATATATCGGTCAGAAAATATATAACTCAACATCAAACATAAGGCAATGAGAGTGGAACCATAATGATAGTCACCTATTATTAATAAATAACAAAGAAGAATACAACCATTGTTCTGACGTCAAATCCTCCTTTGGCTGGGTAGTCAGCTACACAAGTCTTGCAAAGCTTGTTGGGGTGAGGAACAAGCCTCTCTCTCTTTGAGTGACAAGAATCTCCTTACTTAGATTTGGCCTTATGGGTGCAAAGAAGGCTCTTGCAGCTTCAAACTCTCTATCACTATGCTGGAACTAGAACTACTGTAACTAGCTTGCTCAAGGCATAGAGGCAAGCTTTTATAGATAGAGAAGAAAGAGATAGGATCAACCACATTATTCATGGGATTGGCTTTATCACTTGGAAACTTCCATGAGAGGTGGCAAACCACTTTCACTTTTATGGAGATTCGAAGCCAAACCATCCTAGCTCAACATAGATTCAGTTGGTGAATGGGTTGAAGAGAACCCTCGGAAGCTTGTTGGTTAAAAACTTTACTCAATTCGGTTGGCGCGAGTGCGACTCTGGGACAGAGCGCCAACGGCGCACCCTTTTTAGAGGATTTCCCTCATTGGCGCGGGCAGTGAACTGTGGACCCGCGCTAATGCAAAAAGAGTTGTTTTCATGGATATTTTGCAGGAGATGTCTTCAGGGCAAATGAAGCTCATACTTAGAGGAATATGATGCAAGTGGTTTCAGGTCATGTCACTTCTCACAGGTCCCGGAATGAGTCCTCCAGTGTGCAGGTGAGGGGTAACAGGGATGGTGACAAACGGTGACAAATTGTTGTGTAACAGATGCCCCCTAAAGCATGAGGCCCGAGAGAGAGGGGTGAAATGCTTTACAAGAACATGCGCGACTGAAAACACAGCCGCCGGAGAACTTGTGAAAAGAAGTACAACTGATATCTCAAGTACATGATATATGCAGTATGGGCGCAGCCATCCATAGCAGAGTACATAATAGTCTAGATCCAAGGTATGGGCGCAGCCATCCAGTGAGGATCGATATAGAGATTTAGGCATGGTCGCAGCCATCCAGTGAATGAGTCATGTAATGAACATAATAATCCACAAATCGCAACCCTGGATTTTGACCCGAACAGAGTACAAGTCCAAGCATGCGAATACAGGAGTTGAAGTCGAACATGCATGAACATCGTCTGATTACCAGTCAATGATGAAAACTGTTAACAGACGCGAGAGGTACCACCAATAATGACAATGGCCCTCAAGGTACTATAGGTACAATCTACGGCGTGCGAATCAATGAGATGGCATCGAACACCCGTAGAATCATTCGATCGTAGGCCAATGATGAAAACCTCTCGTCGAACACGAAGAACCTGCCATTGAGGCATGCAGGATCCAAGGCACCGAAAGGGATTCTCTAGATCAACTTCCTGGATAATGAGCTGAAGTCGACAGGAAGTGACCTTGATTAAAGGTGGGCCATAGTGTTTCCCACATCAGTGACACGAGACAGAGAAAGGATGTTGTGGTGAATCAAAATTATGTGAGGTATCAGAGGAGGTTGTACTGCTGCAGAGGTCAACTTCTCTTGAACATATCGGTGGCACGACAGTGGACGTGGCAATATTTGACATCAAATGAGCAGAGGTCATGGTGACAAGGCAATGAGCAGATGAGAGGCCAAATAGGATAACCCAAACCCACGGAGGCTAGTGTAAAACAAGATGAGATGTCCCCACCCAGACACGAATGCAGACTAGTGCCATGTTCAAGAGTGACATACTGCCGACAAGACAATAATTATGGGTCCATTTTCCCCACCGTTCCTGGTGAGTACCCCAGTTATTTTTAACAAGCTTGACGGGGATAGCATATGCTTGTGAGCATCATTTCGACGGAACCCGATGTCATTAAGTTTTAACGAGTCTGACAAAGGAAGAACTCGGCGTCTGAAAAGACGACAGAAAAGAAAACTCCAGGGGGGTCCTTTTTCGTAAAGTTGTGTCTCCCGAGCCCGAAAAAGTATAAAACAATGCTCGAAAGAACCGCCTAACCATTACGATCGAGGAGTACTTTTCATTTATAGTGACATCGATCTGAAAAAGTAAAAAAGCAATCAACATCACGTCGTTTCGTAACCATTAACGAACCTGAAACGACAAGGGTCTGACGATCTTTTCGTTTTTACACGGTCAGAAAAGGGTTTAAAGACGATCGCCTCTTATTTACGTTTAACGAGTCAAGAGGGGTAACTCGGAAATCTTTTCATTTTTAGCGAGTCAGAAAAGAGCTGAAAGATGACTCCACAGTGACTTTTTTGTGTATTTACCAAGTCCGAAAAAGTATAAAATACAACTCGTTTCACCATTGAAGTTGCAAAAAGGACCTGTCATAGCACCAAAAGCAAGCGTAAAATCCATTTTCGACCAAAAGTATATTAAAATACTCAAAAAACAACTTTTTAAACCTAATTACGAGGCAAAAGTTTATAAATATGGTGAAAATGTAAAAAATAGAATTACTTTTTACTTTTTACCTCTTGCATAGTAGTAGTAGTCCATTTGGGGAGCGAACTTTGAGCAGCGATTACCGCCAATCCGTGCAACCATTTGAGATTTCGCCAGTTCCAGGTAAGAGGCGCTTCCCTTAGCTCCATTTTCCTACTCTTTTTATGCATTTTGTTCCCTAATTGAGCCTCCGCAAGGGGGATTTTAAAATTTAGGGTTGCGCCCCATTGGCGCGGGTATCCGGCACGGGTCCGCGCCAATGGGGTGATTTGCCCAAAGGTGCCGTGCCAACCGCGCGACCTAACTTTTTAGTTGAATTTTCCCATCATTTTTTAAATTTGTCTGGTTTGTAAGCCTACCAGGGTTTCAATAATGATCTATTCATCCTTGTGGGTGCAGGAAACAAGCAAAAATGGTGGTGGAATGGAAAGAACGGGAGCATGATGCCGTGGATGCCTTTGCCATAGTGGATGAGGGATGTATGAATGCTTTGAGAGGCTGTGGTCTCAAGAAGTTCTTCCTCACCTCTTATCTACGAGCTCAACCGGAGCTATTACAGTTCATAGTGGATGCTTGGGATGTTGATGACCAAGTATTTCGATTACGGGATCAGATCTTAGAGCTGGATGTATCTGATGTGTACTTCATGACTGGGCTGTCACGGAGAGGGGCAAGCCCCATTTTGACCAGAAGCGGACCTTCCGGAGAGAAAATACGTGAAGTGAAGGCCCGAGTGTGTCAAGAGGCACAATTTGGGAAAAACAGTGCCAAGGTGGATATCGCCACCATCCATGACTTGGTTCTTAAGGTGATACTGTTCACCATCACACGTGTAGCTGGGGTACAGGCGCCCCATGAGGCAAGCAAGAATCATCTGTTACTAGCGACAGAATGTCTCAGCCCCACCACTTTTGACTGGGCTACAGCGGTGACTACAAATATCAAAAGGCAGCTTACAAAGTGTAAGCGCGGGGGAGTGAAACAGTTCAGGTATGGCTCGATTGTGGTGTTGTTCTTCTTGGAACGATTACCCCTCTTCCAGTACCAGGGAGCTGTAGTGGCAGACCCATTTCCACGAGAGCCTAGGATGGCTCACTGGGCAGCATTGATGCCCAGAGGAGGAGGGGGCCAGCAGATGTCTTGGCGGCCCGAGTTCTTCATATGGCTTCGCCGTCAGCTGATCGTGGTAGAGGATTGGCCATACGCAGGAACCAACTTCATGGGGGATCTAGACCTCCTACTGCCAGAGGGAGAGGAGTGGGAAGAGGAGCTAGGTATGATCTTCTTTTTTGATGCTTTTATGTATTTTCATTTTTTTTGTCAATACATGCATGTTTTGATGACAGTTGTATGTATATGCAGATTTTGGGCCCAGAGCGACCAGCCGGCTTGTCTCCTATAGCGCGGAGAGGCCAACCTGCAGCTGATCCTCAGGCAAGGGGTGTCGTGGGGGGAGAACTGGTGCAGAATCTCGAGGGACTTACCCAAGGGATTCCAGGTTACGCGAGATTGGCGGACGTGCCTTTTACATACCAGAGGCACACAGTGGGGGTGCCGACCCGCATCCATCGTCTGTTGAGACACTTGGTGCGCGCAGTGACGTGCTATCATGAGCACCACCACGAATAGACTTCTAGGCTTCTTTCATGCACATTTTTTGAGGGACATGTTGTCCGAGGATGTATCAGGATGAACATGTATTATTTTTTGGACTTATGTAATGCACGCGGTGCAAAACTTTGTGACACACACATATATATACATATGCCTATGGTTTATTATCGTGCTTTTATGTGCTTACTTGTATAATGTTTTAATTATAAATTACGGAAATGTCTATCTAATACATGATTAGCCAATGCATCAGATAATGTGTTTAATTGTCTTGGAATATGTTGATATGTGATAAAGTCAAAATTCCTTTCTAACAATTTAACACGTAGGTACAACCTTAAAATGTGACGGTCTCTGACGGAATATCGCCCATTGAGCTGATGGACGACAAGTTGAGAGTCTAGGTTAACAAGCAATGTACGAATACCGAGATTAATTGCCTCGGCTAATAATTCAATAACAGCGCTATATTCGGCAACATTGTTTGTCGTACAACCTAAACACACACCTTGAAGATCTATCAACTCACCGTGAGGATCGTAGATCACCCATGCCGCAGAGGACAAATTACGAGTGCTGCGGCAGGCACCATCAGCGAAACCAATGTAAGGTGTACCCGACATCTGCACAAGAAGCAAAAAGCCACAATAAGGCGCGAGCACGCTTTCACACCAAACCGAAAACATGAAAACTCACACACGCACACACACGCATGCACAAATCGAAGCGCATGAATCATGCATAGTACTTTTTCAAGTACAGCCCATTGCGGGGCTTATCAAGAGGATTACCTTCGTAGTCAACTAGCTCGTATGCCCCTTTTTGCAACACTCTCTTCACAATGTAAGGGCCTAGCCACATGGGCTCAAGTTTGCCTGCCCCCAGCTTGTCATTTGCTTGTGTTATATACCTAGGGGGGATAATATGGGGTACCAAGGGAGGTACCCAAGGTAATAATGTAATGGGATGGGCCATAGTAATAAATAAGGTGGTTAACCCATGTCATGTAAGGGACCACAAGTAGTTAATAATAATGTAATGGGCCCATGGTATTAGTTGATGGTATGAGGGAACCATGGTAATGACCCATGGTATTGTATGTATGAGGCCTATATAGAGGCTAAAGACTCCACATGGAGGATATGAAGATGAATAGAAGTATTCTTGTATGAACAGGCATATGGCTTGTGGAGTATTCTCCTTCCTTAAGGAGTGAATGTATGGTGTTGCCCTACCTTAAGGGTTTGATCAATAAAGAATCATTTCATATTATTTCGGGGTTTCTTTGCATTATCTTATACTTTTATATCAGATCTATAATATTATTGGGTTAGATCTACAACAATTGGTATCAGAGCACTTTCTTGGGCAAACCCTGGAGAATTTTTTTTTTCATTTTTGCAGGGTTTCTGGGGCGGCGAATTTGCAGATCAGATTTGTACATTTTGGTGCCAGATCTGTAGAATCTAATTGCGGATCTGTATTCCTTGTGAAAAAATACCCAAATTCAAAAAAAAAAATCAATTGAATCGGAGTCCGGATGAAGGAGATATCGCTGATTTAAAAATCAGTGGGGTTGCAGACAATTTTCAGGACAGTGAGTTCTAGAAGTCTTGGTGCTAGATCTGCAAGATATAATTGTATAACTGGAATCTTTGTGAAAAAACACATGATTTCAAAAAAAAAATCAGTCGAATCGGAGTCCGAATGAGGGAGATATCGCTGATTTAAAATCAGCTCTTTTTGCAGAAATTTTGGGTGACGGCGGGAGAGTAGCAGCGCAGATCTGAAATTTCAAGTGCCTAGATCAAGATTTCTACCACATGGGCAGATGCAGAGTGGTTGTTCCATTTCCAAAAACATGTTATAATAGAGATTCTGAGCAATATTGACGGATCTGTGACCATTTCAATTTTTCACCAATATTTTTGTGATGGCGGGCCTAGATCGGAGTTCGAGGGACTTTTATAAATTTGACGGTTTTCACATGTCAACATGGCTAGCACAAATGGATCAGTGTTTCAGATTGAATCATATCCTAGATGATTGGACTAAGCTTATGGAGGGGACCAGGTACCTGGACAATGAACGATGGCAATGGGCGGAATGGCATCGGCGGTGCAATGGACCTTTTCAGAATTGGGATGCCTTCAAAAAAGCTCTTATAGAGCGCTTTGACTGTAAATCTAATCTTGTGGATAAGCTCACACAGACAGACACACAGCCTAGCAAAGCTTTTATTTTTACAGGAAAGAAGGAAACCAAGGAACCAAAAGGGTTATTTTTGGCGGGTATCTCTGTATTGCAGGTTCATGGATTGATTCAAAAGGAGAAAATCATTGTTTCTATCAATCCTAGTTGTAAACATAATTTTATCAGTGTTAATTTGGCAAAAAAATTGCAAGTCCCAGCAAAACAAATTGAACATACACAGGTTGATAATGAGGATGTTCAAGTGTACAAGGATTTGAAGATTTCTATGGATAAATATGTGTTGCATGGTGATTTTTATGCCTCAGAGATGGATAATAGGGATGTTGTTTTGGGATATCCTTGGATGGAATCCTTGGGTACTATCAATATTAATGTGTAGAAGAAATTCCTGAAGTTATGGTATAAAAAGAAGAAAATTACATTACAGGATATTTCCATCCATAAACAGGTAGAGTCCAAGGAGGTTGAAGCAGAAGATGTTCCAGAGTCGGATGATGAATTAATAATGATAGATAATCAAACACAAACAGAGACTGAAGCAGAAAAGGCTACAGGTGCTGATACATCAGAGGACGGCTCAGTGGTTGAAGTTATATTAGACAAGAAGACACGACAACAGGCACCACAGCAGGGTGAATTAAAGAAAAAGCCATCGTGGGTTAAAACTTCAACATATCATCACCCACATCACCCCGCAAGACAACCATCAAGATGGAAACCATGTAATCCCATGACGGATAGTGAGGAGAGAAGATCCACCCACTACACATCAACACAGAAGAGCTGCCACAGTCAACTTCCATCTCAAGCGAGCGAGGCAACAGCGAGATCGAGAGTTCACCTTTCTCTTGGATGGCTAGATGCACGTGCATGGTATCAGTGGACTACTCTTTTGAGTAGATCTTATTATTTGTGTTCTTCCCATGTTTCGGGGACGAAACATGCTTAGGGGGGTGGAATGTTATATACCTAGGGGGGATAATATGGGGTACCAAGGGAGGTACCCAAGGTAATAATGTAATATTGGGATGGGCCATAGTAATAAATAAGGCGGTTAACCCATGTCATGTAAGGGACCACAAGTAGTTAATAATAATGTAATGGGCCCATGGTATTAGTTGATGGTATGAGGGAACCATGGTAATGACCCATGGTATTGTATGTATGAGGCCTATATAGAGGCTAGAGACTCCACATGGAGGATATGAAGATGAAGAGAAGTATTCTTGTATGAACAGGCATATGGCTTGTGAAGTATTCTCCTTCCTTAAGGAGTGAATGTATGGTGTTGCCCTACCTTAAGGGTTTGATCAATAAAGAATCATTTCATATTATTTCGGGGTTTCTTTGCATTATCTTATACTTTTATATCAGATCTATAATATTATTGGGTTAGATCTACAACAGCTTGGTCGTATAGCAGGACTAGATCTCCCTCAACAAAGGAATGAGGCTGAATGGTATGGTCAAAATGAGTTTTGACTCTCTTATTTTGAGCTTCAATGGCTAGAGAGGCTAAGTGACGGGTCTCGTCTAACTGTTCTAGATAAAGAAGTCGTTCCTCTACCGGAGTAGTGTTGGGAAGCAACTTGACGGCTATTTTCAACGAAGGAATTTCACATTCTATAGGAAGGGTAGCCTCCAGTCCGTAAACTAGTTGGAATGGAGTGAAACCGGTGGCATCCTTCACAGAGGTTCGGTAGGCCCACAAGGCGGGAAACAATATCAGGTGCCAATTAGACTTATGCATGTCAACAGTATGTTGAAGCATCGTAACCAAAATCTTGTTGACGGCTTCAACCTGGCCGTTAGACTGAGGATAGTACGGGGTTGAACTATCGTGCCGTAAGCCTAGTTGGGTTGTTAGCTCGGTCATCATGTGATTACGGAAATGCTTTCTGTGATCTGTGACGATGGCCTGTGGAACTCCGAACCATGTAATAACATGATTGAACAAAAACTGCGCCACTGTATGACCATCTTCATTTAATGTGGGCATCACCTCAGCCCATTTTGTAAAGTAATCGACGGCAACGATAATAAACCCATGCCCCCCGGCCGAGCGAGGCTTACAGGTTGTATAATCAATGCCCCATTTTGCAAAAGGGCCTACGGTCACTACAGGGTGCAGCGGGGCCGGTGGTGCACGCATCTTCAGCTGGTATATCTGGCATGCATGACATGAGCGGGCAGCAAGAATGCAATCCTTGAAAATGGATGGCCAGAAATAGCCAGCGCGAAGGATTTTTTGAGCTGTGGCATATCCGGACATGTGGCCACCACAAGCGCCAGAGTAGCAGTCATTTAGGACTCTCTCAGCTTCCTCAAGGGTAAGACATCAGCGGAGAACGGAGTCAACGCCGAGACGGTACAGGGTGTCCCCTATGATACGATAGGGTTGAGATTGATGGCGGATCCGCCGCCGAGCATCTTTGGATACAGCGGGGCGGAAAGAGGAAGTTTGTAAATAAATGATAATATCCCCGTACCAGGGATCGAGGGTGCTGATCAGAAAAAGAGTTTCATCCGGGATATGATCTTCTGAAAGAGAGGGTGCAGAAGGAGGCGGCAAAGAACAGAGAAACTCAGCGAAGACCAGGGACTTCTTAGACTTGGTAGCAGTAAACTCCAAGTCAAACTCTTGGAGGATTACGATCCATTTTGAGTATTTGCCCCCCAGCAACTGACGTGACAAAATGTACGTCATCGGGTTGCAGTCAGAAATCATGGTCGTGGTGCGCAACAGGATATAATGCCGGAAGCGTTGGACGACACAAACAGCGGCCAATGCCAACTTCTCGATATAAGCATATCGAGTTTCCGTATCTAGGAGGTTGCGGCTGAGATAATATATGACATGTTCATTGCCATCATCATCGTCTTGCACGAGAACCATGCCGATAGTGGTATCGGCGGCAGCCAGATACAGAGTATAATCACGGTGGTAGTTCGGAGGTCGCAATAATGGAGCAGAGACACGGAGGCCCTTGAGTCGCTTGAAAGTCTCCTGAGCGATAGCATCCCAATGGAAGGGTGTGTCTCGCTTCAATAACCGTGTGAAACCCTTATCCACCTCGGCATAGTTCGGAATGAATCGTCTTAAGAAATTTGCTTTACCCTGCAAACTCTACAACTGTTGCAAAGAAGCACGGGGAGGAAGGTTCAAAATAGCTTCGACTTTGAGGGGATCCAGACGGATGCCCTCTCGGGAGACGATAAACCCGAGTAGTCGGCCTGATTCAACGCAAAGGACACATTTATGAGGATTGAGCCTGATACGGTAGTGTCGACAGCGGAGAAAAATTTCGCGAAGATGGGAAGGATGGTCCTGACGCTTGACTGAATGAGCTGGAAGGTCATCCAGGTACGGCTGTACAATGTGACGAATGTCATGAAAGGCATAAGACATTGCACGTTGGAAGGTAGCACCGGCATTCTTTAAACCGAAAGGGAGCTTCTTATAGGCAAAAGTGCCCCAAGGACAGATAAAAGCCATCTTATGTTGATCAGCGGGCGCAATATTGATCTGGTTATATCCAGAAAAACCGTCCATAAACGAGTAGGTTTCGCTTCCCGCACATTCATCAATAAGCTGATCGATGAAAGGTGTGGGGAAGTTCTCCTTAGGACAGGCGCGATTAATGTCACGATAATCAACACAGACTCGAATAGTACCTTGCTTTTTGTTCACAGGGACTATATTAGAAACCCAATCCGTGAGTGGAATGGGGTAAATGAAACCAGCCTTGAGAAGCTTTTCGACTTCTCCTTTAATGGCTGCAGCCTTTCGGGGGTGCACGGGGTGTAGGTATTGACGAACAGGCTTAGCACCTGGATATGTAGGTATCTCGTGCACCACTATGCTAGGGTCGATGCCGGGCATCTCTTCATAGGACCAAGCGAAGACATCACGAAATTCGCGGAATAGATTGGTGTAAATTTGAACTTCCTCTGGAGTGCAAGTGACTCCAATATGAATATGCTCGACAATCCCTGGTTCCACAGAGATGTCGATAGGTTGGGTTTGCGTAATGTCTCCCATATTTCCCTCAGAAGACACTTGGTAAATCTGAATAGGTGCTTGAAGGGGCTGGAATGGGATACACGAAGCAAACCGTTCGAGACATGCGATCATTTCCTGATGGGCAGGGAGAAATGAGGAACGGTGGTGATGATCTGACCAAGGGGGCTCCTCAAGAGACATGGTCTCTATGATGGCTTCATCGAAAGGAAATATTTCCTTTAATGGATCCGAAATAGCATCATCTCCAAGCCAAGGGAAATGAACATATGAGTCGGGAACACCGCTCGGAAGAGCAGGTTTGGGAGGGGGAGCCGATGCAGCAACGATTTCGACGTAGTTGAGCTCGGCAGGACGCAATGGCATCATATCGCCCTAGGATTCTATCTGATTGGCAGGAGGAAGGACCCACGGATCAGAACGCACAGAAATCATGTTAATAGGGGCGAGATTCGGAGGTGGAAGTGGAAATACACCCATTAGGGAGGGATCCTTAAAGAGCCCAGCTCCCACACTCTCGAATGATTTGGAGGTATGCTCCACGAAAGGCACATTGCCTTCAGAAGAGGAGGAAAAGAAGGACAGCTGGTCCACCGTGACAATCTTCCCCTGATGGGGGAAACAAATGACACGGAAAAGGGAGGAGGCCACGGCTTGCATGGCGTATGTCCAGCTATGTCCGAGGAGGAGGTTGTAGGTAAGATTAGCGTCGACAACTTCGACCTCCACTTCTACCGTCTTCCCTTCCAAGGAGATGGGCAAGCGTTGGATGATACCGTAAGGACGGGACTCTCTTCCATCAAAGGCTTCTAACGTCCTAGGAGACTGGCTCAATGTTGGAGACCCAATAGCTTTCCAGCAAGCAACAGACATGATGCAGGTTGAGGCACCTTCATCAATGACTATACGATGAATCGTTTTACCATTGATGATGACCTGTATAAGGAAAGCGATTTGGTGAGGCAGTCTCGGCGTATACCCCTCGAGATCAAAAGAAATCAAATCCGAGTCAGACGGGTCTATGCCACCGATGGCCGATAGCAAGGACTTCCTCTGGGAGGGGCAGCTCTAGAGGACTTCTAAAGCGGACATAGCAGACGGAGCCTGAGCTAAGTCCTCAACGATGCTGTAGTGTTGGGCAGCACGAGCATTAGGATTGTAAGAAGACTTCCGGAGTACACCTTTTGGAGGGGGTCGGATAGTCGTCTCAGTGCTAGGTCTTTCGATGTGGAGTGGACCAGGACTAGACGGGGGAGCGCTGGAGGGGACCTCCGGCTCTTTTCCGGCATGAGATGGATATTCTTTCGCTCGAGTAGTGACATAGATGGGAATCATCCCAACCATAAAGACTTGAGAGGCGAATGAAGAAGAGGGTTGCGATGGATCTGCCACCATTTGAGTTTTCTGTGAAGGAAAAGGTTCTTTAAGCACAGCAAGAGTCCCAGGAGCACCTTTCAATAATCGACTAACTTCAGACCGCCTAGGGCAGTCTTTAGTGTAGTGATCCTCATCACAGATAAGACAAGGATACTTAGGTTTACGTTTGGCTCCTTCCTCGGGTGGAGGTTTAGGGGAGTCCTGTTTGGGCTGTTCAGATTTATTTTTGGCTTCCCCTTTCTTTTTCCCTTTCGAGGATTTATCTGCCGTGGTTGACTGAACGGCGTTAACCTCGGAGGTACTTCCAGAATTAGATGGACCCTGAGAAGTGTTTCCATTAGAAGCATTCTGTTTTTATTTCCCAGGGTTCGCGGATGACTTCTTTGAAGACGCGTTTACAGAGCCAATAACTCCGTCAACAGATGGTTTTGGTGGAGCTTTGGATGTTCCAGGTCTTGGGGCGTCTGGCAAATAATCATATAAAGTACCTGACTCAGAGTATACTAAGTCGAGGTACTGAGCACGCGCGATAGCTTGCTCTTCAGTTACACAAGCTCCCATGGCGATGTCTCGCGCGATTGCAGGGACAAAGGAAGTCGTGAACCAATAGGTCAGGAGTTGATCAGGAATCCAAAATTTGATCAAGCGACGACGCCGTCTCCATTCATGTATATGATCGGATATATGCGTAGTCGTGTCCTGTTTAAGAGACGTAAGGAGATGTGTCCCCGTCTCATACTGAATGGGTAACTGAAAATGAGTTAAGAATGCCATAGCCAGCGAGTTGAAATCTTGAAATGTTCTGCGATTCAACTCAATATACCACTTGGCGGCTGAGCCGGTGAGAGTTCTTTGGAAGAGGCAGAGCCGGATGGAGTCATCAAGCCATGTTGGATGAGCACCAAAGGTGATAGTTCATGACATGGGCTTGAGGGTCCTCACCAGCTTTGCCATCGAATTTCGGGCAATCACCGGGTATCTTAGTTGGAACTGGTGGCCAATATGGATTATGAAGAATGGGGTCATTTGTCAACTTGGACACATCTGGGAGTTCCAACGTCACTAAGGAAGGTAACTGAGGATTAAAGGACATTTGTGGCTGTGGAAGAGAGGTAGTACCAGGGTTCCAACCAGGTGGTGGTTTCCCCCATGGACTTTGTCCGGATGGGCCTGGCCCATAAGGGTTCTACCCATAGGGATTTTGCCCATAGGAGTTCTGTCCATAAGGATTTTGTCCATATGGATTCTGTCCATAAGGATTTTGTCCATATGGATTATGTCCATAAGGATACAGTTGACCCTGGGTCTGCCCTCCAGCACCCCATGGATTAGCAACTTGACCGGCAGGTGCAACATACTGTTGCTGATAATTCTGGTAAGGAGTGACCTGCATTCGTTGATAATTTTGATAAGGGGTAAATTGAGTTTGCCCCTGGGGTTGCTGGTAGCCATACAATGGCTGAGCTCCATACTGAGCCTGGTAAGAAGGTTGCGCTTGGTAGGAAGGTTGGGGTTGTGGCCCACCTAGCATTTGATAACCAATTTGAGTCTGGGGCCCAGAAGGATGTCCTTGAACAGGTTGAGCTGGGACCATCTGGCCGGAAGGTTGGCCTGGTTGGGTTTGGGACGGACCCATTTGCCCAGAAGGATGAGCTTGTTGGGTACCAGGTTGTCCTTGAGCAACCGAGGGTTGTCCTTGCGGAACAGATGGTTGAGCGGGCTGGACGGCCGGTTGACTTTGAGGTTGGCCAGCCTGTCCAAAGGGATGACTAGGCTGGGCAGTGGGTTGGCCTTGCTGTGCAGAAGGTTGACCCGCTTGCCCAGTAGGATGACTAGGCTGAGCAGTGGGTTGGCCCTGTTGTACGTAAGGCTGCCCCCCTTTCCCAGAAGGATACCCCTGTTGGACTGTCGGTTGACCTTGTGGAATATAAGTTTGTCCAGCTTGTCCAGAGGGATAACCCTGCTGGATACCAGGTTGGCCTTGTTGGATGTAAGGTTGTCCTGGTTGTCCAGATGGGTAACCTTGCTGGATACCAGGTTGCCCCGGGTAACCAGAAGGTTGGGTCAGATAAGTAAAAGATGGACCACCAGCGGCCAAAGGTTGTCCCTGATAGGGTTGTCCTTGTAGGCCCCCAGGTTGTCCTGGGTAACACTGGCCATAATATTGCTGCCCTTGAGGGGTTTGCACATAAGATGGATGGCCTTGGTTAGGCGGTCCTTGAGGCTGTGCAGGCCTTACTTGGCCCCCATGGAAAGTGGTGGCGTTCCAAGTAACAGATAATGGTACCGAAACCTCAACGATAGGTTGAGTACGCAAGGGTTGAGAAAGCTGAAGGTATTGACCAGCAGAATCGTAATAATAGAATGGATCTTGCGCATTCGGATCCTGAATAGCTTGTCCATAGGCATAATATGGCCCCCCTCCTGGGACGGGACCAGAAGAGGGTGGTGCACTTTGTGCAGGGTGGATAACTTTAGGTGTGTGTGCTGGTTGGCCGCTACTCACTTGACCGTGAGGGGGACCAGCACCAGTGTTCAAAGCTGAAGACGCTGTAACAGCACTAACAACCGGAGTTGAATGTGCAACACAAACGGTTGGATTTGTCGGAACTGAAGTGACAGGTGTAGTGTGCAATTGTGAAACAAAAGATCCCATGGTGGGAGTGATATGGGGGTCCCACATAGTCGAAGCAGGGATCCTGGCACTTACCCTATCCCTCAACAACTGGTAGCGTGGGGGAAGCGGAGAAGTAGCTGGGATGGGAGTGTCGATATTTGACAACACAGGTGTCTCGCTCACTCTAGGAGATGTCTCATCCATGTGAGAGGTAGACATTGGAGACGAAACACCAGGGGGGGTAACAGGAATATCGTCCTCGTCAAGCTCCCAGATGGGGTTCCAATCAACTTCGTAATCTTCTTCGCTCGGGGCACGAGAGTTGATCGGTTGGATACTCGGGATAACAGGGAGAGTATCACCCACAACCGGTACCTCAGGAGCAGCGGAAGACGGAGACCCTTGATCACTCGGAACGGGAGTCGATGGCTCAGCCAGGATGATAAACTTCAAACAGGACCTAAGGGAATCTAACGATAAAGGACCCTACTCAAACTAACGCACACAAGATCTAACCAGGTAATGTTAATCATGGCCAAATAAATTTTAAGACGCATAGACACAACTTGACCTTTTCATGTTTTAAGAGTCGAGAAAAGGACAAAAAGGTGACTCTAGTCGCCTTCGAATGTTTTGTGAGCTCAAAGTGACAAACTGCTCAAGTGAGCCTTTTCTTTTAAGGAGTCTGAAAAGGATCAAAAGTGACTACTCTGGAGAGACTAGGCAAAGGGTTTACCAAACAAATCCGTAAAACTGCATATACACCTTGGTAGTCGTATGAAAACCAAGGACTTCCCATACAGCAGTCAATCTTCCCAAATGCTGTGTTCGGTGCGTTACGGCTTGTAAGGCGGCAGACACGGCTTCCTGTGGATAAAGGATGATAACCTAGTGGGGTCTCCCCTATATACGCGACGGTACGTGGGAGCTCAAGTCCGTGCTAGACCACTATCGAGTCACAAAAGGAGGAATCACCCAACCGTAGTGTGAAACAACAGTGACTAGGTTTAACGACATCGGAGCACGTCTCTAGCCTACACCTCTAATCAGTGAGCGTTATGTTCCAATGCGTTTTTAATTTCATTCAGTTCATTTTATGGTTGATCTTTAGTTAAGTTTCAATTTCCAGTTCCTACCGTATGTAATCTCTCACAATTCCCTAAATGCAAACTATATGCCAAAGAATATCATTTCGTTCGATGAATACTAACTACGAGAGAGTTGAGAATTTTTCAAACAAAATGACCACAAACAATCAAGAACCACTCTAATGCATCTAATGACAAATAAACGAAACTTTTCTTTGTTTTAAATCGCTTAATCAATGAAAAGCTTCTAATTTCAATTAACTAATGCAACACAAAAGAGATTATTCGTTTTCTTTTCAATGGCAAAGTGCACTAAACAAATTTTGAGAGATAGTAACACCGAGCAAAAAGACCAATTTCACTCAATGAGCACACAATCGAATCCCCAAAACACCAAAACAGTCCTTCAAACCAAGAAGAAAACACAAAGACCTCTACGGGCTATGTAATCCAAGCCTAAACGAAGTCAAGCGAAATCCAAGCGGAAAAGGAGCAAATCACTTAAATACCAACAAAAGGCTTTGACAACTACTGAGCAAGCGCAAAAAGTAATCACAAAGTCGACTAGACGATCTAAGAACCCAAGACTCCTACGGAAGGTTCGACGCACAAAGCCACTAGATGCCCTAGGGCTAAAATGTGAAATCGACAGAAAAAGGCAAACACCCGAAGGATGAAGGTCTAAAACCAGTCAAACAAGGATCAAACACACTCCAGTAATTGAAAAAGATGCAGCAAAATACAAATCCAAGCTCAGAGGGCTTGAAGACAAGCGAACTGGAAAAGTTGACAGGCCTGGCGCGACTGTCAGGCTGCAACTCGCGCTTTTATGGGATTGGCACGGGTTGTCTTTGAGCAACTTGCACCAATTGGCGCGACTGTAAGGCTAAAAAGCGTGCTAATCGAGTTTGCTAAGTCAAAAACAAAAGCAAGCAACCCAGGGCTTGAAAACAGTATCTAGGCAAACCAGGAAGCAAGAAACAGCAAGAAATCCAACCCAGAAAGCTATCTAAGCGATCAAACAAGAAACCAAAGAGACAAGACTTCCCCAGCGGAGTCGCCAAATTGTTGTGGAGGTAAATCCTCTCTGCGGAAACAGACGATCCCTACTAGCCCAGACCGGGTCTAGCAACAATCATACAATGCTATCACGCAAGTTCCTAATTGCAAATAAAAAGTGGATGGTGAGAACCTACTTGGATTCCAACGCTCGTGTTCGTAGAAGAGATGTCACCCTCGTTCCTTTGCCTCGGCCGGTCACGATCCCCACGATCTCCGTGATTGGACACCTGCACATGCAAATAACAACACGAATACAATCATAAAATCTAGTAAATGCAATTATATATCGGTCAGAAAAGATATAACTCAACATCAAACATAAGGCAATGAGAGTGGA
The DNA here is from genome assembly GCA_031772625.1 of Pinus tabuliformis. Taxonomy (NCBI): domain Eukaryota; kingdom Viridiplantae; phylum Streptophyta; class Pinopsida; order Pinales; family Pinaceae; genus Pinus; species Pinus tabuliformis. The sequence goes on along the minus strand of CM062813.1, from coordinate 527,124,844 downwards.
ACCATAATGATAGTCATCTATTATTAATAAATAACAAAGAAGAATACAACCATTGTTCTGACGTCAAATCCTCCTTTGGCTGGGTAGTCAGCTACACAAGTCTTGCAAATCTTGTTGGGGTGAGGAACAAGCCTCTCTCTCTTTGAGTGACAAGAATCTCCTTACTTAGATTTGGCCTTATGGGTGCAAAGAAGGCTCTTGCAGCTTCAAACTCTCTATCACTATGCTAGAACTAGAACTACTGTAACTAGCTTGCTCAAGGCATAGAGGCAAGATTTTATAGATAGAGAAGAAAGAGATAGGATCAACCACATTATTCATGGGATTGGCTTTATCACTTGGAAACTTCCATGAGAGGTGGCAAACCACTTTCCCTTCTATGGAGATTCGAAGCCAAACCATCCTAGCTCAACATAGATTCAGTTGGTGAATGAGTTGAAGAGAACCTTCGGAAGCTTGTTGGTTAAAAACTTTACTCAATTCGGTTGGCGCGAGTGTGACTCTGGGACAGAGCGCCAACGGCGCGCCCTTTTTAGAGGATTTCCCTCATTGGCGCAGGCAGTGAACTATGGACCCGCGCTAATGCAAAAAGAGTTGTTTTCATGGATATTTTGCAGGAGATGTCTTCAGGGCAAATGAAGCTCATACTTAGAGGAATATGATGCAAGTGGTTTCAGGTCATGTCACTTCTCACAGGTCCCGGAATGAGTCCTCCAGTGTGCAGGTGACGGGTAACAGGGATGGTTACAAACGGTGACAAATTGTTGTGTAACACTCACCAAGTTTTTCATAAGAAAACGCACACTGAACAATATCTTCATACTGACTCCCATCACTATGCAACCCAAAAACTGGGTGTTCTAGACACTCTAGCTACTCGTGCTTTGCGGGTTTCTAATGAGAGTCACTTGGAGGGTGAGAAATTCCATCTTCTTAATGTCTTTGAGAAGAATGACTATAGTAGATCCCAAGGTATTAGAGATTTTTAAAAAGTGAGCAAGGATTTGAAGATTAAGAATGAACCTAAGGAATTTGCTTCAAGTGTTCTGCTTCCCTTTATACAAAGTACTACCAACAATATTTCTTTGGTTCTTAGGAAACACGATGTTATTTCCACCTTCAGACCCTTGAATATGATTCGTAGCTCCCTCAGATAAGTCAAAGACCCATTAATCCTAAGCATGAAAGGGGTGTATTTGATCCCATGTTCCTGTGAGATTCCCTACATTGGAGAAATTGGTCGTTCCATTAATCAAAGAATTCAAGAGCATGTGACTGACATAAAACACTATAGGACTCGCTCCTCAGCTTTGGCTGAGCACACTAAGAAGACAAAGCACCACATTAGTATTGAGGATTCTCAAGTCCTTGCCAAGATTGATCATTTCCATCACCATAAGTTTAGGGAGGCCATTGAGATTGAAAAAAGTTCTAAGTTGCTTAATAGGGATGATGGTTGGAAGATAAGTCATTTTTGGATCCCCTCTCTTTATTCCTAATTTTTCCTTTTCAATTTTTCTCCCTCCATTCCTTCTTGGTTTCCTTTTCTTTTTGTCTCTTCCTCTTGCTTTCTTTGCCCTTTTCTTTTTGTCCTTAATATCATTTGATTGGTCTTCTTTCTTTATATTCATTATTGTTTTATTATTCCTATAATTATTCTATTCAAAGTTATATTTGTATTATTAATAACAAGTTTATGTTTTCACCTCTTTATATTATTTATAATTTATATTACTTATATATTATAACATTATCCGTTAACTTTGTTATAACTATAATAATTATAATTATTTTGTTATAAATTTAATAATAATAAAAAACTATAATCATTCTAATACTATTAATTATTTTGTTTTGGCTTTATCCTCGATCTATTTATTATTTTTTAGTAATTTTTTTGAACTTTTATTTTTAATTTATCTATTTTTATAATTTTTATTTGCAATTATTATGTTGGGTCCCTATAATACTAGTGCTTACCCCATTACTGTTGTAGTTATACCCCTTATTAATATTGTTGTGCCCCTATTGCCCCCATATTGTTATTACTGTGCCCCATAGAATCCCTCTATTGTTATTTTTGTGGCTTTATATTATTATTGTTAGATCGGCTAGATTATATTGTGACTCCTTAGACTCCTATATATAGAAAGGAGGTTTTGTCATTTGAATCATCCAAGAATTGTTCATTCATGTAATGTAAAGGAGGTTGCCCCCTCGAAGAGGCTGAATTCTAAGGCGTTGATCTATCTTTTCTTGAGCTGGTTTCATAACATTTGGTATCAGAGCTTTGGATTCTAGGGTTTCGCTGATCCAAACAAGTCATCGTGGAATTTTCGCTATAACTTTTTTTCTGTGACGTTTCAGAAGTCGCAAGAAAAACCCATTTGAGAAGAAATCGCGCTGAACCTTGGGTCCAAATTTCAGAGCTTTTAGCGCAATATTTGTGGAGATATGATCGGAGGAAGTTTGTCTTTTTGCAAACTCCTGAATTACATTCAAAACAGGTGACCTGGGGAAAATCGTCATAACTTTCTCTCTGGGGATCAGATTGAAATTTCGTAAGAAGGTACAGAAAGAGGATGGACTTTAGTTTCTTGTATACATTTTTTAGATCCAAAGGTCGAAACAGTGACTCGTGGAACGTCGTACAAGTTCGCTCTACTGAACTAGTTTATAATCAAGTCACTGTGGGAGATTTCGCATAACTCTTCCTTGGAGAATCCAATCTGGGTCAGACTTGTGGTATTGGAAATAGGACACAGAGGGCTACTACAGGTCACAAATTCAGAACTAGATGATCGAAAAGTACAGAGATACATCAGAGGCAATATCGAGCTCCTACAAAGTGAAAAAAGGTGTGTAGATTTTCTTAAATTTTTGCTTAAGCTTGGTTTTAAAATTTATTTTGAAGGAATTCAAAGGGCATAATAGAGAATTATTATCGGTAACTGATGCCCCGAAGAAAGAAAATGAAAACACCTAGTAAGGAACCTGAAAGCTCTAGCATGACTCATGAAGAAGAAGAAGAAATGTTATATGATATATCAAAATTACAAGAACAAGTGCAACGAGTGTCACTTGCACAAAAAGCAACAGAATCTAAGATGGATGGTTTAAGGAAAGATGTAGAAGCTAAGATGGATGGTTTAAAGAAAGGTGTAGAAGCTAAGATGGATGGCATGGAAGCTAAGGTGAATGGCATGGACGCTAAAATTGATGGCATGGATGATAAGATGGAAGAATTGAAGATAAATATGAATAAGTTGCTACAAGAAATGGTCACTAAGGGTGAAAGGGTACTAAAGGAAACTCATGATGAGAACTAAAGAAATGTTAATCATGATTCCATAGACTCTAATGTTGGATCGAAGACTCACCATGTTCCAAAAATCGATATGAGGAAGTTTGATGGCAAGGATCCCGCCACATGGATATTACAGATGGAGCAATTCTTCGATCTCAATAATGTGCAAAACACACAAAAGGTACGTATGGCAACTTTATATTTGGAACCAAATCAGTTTGTATGGTATCAATGGCTTTGCTCTCGTAAACAATTTATCACTTGGGCAATTTTTACGGAATAATTGATAGCACATTATGAGGATACAAAAAGCAACACTTTTTTTAGCCAATTGATAAGTCTCAAACAAAAGGGTTCAATAATGGAGCACATTGAGGAGTTCCAAAAATTGAACATAAGGGTAAAAGATATTCCAGAGGAGCATAGGATTTATGTGTTCATAGGGTCTTTAAAGGATAATATCCAACATGATGTTCGCCTTTGGGAACCTGATTCATTAGAAAAGGCATTCAGGTTAGCAAGAAAAATGGAAAGCAAAATTATGGCAACCAGGAAGCATACCACTCACAACTATAAAGACGGAAGTGTTGTTGCCCCTAGTCTTCCACAACCTATAAGGTTGACACCACAACAATTGGAAGAAAAAAGAGAAAAAGGGCTTTGTTACAGTTGTGATAACAAATACACTAAAGGTCATAAGTGTGCTGAGAAGAAATTATTCTACATAGATTGTGAAGAGGAAGAAGAAAATGAGCAAGAAATGGCAAAAGAAGAGGATATACTCCATGAACAAAGCCTAGATGAAGAACAAATAAATCCGACCATATCTTGTAATGCATTGGCAGGAATTACCACTCCTCAAACCATCAAGATAGAAGGACAAATCAAGAAGAAAAAGGTAATAGTGTTGATTGATTCAGGAAGCACCCACAATTTTATTCATTGTAAGGTAGCAAAAGAATTGAATTGCTTCCTATATCCAGCAACAGAGTGTCAAGTGATGATTGCAAATGGAGGAACAATAAATTTCTCTGGAAAGTGCCATAATATCAAGCTATCCATGGGAGAATATGTATTGACTAGCCCAATGCTTTCCATTCCAATGGGAGGTGCTGATGTTGTACTAGGAGTCCAATGGCTACAATCCTTGGGTACAATAGCTTTTAATTTTCAAGAACTTTTCATCAAATTTTCTACGGAAGGAAAGGAAGTTGAATTAAGGGGTATTGCAGGGAAACCAGGAAAGATAATCAGCTCTAATGGTATGACAAAGCTTCTAAAAAAGGAGCAAAGAGGTGTAATTGCACAATTATGTTCACTAGATGTTTCCACATCAAAATCATCTATTTCTCCAGATCTCCAAAAAGTCTTGGACAATCATTCCAAGGTATTTGAGACTCCCAAAGGTCTCCCACCTATGCGTGATCATGATCATGCTATTCATCTGATTCCAGGAAGTGTTCCTCCAAACATCAGGCCGTACAGATATCCCTATGTCCAAAAGAGTGAAATTGAATGTATGGTTGCAGAAATGCTAGAGGCTGGTATAATTCAACCGAGTCAAAGTTCTTTCTCTGCTCCAGTAGTATTGGTGCACAAGAAGGATGGATCATGGCACATGTGTCCGGATTATAAGGAGCTCAACAAGCTCACTATTAAAGATAAGTTCCCCATTCCTGTCATTGATGAATTACTGGATGAATTGCATGGATCAATTTACTTCACCAAGTTGGATCTTCGTTCAGGATATCATCAAATCAGAATGAAGACTGAAGACATTCCGAAAACAGCATTTAGAACTCATGAGGGTCATTATGAATTTTTGGTCATGCCTTTTGGCCTTACCAATGCACCTTCAACATTTCAAGGTTTGATGAATTCAATTTTCAAACCATTCCTTAGAAAATTTGTGTTAGTATTTTTTGATGATATACTAATCTACAGCAAGTCTTGGAAGGATCATGTTGAACATGTTGACAAGGTGCTACAACTATTGGAGGAGAAACAATTATATGCAAAAAGATCCAAATGTTTCTTTGGAGTCCAGGAGGTGGAATATCTGGGTCATATTGTATCTCATGAAGGAGTTAAGGTAGACCCTAGCAAAATTAAAGCCATTAAGGAATGGAAAATCCCCACATCCATAAAGCATCTGCGAGGATTTCTCGGGTTGACAGGGTATTATTGCAAGTTTGTTAAGAATTATGGGAGAATAGCAGCACCTCTAACAACATTATTGAAGAAAGATGCATTTTCATGGACTCCGGAAGCAACAAAGGCCTTTGAACATCTTAAAGAGGCAATGTGCCAAGCACCGGTCTTAGCTACACCGGACTTCACAAAAACCTTTATTGTGGAATGTGATGCTTCAGGAAATGGAATTGGTGTTGTTCTAATGCAAGATGAAAGACCCATTGCTTTTGAAAGTCGTCCAATCAAGGGAAAGTTTTTAAGCAAAGCTATTTATGAGAAGGAAATGTTGGCAATACTCCATGCACTTAAGAAATGGCGACCCTACCTAATGGGAAGACACTTCAAGGTAAAAACGGATCATGATAGCCTTAAATACTTTTTAGAACAAAGATTATCCTCTGAAGAGCAACAAAAGTGGGTCACAAAGATGTTGGGTTATGACTTTGAAATCATCTACAAAAAAGGGAAGCAAAATGTGGTGGCAGATGCACTCTCAAGAAAGGATGAGGATGTGGAAGCATTGTTGTGCGCCATTTCTATTATCCAACCAGATTGGATAAATGAAGCAAGGGAGGAATGGAAGAATGACGAAGAAGTGTGGGCACTTATTCGAAAGTTACAACAAGATTCCAGTATGTCTGATACATTTAGCTGGAAAAATGATTCGTTATGGTACAAAGATCGCTTATACCTCTGTAAGAATTCCCAGCTAAAACAAAATATTCTTATGGAATTGCACACTTCTCCCTTAGGAGGGCACTCAGGATTTTTAAAAACTTACCACAGGGTTAAGAAGGAATTTTTTTGGGATGGCCTTAAATCAGATATTCAAAAGTTTGTGGAGGAATGTTTGGTTTGCCAACAAAATAAAGTTGAAACAATTAAGACACTGGGTCTATTACAACCTTTATCCATTCCAAGCCAACGTTGGGAGGAGGTTTCAATGGATTTTATCACAGGTTTACCCAAGTCTGAGGGAAAGAGTGTCATCATGGTGGTAGTTGATAGACTTACCAAGTATGCACACTTTTGTGCATTATCACATCCATTTAGAGCCAGTACAGTTTCTACTGCATTTATGGAAACAATTCAAAAGCTACATGGAAACCCAAAGATTATTGTAAGTGACAGAGATCCCATTTTCACTGGAAATTTTTGGACAGAATTATTTTCTTGTCTTGGTACTCAGTTAGCTCATAGCTCATCTTATCATCCTCAATCTGATGGGAAAATTGAGATAGTAAACAAATGTTTGGAAGGATATCTTCGTTGCTTTGTATCTGATAAACAGACACAATGGGTCAAATGGTTGCCTCTGGCTGAATGGTGGTATAACACTTCCTTCCATACAACGACAAAAATGACCCCATTTATGGCACTTTATGGGTATCAACCACCATCCATCACATCATATTTAAGAGAAAATTCTAAGGTTCAGGCAGTGGAACATCACATCGAACATCAACAACAAGTCCTCCAACTCTTAAAGGATAACCTCGTGTTGGCAGAGAATAGAATGAAACAACAAGCAGATCAACATCGCAGTGAAAGAAGTTTTGATGTAGGTGATTGGGTATTCCTACGGCTACAACCATATAAGCAAATGTCCCTCAAGCAAGCTAAGAAGGATAATAAATTATCACCAAAGTATTATGGTCCGTACAAGGTGTTGCAAAAGATTGGTACTATGGCATACAAATTGGAGCTTCCTGCAGCTTCTCGATTGCACCCAGTTTTCCATGTTTCATGTTTAAAGAAGGTTATAGGCGACAAGCTCCCAGTTCAAACAATATTGCCAGAACTTGACGAGGAAGGAAAAATTATATTGGAACCAGAAGCAGTCACAGAAACAAGAACTCGACAGCTACGAAATCGATCAATTTCAGAGTATCTTTTCAAGTGGAAGAACTTATCCGCTGAAGATTCCACATGGGAGGATGAGAATTTTATGCAGAAGTATCCAGAACTACTCAAGCGTTGAGGACAACACTTTTTTGAAGGAGAGGGGCATGTTGGGTCCCTATAATACTAGTGCTTACCCCATTACTATTGTAGTTATACCCCTTATTAATATTGTTGTGCCCCTATTGCCCCCATATTGTTATTACTGTGCCCCATAGAATCCCTCTATTGTTATTTTTGTGGCTTTATATTATTATTGTTAGGTCGGCTGGATTATATTGTGACTCCTTAGACTCCTATATATAGAAAGGAGGTTTTTTCATTTGAATCATCCAAGAATTGTTCATTCATGTAATGTAAAGGAGGTTGCCCCCTCGAAGACGCTGAATTCTAAGGCGTTGATCTATCTTTTCTATCTTTTCTATCTTTTCTTGAGCTGGTTTCATAACATATTATTATTTTATTATTGTTATTTATTTTATTGTTTCGCTCTAAACGTTCATGTTTGAATATCATTGAAAAACAAAAATAAAAATGTTAATAAAATATTAATAAAAATAAAGACAAATAAGTAAATATACATAAATAAAATTTGACGGTTAGGATTTAGCTATTGCATCTCTACTATTTATTAGTTCTCTCATTCAATCTATCCATCCATGTCCTAATGATGAACCACAATAAATGGTTTGAAACGCATCGACAGTAAATTTGATATGTAATTTCTCTTGAAAGTAATTTTATAAATCATGAATCACGGAAACCTGCCTTCTGAGACTTTAATTTTTTTTTTAAGATTTTGTTTTTTTTTTTTTAATTTGTTTGTAAATTGTAATTTTATTTGCTTTTATTTTTTATCTTTTTAATTATAATTGTTTATATTTATTTTTAAATTTTAACTAATGTTTTATTTCTGAAACTATTTGTTTCCTTTAATTTTTTATAATTGTTTTTTTTAATAAAATTTTATTTTAACATGATTATAATGGTTTTATTTTATATTTTTTTTGTTAATTTTTTTAACTATTTTTCCTAATTTTTTATTTTAAATGTTTTTTCTTTCCCCAAATTATTTTTGCTTTAAATTTTATGTGAATCATTAATTTTGGAAAAAAAACCTTTAAATGTCATCATTTTTTGACATAAAATTCATAAAAATTTCAAAATAATTGTTATTTTTTCAACATTTTTATTCAATTTTTTTCATAAAAATCATTTATTTAACATGTTATTTTTCGTGAAAAGGTCCCGAAATATGTATTTTTTAATTATATCTATATGAAAATGTGTATTTTTTATCAAATTTTTAAAAAAAATGGTGACAATCATTTTATGTTTATTGAGGTATTAATTAAGGATATATAAATATATTAAAAAAAACTCTAACTTCAAAATATTACTTTTATTATTTTTTTTACTTTGCAAAAAAAACATTAAATAAAAAAAACATTGCCAAAAAAAAAAGTCAAAGCTGAAAAATCCTAAAAAAGCAATCATCTCTGGACAAAAAAAACAACAATAAGACAACTTAAAAAATGGTTAAATAACCTACATTTAAAAAAAAAAAATGTGCATACTTAGGACATAAGAAAATTTAGTGTCAAAAATATGCCCCCGAGATTAATTAAAAAAAAAATAATTGATGATGCATCAATGCTTTTCAAATTGTCATGAAAATAACCAACATTTCAAAAAATTATTCATACTTAATACATAAGAAAATTTGAAGTGCCAAAAATAAACCCAAAAAAGGGGTTGACATTGCATTCATATTTTTCAAAATTGGCACAAAAATCACTAACATTTAAAAAAATGGTATATACTTAATACATAAGAAAATTTAAAGTGTCAAAAATATGCTCCAAAAAATAGGTGTATTCTGAATCAACACTTTTCAAAATCGGATGTTTTTTGCAACATCTAAAAAAGTGAAAATTTGATAAAGTTCTTGTTTTATCGGTAACTATGTCATAGTTGAACAATTAGTTTGGACCAAGTTATTCAAGGCTCCAAAAATTAAATTCAAAAAGAATGGTATATTATAATATTAATAAGATCACTAAAACTTAGGTAGTCACTTTCAACAAGGGTAACTTTTAATGTTTAGTCTCGTTTTGGGGACTTGCTTGAATCTTAAAGAGTGATGAGCCTAAAAAATAAAATGAGTAACAAATTTTTACACATGTAAAGGTCAATGAAAAATGACTTTGAACTCGAAGGTGCGTAATTGATATTTTGATTTAGGTGATAATAAACATTGGTTTGTTTCCTTTGTGGATGATAGGTCCTCAATTGAAACCTTTGTTTTAGGCAATGGTAGATCCCATGTGGTGGAAGGTCATGGGGACATAAGACAATTAAGTTCACAAGCAGTAAGAAGTTCATTAAAAAAAAAATATGTTCTTTACATTATTAGTTTAAGTAGAAACTAGTTTACTATCAATCAAACTATATAACAAATTCTACATAGTAAAGTATTGTTACAAACAAGCAAAACCCTAGTGAAGGACAAGAGTAGGAAAGTTATTCCTTTAGGAGCAAAGGAGAATGGGTTGTACAAGATTCAAAGCATGATTGTAATTGATGCGTAAGTGTTGGAAGCCAATGTAACTTGTAGGGACCCTCCCTTTTCTTTTCTTTTTCTTCTTTTTCTTTTTTTATTTTATTTTCTTTTTTTATTTAAAAATATAGTGTAGATAAATTGTGTTGACACCTAATCATAGGGATTGGGTCAACAACTATAATTAGTGTAAATAAATAATAGAGAAAATGGAGAGTCATCGGGAGATGAACTGAACAATCACTCCCTCTTGTATATAATAATGAACAACCTGAATGAATAATACGATTACATTTGAGGAGTTACCTCCTAGTTTGACATGGTATCAGAGCCAGCGCCATTTTTGGCTTCCCTCTCTGCTTTGTAACTCCTCTCTCGCAATTGTTGCCCCTCTCTGGCAACTGCTGCAGACTTTCGGCTGGTTATGTGAGGCAACTGCTCCACAAGCACAGTTGAGGTATCACTCTTTTGGTTTCATAGTGTTAAACACGGATGCAATGAATGAAATTCTCTTATGACTGTGTATCGGCATTCTGGACCCTAATCGGGTATTTTTCTTTGTTCATACATTTTATTATAAATCATAGTCAATTAGTGTTGAGCGTTAATACTGAGTTTTAGCGCTAAACCTTTTCTTAAGTGTCTTTATTAAAATATGAATTAAGCATGTGGGTAGTATTCGGCAAGTGGTAATCGATATCTCGCGCGCCCTAAAGGTTGGAAATGGTATTCGTAAATTTCACGCGATTAACCTTAGCAGGCGACACGTAGCACGAGAAAACCACTTTTCTCACGCGCTCTTGATTTGTTATGCATCGTGCAAGATTTCACACGAGATTACATGATAGTCGTTGGATCAAGAGGGATTGATCGATGGTGGAGATTGGCCAAGCTAGTTGACGAGCGGGTGATGCAATAGTCGTTCAATTAGACGAGTCATATCTAACGGTGATCGTGTTGGAAGATGCATGTGAGTTAATTTAAATTTCGGACGCAATAAGGTTATGAACTGGGGTTTTAATTCCTTTTGGTTCCGTTCTGAGATTGCGCGACAACCGTTCGATTGAACGGGTCCCATCGACAGTGCAGATCGTCTGGGCTAGTTGGTGAGCGAACAACGCGATATCCATCGGATCTGGAGATGTGAGATCAATGGCGCGAATTGAAGCTCTTAATAAAAGGAGAAGTCGACGAGGGACTGACAGTGATTGGTTAGATAAGCGGGACCCTTAAGGGGAAAATCCACGTACAGAACTGCATTTAAGCGCAGCTGATTGGTTACAAAGTTAACCAGTAGTTGAATTACATACTACCACCTCATTTTCGTCAACCTCCTGCATCATTTTTTTACCAGCATAAAAGCAATTTTTTTTACACAGTACATTTTTAAAATTCACTCATTGATATCTATTGTGGGAGTGGTTATCACTGAGAAGGAGAACTATCCAGAATGGTCGCAGAAAATCAAACACACTCTAATTTATAATGAGTTGTGGAAAGGAGTGTGTGTTGGAGACGGAGACAAAGAGCCAGAACAACCTACCTCAAACAAGGAATTCGCCATATGGAAAAATAAGAACAGCAAGGCTTATGCATTAATTGCAGCATCAGTAAATGAAGAGGTGAGTCACCATATTTCTCCATTTTCAAATGATTTCGAAGCCTTACAAAAACTGAAGGAACTCTATGACTCACACTCTGCACTTGAAGCTGTTCAACTCATGATTAAATTGTTCACCCTTGAATTACAAAATGATGATCCTCTTGCTCTTGCATCAGAAGTAAAATCTATTATGCATGATATCAAAGTCACTAATGTTGAACTAGACATTCCTCTTATAGCTTTTCTCAAGGCACTTTATCCCACTTACTCAAATTATCTTGAGTCATTGCAAACAAATAGAAACCTCAAATATATTACCTTTGACTCCCTTGTGAAAAAAATTGTTGAAAGAGAGAAAGCTTTTGGGAAGTAGACAACTCCTTAGTCTTCTGAACAGGTAGTGTGCCTTGCACATAGAGAGAAAAATCTTTCTCAAGATTCTTCGAGAGGAAGAGGTGGTTGAAAAGGAAGAGAAAGAAATTTCGGAGGCAAGGGGGCAGACACTCTCAAGGAGAAAAGTCATATTTTCACTACATACATTGCAAAAGAGATGGATCACATGATGCATCCACATGCAAGTTACCTTGGGACAGAATTGAGCACGAAAGAAACCAACCCAAAGGTAAACCTAATGACAAAGAGAAAGGTATATCACCTGAATCCGCTCACTATGTTGTGGCACACTATAATATTGGAGTAAATGAAGACTTACTTAATGCTTCACTTGCTTCTTGGAAAAATGATTGGTTGCTTGATACATGAGCAACTTGCCACATGACTTTTAGAAGAGATTTTTTTGAAGAATTTACTGACAATGTTGATGGAGAAGTATACTTTGCAGACAAATCAGAACTCAAGTCATCAGGGCTTGGTACAATTAGGCTTAAATTGCCTGGTCTTCTAGACTTTCTTCTACATCATGTTTTATATCTCCCACGGTTTAGGAAAAAGTTATTGTCCTTGGTCCACATCCGCCAGCAAGGACACTCCATTCATATGTTTGATGGCAAACTTGAGGTGAGAAAAGCATCAGACCACTCACTTGTCATGATGGGGATAGAAGAAGAAAGGTTTCTCAAGCTGCATAGTACCTCTGCTCGTGCAAAAAATTTCTCATACAATTCTCATTATGAAGAAGGTACATTTCCATCAAGTTTATTATGGCATGCTAGATTTGGACACTTGAACTATGACAGCCTCCGCTTGTTCAAGAAAAATGGTGTTACTAGTTTTCCTACAATTCCTAGGAAACTTAAGCAATTTGATGCTTTCATTCTAGGAAAGTATAGAAAATAGAGTTTTCATGATTCACATTCCAGAGCACATAGAAAACTTGAACTCATTCATTCAGATTTATGTGGTCCAATGCTTGTTCCTTCTACAAATGGAAATAAATATATGATGACATTTATTGATGACTACACCAGAATGTGTTGGGTTTATTTATTGAAGAACAAATTTGATGTTTTTCAAACATTCAATAACTTTCATACATGGATTGAAAATGATGCACAATCTCATATTGGCTCTATTTGCACTGATAATTGAAAAGAATACACTTCAAATGAATTTGAAAACTATCTTCGCCAACATGGGATCAAACAACTGCGCCTTAGAATCCCCAACAAAATGGAGTGGTTGAAAGAATGAATAGGACAATCTTAAATATGGTGCGCTCCATGATGTTTTTCAAAAATGTAAAAATGATGTTTTGGGCTGCTGCAGTTCTATGTGTTGTATATATAAAGAATAGATGTCCATCTAATTCTATTAGAAACAAGACTCCTTATGAAATGTGGTATGGGCACATTCCCTCTAAAAAGCATCTCAGGGTCTTTGGTTCCACATGTTATGCCTGGATACCAAAGGTACATAGAAACAAACTTAGTGCAAGAATTCGTAAGTGTATCTTCCTAGGGTATTCAAACACCTCCAAAGCATACTGTCTCTATGATGAAGTCTATAAAAGGTTTGTTGTATCTAGAGATGTAATCTTTCTTGAATCATCCAAAACTAATCATGTTGTGCAGTGCAACTTGATCGCTTGGATAGATTCAAAAATGCACAATCATTTCAAGAATTTGATAATCAAATTCCAAATCTTGAAAGGGGGATTCCTATACTAGATCAACCTGTGGAATCTTCTTCTGAAGAACTCTCTCCCTTGCATGAAACTCCAACAATGGATGATACTTTGAGTGATGTGATTGACAGAAATGGGAGAGTCAATCTTGATTCAGTCCCAACTCAATCAACGGAGCAGCCTGGACCATCTCAGAAGGGTCCCCCAAAGTGGCTAACAAAGACACTTGAAAGTGTTCATCCTGATGAGGTTGGAAAGACAGGAACTAGAAATTCACCTCGACAAAATGGAGGTGATGTAGATGACTTTGATTCACCTGTTGATATGGATGTTTCTTATGATTGTGAATTGAATTTGTCTACAGATTTTGAACCAACTTCCTTCAAAGAAGGTGCTTCTCATGATGAATGGAAAGAAGCAATGAAAAAGGAATATGATGCCTTGATAAAGAATGGCACTTGGAAGTTGGTTGATCATCCATTGGGAACCAAACCAATTGGTTGCAAGTGGATCTACAAGAACAAGTGTAAAGTTGATGGCTCACTTGACAAACACAAAGCCAGGCTTGTGGCAAAAGGTTTTGCATAGTAGGAAGGGGTTGATTATGATGATACTTTTCCCCCCACAGCAAAATGGGCTACCATCCAGACACTCTTTGCCCTAGCAGCTCAGAACGGTTGGAAAGTCCATCAAATGGATGTAAAAACTATGTTCTTGAATGGAGATATAAAAGAGAATGTTTTTATGACCCAGCCTGAAGGATTTTTTGTAAAAGGACATGAACATAAAGTATACAAACTTGTGAAATCCTTGTATGGCCTCAAACAAGCACCGCGAGCCTAGTATGAAAAACTAACTGAGCATCTTTTGAAACTCAATTTCAAACATTATGATCTTGATGATGCAACTTTGTTTGTTAAGAAGGTTAGCAAAAAACTTGTATACCTTGTGGTATATGTAGATGATCTTTTGATGATAGGGAACAATGAGAGCTACATTGCATCCATAAAGAAGGAATTGAGGAAAGTTTTTGAAATGACTGATTTGGTCTATGTTCATTACTATCTTGGTATTGAAGTAACTCAACATCGGAAGTCCATATTCCTTTCTCAAAAGAAGTACATTGGAGATCTGTTGAACAGGTTTGGCATGATTGAATGCAATCCTCTGACTGCTCCAATGGAACAAAACTTAAATCTCACATCTATTGAAGGAAAATAATTTGAAGATGCAACAAAGTATAGATAGCTTGTAGGAAGTCTTAACTACCTAACTACTACCAGACCAGACATTTCGTTTGTTGTTGGAATCCTCTCCAGGTTTATGCAAAAGCCTTGTGAGGGATATTGGTCTGCTGCAAAAAGAGTTCTAAAGTACTTGAAGGGAACTCAAGACTTTGGAATCAAGTATACACAGTTGGGCGACTTTAGCTTGATTGGATACTCTGATTCAGACTTCGATGGAGACTAGGAAACTGGGGTATCTACTTCGGGTTATGCTATGAGTCTTGGATCAGGATTTGTCTCCTGGAGATCATGCAAACAATTAGTTCCAGCAGATTCCACAACAGAGGTAGAATATGTGGCAGCAACTGAGGCAACAAAAGAAATTGTGTGGCTCAGGAAAATTCTGGAAGATTTGAAGGTAAAACAAGTACAATCGACTCCACTCATGATTGAAAATACCTCGGCAATAAAGTTGGCCAAGAACCCAAAGTTCCATGATCGAATGAAGCACATCAATACAAAATATCATCTGATTCGACATCATGTTGAGGCCAAAATCCATCTTCGTCGTTGTTCCACTAATAAGCAGATTGCATACATCTTCACCAAAGCACTTGGAAGAGAAAAACTTGAAAGATTCAGAACGATGCTTGGACTCACCAACATCCCTTCAGATTAGGGGGGGGGGGGGATATTGACACCTAATCATAGGGATTGGGTGAACAACTGTAATTAGTGTAAATAAATAATAGAGAAAATGGAGAGTCATCGAGAGATGAACTGAACAGTCACTCCCTCTTGTATATAATAATGAACAACCTGAATGAATGATATGATTACATTTGAGGAGTTACGTCCTGGTCTGACAAATTGGAATACAACCATAAACAGATAAACATTGGGAACTCTAAGATACTAAAGCATTTACATCAAACATTCATGAATTACAATACATTCTGCATATACTCTTATTTACATTTTATTTACTATAGGCACAACAAAATCATATAATAGAACATCATTAAACCAGTATCGTTCCCCCGAAGAGGAGATTTGATCTTGGCATCACCGCTATTTGCACTCCCTTACTATTGTCCACCTCCAATTGTGAATGTTGATGTGCTCTAACTAAATGTAGTGACCCATCGATTGACCCCCCAACCTACTCCTTGGGTACTCTCCTTCCCCACAAACCCTCGAGTTGCAATGGGGTTGTACAATAGAGGAAGTGTGCTAGTTGATAGTGTGAGCACTCATTCGCTCAAGAGTCCCCTCTCTAAATTCCTTTACCTCACCAAACTCAACTATAGCTCGTAGCCACTCACAATGACATAATCTCATCCATCTAACAATAAGGTAAGCAAAAGTATCTTCTCCCATTGTTTGCCCATTCTTTTATAATATTCTTCATAGGTTACACTTGGCACTTCATGCGTATTTAATTATTTTTATCAATCCAAAAGTTTGATTATTCACCCATCCATGTGTTGCCCCTCACCAAGGCTCTCCAACATTATCTACTTAAATTTAATGCAAAAATAATATTTTTTTCTCACCCCAACAAGGCTCCCTATTTCTTCTCCTAGTTGTTTCTTGATCCCCTTTTTTCTATTCCTTAATTTGTGTTCATTACTGAAGTCAACTAATTAGTCTCAAATTTTGTCTCCTAACAACCCCCTAACTTAACTCACTTTGTCTCTTAGATTGATATTATTATGATGGCTCTTGCCACATGGAGATTCTCTACATTTCTCATATTTTAATTTATTAATCTTTATTTTAATTCACCACCATATTCTCTCAATGAATTTTTAGGAATATTTTTTATAATTAAATCTATGTCCCTCTTCCCTGCCTTTTACCTAATTAAATTACTTATGTACATTATCTACCTAATATTTTCCAACATGGGCAGGGTAGAGTTCTCAAGGTACAAAATTTGTACTTCCTCTTATTCTCCCTTTACCCGGAGTTTTATTCTTGATTTAATTGCCTTGGTTCTAACCTATTTACCACTCGATGTGAATAATAGGATTTTCATATCTTGATTATGTTTAGTAGTTTCTTTTCGATGCCAAGGGTGTCAATTTGATTATTGCCTTCAAGAAATTCCTTTTGAATTTCCAAGGGTGCCAAGCCTAATAGTTTCTTCTTGATGCTAAGGTTGCCAAGTCAATCATATCCTTCAATATATTCCCTTGAAGTCCCAAGGGTGTCACGTTGCTTGCCCTTCAAGCATCCAGTGACTACAAGGGAAGAACCTAGGTGCAACGACAGAGACCGCTATCATCTCTCATGTTTCCCCCTATAGTGAGATTAATGGTGTTGGGTATCAAGGAGTGTGTCTTGACGCATGCCCCCCAGTGAAATCCTCGTGAGTGACTAAATTTGGGACCTTCCCCTACAGAATCATGATCTTCAAGGCGAAGGTGTCCCAACCCTTCCATCCCAAGTCACAATGGGAGTGCTAGCGAGTGAAATTAGAGACATTGCCCCACTCCTCCCATGTAGTTTCATCCATTTGTACAACCCCATCACCTATGTGTGAGTCATTTGGCCAAGAAACTAACACGTGCCTACAGCCACTAACATATCAATAGAATTTATGTAACAAACAAGGTTTGTATACGCAATAATAATCTTCACAATACTTCGAAGACAAAGACATTCATTGTAGGACAAGTAATTGTATATTAAATATTATATAAAAGAATTATTGAGATGATTTCAATGAGGATGAGGGTCTACTTATATACCCTAGGCAGATACCTCTTCACCAATTGTCATGTCCTTAAGGACATACCTCTTCATTAACTAATTACTAGTTAATTAATCATTAATAATTATTATTATTATTAAATAACATTGTCTTCATCTTCAAAAATCTTTGTACTCAAAGCTTACTAATGAAAGGGCTTGATCTCTTTTCTCGTTTTAAATATATTCTTGTCTCAGAACTTTCATCTTCGTTGATACAAGACGATATGATCCTCTGAGTGATAAACAAAATCGTTGAACTGAGAATAGATATGATCATCCTAGATTAATCTTATGTGGAATCTTCCGATCACTGGAAACTTGTAATGAAATGTTATCATAGGACTAGATTCTACAAACTTCACTATTCCTTGGAACATAAATCTATTGTTTCCATTATGAATGGTTCAAATATGTAGATTGACTTAGTCGTCTTCTCTTGTGATTCAGATGTCGATAAGGAGTTCTTCTGGTTGGAGTTTCTCTTATTATGTGTGTGTTAATTCCCTGATTTATTTAAGAAAATATTATCCAGTACTGGTGTTGTTGAATTGGTTACAAAATATTCACTTGGAATTTCCATCGTCTGAACTGCAACATCTAAATATGTTTTTCCTTCAATTGGTTTGTCATTTTCATGACCTGTGATATTGACTGGATTAGTGTTTGTTCCTTTATCTTCAACTTGGACTGTTACGACTGAAGACATCAATACTTCTTCTTCAGTAAGTTTTCTAACTTGTTATTTAGTGACTTCTTATCACTTTTAATCTTCTTTATTTGCGTAAGAAAGTTTTGATTATGATTCCTTAGACGTAAGAGTTCGTCATTTTCTGAATACTTGACTTTGTCCTTAGTATCCTTCTCTTTATCTTTTTTACTTTTGATTTGTTCTAATAACCTTTGATTGAAGGTTTTTAAACGCAAATTTTGTTCTTCCTTTTCTGATAGATTCTTGTTGAATTTCTTCTTGAGACATTCATTTTTTTCTTCTAATTTTTTTCTTATATCTTTGGACTTCTTGACCTTCTCAAGTAATTTTTATTATGGTCTTTTAGACATCAAATTTTTTCATTACTTTATGTTGATTCTTCATAAAACCGATCTTTGAGATATTTATATTTATTTTTCGATGCTTCATTCTTTTGTTGTAGTTATGTGAGTTATTCCTTTAATCTTTTCATTTGCATTTGCTCATTATCTTGACGTTATTCTGTACTAAATAATTGTCTACATGTTGGACAACATAAATTGCAATTTTTTTTAATCCACTGATACCCAATTTTTGTTTTACGAAATGGGCATCTAGTCCAAAATATTGACTTGTTTACGGAATTCATCTTTAGTTTAAATTCCCCTTATAATTTTATAAGAATATGTGGAACTTTTCCTTTTTAAATTTAAAAAGGAACTTAAATGCTTTCAAACTTTTTCAAGACATTTTTTCTTAAATATCAAGGAACATATATTTTTTTTAGTTTACTTTTAACTTTTCCCTTGAGTTGGGAACTAGGGTTAAATTGCCCCTTTTTTTGGTACCTTAGAACACTTATATTAAAAATTTCCTTGCAATCTTAGAATGGGAGAGTTTATTGTTTGTATCTTTTTCATATATATTCCACTTCAAAAAAAGGTAAAATATCTTCCCTTATAATTTATATAAAAAGAAGGAAAGAAGGAAATATAGATAATTTAACTTAACACTAAAATGTTTTATGAATTTATGTGGGTGTGTGTATTCCACTTCAAAAAAGGTAAAATATCTTCCCTTATAATTTTTATATAAAAAAAAAAAAAAGGAAATATAGATCATTTAACTTAACACTAAAATGTTTTATGAATTTATGTGGGTGAGCGGATGCATTTGTTTGGGTTGTACGATGCAAATAAAATAAAATAAAAAATGTGTAATAAATTTAATGATTTGGCAATAGCATATACAGCATATTGGTGCACAACAGTGAGGTTTGCTCAATCTTGTATGAACAATGACAAGTAACACACAACGTGGGTTTGTGTACATATAGGACGCGGCTTTATGAAGAGGGTGGTGAGCGTACGATGATGGACAAAACAAAAATCGTATAGATAGGGCATAGTGTGGTAGAAATGGAGGTTTAGTACTGGCCAGCCAGGCAAGATGGCGAGGACCTTGTCATGGAAGATAGAGGCAACAGGAAGTGGCAGCTTGTTGTGGCCACTGACAAATTGATGGTGGTATCTCTCTAATGCATAGCACAGTCGCTGCAACCAGTAGGGTGATGGTGTATGCAACGATGTGTAGCTAAGGACGGTTACAGGTACATAATCGACGGGGGATTTGTGGTAGCGGAAATCGATAGGCAGGTGTTAGCAATCATTGTAACAGTTAATGGACTGGAGGTGACTGCGGTGGCAAGTCCAGATGTTGTGAGCGACTCCAGCTATGGGGTCTCCTTTTTTAATTACAATTTTTTTCTAATTTATTTTCTATATAATTGGCAGCGATTATGTAGCGTTTTATTTTCGCATTCTATTTTATTTCATTTTTTAATATAAATATATACTTTTTTATCTAAATATTCCCTTTTTTATTTTTTTAATATATATATATATATTACATTTTTATAGTTTATATTTATATTTTTTAATCTTTTTTTTATATATACTCCTCTCTTCTTTTTTTAACTAGATTTTTTTTTCTTTATTTATATATATGTATTTTTGCATTTTTTTTTGCCTTTTTTTCAATATATTTGGTTTTATTTATTTATTTATTTATTTATTTTCATGGTCAAGGGCCAATTGGCGAAAATGGAGAAAACTCCAACTTGTGTAGTGAAATGTTTCAATTTGCAACAACAACGAGGTTGACGAATAGTTGTTGGCCAAAGGTCGTTGATCGAAGAATAAGGCTTTGATACCAATGTAACGAACAAAGTTTGCATACTCGGAGAAATGTTTTGATACCAATGTAACAAATAAGGTTTGTTTACGCAACAATAATATTCAGAATACTTCAAAGACAAAGACATCCGTTGTAGAACAAGTAATTGTATATTGAATATTATATATAGAATTGATATGATGATTTCAATGAGGGTCAGGGTCTGCTTATATACCCTAGGCAGATATCTCTTCACCAACGGTTATGTCCTTAAGGACATACCTTTTCATTAACTAATTACCAGTTAATTAATCATTATTTATTATTATTTATGTTTACATTATTTGTATTATTTTATATATATTATTCATAACAATATATAGCAAGATTCAAACTGAACTTTAAAATTTCAAAGGAAAAATCATTTCCATCAAACTAGATGTCGTCGACTCATCACATGCGAGTGCCTCTAGTGGTTTCTTGTCATACTTGATAATCATCAGTAACAAAGTTTCTCAGTGTTAGTCATTGTCATAATAGCATCATCAACATGACCTAGTCATTCACATCGTTGTTCATCATGAACCAGAACTAATGTAAGTAGCCAACATAAGGAACACATCCATCACAACTATCATCATCATAACATTAGTAGGAAACATACATATCCATCAATGCTATCATCATCGTAACATCAATAGAAAACATACATATCCATCAAATTTATCATCATCATAACATCAATAGGGAATATACATATCCATCAATGTTATCATCATCATCATATCAACTATGAAACAAACATAACCATCACATCTACTAACAGTAGAGTAAAGTGTTTGGATCCTCAACCTGAGGTCCTCAAAGAATAATGTGTGAGCCTTAAGGCTAAATCAACGTTAATGTCGTATCAATGTTAGTCTCATATCAATGTCATCCAACTAGAGTGGGGCATTATATAACTTCTAGTGTTAGTTTATCTTTAAATCAAATTTATAGAAATCTTGATTCTAAGTTTGTTTCTCTTCTATGTTAAAAATTGTCATTCATTTATCATTTTTTCTATGAGAGGATATGGTGTCAACAAGATGCTTAGCAAGGAAACCACAAGATATTTTTGGCATAAGTAAAATTTGTACAACAAAAAGAAAGTTGGAGATTATGCATTTGGAAATATGTGCTCTAAGGAATATGCTAACATTGGCAAGTGCCAAGGATTTTCAATTTTTACTAAATATTTATGAAAGGGGGTGGATTTTATTCCTCAAGGTGAATTCACTTGCATAAGATGTGTTAAATAAATTTATGTCTACAATTCAATAAGAATGTGCTAGAGAGATAAGGATTCTCTAGTGAGTGGGCAGTAATCTATAGAAAATGAAGTTTTTACTTTTGCAATTACAAAAAAAAAAAAGACAATCCAAAGGAAACCCACTAAAAGTGAACAAAGGAAAAAACTTTAAAAAATGGTGAAAATATGTAACCTAGAGAGCAACTTCTAATGCATACAATAGTGTCATTATTGAATAGGAGCCCCAACTATGAAGAGATAGGAGTAACTCTTGATGATGCATGGTTTGATAGGAAGCCAAAGGTAAATCACATTAAAAAAAATTCTTATATTGTTTATAAGTTAGTTATATGGAAAAATAGGTTTAGGATTAACCCTGTAATTAGTAAATTGTTGTTTGTTGGCTATTTTGTTCAAGAAAAGCATATAGGTTTTTGGATCTTTGTACAAATCATGTTGTGAGCTATGACATAATAACAAATGTGGCATTAAAATTATCTTGGGTAATTTTATACTGAAATAGATTATGGTTATTCATTTGAAGCTGGACAAACCGTTGTGTTGCAACTAAAACAATGGAGGGGCATAGATTGCACTAGAGGTAGGAGATACTAAAAATGTTACCCAAAAGGCAAGAAATGGTATTAATTCAACTAATAGAGAAGAGAAGTGTGGCCGTAAAGGTTTTAAGAAGGAAGAACTTCCATGACCTATTGACAAGGAAGCAATTGAAAAGCCATGTAGAGCAGGATGGCAAAGTATATATGTATAGTTTCCCCTATTGGTTGTTGATTTAAAGTCTTTCAACCCCTATTTGGTGATAAAGTAAAAAGTAAATATGGGAGGAAAAAACTTTAATAGAGATTTAACGCAATTGAAAGGCCAAATTGAAGAGGCTAGTGAAGTATACATGTATAGTTTCCCTTGTTGATCATTGTTTTAAATTAATTTCAACCCTCGTTTGGTGAGAGTAAAAAATAAAGATGACTAGAAAAAAAAAAATGGAGATATAAGACATTGTTTCTCTTACAACAACAATAAATACATATCCATAATGTTGTCAATGATAGCCCTACAATTTGGTTGGTGGATTTGAAAGTTGGATATAAAGAGTGGTATGCATAAAAATTAGCCATGGGAATAAAGATTGCAAGTAAAAGAATTCATGTAAATGGGACTCTTTCCAAGGTAATGTGGGGTCCAAAAGCCTAGCTTTTAATATCAATAAACTATTTTCCCTAGGTGTGGAAAAGAGATTTTTCCTTGGTTCAAATAAGTGACCAAGTTTGTCGTATATTAATGGAACTTTTTAATAGCATTAACTCTAATTTGACAAATGAGTCAATGATGAAATATAGATTTAGTGATTTCGAGTGACCTACATTAACCGAGTAGTCACAATTCATGCAATCAACTTTTTATCACTTTATGGCAACAAAAAAAGTTTATTTTTGAAGTTCAAAGAAGAGATTGGACCAATCATGCATGCAACGTAATTTATAATGTGACATTATGAATAAAAAATAGCCGCAACTTCCAACATGTTGGTATTCATCATCAACACATTTAGTTGAGAGTGAATCTCTCACGCTGCATCCTTTCATAAACATGGAGTAGTTTGTACACAACTTCGGTATGTTTGTTCTAAATAAGATTGTAATTTGTCAGCACGTGTTTGTTTCCAATATGATCATTAGGGAAGGGTGATAAGAGTTAGCATACTATAATGGTCGTATCATTATGTTTTATGAGATGTTAGAATTAGATATTTAAGTGAATTTAGACCTAATTTAATAGAGTTACAAGGTTTCATATGTATTGTGATGATTAAGATTTTCATTATAGGTTAAAACAATGATAATAGATTAAGATTTTTATTATAGGTTAAAACAATGATAATAGATTGTATGAGGGAATTTCTATCATGAGACACATTTTATATGTCTCACTTTCAAAGTGAATAATGCTCTTTATCTTCAACTTTATAGTCTATGTTCACGATTTAATAACCTTCACTACTTAACTTACTTTTGTTCTCAATAGTTTTTTGCAATCTACTCTTGCAAGTTATCCTTTTCACATCCTCACCTTCATTTATTTTCTTTTTAGTCTGCAACAACATATGTGGGCCTTGCACTCAATCGCTATTGACCCTTGCAATTCAACAACCTCAATATTCTACATATTCACATCTCTCCTTTATGGATTTGCAATCCACTTCTATAGAATTGGACACTTACACATATGAAAATTTGCATCATATCTAGGAACCTCTACTCAAACAATCTTTGTGGGCTTCTTGACCTTCACATCCATTGTCAATTCCATAGTCACACTTCCATTTCAAAAATTCACTTCAAAACAACTCTTCGAAGTTGGCAAAGAAAAATTGTTGATTGATACTTCCAACTCAACAACTAAACAAATTACTCTTGACCAATACTGTTGACTTATCATTTACAAGAAAGGCATGTTTCACTAAGCAATTCCAACAAAGAAAACATGTTATCAACACAAATAGACATAGGAGACTTCTTTGTGCCTAGCGGTAAGTTAGAACATTGAGAATTCTTCTTAGAGGATTTTAAGAAAAGCGTCTCTTAGCTCTCTCACACATATTAGTTCAGTTCAAACATTGATCATATTTCTAAAATGATGACGGATAAAAGTAGCCTATGTTGGAAGAAGAAAATGAACGAGGATTATTACAATCCACATATGAATTTTTCAATGATTCATGTCACATCATTTTGAAGGAAAAGTCTATCATAGAATATTGGAAGATTTGTTATATGATGATTGTTAAAAGTAAATAGTTGAAAGTGGCAATGTCCATGTTAATATAGGATTTCTTTAGTTATCAGGATACTTTGATACAACAATTCAAATGATCAATTGAAGAATGTATGACTATGTTTAGAATGGAAGACAAGCTGACAAATGCACCTTACCATTTACAACAAAAGTTGACATTGTCTTTTAAGCTCTTTATTATTGAGGATCATATTAATCATTCTACAAAGCTTGTCATCCCTTATATTAATTATCAAAGTATAAAAATATTACTAGGCTTGCAAAGAACAATGTCAAAACCAAAAGCTTCAAAAATTACCATGATTTGTAGATGCCCTTGTGTGAAAGTTCACATAGGTCTCATTTGTTGAGGAATGTAACTAGGTTCAATCTTCATAATTGTATTTGAGTCATAATGAAATATCAAAAGAAAGAATAAGAAATTATTATTATTATTATTGTTATTGTTATTATTATGACTTGTTAAAGCATGGGTTTCATGCTTGGGTCATCATTTTTTAGGTCAAAATCCCTTTTGAGGACATCTAGGTTATTGAGTGAAATAAGTCATTTGTCACCTCCACACCAAGTTGGCCTTTACCTGATCAAGTTGGCCTACAAAAGTGTAAATTGAACTCTAGAAAATGGTATAAATCCAAGCAGTTCGATTCATTTGGAAGTCACACTCACACGAGTTTGATATCCAAGAGAAGAAGGCAGAAGGAGTGTGAAATTCCAAAAGAAGGAGATTTGTTGGAGAAGGAAAATCGAAGTTTCTACTAGGTCAAAGAATCTGTTGGATCGAAGTTACTGTTGGGTCAAAGATTTTGTTGGGCTACTGTTGGGTTGAAGTTTTGTTGGGCTACTACGAGGTCAAAGTTCTACTGGGTCAAAGTTATGTTGTTGCATCTAGGTCTAAGTTGTTGCTGGAATGTTATCATCTGTAGAAGAAGGAAAGGGTTGACTTGGTTGTTAGAGGAAGCCTAAGTCTAGGTCAAGGAGTCTTGGATAATCTCGTGAAATTATTAAGAAAGAGTTGTTGACTGGTTTTTCCCCTAGATAGGGGTTTTTCCCTAATTATCTACCTACATCTAGTGTCTGTGATCTTTGTGTTATTGTTTTGGTAATTGCTTGATGAACTAAAGATAAAGGAAGAACATAAGAAAACATAAGAATGTCACAATTAATTATCAATATAAAGAAAATATTTCTGCCTTTTTGATTTTCTAACATGGTATCAGAGCTAAGGTGAAGGAGGAAAAAGGCAACTCAAAGATCTATTGAAAGGAGAATAAGGAGTTTTAAGAAGTTTGAATAAGGGTCATAAAAAGGATCATAAAAGAAGTCAATCCTACCATCTTCAAGGACAATGTCTAACTCGATGAAGGGAGAAAACAAATTAGAAGGAGTATCCAACTACAGGGCATGGAAAAAGATGATAGAAAAGGAAAAGTTCATAGAATCAAAAATATTGGTCATGACACTAATGGTGGATGGAATAAAGGATAACCTCATCCCATATATATCCAACATAGATTATTCTCAAGAGATATATGAGGCATTATCCAAATTATTCACAATCAAGAATCTTGTTCAAATTGTAAGTCTTAAGAATGAACTAAGATCTACAAAGATGACAAAGGAAGACACTGTGGCATCCTTCTTTGTGAGAATAGCTATAATCGGAGATGAACTCCAAGCGATCAATGAGATAGTACCTGAAAAGGAACTTGTAATCACTGCACTTCCAGGATTACCAACATCTTGGAGTGCCTTTTCACCAGGTCTCAACAGTTGGAAGGAAACTCCTACATTCGAACAACTATGGAATGCATGCAGTCAAGAAGAAGTCAGAATGTCATTAGTGAGCAACAAAGAGAATGAAGAGGAGAAAGTTTCAAATGCCTATTTCGCTCATCACAAGAACAAAGGAAACTTCAAAGAAGTCTAAAGGACCTAAAAGGAAGATAGATGTATCCAAAATAGAATGTTACAATTATCACAAGATGGGTCACTATAGAAGTGATTGTCCTAAGAGTCCAAGAAATAAGAAGAGAGAAGGAATATGCAAATGTTGTTGATGAAGGACCACCAAAGAAGAACAAGAAGGAAGAATCTGAAGTTAAAGACTTATTTGCTAGGGACTGTTAGGAACTCTATCCTTCTACTATAAGTTTTGAATTATTTTCCTTTATGCTTTGATTTTTAGTACTTATAGGTTTAACATACTTTGGAAAACCATTGTTGAATTGTTTTGTTAAAGTTATAGGTAGCCCTCGAGATTGGATTAAGAGGGAGTCCCCACCATTTTTCTAAATATAAGTATCTTACTCCCTGTATTATCTTTCATATTTGGTTTTCCTTTTCCTATCTAGATGTGTTTACACTAGATGCTAATAACATTTCTTTTTATATTTTCCTTGTTTAGGAAAATTTTGTTGATATGCTCAAGGGCTATGGAGAAGATCTCACAAGGAAAAGTATTGGAATTGATGTTCTATAAGGTGTGCCTCAAAATAAACTCTAAGGTATGTCTTAGACCCTAAGTTGTGTTCTCTTCAAGACAAAGATACATTCATTCATTCTAATAAATATGCTTTACATTACTAACAAGTGTTATGTCTAGGACCTTTGACTCATAGAGATTTTGTTTGGGAGATTAATCATTAGATTGAATCTACCCTCATTAAAATCATTATGTTTGTGGAAACCTAATAGGTTCCCTATAAAACCCTAACATAAGGGTATTTCAATGCTAACGTGATAACCTTAGCCTACTTATGGTTATTGTCTAGAAAATAATATTCATTTGATGTTTAGGGTTTTGATGGTGTTGCCATTTTAGTATGGAAATCCTAGTCCTTTAGGGTTGGATAGTAATGTGTTCATAGACCTTGAGGTTCTGGTAAATTAGGGTTTATGAGTAAAAGTCTTATGTATCAAGAGTAAGCTCCTAGGAATGAAACCCTAGGTGTATGTTTATATGTATGATCAAAACCCTAGCCTAATCTATATTGTTATATGTCTGACTTTAAATGTATTGATATTTGTGTATTGGGCTTACCTAATGGATATTGTTGTGATATGCTTGTGCATGATTATGAAATCCTAGATATATGTACCAACCAAAATTGTTGATGTTCATAAAGTTCTAGGGTTTGTAACTAAGCCCTAGTAGAAGTTTGATATTCTAGTATATGATGAGATGATATTGTTTCTAATGTGATGATAAAATCTAGGGTTTACAACAAACCCTAGTAGAAGTTGGTTATATCATTGAAACCTTAGAATATGTTGTGTTTGGTTTTATTTGTTAGTGTCTCAAAGATGAAATCTAGGGTTTACAAATCGATTGGTCATATTTTTGAAACCTTAGATGGTGTCGTGATTGGTTTTGATTGTTGAAGTTTAGTGTCTCATGTATGGAATCTAGGATTTGCATTAAATCCTAGTAGAAGTCTATCTTATGAATTCTAAATTTGTTGGATGCATTGTAGAAATATACTTGTTTGAATTGCTTCTAGGGTTTGAAATATATTATAGTAGAGTATGTCATATCTTTGGAAGAAATATTGAGACCCTAGATATAATGAAGATTGTTATCTTGATTGAGTTGCTCGAAGTATTTATGATGAAGTTTAGGGTTTATGACAAAACCCTAGCAAGTAGTTGAAGTACAAAAGTACGTGTCTCATGTTGATTATGAACCTAACTAACTTTAGGTATTTGATGTCTAGATTCTAATGCCTCCATTATTATATGATTCTAATATAGTTAAGTCCATGCTTCTATATATGTATTTGGTTGTACTTGTTTAAGTTGTGTAGGTACATAATCTCTAAGATGATGAAGATGTTCGTAAGTAAAGTTGATTGATAAGCATGATGAAGGAAGTTATATGAATGATGATGATCAAGATGACTTTGATAAGAAGGATGGAAGCCATTAAATATTCTCAAATGACATAAAAAAAGGTTGATCTCCCTAAGTTAAGAGGGAGTCGAGATAAAAAGAAGGGCATCTTCCAAGTTGAGAAGGACGGCATATTATAGTCGTGATGGATACCTTGAATTGATTGGAGAATGCATATTGAGGTGTCGTTGAAAGAAGGAAAGCAGGATTTGGTTGTTGCATGTGAAGTAGGAAAGGAAGCTGAATGACTGAGGAAACCTTTGTCAAATATTTGTTCGGGAAGCCTCTAAGTCCTACTGTGATAAATTGTCAAGCAACAGCAATATGTTTGAAGACCCCGAAGGTTTGTGTTTACTTATGAGTATTTTAAAGATTGTTACTGATTGGGGTTGTGTTTGCACAGGAAAATCTCTCGAAGTTTTGAAAGCATGCTTGATGTTACCGATATGTTTGATCGGAGAGAGATTTGATGTGTTAAGGCATGGTGTATCCCTGGGAGGACATATGGTCGGCATATGTGTTGATGTCTAGTTCTCAAAGTATTAGGGAGGGTGGCATTGGTCATAGAGCTCTGACCTTGCATTATGCTAGTTCACTGGGTGTTAGCAAGTAAACCTAATGATACCTAGAGAGGTTGAAAGCTTTAGTCCATCTTAGTCCCACACAAATAGAATGCCCTGGTCAGGAATCTAGTTTTTGGCACTGTGAGTGCCTAAACTCTTCATGGTTCATGTGTTTTGAGATCTTCCATGTACTTGTATATGTATGAATACCTCCCTAGTTAAAAGGGAGTGGTGAAGAATGTAACTAGGTTCGGTCTTCATAATTGTATTTCAGTCATAATGAAATATCAAAAGAAAGATAAAGAAATTATTATTATTATTATTATTATTATGACTTGCTAAACCATGGGTTTCATGCTTGGGTCATCATGTTTTAGGTAAAAGTCCCCATTGATGACTTCTAGGTTTTATCTTCAATCATTAGAGTCATTGTCCATTTAAAGAGACCCTTCTTAGGCTTTTGAATCATGTAAAAAGAAATAATATTGAGTAAAATAAGTCATTTGACACCTCCACACCAAGTCGGCCCTTACCTAATCAAGTCGGCCTACAAAAGGGTAAATCGAACTCCAGAAAAGGGTATATATACAAGTAGTTTGATTCATTTGGAAGTCACACTCACACAAGTTCGATATCCAAGAGAAGGAGGCAGAAGAAGTGCGAAATTCCAAGAGGAGGAGATTTGTTGGAGAAGGAAAATCAAAGTTTTTATTGGGTCAAAGAATCTGTCGAATCGAAGTTTCTGTTGGGTCAAAGATTTTGTTGGGCTACTGTTGGGTCGAAGTTTCCTTGGGCTACTGCTAGGTCGAAGTTCTATTGTTGCATCTAGGTCGAAGTTGTTGTTGGAAGGTTATCATATGCAGAGGAAGGAAAGGGTTGACTTGGTTGTTAGTGGAAGTCTGAGTCTAGGTCAAGGAGTCTTGGATCATTTCATAAAATTATGAAGGAAGAGTTGTTGACTGGGTTTTCCCTAGTTGTCTGCCTACATCTAGTGTCTGTGATCTTTGTGTTAATGTTTTGGTAATTTCTTGATGAACTAAAGATAAAAGAAGAACATAAGAATATCACAAGTAATTATCAATATAAATAAAATATTTTTGCCTTTTCAATTTTCTAACATCATTAAGTCCATTGAAGTTACCAACTAATGTCAATTGGTAATGACTATTTTCTTCCATTTTGAAAATCCAAGGAAAGGAAAACCATTTGAGTGTTGGAAAAGTATGAGTGTTTTCATTGGAAACGCTTAATACACAAATGCGTGAAGGACAACATTTATCTAAAAAGACAATGTCAATACCAACATTGCAACCACAATCCTAACCAATGCTCATTACACACAATAGAATGATTCAACCATGCTACAAATTTTAATCAATTGAAACTCTACCTATTGTCACATGTGTTGTATCTATGTCAACACGTGAGATTCTAGGAAAAAAACAATTTAGAATAATGTAAACAATGTAATTTATGTACTTTATAGTCCTTTATGAAAGCTTGTAATTATAAAACGTGTATACCTCAAAGTTGTATCTATGTCAACACGTGAGATTCTAGGAAAAAACAATTTAGAATAATGTAAACAATGTAATTTATGTACTTTATAGTCCTTTATGAAAGCTTGTAATTATAAAACGTGTATACCTCAAAGATTAAGAAAAAATCCTAGGTTGGAGAAAATATTAGGTAGTACAATTATAAATCAGAATCTTGTAAAATTTGTATACCTTGAGAATGAAGCACGAAATCTAGGTTGGAGAAAATATTAAGTAGTCAAGTTATAAGAGCCAAATTACTCACGCCAATTTGATTAAATTGGGATGTGGAGTTGATTAGTAAGCCCTGTTGTTTATCCAACGTACTTAGCATATATAGTTAATTAATCAATTATAGTTCCAACTTATTAGTCCCTGCCTGGACTATAACGATCGATCGATCATTGACTTCCTATTAATTCACTTTGACCAAATAATATTACCCCTACATTTGAGGTTTAAACCTATGTTTTAAAAAAAAATGTTCGGCTCAACCAATTTTTATCCAATGTTTCTATTTGGAGGTCTTATTGCCGGCCTTGCCTGCGCAGTGAGTGTAAGTTATTTTATCCTAAGTGTTTTAAAACAAAGGCCGATCAAGTTATTTTATGCAAAGTAATAAGGTTGGGGAAATTATTTTATACAATGTTTTTTAACTTAGTTTATGCCTGTCACCATTGCGTGCTGACATGATTGTTTATAGTTGTCACCACCTGTCTTCTTATCTATCCATTCCACCGCCCTCCCGCTCCCTCTTACCCCTCTTCATTCCATTGAAGGCAGATTGTCCACCGCCCTCCCGCTCCCTGTTGCCCCTCTTCATTCAATTGCACTCCCTGTTGCCCCTCTTCATTCCATTGCAGACAGATTTTCCATTGCAGTGCATCCACTCTTCTTTTCGTTCCCCAGCTTCCGCTGTGTCTTTCTGCATGCTCTCTGCGGTACCGATGTTATCCACTCTTCTTTTCATTCCCCAGCTTCCGCTGTGTCTTTCTGCATGCTCTCTGCGGTACCGGTGTTACCCTCAGCCCAGGGCCGAGGACTCGATGCATTGAAGTTATAGGCAAGCCACAACACGTCCCATTTTAGGCATTTGTTATTTCAGATTTGGCATTATTAGGTTCTTCTTGTTATTGGTCTCTTCATTATCTTGCAAACTCAAAGGCTTATTTTAGGAGTTTGTTACTGGAACTTTTTGTTGTGAATCGCAGGACCATCTTAAGTTAAGTGTTTCTTCTTGATGTTATAGCTATTGATGTTTTAGCTTTATGTCGTGAATTCCAAGAAAATCTGTAGTGTTTATTATTGTTTCTTGTTTTAGTTTTTTCTTATGAATTCAACGCTCATCCTGGGCATCACTAATTGTTTCCCGAATTGGCAACTAAGATTGTAAGGCAGCTTGCGGAGAAAGATGCAAAGAAGCATCGCACCAGAAAGAAGCACCACAGCATGGCATAAGAATTTTTGAGGCAACTCTTTCTCTGGTACGCTTTCTGCAACCTTGAGTGATATATATTACTTGTACCCTACACAATCAGTAAAATAAATATCTCAAGTACCGGAAATCTCAAGTACGCTTTCAGGTAATCTTTCTGCAACCTTGAGCGATATATAATGAATATGACAATATAAACAACAAATATATCTAGGAAGTGCAATAGATTCCAGGTTATGCAATAGATTCTAAGTTACAGGCTAAGTTATTTGTTGGATTTTCTATTACATGTATACTGCAGTTAAAAAATAGTAGGAAAATTTTATGTACCTTGAAGAGATTATTGATCCGGCCTTGAGTTTTATCCGCAACACTTGCAGGTTTCGGCACTTGAGTCATACCCACGGGCCACAACACTTGCAGGTTTCGAATGAATCACCATCTTCCCACCAATGAACCTTATGCGCTCAGGTTTTTTATGTAGGTATTTAGACTAAAAAATCATGGTTGAAAACATGCCTGAATTTTTCTTTTCCTATTTTCAGAGTCATCAGGCCTACCACATCCACACCCCTTGCTGGTTGTAAGCTTTGTACATGTCCAACATCCTGCGAGTTGGGTTTTCAGGGATCCCGGTCAGCAAAATTACTGATGTTCTAAAAATGATGAGTGGAATTACGAATTGGCGATGGCATACCAGAGTAAAATATAGGATTGGAGTAAAATATAGGATTGGAGTAAAATAGAGGATTGGAGAGAGGGATCTTAATGCAAAACAAGGAAGCTGATAGCAGTGGAGGGAACAAAATGATTGTGTAGTGCAGGCGAATTTGTAAAGGCAAGTAGGGTGGAATAGTGCGTGCATTACCTCACTTCCACCTACTCCTTTGCAGGCATGTGACCAACGTAGCATCTTCCTGTCGCAGGTAACATACCACCAACAAACAAACAATAGGGGGGAGATGAGCACAATAGGGGGAGATGAGCGATGGAAGGAAACAGAGGACGATGGACACATGGAAACAGATGTGGAGAAATGGTGGGAGACCGCGATGGCAATGGTGGCCGGAGATCTGACGAGTTCGACTGCCTAGAAAGTAAAAAGGTCATCTTCACGGCTTAAAACATACAATTTTATTAACATTTATTGTCATTCTAAAACGGCACCTCCATGACGGGCATAGACTTCGAGAAACCATGAATGTTCAATGAGAATTTGTTGTATTTCTTTATATATTATGTATTTTATGCGTTTAAACCGAGGAGGCTTCCAATCATAAAACTTCATTGAGTAAATTTTTCATATTACAACATATATTTTTTACCACAAGTTTTACCAATGGTGTGATTTTTAAAAACTTAAATAGATTTACGTAGTAGTTAATTTACAGATTTTACAGAGATTTACAAATTTAACTGAGATTTATTAATATTTTGCTTCTATTTAATTTCTTCTATAAATTAAAATGCAAAAATCATAATATACATCCAACATAGTATAAATTAGGTAACAATATTATTTATCTCAAAGCAAAAATTCTTACAATTTGCTTTTCACTATAGCCTTATGCTTTTTTACTACAAGCTTCACTATTTAAACTTCATTAATAAGGAATCATTCAAAGGTTTTGAAGTTTCTAGAAGTTAAATAAATCTAGGAAAGTCCATGAGTATGACTTAATTCATTCCTTCATTCCCTTGCAGTTTTTACATCGTTGGATTCTATATTCAATGCAGGAAAAAATCATGCATCTTAGAAACACTAAAAATTTCTTTGCAGTGAATATTCCAAGCTTGAAGGACTACTAATTTTAAGAAAGGATCTGTGCCTAAGCTTGAGCTATGGAGGACCAGCATTTCATACTAGGGCCCGTCATTTGTTTCAAGGATGGGTTGTTTCTGCCATTCGGAGTTGATTTTGAGTCATTTTTCCCTATCAAGCTCTTTCTGCCCTTTGATGTTGATTTTGAGTCATTTTTCCTTATCATTTGTTTCAACGATGAGCTTCTCTCGGGTTGTTGATTTTGAGTCATTTTTCCTTATCATTTGTTTCAACGATGAGCTTCTCTCGGGTTGATTCTGAGTCATTTTGCGTCATAGCAGCAAGTGGTTAAAGTGTTTTGCCACGTGTTTGAAGAGTTGCCTTAATTAATACAACAAAGGTTTATGAGCATTGGCACATCGTTGAACCGTTGTTTTAAATAATGCAACGCATAATTGGTGTTGAGGGGCACATAACAAATTACAGTTTGAACTATCGCATGCCAGACAAGTTGTAGGGTAGTGGGCCCAAAGAGTTATACAAATGGTAAATTTGTGGGCCCACACCATAAAACCTGGTGATTTATTACTACTTTGTATGTGACATCTCTGCATGCACTCCAAGTGTCTTTTGCAAATGGAGCTGTAAGTGCTGCTCCTTACCCAAAAAGTATGTGACATCTCTGCATGCACTCCAAGTGTCTTTTGCAAATGGAGCTATGTTTTATTACATCTTTGTAAGTGCTGCTCCTTGGAAAGAGCTAACCAGCCATATATTGGGTATTTAATGCCCTCAGAGCAGCACGCGACTTAACGCGATAACACGGGAGCGGGCAAATTCGACATTAAATAATATTTGCCCGCTCCCGTGTTATCGGGCTAAGCGGCGTGCTGCTCTGAGGGCATTAAATACCCAATATATGGTTGGTTAGCTCCAGCCCTGCTCCTTAGCCAAAAAGCCTTTAGAGAGTTTACGCAAAGTTCCCAGTGTGCGATCTTAGGATTGAAACGTTGCTTGGATGATTCCAATTCGTTGGTCTAATTAGAGATCTATCTGAATATGGCAAACTGAGAAGCCATGGAGGATATAAGCATGTCAGGGCTTGCGGCAAGGATTGCATGTACAGAATTAGGTTGATTATTTCGTTTGAAGCCTTGGCATAGATCCAAACCCCAATCTGCAAAAATATTATATTTTATATAATTGTTGAACCAACTGCTTTAACTGTTTCTCGTGAATTCGAAACTTAGCTTAGGCATCAATTTATTGTCATCGCTGCTAATGCTGCTTCAACAGTTTTTTACCGATTCGAGCTTCATTCCGGAAATTATTCGATGTTTTTGATGGTTTAAGTTTTCCCTGTGGATTCACAACTAGTCTTTTACGTCATTTGTTGTTTCTATTGCTTCTGTTACTAAGGTGGTTGTTCAAATTCAACACTCATTTTACCCATTCCTTATCTTTGATATAGATTAGCGGTTGTTGCTTTGGTCGCTTTCAATATTTCTCTTGTGAAGTCGAAGACCCGAATACCCATTTTAGGCCTTTGTTATTTCAGATTTGGCATTATTAGGTTCTTGTTATTGGTCTCTTCATTATCTTGCAAACTCAAAGGCTTATTTTAGGAGTTTGTTACTGGAACTTTTTGTTGTGAATCGCAGGACCATCTTAAGTTAAGTGTTTCTTCTTGATGTTATAGCTATTGATGTTTTAGCTTTATGTCGTGAATTCCAAGAAAATCTGTAGTGTTTATTATTGTTTCTTGTTTTAGTTTTTTCTTATGAATTCAACGTTCATCCTGGGCATCACTAATTGTTTCCCGAATTGGCAACTAAGATTGTAAGGCAGCTTGCGGAGAAAGATGCAAAGAAGCATCGCACCAGAAAGAAGCATACAGCTCTTAAACGTATGTTTAAGAGCTTGTGGTACATGCTGTGCCAAATGAAAGTGTGTTCCTCCTGGTACTTATGGAAACGAGGATATCTCCCCATGTTATGCCAGCCTGAAGACACATGACAGCAAACCTAAGTGCCCTTGAATATGATATAACTACACATTTGATATATGCACTGTGATTTAGTCTAAAATTTATTCATATTTGCTTTACTGTCTAAAATTGATTGATATTTGCTTTACTGTCTATGTTTGGTCTAAAATTCATTCACGTTTTCTTTTGAATTTTGGAATTTTGGAATTTTCAAGAATATGGGAGGATTCTTTGCTTTACTGTCTATGTTTGGTCTAAAATTTATTCACGTTTTCTTTTGAATTTTGGAATTTTCAAGAATATGGGAGGATTCTTTGTTTTACTATCTATGTTTGGTCTAAAATTTATTCACGTTTTCTTTTGAATTTTGGAATTTTCAAGAATATGGGAGGATTCAAATTTCCAAGAATATTGGAGTATTAAATTTCTATGTTTCTCTAAAATTAACTCATGTTTGGCTTCAGAATTTTATTAAATAATTTGTTGAAATACAAACATTTTTCATTCAATTCAAATTTACTTATGTTTGGCTTCAGAATTTTATTAAATAATTTGTTGAAATACAAACATTTTTTATTTAATTCTTTGCTTAATTATAAGATTCTTCTTATAATTCCAGGATTAAGCTTAAAACAATTGATATACATGTAAACTCAAAAGCCACAACTTCAAAATCTTTAATAAAAAGTATTATATAAAACTCGACTCAAGCATATTCACAACGTTGCATGCACTGTGATTTAAATGAAAAGAATTTTAACTTCAATATCCTTAATAAAACGTGTTAGCCGAAACTCAACTCAATCAATCATATTCACAAGGTTGAATTCACTCTGATTTAAATGAAAATAAATTTAATTTGGCCCCATAAAACAACAATTGTAACTCAAAAATTAACACTCTTGAAAAACCAGTTTCAATTTACAATCGCAACTCAAAAAATAACACTCTTGAAAAACCTGTTTCAGTTTACGCCTAGCCTCTCCTTCAGGTCTAAAACTTCCTTCATATAATCCAGGTACTTCAGGTGTCTTCATAATCATTGAATCTTACCAACCAATATACCCTAGAATATTTTATATCATTACCCAATCAGGGTCCGCATGAAAAGCAAGATAATTTATTTGTCATGCATAGTTCTTTAGAAGATACAAGTGGTTCTAAAACTTAAATTGTTCAATCAACCAATCTGTGAGCTATGTGTGTTTTCTAAAATATTCATTTAATTTTGAAGATTTTTGTTTCCACCCAAGATAAACATCATGAAATGCGTGGATTTTCTTTAACTGATGTACAAATATTCACTGATTGACTCAGTCGAATTTGTAAACGAAAAATTGAATATTGCAGTGGGCCATCTGAAATGTTACTCATCATTTTCATCATCTTCTTGCTCGTCCTCTACTCTTAGTCTTCCTAACTTTTGCAGTGTTGCAACAAGTGTATCTATGGTTGCATCTATAGTAAATGTTATTGTTCAAGTGTTTGCGGTGTAACCTTGGCCGTGAGCTTTATGCCTTAAGCGCAATATGGATATAACAAGTGCCTACAGATAGATCGTGCTAAATTATGAAAACTTTGATATATCTCTTGCGAAGTTTGGATAAACATTTGTATGAGTTTAGTCAGCTAATAAATTTAAGGATTTTTATCACACTTGAATAAACTTAGAACAAAATTTTGCAAGTGTTTGCACTGATATTTATTTTCTGTGATTGTTGCTTTAGCATCTTCCTTCTCTCTATCTTTTAATACCGATACCATGAATATATCTCTTAACAAACTTCATTCTCCTATCAATCGGCAGGGACTACCGCTGCTTGCAGGCCTTGTTTTCATATAAATATGTATCATAACATGTACGAAGAGGGAAAAACAAAGATTTATTCCTTGTATATACTTTCATTAGTGATAATGCAAGTGCGTTCCAACATTGGGTTGTGGTCCATCCCTTGATATATGCATGATTGATTGTCTTTTGGTTGAAAAACCACCTAGAGGTAATCCTACTATTGAATTATTACATTGAACATTAGTATCCATAATCAGCAAACAATTAATTTGAGCTTGTATACTCCTATGTGGAAACCTAAATTTAGAACATTAGTATCCATCATCAACAAACAATTAATTTGAGCTTGTATACTCTTATGTGGAAACTTAAATCTAGATTAAGTCACACGTAACAAATTTCAATAAGCACATTATAATTACCAAATTTATCTTGCTTTATTTTAATGGTACCCATGTTATGTATTGCCTTGTGTAAATGCCATCTACATAGTTAATATGCTCTACGTTTGCCCCACTTAAGAGACAAGATGTTCAAATCCTACTAATCAAATGTTGTGGACCTCTTGCTTATATTTGTTCTATTAGTCAAACCTCCATAAGATACTTTCTCTATATTTTCCCCTATTCATGGTGGTCGTGTTTCACTAATTGAAGCTCCATAGAGCTCTTGCAAACATTATCCAAGTCCATGCCAAAAATCAATCTTTCCAAGACAATGTTTAGATGAATTACTCAAACTACTACCTACAATATTTGGATTAGGTACCATTTCCTTTTCAAAGCTTTCTAGAGGTAGACAAACTTTAGCACCCTATATGTCTTTGTGTGTATATGATCCTTGAATTTTTTTGCTTTGACATAATAATATAAAACATTTGTAGGAATAGAAGTGCCCTAACACAATTATGTCATCCTTGAACAACATTCACTCAAAATACGAATGTAAAAAGAAAACCATCTACCATTTGAAACTAGACTTCCCATTTTTCTTCGTGTATAAAGGAGATTTTGGCAGTTGTCTTTTTAAGTGTGAGAGCTACTTATGAGAAATTTGATAACCACAACATATGACTGACTCGCCTTCATATCTAAAGAAATAATTCATACTTATGATATAATGAAATTATTAATAATGAAAGTAGACTTAATCTAAAAGTTTATGTATGATCAAAGATGAGGACAATGAGAGAAGTTAGGGATGGAGATCACATAAAATCAACTAGGAGATTTGTGGAGTTATTTATGGAGATATTGAGGAGATAATTATGGATGTGGTTGAAACAATTATTCATATTGAAAACTTATTAAGGCGCCCCAATTCTATAATACATGACTGCATGTACTGTATGGGTGAGAGTAAGGGTGTGTGTTTTATTATTGTTGTAAATTAATATAGTATGATTGTTTAGGTATATTTTTTTCTTATGTGATTATTTGTGTGTAATATCTTGGCTTCTTCCACCCATAATACCAACAATTGGTATCAAAAGCAAGGCGAGAATGTTATAATTTACATGCACCCTAGGTTTGGTCTATGCCCTAGCTAGGAACACAAACACACTAGAAATCCCCAACTTTAAATTACTTTGCACAACGGAATATAACAGTGATGAGATCAATAACAGTACATAGTATATTATGGCCCAAACGCATTCCTTATCAGTCCATCAATAAGAAAACCATAGGGATCCCGTACCAAGGATCATGGCCCTTTACAATCCCCAATACAAGTTTTTCCTTTCACTGATACAACCTAGCACTGAGACCGGTTCCTTTAGGATCTCATCTACCCAAAAAAAACACAAATAATACAAAATGTAATACAAGGTATCTGGGCTAAGGATAAGGCCTTTTAGCCCTCATCTACCCTTGATCATGGTTTTCCTTTGCCACCAAACTCTTCAGTTGTCTATTCCAACACACAGGGCACTTCTTTCCCTCCTCAAACTTCTCAACCAACTTCTTTATGCTCACAGTCAACCTCTACCCACCAGATAGCTCCACTAGTAGCTCCTTAAGCATAGGCTTATCCCTTTAGCCCACAGACTTCATGTTATCTCATGTTGTTAGCCTCAGCCCTTATTCTCCTTCATCAACCCCTTGGCCAGCCCTAACTAGGTAGTGGTCCCTTCTACCAACTCACTAAACGATTGTTCTGGGCACTTCTAGGTCTTGGCTACCTAGTTTACTCTGCGACCAACACTAACAAAGTTGTGGCCACCCTTTTCTAGGCATGTTCAAGCCTTGGCTGCCCTATTTTTCCCAGCAGCCCATCTTCCTTTACATAGGGTGTCGATATAACAACCCTTAATCAAACTCAACCAACCTACAACACATAAAACAACCCTTGACCTGCTTGTGGATGGCCCTGACCTTGCCTTACCACAACAGCTTGCCTCGACCCTCCAAAACAATCTCCACAAAACCTCAAAAGTGCTCCCTCACCACAACCTCTCCTTGCTAGACTTCGGCCCCTCTACGACCCTCCTTTTTTATAGAACCTTCGCCTCTTCTTTGTTGTCCAGAACAACAACCAAACTCGACTCCTTGTTGTGGCATTCCTACTAGGGCTCTCTTCCTCACAAATGAAATCATTCTCACTGTCATTAGCCTTTCCTTTGGCTTATATTTATACTTTTCCATAGGTCACTTACGGAACCCCTTGGTCCATTAAGGTGTTTCCCACTCAACCCATTAACATTAAATTAGAATATAAAAAACCATATCCTTGGGTTCCAAGCCCATTCATTTGGGTCAAAACCCCAAACTTTTGGTATCTTTCCACGAGCTCTCTTTTTGTGGGTTTTCTCCACTCGAAAATACCCTCTGAGGTACCCACATTTCAACACTCCCTCTTAATGAGGAAGGTATTTCCACCACTACCTAGAAGTGGCCTTGCCTCCAAATCTAATCAACAATCACGTCCTTCTAGAAGAACTAGTTCTTCGAAGATACCATTCTCTTACAAATCTCTAGTTCCATGACTTTTCCTTATGTGGCCATGACTTCCTTGCAAGTGACATGACTTCTTTGGCATGATCGTGACTTTTCCTTACATGGTGCATGACTTCCTTGCATATACCATGACTTTTCCTTGCATACACATGACTTTCTTGCATGGTCTACGACTTTCCTTACAATGGCGTAGCTATCTGAATGTTATATGTATTGCTCATGAATCCATGGAATAGTGTTGAATTACAGGCGTACAATTTATGGCCCTTTGTTAATCTTCACAATCGATTGTAATTTGGATAGTTTGCAGGGTTTTGAGCAAGGTTGGTGGTTTTGAATTAGGTCTTCTATCATATTGTTCTCTGTCTTCCCTGGTGCTCTTTAACTTCGCTCTACTTATGGCTCTAGTTAGTTCTGGGACCGATGGCAATCCAAACCATTTGTGGAAGGGTTATGGCGTTTTGATTCGGGTCATCATTCTTTGCCTTTGCTCTGGTCATAGTTTTGTTTAATTCTCAGTATGATTGCAATCCAAGGCATTTATACATGCATTACAATGTTCGTTCTCTACGATTGCCTCGTTATTTCTCACGGTTTTCTTCGGTCCCTCCTCGGCCCCCATCCCTCCATAATTCGGTCGGCAACAACATAGATTTCATGATGTTAAACTTGTCGATGGACCTCTCCCCCTTGACTATCCACAAGGGTAAGGAGCGCCCTTCCTCTTGCTTCATAAGTCCTTTGTCCGCAAAAAACATCATTGTTCGACAAACAGGGAGAAAGAGCAGCGGCCACTTCCATGGTAGACTGATAGGTCGACCCCTTTTGTTTGACGATCCCTTAGAGCAATTGAGCCCTCTGTTCCTGGACCCCATGAATATCCTCTCTCTCAATTTGCATGGATTGGGGGACGCCACTAAGCAGATTTCGTTCCTGCACCTCTTTCTCTCTATTCGCCCTTTCATTATTCTCATACAAGAAACTATGGTTGACTCTGGAAAGTCCCCTTCATACTTTCGGTTCATTTATCCTCATTGGCATATGGTCGTTGTTGATTCATCCGGGATGTCTGGTGGTCTCGCTGCTTTATGGGACCCTCATTGGGCCAATTTAATTGCCCACAAATATTTTGTTAGTATTTTGCTTACAGGCCATTTTTGTGGTTCGGGTGATAGGATTCACATCTGGAATTTATATGCCCCTTATAAAGAGAGGCGGTCCTTCTGGGATCATGTTGAATCGTCTGATATTCTGAAGATTGGATCTTTGATTATAGATGGAGATTATAATGCTACTTTTTCTCGGGAGGAATGCTAAGGTCCCCGGTGCAGAGATGACCCTCTGGAAAACCGATTTCTGTCCTTTTTCAACGCTTATAATTTGATTGATATCAGACCGGCTCCCATTGTGCCTACTTGGCACAATAGTAGAATTGGGGAGGAGTACATTGGCAAGTGACTCGATAGATTCTTGATTCATGAGAATCTGATTGAGTCTTTGGGGAACTTGAGATCCTAGGTGGAATAGGTCCTCATATATTATCATTGTCTGATTATTCTACAATGGCACATGGCACTGATCCACAGGTGTATACCATTTAAATTTAACATAGTATGGCTCGAGGATGAGGATTTTAATGGTTTGGTTATGATTGTCTAGAAATCATGTGATACCCCCAGGGACATCTGCTATGGACAATATTTCCTCAAAATTAACCTCTTTACAGAGTCAGGTCTGCACCTGGGAGCGACACAAAAAAAAAAAAAAAAAAAACAAAATGTACAGAGAACTGAAGGACCTGATTGAGTATATCAGGAAGATTGGGGACTCACTAACATATTCAGTTACCATTGAGCATATTTTGAATTGGTTAAAGGAACTGGAAGGGAGGAAAAGGAAAATACTACAAATCCAAGAGCCAACATGGAGATTAAAGAGTTGGGCTTTATGGATCAGAGAGGGGGACAAGAATACTAAGTTCTTCCATCGATATGCATGCCACTGGAAGAACCGAAATGATATCTGGCACATCCAAGGGGTAGATGGGAATGTGGTACATTCCACACGGGAGATCCCGATGGAGGTTGTATATTATTTCCAGAATCTATTCAAGGCTCGTGCAGAGGTTGATATTGAAGACCAACTCTGGGGGGTGGAGGAATACCCCATTATGTTTCGGGAGGATACTAATGAAACCCTCTACCGACTAGTGACTATGGACAAATTACTATCGGTACTAAAATCCTTTGCCAAGGATAAGTGTTCAGGCCCGGATCGCTGGATGGTGGAATTATTTTTACATTTCATTGACCTCATGGGTCCTGAACCGTTGGAGATTGTTGAGGAATCTCAGATCACAGGGCGCATTGTTGGTTCTATTAATTCGACTTTCATTCTCATTCCGAAAGGATCAAAGTCTACTGCATTTGTTGACTTCAAGCCAATTTCGTTATGCAATATCATATATAAAATCATATCCAAAACCATTGAGGAACATGTCAAGGGGATTCTGTGGTACACATTTCCAAGAAGAAATTCGGTTTTCTTCATGACAGATCCATCCATGACACCATTTCCATTGCACAAGAATGTATTCACACTATACATTCTAGAAATAAAGAGGTGATGGTT
Organism: Pinus tabuliformis; assembly: GCA_031772625.1. NCBI lineage: Eukaryota > Viridiplantae > Streptophyta > Pinopsida > Pinales > Pinaceae > Pinus > Pinus tabuliformis. The sequence goes on along the minus strand of CM062813.1, from coordinate 527,081,686 downwards.
ATGAAAATAGATCTTCAGAAGGCATATGACTGCATGGACTAGTCCTTCCTCAAGATGGTGCTCCAGAAGATTGGTCTTGATATACACAATGTGGAGTGGATCATGGCTTGTGTGACGGGAGCATGGTTCGTGGTGCTCATTAATGGTTTCCCATCTAATTTTTTTCGGGTCGAGAGGGGTCTTAGACAGGGATGCTCCCTATCCCCTTTACTTTTCATTCTTGTCATGGATGGCCTTAGTAGGAAGATAAACTCTGCCAAACAACTGGGGATTTTCACTGGTTTGAAAATGTCTCGAGGTCAGTATTACACACCTTTTCTTTGTTGATGACATACTTACTTTTGGGATTTTATCCAGATCACAATGGATCACATTGCATGATATTTTCCATCAATACGGTGAAGCTTCTGATTTACTAGCAAATGGGCAGAAATCAATCTTACTTTTCTCTTCTAGAGAGAAAGCGAAGATTGATCATATTTCAGATCACTTTGGCATGGGCTCTAGGCCACTCACGAAGGGTTTCACATATATTGGCTTCAGACTAAATCCATGCAACTACAGGACTGGAGATTGGGTGTGGTTACTGGCTAAATTCCATAGCAAGATAAATTGTTGGACTCATTGTTGGATCACACTTGGGGGAATATATACTCTAATACAAGTCGTATTACAGCAATTCGTCACTTCTCATATCATCTCCCAGATTCGTTCTATTCTATCACATTTTCTATGGTCTGGTGTGGATATGGGTCGTAAAATCCATCTGATCAAATGGGAACATATCTCCAAGCCTAAGACTCTTGATGGTTGGGGTATACTAAACACAAAAAAATTTGGTTGGTCCCTGCTTATCAAATCTCTTTGGAGAGCATTATTTGGTGTCGGTATATGGGCGAAGATTACTAAGGAAAAATATCTAAAGTACAAGACCTTCTCGGATTGGCTCAGGATTGGCAAGATTGGTAAGAAGAGTGGATCGGTCATATGGTTGAGTTTTCAAAAGATCAAATCATGGTTCCTGAAAAGGATTCATTGGTCTTTCAGTTTGGGAAATAATATCATTATTGGACGAGATCATATTATGGGTGGTTCACAAGGACTCGGACCTTACTATTGTAACTATTGAAGCACTTCACCAAAGGGGCATGTTCTATCTGGCACAGGTTATTGGTAGTTGGAACGAGATCCATCCTATATGGAAAACAGCAAGGGAGATTAATTTACACGGAGATAGCGCACTGGAATGGGATGGATTTGTCCAGGATCTCAAGTGGGCTGAACTTTGCAGGAATCAGAGGGGTGACTCACTGATATGGAGTGGGATATTGCAGAAGGGTTGCATTGAAGTAGCTGAAACTATAGGTATATTATGGACAATTTACACAACACTGTCATTTCCCCTTGGCTACTTAACATATGGAAGTGGAACATCCCTTTGAAGATCATATTGTCTACTTGGTTAACTTGCCACAACAAGATTCTTACATGGGATAACCTCATCAGACGGGGATTTCATAATCCAGGATGGTGTCCCCTTTGTGGTATTGTGGGTGAGTCTGTTACACATCTCTTTTTGTGTTGTAATATTTCCAAACAGATTTCGATGCAAACTCTCTCTTATTGCAAGTTTTCTTTTCGTCAATTTGATTTTGTGGAAGCATGTATCTATTGGTGGATTGCCACTCACGGTGCTCACAGTTACCTTCCCCTGTTTGTCTTTTGGGAAATTTGGCGGGCTCGGAACAAATGCATTTTTTACGGGATCCAAATCAACACCTTTCACATCTACTCCAAAACCATCACTTGGTTGGAGACATAGGATATATGCCCTGAGATCACAAAATATCTCACTGCCAGACTTGTTCATACGCAGATCGACATGTCGTTCGGCTTCTTCAATGGGGTTGGGCAGCGCAAACGTTGTCGATGTGGGGCGTGGCTCAGGATCAGTGAAAGGGAACACTACAAGTTACATTGGTTTGTAAGCAAACGCACAAATTCCATAGCAGAGACGTGCATTATGGGGCCTTCTCTAGTTTGTCAGAGAGAAATCCTTGGAGACCCTGCATGTCTATGGGGATTCCAAGACTCTTATTGATGGAGTCCAAGACTTCACATTATATGATCCTCCAGATCTTCGTGGCTGGATGGCTCATATTAAATTACTCATCAAAAATTTCCAAGTTTTCAACATACAACATGTCTACAGGGAAGCTAATACTACTGCAGATTCTCTCTCCAAAGTCGGACTCAATGATGAAGAAGGTGCCATAAATTACTGTCACTATTTGGATGGGACTTTATGTGAAATGGGGACCATATATTTTCCATAAAAATGATAGATTGGACATATGAGGTGTGGTCTTTTTGAATGTGTAATTTTAGATCCCTGCAGACTTTATTTTCTTTTTGATGTTTTAATAGCAATTCTTAGCATCTCTCTTGAAGATTTCTCTAGGAATTAGATACATTTTGACTTTTTAATGTGCATGGCTACAACAAACGAATGTTCACTAGATTTTGGATGATGTATCTAGCTTTTTGATGCTGATGAGTAGACAGTATGATGATCTCATATGATTGATATATATGTACTGGTTTTATCATTAATATATACCAGTGGTTTTTTTCTTTTGAAACAAAAAAAAGAAAGATTAAAGACTTTATCTTCGTGAAGTAATTGATTTATCGGAGGGAGGGGTTTTGAAAGAAGAATTTATAATTAGGTAATTCCATAGAAACAATAACATAGTTTTTCAATCGTCTGCATCCTCGTCGTGTGGAGAGCCACCACGCGTGCAGGAGGGGATTTAAGATTGTTAATATAATTCAACACAAAATTCTCGTGAACAATGTGGTAGTCTAATGAGGCTTCAAATTTCTCAAAAAATCATGGAAATTACGGCACAAATTTGGCATATTTTTTTGTAAATCCAAGTTATAGTTGTCAAGCTTCAAGATTTTGGGTACCCAGGGGTTTTCGATGGTGTTGAATCCATTTCCACCATCATAAACACAATTCAAACACTCCTACTACCAATTTTTTGCCATCCGGACAGATTTACCACCTCGATAGACAACGTCATGAACAATGGTTGAACATAGAGCCACAAGTGGAGAGAAAGTGGATGCACACCATTTTAATGGATTGCATTTAATGCAATGAGTTAGAGAAATGACATAAGTTACATGGTCGTATTTTTTATTTTTCTAAGTGATAAAAAAAATTGTAAGTATGAGTCGTGAGATATTGGTATGTAATGAAAACGTTGATATAATGTTTTAGGCATTCATAGTGAAGTTATTGAAAAGTGATGGATGTCATTGTTTAAGGTAAAGTGAACTAGACTCAATCCAAACATCTTTGAATATTGAAAATTTTCATATGCGTACAAATGAGTGCAAAGTCACGTTAGAGTTAAGAATAATGAGGTTTTTGGTATAAGTCAAATTTAAAGTCTAGAGAGTTGTTTTAATTTTAGGACTTAAAGGTGAAAATTGAAAGTTTGAAAAATTGAGTTTGAGTTAAAGTAAGTTATAGTTAGAGTTTGTTTCAAAAACAACACTGAAGTTGAAGTGTATAAATTAAATTAAAGGTGCATGATCGGTGTTGCCTAACACCTTTATTATTATTGTATTTGAAAGATGTGTGTGATTGATTGTACCCAACACCATGTGTTTTGTTGGGTGTGTGTTATAATTTTTCCACTAGTCACACATGTGGGGGGGTCACAGGAGGGGCGACAATGTCCCCTATTCGTTGTGTCAGGCGCAATTGGGGGGTTACATGGGGGCCCCAGCCCCCCCTGTCGAGGGGTTTCAAGGGGGCAATAGCCCCCTTGTACAGGGTCTAGGGCAGCACCCTAAGAAAAAAAAATTGGACCCTATATTAGGTGGGCAGACCTACCTATGATTTTGGCATGTGTTTCGCACGGTTTTGGGCATGATGGTTTTCTTCCCATGGTATTTTGTAGATCTGATCAAAGAAACTACAGTTATGTTCTACTCTAGGGTTAATGGATTGGAGTTTATGAATGCTTCGACATGTGTATATATGTATTATAATATTGAAAAGAACATAATGAAAAATCAATCTGGTAGTCCCGGTTTTGGGATCCAAGGGAAATCTCTGTGTATTTGTTTTATATTCTCATCATTGTTTATTTTTTGTTTTTTTTAGAATTTGTCTGTAGATAATTCATGTACAAGGTTAAAACCTACATGTTTATTGTGTTTATTCTTTAGCAAGCAAGCATGAATCATTAGCATTTTTAAATTGGGTGGAGGAAACTACAAATTGTTAGTCATGAAATTGATCCATTGCAAAAAGATATTGATAATGCTTTGCAAGAAATAGACAAATTACAAAAGCAAAATAACTCCATGATAGGTAAAGTTGTAGAACTAAGGTCAAGAGATAATGAACTTTGTCATGAATTTGTTACTTTTGCTACACAACGCATCAACAGATTAGAAGAAAAGTTGAAATCACTAAATCAATTTGTAGATGATCTTTTTAAAATTCAAGATCAGAAGGACAAATTGATAGAATCGTTATAGCAAGAATTACTGGCAAAAGAAAATGTGTTGTTGGCATTTGAAAATGATAAGCAAAGTGTGATGTAGTTTGTGATACTATTGACCTCATTCAAAAGACTGATAGTTTTAGTGATGCTTGTCATTTGATTAACAATGATAATGTTGACATAAATATGGCTCTCTCTTGCTCTAAGGCTCCAAATAATGATCCTGATAAGGATGAAGATGAACTAGCCTATTCTGAGAAGCACACAAAAGGAACTGATGTCAAACTATTAAATAAAATGGGTTATGATTGAAAAAGGTTGGGTAAAAGTGGTCAACGTATTCAGAAGCCCCTACAAATATGTGCAAGGACAAAAAATGAAGACCTAGGATATGAAGGTCAAATGAACAATGCAATGACCAAATTAATCCACAAGCAACAGTGCAACAAATCAAGTGCAAAAGCAAGAATAAATATGTCGTCATTTTGACTAGAAAATGACATATAAATGTTGGAAGCTACATCATTGCAATGTTTGTGGTCTTCTAAATCATGATCATCACAAGTGTTGGAATAAAGTAATCTCAAAGCCTCATATATAGGTACAATGTGATTGGATAGATGTGCTTGAATGGTAAAGAATTACCTCTATGTTGAAAATATTTTACAAGATCAAGTCTTTAAATATACAACAGTATCCCCCATATAAAGTTCACGAGTTAGTTCGTCTTCCAAAGGTTTGTTGTCATTAAGAAAAAGTAGTTAATTTATTGAGTCAAATGAGTCATGAGTATTTTTGTATTAGTTCATGGTAAATGATAGATGGAGGTTTGTGGTTAATCGAAACCACTTGATGTAATCTTTGGTTCGTGGTAAGTCGGGCCACTTTGAATTTAAGAGTGAGTCAAGAAAATCGTGAGTATGATGTAATGTTTAAAGGATAATCCATAGAAAAAACCATGAGAAAGTCAAGGGTAAGTTAAAGAAAAACTTGATATGATGATGATGTAGTTCAAATGATTGACTTGGATCTAGAATTATCAAAGAAGGATGCAACGCATATGGATACAGAAAGGCAACGACAACTAAAGATATAGATGAATATGAGCATTGAAGATGATGCAAAGGACAAAAGAATAAAGATGAAGACAACTCAAAACATCCAAATTGATTCATAAGTATTTATTAAGGGTGAGTATACCATATTCTAGAGAACAAGCGCAACACAAACCGCATCCCTGGGATCAGATTCGCCTCAAATCGCCTCTCTCTGGATGTCGTTCTACCCTCTCTCTGCCTTGTACTCTCCTACCCAGGAAATTCCTTCTTTCAAATACTCACTGCCCCTCTCTGCAAGAAATCTCCTCGATCATAATTTCCTCCTGAGAACTTCTCACTTCAGAAATTCGATCTCTTGATCTCTCGGTGTGTTTTCCAAATGACCCTCAAGCTCCCTTAAATAATCTTCTCGTTGACATTCAACGGCTCCGATTAAAAGTTAATCAATGGATAAATCATTTTAGCTTGATCCTTGTCTTCTTCTAAAAGTTACACCCACAATTAGATTAAGACCTATTAATATTTTTAATTTCCTAAGTTTAGACTTAGGGTCCCATTAAAAAATATTAATTATTTTAATAAAATTGTCTCTAGGCAGAATTTCCCAAAACGTTTTCTGGGTTCTTTGGAATACATGTGCCTAAGCCTCCCTGCAAAATTTGAGGCGTAGAGCACATTTGATGCTACGCCAAGTCAACACTCCCTCTTAGCGAGGAATGTGCTCTAGCAATATATGTTGTTGCATATTGCTCTAACTCTGAAGCATCGTCCTCTGCGTTGCTGATGTCTGACATGTTGTCCACTAACTATTGCGTTGTTGCTGCAATTGTATTGTTGCTGACATTGCCACTGCCAACACTGCATCCGTACTACAGTTGCCTCTCAAGTGTTGCATCTGTGTTGTCGTTAGCACTGCCACTGCCAACTACCACTGCACTGCAAACTATTGTTGCTAATCTATCAACGACGGAAAAACATCCAAATATATTGAACTAACTGTGTTTAGTATAATACCACGTGAAGGCTGAAGCCTGGTTGTTGCGAGTCTCTGCACTGACCCTCTGAATATATTGCGTTGTTGTTGACCTCTGCTCTATGCCATCTACACTACTGCCAACTCTGCTCTGCGTTGTTCAGTCTCTAGCGCTCCTACCCACTGCAACTGTCTCCCTGACACTCCTCAGCACCATCCAACACTAGTCCATCCTGCTACTCCTAATCTGGGCTCCCGTAGCAAGGTATTGATCTGAGAGGTGGACTCATAAAGGATCATGCCCATCTATAGCTCATTCTAACTACAGCTCCAAATCATCCCACCTCCCTACTGGAGGTATCTCGGTTGTCATGGCAAAGTCCTCCTCTTCGATTTTCGCGGGCGCAGCCTTCAAATTGTGTTTCTCATTCTTGTCCTTCGTCTTGAGAGGACATTGAGTAATGTAGTGACCCATCTCACCACACCTGAAACACTTGATCTTTGAGATGTCCTTCTTACGTCTATGTTGCTCATGTTGTCCCTTCGATGCAAGGGATGCATTATCCTCCTCCTCCTTGGGCTTCAACCCATTGTTTTTGTTGCTTCCGTCAAGTTTGACCTTAACTAAATCTCTCCTCAGCTCCTCTTGTTCTAGAGTTGCCCACATCTCATCCCAATTCATCAATGTTGCTCTGTTAGTTTTTGATAGCATTGGATGTGCTCTAGCCATGAAAATTAGTGGAGAGGCTAAGGCACATGAGTTCTAAAAAACCTAGAAACCGATTGGTGAAATTCCACCCGAATTGTATTTTATTAAAATAATTAATATTTTTATTGAGATTCCTAAGTCTAAACTTAGGAAAATTAAAGTATTAATGGGTATAAATCAAAATATGGGTGAGAATGTTCTAGAAAGCAGATCAAATCAAGTTTTTAATCTTATTTGTTGATTAGAGAATAATCTTGATCGTTGAAGTCTCAACAAGAAAAGTATAAGAAGGCTTGGGGTTCATTCATACACACACAAATAACGAATTGATCTAGAGTTCGATTTTTGGGGCTAGGAAGCTGAGAAATTCGTACTAAGTAATCATTTTGCAGCAGAAGGGCAGGGCTAGTTCGAGAAAAATGGGCAGAGAAGCAGAGAGCCACTAGTGAAGGCAGCGCAGTACCTAGAGGGACTGACATTGGGCCAGTCTGGGCCCACGCAGACCTGACATTGAACCAGGGAGAGCCAAAGCAAAGGAGACGTTGCCCTCACGCAAAAATTCATAATTTTGCTAGGGAGCTACCGGAACAACCAGGGAAGGTTGAAGCAGAAGCTCCAGGAGGCAGAAGAGACAGCACAGAGCTGACACAGAGCTTGTGAGGCTAACGCAAGGTCTACGCAAGGCTAGCGCAGAGATAGCTAGGGGTTTGCCAGTTCAGCTGTCGAGTGAAGTGAGGTAATCTCAATTAGTTTTCCGCAATTATGTTTTTCTTTGTAACTGGATTGTTGGGAGGGCATCCAGCATTGTATTCAGAACTACTACTTAATAATATAAAACCCTCATAGTTGTTGCACCGGTTTTCCCGCATTGGGTTTTTCCGGGGACTATTTTGTCCAAAAATAATGGTGTCCTATGTATCTTGTTCTTTGCTCATATTCTTGTTTCATGTAATCAAATTAAATTGGTGTAGGTTGCAGAAGTAATTTACTTCCGTGTTTTTCAGAAAATAACTTGATAATGTATATTCAAATCAATTAGGAAAAGTAAATTCAGTTTTGGTGCAATAGGGGTTCTTTGAGTATAGAAATTTTCACATGGTATCAAAGCATTGATTTTGAGACAAGAAGAGCAGATCCAGCGCTGAGCAAAGAGGCCAATAGCTACATTTGGCAACAATTTGAATCCCCCTGAAGGGATTGCGCAGTCCTTGTTGTGAAAGCAGAGATTCTGAGGATATCTCTCTCTAAGAGAATCGACAAAGAGGTACGATTTCCAATTCGTGAGCTTGCAGAGGCAGAGGGAGTGATGCAAAGCCTCAGGGCAATGCTTGAAGGGCGCAGTTTCTGTCAGGGCAGAAATCTGTCAGAAAAGTGCACAGACACATAGAAGGGGAATTTTCTCCTCATAGGACTTTTTTTCACCAAAAGTTTGACTTTTTCACTTTTCGGGCAACAAACCAGTGTTGCGCAATGACTAGAAGAGTCAATCGACATTTTGGGTGAGATGACATCACATGGACTCAAAGATCAGGACAGGGTGGAAGGAGCTTCCAACTATGTCATATGGAAGATCGAAATCTTAGTTCTTCTCGAGGAGTACGATCTCGAAGCTTACGTAAGAGTGGTGTGGTTGTTCCTGCGAACAATGATCAGAACAAGAAGTACAAGGTCGGGCAGGGAAAGGTGAAGAGGTTCATACTCGATGGAGTTCGAGATCATGTGGTCTCACACTTGCGAGGCAAATATACAACGCAAGAAATGTGGGAAGCTTTGTCTTCACTGTATGAAGGTTCTTCCGAACAGCGGAAGATGTGCTTAGAACAAAAGTTGCAGTGGACATTGATGCAGAAGGGAGAAGGGGTTAACTCCTATCTTCAACGTCTTCAGGATACCAGAGACCAACTTGCTGCAATGGGGTCTACTCCTCAGTTTGTCGCGATGGTAAGGACGGCCCTGAATGGAGTCTCGGATGAATGGCAAGTCTTTGTCCAAAGTATATTGGGTAGGGAAAGACTACCTTCATGGCAAGAGATGTGGGCAGCCTTTCAACAGACAGAATTAAGGAAGGATCTAGCTAAGGTCAACCTCAATGGCTACAATGGGAGTGGAACGAAGGCCAAGGAGGAGGAGGAGAAGAACGCAACTTTAGCATCAAAGGGACAGCAAAAGCAGAAGCAGAAGAAGGACATTTCGAAGGTGAAATGTTTCAGATGTGGCGAGATGGGCCACTTTGCATCCTAGTGTCCTTTGAAGCAAAAAGATAAGGATGAGAAACATGATCCTAAGGTTGCTCCAGCAAAAATTGACGAAGACGAGTTTTCCATGAGTGCCCATGCATCTCCAGGAGGGAAATGGGGCGATATAGAAGTGTAGTCAGGAAGACTACTTGTGGGCAGGATCCTTGAGGAACCCCACCTCTTGGATCAATTCCTTTGCTACGGGAGCCCGAGATTTAGCAGTAGCGACATGGAATTAGTGTCAAATGATGCAATGGGTTGATTGGAGAGACAGATGTAGTAGCCTGAAACCAAAGACTGATCAGTGCAGAGCAAGGTTGACAGCAGTGCAGATGGCACAGTGCAGAAGTCAACAGCAGTGCAGAAGATTAAGAGGGTCAGAGACTAGTAGCAGTCATATTCCAACATTCACATGGTATTATGCTAAACACAGTTAGTTCAGAAATTTGGGATGTTTTTTTTGTTGTTGAGCAGCAGCAATTGGAAAATGACGCAGCGCAGAGCTAGCAGTGGCAGTGTTAGCAGCAGATGTAGAGGGAGTTGTAGTATAGATGCAGCAGTGGCAGTGGCAATGTCATGGGAAGCAATACAGTAGCAGTAGCAGCACAGTGTTGGTGGCAGCAACAGTGCAGAAAGGAGATGTTTCAGATACAGAGCAGCATGCAGTTGGACATTGTTGCTAGAGCACATTCCTTGCTAAAAGGGAGTGTTACGTTTTGGTAGCATCGGATGTGCTCTAGCCATGAAAATTGGTGGAGAGGCTAATGCACATGAGTTTTAAAGAACCCAGCAACAATTTGGTGAAATTCCACCCGGATTGTATTTTATTAAAACAATTAATATTTTTAATGGGGTTCCTAAGTCTAAACTTAGGAAAATTAAAGTATTAATGGGTATTAATCAAAATATGGGTGAGAATGTTCTAAAAAGCGGATCAAGTCAAGTTTTTAATTTTAATTGTTCATTAGAGACTTAATCTCGATCATTGAAGTCTCAATGAGAAAAGTATAAGGAGGAGGCTTAGGGTTCATTCATATACACATGGAGAGAACGAATTGATCTAGAGTTCGATTTCTGGGGCTAGGAAGCTAAGATATTTGAACTAAGTGATCATTCGGTAGTAGAGGGGAAGGGATAGTTCTAGAATATTGGGCAGAGAGGCAGAGAGCCACTAGTGGAGGTAGCGCAACACTTAGAGGGATTGACATTGGGCCAGTCTAGGCCCACGCATGCGTGACGCTGAATCAAGGAGAGTCAGCACAGAGGAGAAGTTGTCCTCATGCAGAAATTCGGAATTTTATTGGGGAGCTACCGGAGCAGTGGGGGAAGGTTGAAACAAAAGCTCCAGGAGGCATAAGAGACAGCGCGGACCTGACACAGAGCCTGTAAAGCTGACGCAAAGCCTGTAAGGCTGACGCAAGGCCTACGTAGGGCCAGCACAAAGATAGCCAGGGGTTTGCCAGTTCTGTTGACGGATCAGCCAGAAACTGTCGGGTGAAGTGAGGTAATCTCACTCAGTTTTCCACAATTATATTTTTCTTTGTAACTGGATTGTCGAGAGGGCATTCAGCATTGTATTCAAAACTATTGCTTAACAATATAAAACCCTTAGACTTGTTGCACCGGTTTTCCCACATTGGATTTTTCCGAGGACTATTTTGTCCAAAAATAACGGTGTCCTATGTATCTTGTTCTTTACTCAGTTTCTTGTTTCATGTAATCAAATTAAATTAGTGTAGGCTGCAAAAGTAATTTACTTCAATAGTTTTCAGAAAATAACTTGATAATGTATATTAAAATCAAGTAGGAGAAGTAGATTCAGTTTTGCTGCAGTAGGGGTTCGTTGAATATAGGAATTTTCACATGCTCTGCCCAAGATACTCTGGGCAAAGACTTGACACTCATCTGAAACGGAATTGAGGGCCAGTCTAACCAACTTTGAATCCTAAGGTGTACGTCCTGCAGTAGACAACTCATCATGGGTTTCCTTCAGCTTTGTGATGAATGGATCCACACGCTCTCCCTTTTGCATCTGAGCAGATCTCATTTTCTGTTCCAAGTACATCTTCCATTGATAGGAAGATCCCTATGCTCTCCCTTTTGCATCTGAGAAGATCTCAGTTTCTGCTCCAAGTACATCTTTCGTTGCTCGGAAGATCATTGATATAACGTAGCCAATGCATACCACATCTCCTTAGCAGTCCCTCTGCTAGCGACATGACACACCACATGATCCTTTACTCCATCAAGGATCATCCTCTTGGCCTTCGCCATTTCAGATCGGTACTTCTTCAGAGGATCTACATCTGCAGGGACAGCCACCACGTTGTCGATGTATGTCTTGAGGGCATGCTCATCTAGAAGGAATGACATCATAGCCTTCCAGATGACATAGTTGGATGCTCTGTCCAACCTGTCCTGATCCCTCAAGACACTGATTGCCATTTCTGCCACAAATGTCGAAAATATCCTCTCTCCTCTATGCTGATGTTGGGATAGCCTACGCACTCCCTGCTGGAGCTAAGTAAAATTGATGCCCCTTGTTGTTGCTCAGCGTTAAAGAATTTGAATTCCTTGGATAGGAATTCTTTGAGGAAGAAATTCCCTCAGTCATGCTTCTCCTCTTTCTTCTGACGATTTTCTGCCCAACAAACTGCCTGCAAAAAAATCTGTGTCCCACCAGCTCTCCTCTCACTAAAGCTTCAGCACTGCACCCTTTGCCCTAGAAAAAATTCGATTTGGAAGCCCTTCTCTCTGTTGAGTCTCTCAGAGAGAGACTACCTCGAAATTTTAGCGCTCCAACTAAGCGCTGAGAAAACCCTCTGGGGTTTCAAATTGTTGCCTCCTGCAGCTTTTTGACTTCCCTTTTCTATTCAATGTTAGATCTACCGGCTCTGCTCTTCTTGCTTCACCTGCAGCTCTGATACCATGTGAAAATTCCAAAACCAGAACTCCTACTGCAGCACTGATGATATTTCTTCTACTTGTTATATTTACATGAACAAGTTATTTGCAGTTTCCTATGGAAAACATGAAAATATATAGACTATAGTCTTCACTTAATTAAATATTATGCGGAAACAAGAAACTTGGCCAGAAAGAAAATACAACACAATTGACACCGTTATTTTTGGACAAATGTCCCTGGAAAAACCCAATGCGGGAAAACCAGTGCAACAGATCTGAGGGTTTTATTATTATGCAAGAGAAAATCTTAGTACAATTCTTAGATGCTCAACTAGCAATCTGATACAGAGAGAAACTGGACAAAATGAATGGTGAAATGATCTCACCCTGTCACTGGGAGAATCTAAATCTAATCACGTTGAACTAGAGCCTCTGTGTAGCCTCTGAACTGCATCACTCCTACGTAGTTCATGTGTCACCACTGTTGGGTATCATGCTGCCCCTTCTCTGGACCCTCTGCTGGATGGAAAATCCGAATCTCTGTCTCTCGGTCTCACACCCAACTCCCGGCTACTGAAACTCTATTTCCTCAGCAGGAATTCGATCTCCCTCTAAGGTTTGCGCTGCCACTGCATCAGCTCTGCGTGGGTCAGCGTCTACCTCTCTTTAGACGTCGTTATGCCCTCTCTCTGCCTCGTACTCTCTGGCCCAGGAAAGCTTCCTTCTTCTAGATACTTACTGCCCCTCTGCAAGAAATCTCCTCGATCAAAATTTCCTCCTTAGAACTTCTCACTACATAAATTCAATCTCTTGATCTCTCAGTGTGTTTTCCAAATGACCCTCAAGCTCCCTTAAATAATCTTCTCGTTGACATTCAACGACCCAAATTAAAAGTTAATCAATGGCTAAGATCATTTTAGCTTGATCCGTATCTTCTTCTAGAAGTTACAACCACAATTAGATTAATACCCATTAATATTTTTAATTTCAAGATTTTAGACTTAGGGTCCCATTAAAAAATATTAATTATTTAAATAAAATTTTCTCTAGGTGGAGTTTCCCAAAACACTTTATGGGTTTTTTGGAATACATGAGCCTAAGTCTCCCTGCAAAATTTGAGGCCTAGAGCACATCTGATGCTACCCTAAATCAACACACATGTGGTTAGGGCCAACCCATTCCATAATACATGTATGAATAAAATAATTCAAAACTCAACTTCTGCTTGACCAAATTGGGTGATATTTAGGTCGATTTTGGTCCTCTCTAAAAAAGGAATCTCTTGTAGTCATTATCTTCATAATATGAGTTGTCCAAAGTTGAATTTGACCGCAATTGCAAAAATTAACACTCCCTCTCAACTAGAGAGAATTCCACCTGCCAATATTTGTCCATTGATCAATATGTCATTCTGGAGTCTACAAGTGTCATCACGTATCATCCATGGTCATCTTTGTCATGTAGTCATCATTGCATGTCCATCTCAAGTGCCTCATCATCACAAATCATCAATGTACATATCGATCTATCATTTGCTTATTCCTGCTTATTTCTGATTGTTCCTGCTCATATGTTGAACATTCTCAAATCTAGAAGGAGAATTTGTTACCGGAGGGGAGCTTAAGTTACCACCCTCTATCCATCAAGTTTGCTACCTAGAATTTCTGCCAGAGGGCTACTACCCGAAATACAATCGTCATCAGAGAGCATATCATCAAGGAGCACATCTCAACGTGGAACCACATCTGGGAGCACATTTCAACCTGGAATCTCATGGGGGAGCTATACATCTCTAACCCCATATGGAGCAATAGGATATCCAAACATAGAGGGGAACACATCTCGACCCTAGGATCTCATCAGGGAGCTCAATCTCAACTTGGAATCGCATAGGGTTATTTCAACCCATCCTGTTGCCTATTGATCTTCCCATCAATGACCCTAAATAGTCATATGGTAGAACACCTGCATCATAATCGACTTGGGTTGTACACCCCAATTACACTCTCAACTCGTTGGCCAAACGAGGAGGGGTATTCCCGACAAGCCTTGCTTGTGGGTATGATGCCAACTGGGGTCTACAAAGACCAAACAGGGGAGCAATATTCTCCGACCCTATGAAGATAGTGGTGCAACATCTTCAAACCTATGAGTAACAAATAGGGGTCATTCCCTATTGTCCAGAGTTCCCTCAGCCCCAGGAGCCCTCCATCTCAATTCCTCACCCTGGGAGCTTAGACAAGAAGGAGGAGTTGGCTCAATGTCCTCGCTCAGCACATCTCTCATCATACTCAAATCTGATATCAGCATGTCTCAATAGCATTTGTTTCTTGTTCATGCAGAACATCAAATCAAATATCATGTCAGAACATAAATAATCATATAAATCACAAAAGGATACCATAATCATCCTCCCTCTCAAGGAGGTGCCAACCACAAGCTTGAGCTTGTTTCGAACAGCTGCACTGTCTCAATATATGAGAGTATCTCGGTCCCAACTATAAATATGGGACTTTCTGCCAATCGGATCATAATGCATCCATGTCATATCCAAATCATGCTCAGACAGCCCTCTAAAGAGCTTCTTCATCTTGCCTCACCAACATCATACTCATCCTCAATCGTACTTATGGACCTCTCGTCCAAGATATCATGGCAGATCTCACACTAAACCAACATCCAAAAAATATTTATCAACAACAATAAATCCATGCATTCACATATCATAGGAGAAATATCTCAGCCTCAAAAATAGAATATCTCATACAGATATTTCAAAGGATGCTTGGTGCCAACTCTATGTGAATAAAGCGGCTCACTCATGAATATATTCAAGTTCTATGCACATCATATATATATATATGGATGTTCAAAACGGAACATCAATGCTTCAATCAACAGTCGGATGCCATGTCAAGTTCAATAACATCTTTGAACTTCAAATCAGAGTATCCAAGAATTTGCATTTTCATTATTCAAAAACATTTTCCAATGGCTTTGCAATATAGAATTTCTTTCCCAGAAATCGATTCATCATGCCATGATACATCATTCCGAGCTTCAGAAGCTAACTCCCTCTGATTTAAATTATCAGAGGCTTATCTTCTGTCAAGAGTAGACTATCAGTATGTAAAACCAAAACCATAACCAATATCAAAGCCATACCTTGGAACTCATCATCCTGACTTCATCATATAACTGTCAAATATAGACATATATGGATCGGGGAGCTTGCTTCATGCAATGCTCTAAGCATAATGCCTTGCTAAGCCAACATAATCAGCCTTACATAAATCAATGTTGTACCATCACAACAACAAAGTCATCTCATTAGAGTTTAGAAGCCAGATCACGACCATTATCAAAGTCATTATTATCACAGTATCAATACTTTCAACCGAGTGACAGGGAGAGCTCATATCAAGTCTTGACTTCAATTATTATCATGCCAACAGGTTGTAATCAGTCATGCAATATCAATTCAAACTTTATTAGGTCATTCTCATAATCATAACATAAGTCATTTATGTCGCTAGGTGCAAATGCATACACCAAGGATGAGTCATGCAAGTTTCAATTTCATGTTGAATCACAACTATCAATACCTCAATCATTGTGCTAAGAATGAGGAGGCCAATACAAAATCATTTTTCTGAATACCCACATAAGTCATTATGCCCACATAGCATTGATATTAGGGAAAATCAACAATTGTCAAATCGGATCATTGGACACCAGGTCAAGTCCAAATTAGCTATCGTAGAGAGATCTATAGTCAAAGAATATCTCAATCATCAATTCAAAGTTATTTTCAAGCATCGTGACAAAACATTTTTCATCTATATCAATCAACCAAATAATGCCAACCTCTTGTAGCACAAACATGGTGACATATCTATATGTATGTCTCGATCACCTACAAACACAAGTTCAGTGTGCATGTTCATGTCATGTCAAACATTCAAGCTTTTCCTACTTGCAAATCTTCTTGTTATCTGGAACACATCTATGGTACTGACATCTTCCAAGTGAACAACTGATTTCATGCACAATACTGCATTTTTCTATGACCAGCAATTTAACCCAACAACTTCAGAAATCATATTACAAAGGCAGAATGTGTCAAAGACACCTTGAATCAGAGTTTAGATAGCATCAGAAAGCTTCAGATGATGGTCAACTATAGTCAAACCCCTGGACGCTCCCTTCAAGTTAGCATGGGAGCGTCTTCAGTTGCCTGGACGCTCTCTGGGCTTTAACATGCATGCATCCAGGGACAAGATCTCCCAGTTGTATGCCTACATCTAGAGCTGAAACCCTGATTTATGTACAAGCTTCAAATCTGAGACTTTGTTGTAGATCAATTATGTCAGATGCACATAAATCATACTCCAAGAGCACAAAATGCAAATAATAACATGAGTAAGAATCTTGAGAAGAGATTCCCCCTCTCACTAGGAATCTACTTCATTCATCTTCATTCATGTCATCAACCTGTCTCTCCTAAAGTCAGGCAACATCAGATCTGTTAGATCATAAACATATATATATCATGGTCATCAACATCATGTCATCCATCTTTTATCAAGTGATTAGACTTGAAAGATTAGAGCAACCGACAGATGTAAGCACAATAACACTTTCTATCAAGATAACCCCACAAGTTAGGTCAATCAGATATGCCATAGTTACTCATCACATCAAGACATGACCATAGTTAATAAGAGGTCTAGATATCAATCTTACAGTTATATCTCTACCATCAAGGTTACCAAGCTCTTCACTATTAATAAGATCAAGTTAGGTCATTCAATAAAACTTTACCAAAACAACAAGAGTGTCAATCTCTCTTTCCGTATGCTTTCATCATGCTTATCACAAGCATTATCAGCAGACTCATGTATAAGAGTCAATGAGCTATCCTTCTATATGAAATCCATCATGACAAGTATCAAGAGTATCAATTTACTAGAGTCAAGGTGTTAGCCTTCTTTATAGGATCAAGATGTCCAACAGATGGATGTTAGCCAATCATCAAGTGTATCAATGTATCAACATTACATAACCTCATAGAATTCAAAAAGATCAAAATGTTCAACACCGCGTGCATAATTTTATCAAAGGAAACATAGATTCAAGTCGTTTCCATATGCATGTATGAGCCATCAAAGAAAGAGACATTGGGGCTTACCAAGTCATCCAATGTTACAATTGAAATAAAAAAAACCATGCATACCTTGTGGTATTCAAATACATGTGCACCTTTTCATAGGCAGCTTGTAGTGCTTGCAACATTTTCATCAAGTACCTCTTTACCTCTTTCCAGATCTGGCCATCCTTCCTGCATCTCAAATGATCCTCAAGAGGGATCTACTTATCACATCTCATCAAGGAGGTTAGAAACATCCATATACTCAAATACATATGCAGGAAGTATAAGTAATAAACATAATCATCAGATCCATAGGTCTAAACAAAAGTAAGAGGCATCATAAGTTAAGAAATACTTATCTTCAATGAGAGGTGATCCTCTCCCTCTTGAACCAATCTTCAAGAGCCATCAATGTCCATGGTCCATATACCAATGTTGCCTTCAATTATCCAACCAGGTCTGCTAGGGATTATCCCATCTAGGGCTTCATCAAATCTTTGTCAAGTGCTTGAGCATCTTCACATTGACCAGCTAGGTTCCATATCTCATATTGTTTCCATAAACCATGGTTTTCTCTCCAACCCTAACCTCATAGAATCAATCAAACCCTAATAATCAAGTTGCCTAGGGTTTTCTTCAAACCCTAGAATTATTTTAGGTCTCCACCATCCTCTTTTTGCTTCCATCAAAGGTGTCATCATCGGGGTGATCTCCATGGCTTTTCTTCAACCCAACTCTGATACCATGTTAATTTTTTCATAGGGCTACATTGTTCTTTGCTTTGATAATTGCATTTCATTCTTAATACATTAAGTTCACCCCATATCATCATTACATTATTCAAATCTACACCATTATCCATCAGCATATGCAATTATATAGAAAGAACAACATCATCATCAATTCGGTGGAACATAAAAGAACAATAGAAGAAAAACATGCACACGCATAGAGACACTAGGATTGGTCTGAGACTAGGGAAAAACCCACTATGGGGAAAACCCTTGCAAATCTTCTTCTTCTTAGATCGTCATCAAATGATTCAGCAAAAGAGAGTACAATGATCCATAACTTTATATATGCAACAAAACAACTATGATATCCATGAAACAGATCTAATCATGCTTATAATCAAAACCCTCATTCTAAGGACTATAGTGTGTTGTCACTGACTATAGTCAACTACAGGATACTGTTGAACACTGTTGTCACTGAGCAAAATCTTCGGAATATAGAAATCTCATCTATGAGTCCTGGACGCAGGGAGGAGGAGCTATGCTAGCGACTATAGCAGTCTTCGATGCTCTCTGCATAACTAGATGATTGCATCCGAAATAGATCTAGGCGCTCCCAGCTGAACTGGATGAGGGCGTCCGGGATCAAACATACCCAGATCTGCCTCAAGCCCTAGACGCTCTCATAAGGTTGTTGTGCGAGCGTC
This sequence comes from Pinus tabuliformis, assembly GCA_031772625.1. Lineage (NCBI taxonomy): Eukaryota > Viridiplantae > Streptophyta > Pinopsida > Pinales > Pinaceae > Pinus > Pinus tabuliformis. Next base: position 527,062,680 of record CM062813.1, on the reverse strand, counting down.
TATGGCAGCCCAAACGCTCTCAGGACCACTCTATGCGAGCGTCCGGGGACTAATATAGCCTGATCTATCCCTCAAGCCCTAGACGCTCCCATAACACACTATGCCAGCGTCTAAGGCTCCCTAGACGCTGTCAGGACCACTGTGTGCCAACATCTAGGGACTAAAATTCCCAATTTTGTGCTAGCGTCTGAGATCTAGAAAACCCTAAATGAGTGTGAGCTTCGACCCTGAGATTTCGGACCCTTGTGCGAACTTTCCTCCGACAGACCTGTGCGAACCAAGACAATAAGAGAAGAGAAGATGGCTTGATCAATGTGTCCAAATGAGCTTGAGGTCTCTTCTATTTATAGGATTTCATGAGGGTCCACTTGGGATTGAGGCCGACCTAAGAAGTTACACGTGGTTAGGGCCGACCCATTCCATAATACATGTATGAATAAAATAATTCAAAACTCAACTTCCGCTTGACCAAATTGGGTGATCTTTAGGTCGATTTTGGTCCTCTCGAAAAGAGAAATCTCTTGCAATCATTATCTTTATCATATGAGTTTTCCAACGTGGAATTTGACCGCAGTTGCAAAAATTAACATTGGCACCTCTTACACTCAGCACTTTAGAACTCTTTTCATCTAAAGCCTTTTATCACATTCTTCAAGCCCATAATATGGAATCAAGCCTCCAAGCAAATCAAGCCTACCTCTTGGAGGAAAGCCGAGTGGAAATAAATTGTTCTAAGGAATTTCTACCTACCCCTTGCTTTTCCCATTACCCTCTCCCCGAACATCACTCCCCCCGTCCCCCCGATTAATACTCAACATTGCACATTAGGCAAACATGGATATTTTCCCTACCAATTCAAAGGATGCATCAACCAAAGGTAATGTTGGCCAACACTTCGACGTGGCATGGGCTAACTTCTCCTCCCATGCAAGTGTGCTTGGCTTAAATGCTTTTCGTTATGTGGTTCTTTGATCCCAAGCCACGCCCTCGAACTGCTCTATTATATAATCTTAGGATGGCCCGTCCGGGATTGTGTACATTTCCTACTCGCTCGTGGATAAAGTTTGTTGTTGGCTCGAACCCTTTCCAATTATGAAGTTATCATGGTTGCTTTGTAAACCTCTAAAGTGGCTCCCTTAGAATTTGGCGTATCCCTTCTCTGGTTCCACTATGGCATCGTCATGCTTGAGAAAAGCATAGCTCTGCAATGAGCTTCATTTGAACTAGTGTGCCTTCCTTTTCCTTGGAGAGATATCCTGGTCTCAGCACTTCTGCAATTGGGTGATCTGGAGAACAACACTTTCAGGCTTTGAGGCCAGTCAGCATTCTGAAGGGACTCTCAAATCGACCCAGCTCTCAAAATTGGGGAACTCTTCCCAGGTTCATGCTCTCTCAATTGGTAATCTTGACAGTTTAGTATTGGTTCTTCTCAATTGGTTCTATAATAATTTTCTCTTTGTATGGTTTATATGCTTGAATTCGGTCACTTTCAGTCTCCTGGGACACAAATTGTTGGCTCTGCAAATTATCATGCTCCTTCCCCTAGGACATAGTCTCTCGGCCCTACAGTTCCTTGTTGTCTCTCCCTAGTGTCGTCACAACAGCCCAATTTTCCCTCTCAGAATCGGCCCCTATCCCATGGAAACTATGCCTTTGCTCTCATGGCCCCCTCCCCTCATTACAAGCCCTTCTTGTCGTAATTCCCCATCTGTCTCTAGCCCTCCATACTCCTCAGACACCAGTCCATGCAGTGATTGCCAACAGGGACATGAGGCTCTTCAACTGGAATATCATGAACTCCATTTAGGTATGTGTCAGCAAGGGGCCTTCTTGACTCTGGTTTCAGATGAAATTCAAGCCCTCTAATTTAAACTCTCTCGCCTAGAAGATGAAGTAGATGCCCTACATGGCCAGATTCTAGATCTCTCTCAGTGGTCGCACTCCTGAAACTCAAAGAGATGCAAACCACCTCCCTACCAATAGTTGGGACATTGATTTGAACAGGCAGCAGAGGAGGTGGACAAATCATAGTTTTAATGAGCAATTTTTTCAAGCGTCTTTTGCTTTTGTTTTAATTTTGTAGAGCGCTTGTAATTGCAATTCTTATGGCTTTTTTGTTGATTTGTGTAGCTTGGGAGGTACTCCAAGCCCTAGGGTTTAGGGTTTGGAGGGCAAAGCGCCACAAGCGTCACTTATGGGCTTGGAACCCAAAGTAAGGGTTTTGCACCCATCGAGATTGGGCCAAAACCATGAAGAATTTGAGAATGAGAAAATTTGAGGTGATAGAGCTTGGCATGTCGATTCCAACACTTCAAAGATCACTAAAATCGGAGCTCTAGAAATGAAGTTATGAATTTTTAAAGTTGACAATTAATTATGGACAGTGAATTCATGTAGGCTTGGTCCGAGAGACATGTCTCTTCAAATGAATTCGTGGAGCCCTCTTTATGTGTATATATAGAGGTGGAGTGGAGGACTTATTCATCATCCAATTGTGCAACACTCACACTTGAGAAAAACTTGTTGGAGAGGAGGATTACCTTTGATTTGGCTGCAACAAAGGGGACTAGATAGTGAGGGCATTTGAGGTATGTTTCAGGGGTCCTTTGAAGGGTCGAGTTTGTTGTAAGGGAGGTCAAGGTAGCTCCCTAGAGGGTCAAGTCAAGGGAGGGTTGTTTCAGCCTGTGTGGAGGTGATTTCTTGGGTGTTGAAGCCTTGGAGAGGCAACCAAGTTTGTTGTAGGTGGGTCGCAGGCCCTACCTCATCTTTGGAGGGCAGCGTTGAGTTGTTTGGAGGCTAGCTATGCCCAGAATAGCAGCCAAGTGGATGAGCACTTCTCCAAGGATGGGCCGCAGTCAAGGGGTGATTGTTTAGGGACTATTACAGCAGCCAAAGATGCCCTGACCAGTCGTAGTCATAACAGCAGTGATGTAGACTTGGACAACAATTTTAATGAGTGTTGGATCCTTCTTTTTGGGGCAGATTTGGATCAGATTCGGAGCAGCTTGTGGGTGCCATTTGGAGGACTTTCCATGGAGGTGAAAGGTCCATCCTAGGAGCAAAATCTACAATGAAGGATTGGACATCATTGGTCTGGTGGAGGGCAGTGTGTTGATAGCCCAAAGTAGCCCTAGACAAGCTATCTTGACGTGACAAAGAGGAGTTGAAGGTTAGGTGAAGATTGCTCGCCAAAGTGCAATACCTTCATGGACAAAGGTGATTGCTAGCATGGCAGTTTAGAGCTCGGGAATTAGGCCTACCTAAAGAGCAGATTGGATCAGCCCATGTACATGCTACAGAAGTGACTTGCACTAGTGTTAGGTTGCATCCCTCCTGGAGTCTCAATGTGTTGTCCTTTGAAGGACTAAGGGGCAGCTAGTGAGTAGTATGGGAGCAAAGGATCGGCAGGACAAGATACCACATCGAGTCTATGCAACGAAGTTTGTCATTGCATCTTGTATACCATAGACTGTTGTATTATTCAAATTGGTTTAATATAACGAAGGTTGGGTTTTATATTATTGTACACTATTTGTTAATAAATTGTGTATACTTGTGCATATGTGATTCACTGCTTTATATTTTCCGTTGTGCAAAATAGTTCTTGTTGAAATTATTGGTTTGGTAGCATCAAAGATTTTAAGATTCTAACCTAGACCCAAGATCGTGGAAATTCAACATTTTTGTATAGTCTAGGTCTTGGATTCCAAGCTCGCATGTGAAGAGCTCAGTATCTAAGGACAATTTGCTCTGTAATTTCCCAAGTATTTTGTTGCGACTGAGCGCCGAGTTAATATGAAAATTACTCATCCTTGTTTTAAAAAAAAAAAAAAGAGTATGAAAGAATAATTCATACTTATGATATGATGAAATTATTAATAATAAATGTAGACTTATCCTAGAAGTCTACCTATGGTCAAAGATGAAGACAATGAGAGAAGTTAGAGATGGAGATCACATAAAATCTGCAAAGAGATTTGTGGAGATATTATGGAAATAGTTATAGAGATGGTTGAAACAATTAGCCATATTGAAAAAAAAATTATGGGCACCTCAATTCTATATTACATGACCTCATGTATTTTATTGTTGAGAATGAGGGTGTGTGTATAATTATTGTTGAGAATAAGGGTATGTGTATTATTATGATTGTAAATTAATACAATGTGATTGTTGAAGTATATTTTGTTTTTATGTGATTGTCTGTGTAATATTATGGCTTAATATCGACAAAATCATGATTTACCCATACAATAGCCATACTTGTCATTGATAAAAAATAAAGGATTTAAATGCACAAAGTTTCAAAACTAAATCAAACTTGACTGGCATGGACTAGCAAGATTGTACCAAGATAAGAAATGCAGACATCACCGTGGAAGGATACTTGAAATGCATTATAAAGCAAGCGTTAGTTCATCTTGTTTATTCTACATTTACCCATAATAGATTCAACATCTCTGATGTTTCAAAACTCATTGCAATAATACATGTGAATCAACCCTTCCTCTTTATTTTTCAAGCTGATTTAATTGATTGTGTTTTAAAGAATGCATAGTCTATGTTTTTAGTATTCTCTATGTTGAGAATACCAAAAATATCAGTTGTTCCCAATCCCAAGAATCCAAAAATATCTATTTTGCAGTCCCTGTTTCTGTAACTAGTTCACTGTCAACCTGAAGACATTACAATGGCAACAGATCGAGAAAGAGTCAAACAGAATACTTAGTAGCATCATGTATGCCAGTTCCTTGTAAAGCTTTGATTTCCTACAATGTTGCAAATATCATTTTGGGGAATATATCACCCAGGGTCCAGAAAGAAACTTGGAAATGTTGAGGAAAATATCTGCAAGAATAAACTTGGAACTGAAAAACTCTGAAAAAACAGGACAAATAGGTAACATGAAAAACTCTGGAGAAATCAGAGATATTTGTAACACTGGTTTCCTACACTCACATGTAGGAATTAAAGCTCTATGAACCATGGCAACAGCGATGAGAGGAAGTATGTTGTACTGGATACATAGAGATAACTAGTTCAATTTCCAAGACTATGTTGGTTGTCATTCTATGGAATGTAATGGATCCAATAACGCCTGACTATTAACAAACTGCTTACTTGAAATCATAACCCTGTCAATTGAACAATATTACATGTTCCAACTATAACCATGTTTTTCAAATTAAGGAAACGATTTGCCTGATGTGACTGCACCACTAAAGCCACAATTGCTTCTACACTAGTAGAAGTACCCCAAAACCTTTCCACCAACATTTTTTCTCTGAGCCTCTTCATGGTCCAAAACACCATTTGTTGTTGTAATTACCACATATCCCCACTGTAGAGTGCATACAAAGTCAACATTAGAACATGTACTGTGTCAAACAGAATCCTTGTTTCTAGAATTCACATAAAAAATAAATCTGAACCCAGAACGAAAAAAAGGGCATGATATTGCTGTAATAGTCTTTGGAAATATAGTGTGTTCACAGTATCTTTCCAAAAGACTACTACAGCAATATCATCAACTGTGAAAATCTGCAATCTCGAATGACATAATATGCTGACACTATAAAGGTTTTGGACATAAATTACAGACTAAGCTCCTAAGTTCATGAAGGTATATACAAAATTTATAGAAACAACAAAACATCCTAACACAAGCATCAGAACACTACAGAAACACACCATAGAAAAGAGCTCCATAGATGGCATCCAAACTCCATGATCCTGTTAGAGCACATATCTTGTTGGCAAAGAAATAAATGACAGGCCAACCAGAAAACCAAACTGAACTAGACACAACAAGACACCATAAAGCCATTAAAACTATGTTGCATGAAACGTTGCCCCCAGGTCCGTTTCAGCCAGGAAATGAAATGGAAATGCGTAACGTAGGGCCTGGAAACGAGTTTCCGACCTGGGGAAACATGGCCAGTACGGCCGGAAACGAGTTTCCAAGCCGTATGACAGAGCTTCCAATTCATATTGCGATTTTTCTTTCATTTTTTTCTTTTTTCAATTCTAATTTTTTATTGGGTGATATAAATATCTTGTGGATGCTTCTAGATGCCTCTCTCAAGTTATAAAAAGACTCTCGCCTCATTCCCTCATCACACAATTGAGCAAGTCGTTTCTCTTGGAGACGAACGATTTTAGCAAAGGAGAAAAGAGGAAGAGAGCAGTGGTCTTTTGTCTTTATAGTTCTTGCAGCCTCATAGTCTTTATTGTACTTGCAGCCTCATATATATAATAAAGGCTGATTTTGAGATTTGGATATATAATAAAGGTTGATTTTGGATATTCCGATATTGCTATTTTCATTATGTGATCATTCATGAGTAAATGTGATGTAAATTTAATCATAATGTTTAAACTTTAAATGTAATAAATTATAATGTATTATAAATGTTTTATGATTGCACATAAAATTTCTTAAATGTCCTAAATTCATATATATATATATATCGTGTTTCCCCGTTTCCAAAATTTGGGGGGGTCATGTTTTGTACCCATTCCCTTTTAGTCCCTGTGCCCGTTTTGGAAACTCGTACCCATTTCCCCATTTCGTACAACTTAGCATTAAAGGATCAATGCATCAACAATGTCAATGTTTATTCACAATTGGGAGAGTATACAGAGGTAGACAACTCAGCGTGGTTATCACATTACAAGCATGCTCTAGATTCAATCTTGTCTGCCAACCGCCTTCATCGTCTCTTGTTATATACTCTACATAGGTGGTTCCTGCAGTTGAACTGCATCCCATCCTACTGGTGTTGATTTTTTTGTGTAGCATTGGGAGGTATTCCTGCATTGCCAAAAGGTGTCCTAAGTTGGCCTGGGAAAATTATGAAAATTAAAATTAAATTCTGTTTTTTTGAGCTTCATGTTCGCTCAAAATGGTCAAGTCAGCCCCACGATGAAAAGGTGTGACCCTTGGTCAAAATTTACCCATTTGGACAAATACATATACACATGAGACATCTCCACTTTGACCAATTTGGATTCAAGACACATTCTCTTCTATTCTTAGCCACACATGCAAAGTCAAAGAGGAAGATTTGGACGTCTGACCAAACTGGTCTCTTGACTATTTGACCAAGCCTTGGCCAAGTTTACAAAGCTTCCATTTAACTGAGTTTGACCAAGCAACAAGAGGTTGCACATGCGGAATTTGACCGCAGATTTCTAACAAGAGTTGACTGCAGTATTGATTTGACCGCAGGCAGAGTTGACCACAGGTTTGACTGCAGGAGTTGACCACAGATCCAAATTTGACCGCATGAGTCAACTGCAGTTTTGAATTTTGTAGCCATGGTCAGAATTAATGTTTTTGGCCCTTGAATTATATAAGAATGTTCTTCATGTCATTTTATTTTAGCCCTTGAAAATATATAATGTAAGACAAGTTCTTCATGTCCACTTCAAAATCTTGAATTTCTAATATTAAATTTTTGGCTCCAAAACATAAAGTCGGCCCTCCAAGAAGTCAAGTCGGCTTGCCCCTATGGTCACACCTATTAGCCTCCTATACAAGTATAAATAAAGGCTTTGACCTCCTCCAAAAGGAAACTCGATCATCTTCTATACAAAAAGAATTCGAATCACCTGAGGCAGAGAGAAAGAGCAGATCTGAGGCAAAACAAAGGGCTGATCTGAGGCAGAGATCTAAAGCAGAGATTCTATGCATTCCAGAGCACCAAGATCGAGATTCTTGGGTACAACAGGAGGTCAAAATTCAGCCTTAGCAGAACAGACCAGGTCGAGTTCATTGGGCAGCATTTTGACTTGTCTAAAGGGTAGCTTGACCAAGTGTGACCAAGGTTGTGTTTGACTTTATGTTTGACTTGATGTATCTCTATTGAACTTAATGATTTCTCTAAGAAAAGGTTGTTGGGTTTTTCCCCATGTGGGTTTTCCCAGGGTAAATTCTTGTGTCTCTTGTTTGGTTGTCTCTTTATGATCCTACTGGCATTTTGTTGAGATCTTTTGTGTAATTACTTTATGATGAAAATGAATACAAGGAATAACTAATCTAAGAAATCATAAGAAGTAATTATCAGTTTAGGAGATCCTTGAAAAGTCAACATGGGATCATAGCTATGGTATAAGAGCAGTGTTATTTTAGATTTGTAACCCTAGATCAGCAAGAGGAGTCAACAATGTTTTGACCAAGTTAAAAGGAGATTGAAGTTTTGTTGAAGCCGAAGAAGGACAACAAGAGGTTGATTATAGGGAAGACCAAAAATCCTTAGGTCTAATCTCAGGAAGGTCGAAGGCCTCAAATCTAAAGAGGACCATAAAATCTAGTGTGAATCTAGCATGAAGCTGAGCTAAGACAATAGTCTTGTCTGAGGATCAGTCTAAAAGGAAATAAGCAACATTGGTTTTTGCTCTAAAGTTTTGATGCCTATAACCTCGTCTAAAGCTAAGGTGAACATCAAATGACCCATGAGAAATTTACTAATTTGGCAAAGAACTTTGATATTGGTTGATCTATTTTTGTTGTGACCCAAGGGTTTACAACTATAGCAATATTGCTCAAGTTCTTGTGATAGAACAAGTTTCCAACATTGATTGTATATATTTGGGGAAAGATTCATCACTTATAGGATCATGTTGAGAAATCAAGTGTAATGGAGATGATGCTTGATTTCTCTTAACTTGATAATTACTTGTGAATATTAGTTGGCTTCTTATTACTTTCATGTTCTCTTCATAAAGCAATTACACAAATGTTCAAAGCATGAAGATCAAAAAGAGACAAAGAACACCAGAAATTAGGCTCCAAGACAGGGAAAAACCCCACAAGGGGGAAAACCCAACAATCCTTCTCTTATAGAATCAGATCAAAATAAGATATCCAAGACCCAAGACCAAAAAATGCCACAAAGATCCAAGTCAACCCTCCTCCAAGTCTCCTCCAATCAAGTCAAAGTCAACGAAAATCAACGTTGGTTAAACCCTCTGAAATATGGTCAAATCACAAAAAATTTCGGCCCTGCAATAGAGTCAAATTTCGGCCCTATAATGACCTCAGAAAGTCACAGAAAATCCCCACATGTGAGCAAAACTAGGGCAGAAAACTCATCTTCTCTCTCTCATTTGACTTTTGTTGACTTTTCTTCTTGATTAGGTGCCAAAATCGATGGTGATGTGATGAGTGAGTGGAAATGAATCCAAGAAGTTGGGATGACTCTTATATATAGTTGTCCAGGAGGGTCGAATAGCTACCACATAGGTCGACTTGTACAAGGAGGGTTGTGAAAATTTCACCATTGAAATCCTATTGCAGCAACTGGTATTATTTCTTCTAACTGTTAATTAAATTAGCAATATGTTGCTACAACAACAACAAATAAACACACTGCAATATTCACAAAAATACTGCGAAAAATAATACCATTGGAAACTGAGAAATATGTTATCACACATAAAAATTGACACACTTATTTTTGGACTAAAGTTCCCGGAAAATCACAACTTGGGAAAACCGATGCAGCAGTTGAGGGTTTTATGTCAGTGAGTAGCATTGAAATCCTCAGTACACTCTGGATGCCAAAACTTGGCAATCCACAGCAAGAAAATCTAGCTGAAATTATCTGAGGGAATTTCCCTTTCTCCACAAGCAACCCCAACACAACTCAGCTTCATAAACTCGTCCTCCTAGAACCCTTGCGCAGACCCTTTGATGTCTAGCCCGAAACTTCCTTTGATCAAGTCGTTTTGCCTATCTCCGTTGCTAGAAAAGATTCTCCGACCTTCTGAAAGCTTAATCGATTTTTCCCACACCCAAATCGAATTTCCCTCTGAAGCTGCCTGCGCAATCCTCTGCACTACCTCACTGGGAATAACTCGGCCTCTTGCTTCTACCTCTCCAGATCTGGAAATCTTCCTCTAGATCACTATACCTACCCCTCTCTGTCTCTGCTTCCCTTCTCTGGCTCGAACTCTTCCAGCAAACTGTTGTTGTTCTCTAGAAAGTCAAACTGCCCAAGGAAATCGATCTCAAGTGTGTGTGTTCTCCATCTACCCATCAACTTCTTATAATCCTCTGTTGGGACTCCAACGGCCCAGATTAAATCTTAATCGATGGCGAATATCATATCGGAGTCGATCCGTCTGAGTTTCTAGATTATTCACGCCTAATCTCAATTAATATTGATTAATTAACCCCTTTCCCTAAGTTTAGACTTAGGAAATATTTTAAAATAGCCTAATAATCTTATAGAATCTGCTTCAAATGAGAAAACCAAGACCCAAACCCTAGACCAAGTCCTCCTCCAAGCAACAAGTCAACCCCTAAGAAGCCCTTCCAATTAGGTTAAAGATCCACCAAATCAACAAGGATCAATTATGCTACAACCAACTTCCAGCTTTAGCTTTGACCTACAACTCCAGCCTTGTGGTAGCTTCAAAAACCCTTGCTTTTTTGCACGTGTGAGAGGAAACTTGCCCAAAAACGGATTTTTCTTCTTCTCCTTGCTTTCTTGACCTTCATTATAGCTTTTCTGATGTTCCTAGCTTCAGATCGAACTTCTTGCTTGAGATGATCGAATTAGTGACTAATGAGATTGTCTGCTTCTATTTATACACATCTGCGGGGTTTGAATTCCCTCTTTTAGGCCGACTTCTCACTATCAGGGTCATTGTGCTGGGAGGCTCATTAAACTTTCCAGACTCAAAATCAATATATTTTACATGTTACAACTTGCCCAATGGGATCTTATACAATTGACGAGGACTCTCTTGACTCAAGAAAAATATTCTTTTGACATGACAAACCCTAGAAAAGCATGAAGAACATGCTTTACCTAGATGACCATCAAAATGGATCATGAAACCCATGTTTAAAATAATATTTTTCTTTCTTCTTTTTCTTGTGACATAAGATATACATAACGACTTGAGTACATTGACAATTGTGAAGACCGAAACTAGTTACATTTTCCAACACTCCCTCTTAACAAGCGAGGTATTCATAATTGTACTCCTGATCCAAGGTTATTCTCAGATTGAAGAGTTCTCATAAGAAGAGTCGGATTGGTAAGCCATCTTTTAAGCATCAACATCATGACTAACATTGTCAACATAGTAAGGCCTTAACTTGACAAGCTCTTTCTTATACAAGAGCATAATGTTGGGAGGCTTTACGTGAGATACCACACTACCTCTTCAAGGCACATACCCCATCTGAATGTTCACTAGGTATGTCCTTTTAGGACTATTCTTATCTTGGATTCCCAATCCTCAAAGAATATTAGTCCTCTTTGACCACTCTTATCTTGGATACCTATCCAATCCTCAAAGAGTGTCAGTCCATTTCCTATCTTGGATTTTTTTATCCTCAAGAAAATCACAGATGCTTATCTAATCCTCCATTCTCCATTCTCCCTCCATGGGCTTCACTTAGACTTACGGCTATTAGTCCTGGTCAAGTGCATGACAAATGAAGGAAAAAATACAAATGTGATGTTCATCATCACTCCCTCTCAACCAGAGAGTAGATCCCCATTCCCTCTTGATTAGGGAATAGATCCTTGCTCCTATTTAAGGAGACTCCTTTACTCCCTCTCAAATATAGAGGAGATTCCTAACTTCCTTTCAATTGGGAAGTCATAGCCACAAGCTCTCTATCTTGTTTTCATAAATGTATCAACTACCAATTTTTCATGGAGATGGTTGCATGGCTCCCTCTTTCCTTTTTGTATCTTCTCATCATATTCAACTTCTTCCTTCCTGGATATTATGGATCCATCCTTTTCTTTCAATCTTGTAGCAAGGTTCAGGCCATCAATCTTGCACATCACTTTCCTCTAGTCATTATCAATGAAGGCATTATATTGAGCCTTAAAAAACATCAAGTTAGACATAGCTCCCTATTAAACATGAAAGTGGTCATTGTTGATGTAGGAAAATGAACATCAGGTTATCTTCTTACATTGCTACCTTTTAATTCCAAGATGATAATATAAACATCTTGAGTTCACAATCCTTTAAGGATTACCAAGAACAGACACTCAATCCATATATTCTTTGAATCAAGTTTCTAACACCAATAGTTGAACTTGCCCCAATTGTCATTATCGATTTCTGCAACATCCTTCAGGAAGCAAAACAATATGTTAACAAGATAACCAATATCAAAATATTAATATAGATTTACCTTATCATGATGGCCCTTTCATCAAAGTATTTCGTTCACTTGAGTCCTTTGAGATCAACATCCTTTCTTATGATCCATCTCCACATTATATAAGAATCCTTCTCCATGCATTCATTTTAATCAGAGTGCCCATGGATCGAACTTGATTACCAAGCGATAACATCTTCCTAGGAATTGTCATTATTAACTCCCTTTCTTTCTTCCAGAGTGCTTGATGTTGATCAATAATGTTGTATTTATACCATGCAATCTCATGAGAGAGTCTTGATCTCCATCTATTCCAAAGCATGTCATTTTTTTCCTTTCGAGCAGCATACAGTCATATGGTAGACTTTATCAAGCACACTTTTATATTCGACTCTTTCTGCAAGATTCTTGAAGATATGAACCATACCCTAGAGGAGAGTTACTTAAAATATGCATACCTTTGCTTTTCATAGAATCATCTAATCATCCCTTCTTGAACGACCTTGTTTCTTGTACTTGATGAAGATAGGTTTCTTCTCCCAAGAAAGACTTTCATTATGACTTTCATACTGCAACCTTGACCATCTACATTCCTTCATCCTTCAAGAGTATTGATTCCATACTATATGGAATATATATCAGCCATAGTGTTGCTTCCAAGAATCTTCCAAAATGATGATTCTTTTAGGATCTTGATGATCCCTCTTAGCAAAATGACTACCTCTAAGATGATGTTCGAATACGCTTGGATGAACAATAATATGCAATATGGTTCCAATCTTCTCATTTTCTTTAAACTAGATGATCTTTCCCAAAGCAAATTAATCAAGTATATTCTAATTTTTTCTACTATCCTGTGTTGTTATCTATGATGTCATACTTCAAAAAAATCAAGACTTCTACTAGAGAATTCAACTATGCATGCTACTCTACTTTCTACTTAATAAAAGGAAGACAAATTTGATAAGGAACCTGACGGTGATGGAGCTTCTTGTTAAGTTTTCTTAGAGCTATATTGTTCTTTGCTTTGATAATTGCATTTCTTCATTTACACATTAAATTCACCCCATAACATCATAACATTATTCAGCAACATATGCAACTATGTAAAAAGAACAACATCATCATCAATGCAGCGGAACATAAAGGAACAATGGAAGAAAAGTTTTCACACATAGAGACACCGGGATTGGTTGGAGACCAGGACAAAACCCACTATGCGGAAAACTCTTTCAAATTCTTCTTCTTATTAGATTGTCATTGAATGATTCAGCAAAAGAGAGTACAATGATCCATATCTTCATCCATTCAACTATCCAGCAAAAATCGACTAAACAACATCCACGAAATGAACCCAACAATGCTCATACTCAAAACCCTAATTTTGAAGCCCACAATGAACTGTCACTGTCTGCAGTCAATTGTCGAACAATGTGGTTAACAAGAAAAAACTTTGGACAACTGAAAATTCAACATTTAGGTCCCAATCGCATGGAGGACAAGTCATATGTGTGACTGGGAGGTTCCAGTCGCTCCCTTGAACATGTGAGCTAGCGACTGCAATCAAAATTAGCTTTTGGAAAGCCTGCAACTGTGACTCAAAAACCCTAGATGCTAGTTGCATGGACGACATGTTGTGCATGCAACTGAAAAGCTTCAGTCACACAGATGAGTCGGCCAACGAACGACTGCAGTCAAGATCTCTTTGTGTCATGCCTGTGACTGAAGCCCAAAACCCTAAAATAGAAATGCGAGCTTCAAAACCTGCAATTTCTCCTTCGTGCGAGCCCATTCTCTGCAAACGTACCTTAGACCTGTGCGAGCCAAAACCAAGAAAGGGAATAGAAGAATGTCTCATGATGTTGTACAAATGAGGTTGAGGTAACTTGTATTTATAGCCTTCCAAGGGTGTCCAATTTGCTTTAGGGCAGACCAGATCAAATATGCACATGTGGGCTTTTAATTAAAAAGTACACTTTCCCTTGTCCAAATTGAGAGATTTTGTAGAAATTCCTTGTAGATTCAAATTACTTATGTAATTTGCTAAAAGAAAACACTTGAATCTACAGTACTCATCAACAGAAACAATTAATCGATCGAGAAAACACAACATAAACATGAAACAAGATTTAATCACAGATGCTCAGAGATTTATCTAAGGGGAAAGCAACTGCTCAAAACCCCTTTCTATCTGTATTGCATTAATCAAAGAATTTGGATGAATACAATATGCTATGCTCAACCTTGAGCTCAACCTGCACAAGTATTTTCTATCCTCTACTTCACAAGCTGACTCTGGCCAATACTTAGCCAATTATGCTCACTGTCAAACTCCTATTTCCTTGCATTGTTTCTAAAGGAATTAGCCCCCTATTAATTAGGGAAATACCCATCCTGAATTGCACAATCCCTATAGGCCCTTCTCTAACTGCATGCACCACTTATACAACTCAAAAAATTATACAATTGATAGTACACTTCCCTTGAACTCCAATCTCAACTAGGTAACTCGAATTTCATGCATGCATGAGTTAATTATGGTTGATTTATCAGTTCATTGGTTGAACACATGAAGTTGCACCCCGTTGTTAGACCTCCTACTAGTTCCTCCAACAGTTGGAACTAATTTAACTGATAATAACTCAGTTTAACTTAATTAAAACTATTATAACTCAAATTAAACTCAACCTAGGCTCCTAAAATTTAGGAACCACTCTACATTACTCAAGTTAAGCCCTCAACTCGAATTAACTAAGCCAACTAAGTGAAATTAACTTAGCTAACTCATTCTTGTTGTCTTGTGATGTGGAATTACAATTTTCTCCTAATTTAATTAAGGACAAAATTAATTTAGGAATTCCTTGTTGCATTTTCAACACTCACTCTCAGCAAGAAAGAGATTCACATATACCCCGATCCACCACCTTTCGAATGTACTGCATGCAACACTTCTCTCTTTTTTTGTTGCTACTGCAACATCTGCAACTGAAAAACATCCAAGAAAAACAAACTAAATCAACTGTGTCTGCAACTGTCTACTAGGAAAATTGTGTTTGTTGTTGACTCTGCTACTGAAAGTTTGAACCTCCTACTCTGTTGTCAACACTCCTTTGCACTCCTCAGTATCTGACTAACACTGATCCTTCTGCTACTAAATACTATGGGCCCCCGTTGCAAGGTAATGATCCATGAGACAAAATCACCTCAATGGACCCTGCCCAAATTTCTGCAATTCTTGGGACTATTGCTTCACATCTCCCCACCTCACACCTGGAGGTATGGTTGCATGTGCTCCCTCTACCCACTTAGCTCAAACTCTCCTCCTACTGGAGGTCTCTGACTAGTCCTCTTCATCATCATCCTCCTGGTTAGCCCAACTGCCAACTGACTGAGGCTTCATCTTGATAGCTAAATCATGCTCCCTCTCAACCATAACATCTCTGACACTTGCCTTTCTCCCTTAGGCTTTGCATGCATCTTCTACCTCCTGTGCATACAGGTACTTGACTCGAACCTCGATCTGCTTCATTTGTCCTGTGGCAATATGTCTCAAGAAAGCCTTCCCTTTGTTGAATATCACATCATAGCCAAAGTCTTCCAACACAGCTACGGAAACCAGATTATTCTTTAGACCCAGTACAAACATCACATCCTTGAGCCTGAGAGGGGAGCCTGACTCCCTCTGAAAAGTAATTGTACCAATACCGGTCACATTATACCTTCCGTCGTCTCCAAACTCAATGTTCTGCTTGAGGTCTTTCTCCTCCAAGTCACTGAAGAAATCTCTATTCCCTGTCATGTGGAACGAGGCACCACTATCCAGATACCACATGCTTCCCATTACTATGCTTTCCATGCATGCAATGAGAGTAAAATCAAGCTCGAACTGTGAAGCTAGAGCTTCACCTACTGCTACTACTGCAGGTTCCTTCTTGCTTGCCTTCTTCTGTGGACATTTCATGGCATAGTGCCTGAATTCATGACAGTGAAAGCACTTGATTTTGGACAAGTCTTTCTGCTTTCCCTCTAGGCTGGAATTAGTCTCACCTTGCGAATTCTTCCCCTTGGCCTTCCTTCCTTTGTTGACTAATGCAAAGTCCTTTTCCTCTTCTTTGCATGAGGTCCCATCCTCTTCCCTTCTTTGGATGAAGTCTCGTCGTTGTTGTTCCGCCTTATTTCTTCCTGCACTATATCGGACCATAACCGCTCCCACTGCGGTAGTTTATCTCTACCATTTACTAAATCTTGATAATTGTGTCAGCTCTTGGGAAGACCCAACAAAGTTAGAGCTACCAAATCTTCTTCAAGGACAGTAACATCGACCCCGCTAAGTTCATCACGACACTGTGTAAACTTGCTAAGGTACTGCGGAATTGCGTCATTCTTTTGCATCTTGATGCTTTGAAGCTTGTCCTTCAGTGCCAGCTTCCTGTGGTCACTGTTGTTCTGAAATAAGTTTGTCAAGACTTGCCACATTGCATATGGAGTCTCTTTCCCATGGAGATTCGAGACAATATGATCTCAAACTCCTTCCAATATGATCCTCCTCGCCTTTGCTACACACTTCTTCCATTCTGCTAGATATTGAGCATCAGATGTTGGAGGCTTCAAAATATCATTATCTATGAATTCCTTCAACCCATTATCTTCCAACACTGCCTCCATCCTGTCCTTCCAAGCAATATAATTTGAGCTACCCTCAAGGGCATACTCGAGTCTCAGTCCATAGAAAGACATCATGCTAGCTCTGAAGAATGATCCTAGAAATTTGATTTACCTACAAAGACAACTTCGAATTCTTCTCTCCTATTGTGGTTTCTGTTTTGATACCATGTAAAACTTCCTTGTAGATTCAAACTGCTTATGTAATTTGCTAAAACAAAAGACTTGAATCTATTCTACTCATCAGCGGAAACAACTAATCGGTTGAGAAATCACAACATAAACATGAGACAAGATTCAATCACATATGCTCAGAGATTTATCTAAGGGGAAAGCAATTGCTCAAAACCCCTTCCTATCTGTATTACATTAATCAAAGAATCTAGAAGAATACAATATGCTCTACTCAACCTGCACAAGTATTTTCTATCCTCTACTTCAAAAGCTGACTCTGGCCAATACTTAGCCAATTTGTTGCCTGCCAAGCTCCTATTTCCTTGCATTATTTCTTAAGGAATTAGCCCCCTCTTAATTCGGGAAATCCCCAACCTTAATTGTGAAATCCCTATAGGCCCTTCTCATACTACACGCACCACCTGTACAACTCGAAAAATTATACAACTGATAGTACACTGCCCTTGAACTCCAATCTCAGTTGGGTAACTCGAATTTCATGCATGCATGAGTTAATTATAGTTAATTTATCAGTGAACTGGTTGAACACATGAAGTTGCACCCCACTGCTAGACCTCCTACTAGTTCCTCCAACAAATGGAACTAGTTTAACTGAATTAAATATTACAACTCAAATTAAACTCAACCTAGGCTCCTAAAATTTAGGAACCACTCTACATGACTCAAGTTAGGCCCTCAACTCGAATTAATTGAGCCAACTAAGTGAAATTAACTTAGTTAACTCATTCTTGTTGTCTTGTGATGTGGAATTACATTTTTTTCTTAGTTTAATTAAGGACAATTAATTTAGGAATTTCTTGCTGGCTTCAATAGTCAAAATTGATTCTTTCAAAAAGAGGAATTTAGTCCCATGGTTGGAATTTGTCACTAAGCTACCAAATTAACACTCCCTCTCATCTAGGGAAAAATTCCAACTGCATCATGTAATCATCGCAAATATCTTGTCATCAAATCATATCCAATCTCAAGTATCTCATCATCAAATGTCGTCACTGCTCATCTCGGTTCATCTCTGCTTATTCCTGCTCATCTCTTGATTGTATTTGCTCATATGCTGAACATTCTCGAATCTAAAAGAAGAATTTGATATCGGAGGGGAGCCTAAGCTACCACCCTCTATTCATTGGGGAGCCACTGCTACCACCCAGGAAACATCAGCGGGGAGCCAAATTTGCGACCCGCATCAACATCGAAGAGCACATCTCAAAATCACATCAGGGAGCACATCTCAACCTAGAATCTCATGGGGGAGCTAAACATCTTCAACCCCATATCGAGCAATAGGTGGTATAGGGGAGCACATCTCAACCCATCCTATTACCTATCGATCTTCCCATCAATGACCCTCAAGAGTCATGTGGTAGAACACCTGCATCATAATCCGAGCTTAGGCTAGATACCCGACTTACCAAAAGGTAAGGATCACATGCCCCAAGCCTCCTCAACCCGTTGGCCAAACAGGGAGGGACAATCACAATAAGCCCGGCTTGTGGGTATGATGCCAATTAGGGTATGCTCTGCAAAGACCAAGATAGGGGAGCAACATCTCCAACCCTATTGGTAACAGATAGGGGTTATACCCTATAGTCCAGAGATCCCTCAACCCCAGGAGCCCTCCATCCCAATTCCACAACCTGGGAGCTCAGACAAGGGGGAAGAGTTGGCTCAATGTCCTTGATCAATGATGCTCTCTGTAGATCAGAAACATATCATCGTGCTCACAAATGGAATCAGCTTAATCATCATGCCGCAATAGCAACAATCTCTTGTTCATGCAAGTCATCAAATCAAATATCATATTAGAATTAGTGTTGTTAAAATCACGATATTATCGCTTTATCGCGATTTTTTCCCGAACCCGACATTATCGCGAGTAATACTCGCGTTTTTTTTATATGCGATTTTTTCCCAATTTGTCACTGAGGGTCGGGGCAGCGCGGCTTTATAACGGATGCTAAATGTTCGAAATGCAATTTTTTTTTAAAGGAACAAATAATTTTTGAGTGGGGCAGCTTAATGATCAAGTCTAGGCCCTAGTATTGATATGCTATGCATGGTAATGTTAAATTCTTAAAGTAAAAGTGACATTCTCCTTAATCTTCATTTTCATCCTTGTAATTAAATTTTTAACATTACCATGAAATGACTCAGGATGTTTGAGAGTGGTTCCGGCCTCATTGGATTTCATACGGAGAAAGTAGAATTTTAGATTTCATTCAAAATCCAGCAGACTTATCAGTTTTTCAGGATTTTAGGATTGGGAGATTGTAATGTTTCCAGGTGACACCACCTGCCCGGGCTACCCCTACCACTAGTAGAGGACGTGGTCTACCTCCTATAGCTCCTACTTCTAATTCTTCAGCTTCTAAAGCACAGCAGACTCCACTGCCAACTCCACCAGCACCAGCATCTACATCTAGAGGGAAGGGGAAAACTGTGGCATTTTCTCGCAAGAGGGGCAGAGGAAATCAATAGGTTTAGACTTTAGTTATTTTCTTCATTTTATTGTATATGACATTATGACATGATGAGATACATTATTATATTTTTTGTTGATATTTTGAGGTTGAGTTGGGACTCGAGAGTCGGGACTTACTATTCAGGACATGATTCAATGTTATGTGTGATTTTAGCACTAGAAATGATATTAAACATCTTATATATTAGTTCTTTTATCATTTTTATGTGTCAATGTATTTATTTTATGTTGTAGATGGTTTAGATATTAAAAAAATTGAAAAAAAATGAATATTTTTGTACCAAACGATTTTTTCCCGATAATTACGATTTTTTCCGATTTTTTCCTCGCACCGATATTATCCCGATAACGATTAATGCAACATTGATTAGAATAATATATATATATATATATAGTATATATGTATATATATATATATATCACAAAAAGGATACCATAGTCATCCTCCCTTTGACAGAGGTAGCAACCACAAGCCTAAGCTTGTCTTGTACAATAGCACCAACTGAAGATATCTGTCAATCGCATTCCCAATCATTATTATCACAATGTATCCATGTCATATCCAGAACCTGCTCAAACTACTCTCCAAAGAGCTTCTTCATCTTGCTTCACAATTAGCCATGCTAGCAACATCGTACTCAACCTCGATCGTGCTTAAAGCTACGGACCTCTCATCCAAAATATCATGACAGATCTCATACTAAGGCAGCACCCAAATGTGCGTGTTAATAATGATCCCAAACATCATCAATACATCCATTCAATCACATATCACAGGAAGACTGTCTCAGACCAAAAATAGATCATCTCATGAAAATATCTCGAAGGATGCCCAATGATAACTCAATGTGTATGAAGCAACTCAATCATGAATTGACTCAAGTTCTATGCATTACATATATACGGACGGGTGTTCAAACGGAACATCAATGCTTCAATCAATTGTCAGTTGCCAAGTCAAGTTCAACAATATCTCTTCACAACTTCTTGAAATTCAATCGGAGTGTCCAAGGATTTAAAATTCCACTTTTCACAAATTCTTCAATAGCTTCACATCATATATTTTCTCTTCCAAATGCCATGATTCTTCACTTCGAACTTCAGAGGCCATCTCCTTCTTACTTTGATCATCGGAGGCTCATTACATGTCAAGAATAGACCATCAGCATATAAAACCAAAAATCAAAGTCATACCTTGGACCACTTTGTGAAGTAGAGGTTTGGATCGACACATCATCCTGTTTCACCGGATCAATGCGGACATATCAGGCTCAGGGAGCTTGCTTTATACAATGCTTTCTCCAAACATAACACTTGAACAAACCAATATGCTTAGCCTTACATAAATCAATATTGTACAATCAAATCGACTAAGTCAGCGCATCAAGCCTTAGATGCCAAATCAAAACTAATATCAAAATCATCTATATCACTATAACCAATTCTTTGGACCAGGTGACAGGTAGAGCTCACAACCAAATATCAAGTTATGCCAACAAATTGTCAATTACCAAGCAATATCAAACCAACTTTCATCAAGTCATCCTCATGATCATAATATAAATCATTTATGTCACTAGATGCAAATGTATACACCAAGGATAAGTCATGCAGGTTCCATCCATTCATTGTGAGATTACTTCAAGTTCATACTAAATCATAACTGCTTATACTTCAACCAATGTTCCAAAGACAATGAGGCCAATACAAAACCATTATTGAATACCAATATTAGTCACTGAAAGTTACTATGCTCACATAGCAATGTCATCAAGGCAAATCATCAGTTGCCAAATCAAATCATTAGACATTAGGTCAAAGCCCAAATTTGTTATCACAGTGAGATCTATAGCCCGAAACATATCTCAACATCAACTCAAAGTTCTAAATCATTATCAAGCATCATGTCAAAACTCCAAACACTACTTATCTATATCAATCATCCAAATCTAGTCAAACCCTTGCAACTGTTATCAAATACTGTCATACACAAGCCTCAATGGTTAAGTCATAATGACATATTGATATGCATATACTGGTCCCCTACAAACACAAGTTTAGTCATCACATTCACATTCTCTATAGTAAGTGAAATATTCAAACTTCCCTGCTCATAGAACTCTCTATTGTCTACTCCATGTCTGTAGGACTGTCATTCTTCAAGAGAACTTCTGATTTCATGCACAAAGCTTCACTTTTGTGTCCTACAAGCATAACCGCACCCATAGGCCTTCTTCTATGTAGTTGAGAGGCTACAGTCGCACCCTTAGGCTTGCTTCCATGCAGTTGAGGCTTAGATTAAGGAAAACTTTCTTCTTAGACCAGAACTTGTTGCAAACCAACAATATCAAATATTTGTCTATTCATGTCCATAAATCTTACTTCAACAATAAATAATCTTCTATACATATAATGCAAATGATAATGGAGAGTTTCTCCCTCTTAATGTGCAGCCCCTTCAGCCAATATTATTCAAGTCATCAACTTGTCTATAATATCATCATGCATCAACAAAACTGTTAGATCATAAATTCAAGCATATCATGTTCTAAAACATATATCCATCATGGTCATAATCATGTTAGCATCAGCTACTTCATCAGCACATCATGACATCAATCTTTCATCAAGGATTAGTGTCAAATAGCTATGATCACAATATCACTTCTTTATCACATAAATCAACTCATCAAATCAGGGCATTCAATTTTATCATATGTCATAACTACTAAGCACATCAAAACTTAACCACGGTCAACAAAATATCCTAAATATCAATTTCATTGTTACACTTCTATCATCATGGTTATCATGCTTATCACAAGCATTATCAATAGTATCAAGCTACCATATATAAGAATCAATGTGCAAGACTTCTTTATCATATCAAGGTATCCAAAATAGTAAGATGTTAGCTAAACATCAATATATCAAAAAATCAATATTTCTAAATAGCTTCATAGAATCAAGAAATTCATCATGTAAGATACTTGTTCAATACCAAGTGCACCATTTCATCATAAGTAGTATGAATCCAAATCACTTTCATATGCATGCATGAGCCATTTGTGAAGGCGACATTCCCATCATACCTTAGCGCTTACCTTGCCATCAATATTGAAACTGAAACATAACATTGAAACAATACCCCATATACCTCGTAGCATTCAAATCCCTATGCACCTTCTTATTTGTCATAGGCAGCTGTATCATTTTGACAACTTTTCATCAAGTGCCTTTTTCCAATGCTAGTTCTTCTCTTCTTGAACTAGCCATGATCCTCAAGAAAGATCCACTTGTCACAACTCTTTAGGAGGTTAGAAGCGCCCAAATACTCAAATATACATGCAAGAAGTATAAGTAATAATCAGAACAATAATCAGATCCATAAGTCTAAACAAAAGTAAAGATATAAAAGAGCACCATAAATCGGAAAGTACTTATCTTCAATGAGAGGTGATCATCTCCCTCTTGAACCAGCCTTCAAGAGCCATCATTGTCCATTGTCCATATGATAATGTTGCCTTCAATATTTCATTAGCAACCAGGCCTAATAGAGACTATCCCATCTAGGGCTTCATCAAATCTATCACAAGTGCTTGAGCATCTTCACATTGACCATGCTAGGGTTTCTAGATTTCATATCTCAAATCTTTGCCATAAACCAAGGTTTCTCTCAAACCCTAACCTCATAATATCCATCAAACCCTAATACACAAATTGCCTAAGGTTACCTTCAAACCCTAATATTCTTTTAGGTCTCCTCCATCCTCTCTTGCTTCCATCAATGGTGTCATCATAGGGGTGATTTCCATGACTTTTCTTTAGCCCAACTCTGATACCATGTTAATTTTTCTTAGGGCTATATTGTTCTTTGCTTTGATAATTGCATTTCTTCATTTACACATTAAATTCACCCCATAACATCATAACATTATTCAGATTTACATCATTATTCAGCAACATATGCAACTATGTAGAAAGAACAATATCATCATCAATGTAGCAAAACATAAAGGAACAATAGAAGAAAAGTATTCACACATAGAGACACCAAGATTGGTCAGAGACCAGGGCAAAACCCACTATGGGGAAAACCCTTTCAAATTCTTCTTCTTATTAGATTGTCATTGAATGATTTAGCAAAAAAGAGTACAATGATCCATATCTTCATCCATACAACTATCCAGCAAAAATCAACTAAACAATATCCATGAAATGAACCCAACAATGCTCATACTCAAAACCCTGATTCTAAAGCCTGTAATGAACTGTCACTGTTTGCGGTCAATTGTCGAACATTGCAGTCAACGAGCGAAAATTTCGAACTGAAATTTCAACATTTAGGTCACAGTCGCATGGAGGAGAAGTCATATGTGCGACTGGGAGGTTCCAGTCGCTCCCTTGAGCCTGTAAGCCAACAACTGCAGTCAAAATCAGCCTTTGGAAAGCCTACGACTGTGACTCAGAAACCCTAGATGCCAGTCGCATGGAGGACGTGTTGTGCATGCGACTGAAAAGCTTCAGTCGCATGGATGAGCTAGCCAGCGAGCGACTGCAGTCGAGATCTCTTTGTGTCATGCCTAGAACTAAGGCCCAAAACCCTAAAACAAAAATGCAAGCCTCGGACCCTACAATTTCTCCTTCGTGCGAACTCATTCTCCGCAGACGTGCCTCAGACTTGTGCAGCCAAAACCAAGAAAGAGAATAGAAGAATGTCTCATGATGATGCCCAAATGAGGTTGACGTCACTTGTATTTATAGCCTTCCAAGGTTGTCCAGTTTTCTTTAGGGCCAACCTAATCAAATATGCACATGTGGGCTTTTAATTCAAAAGTACACGTTCCCTTGTCCAAATTGAGTGCTTCAATAGTCAAAATTGGTCCTCTCGAAAAGAGGAATCTAGTCCCATGGTTGGAATTTTTCACTGAGCTGCCAAATTAACACTTCCTTCAATAGTAAATATCCTTGGGATCTTCTCCTTTCGGCTTCTTCTCAGGTTCTCCCTTTTCTTCAACTATGTGAGCTTCACTTTTTTCCTTTCTTTTGTTATCTTTCTTGTTTGGACAATCCCTCTTAAAGTGTCCATACTCATTGCATCCATAGCATTGAATCTTGGACATATCTAGCGTCTTCTTAGACTTTCCAAACTTTCCTTTCTTCAACTCTTGGTTCTTGCAATAAAAGCTTGAGACCTTTCATTTGATTCAGTGTCATCCTTTGCCTTGATCCTAGATTCTTCCAAGATACATTGAGCCCATAATTCATCAAAAGGTGTGGTATCTTTCTTTGAGTAGATGCTAGTTGCAAAACTACTCCAATCAGGTGGCAAAGCATTTAGTACACAGATAGTCATTTTAGAGTCTGAAATAGTCTCCCCAAGCCCTTGCAACTGATCTCTTATTTGTGAGATCTTCATTAGATAGATGGCCATGTCTTCATCCTTTGACTTCCTTATTCAATATAGTTGATTCCTCAAAGAAATATTTTGACCTGATGTACTTATAGAGTACAACTTTACCAACTTATCATACATAGCCTTGGATGTCTTCAAATCAGCAATAAAGGCAACAAGATGATCCTTAATTTATTCAACAATAATCCTTTGTGCCCTTACCTCTCCTTTCTTGTACTTTTCTAATTCTTGAGTCTTTTCTTTGCTTGGTTTAGCAACTTCACCAAGAACATATTCCATGACTTCATTTTTTGTAAGTGCCAAGTCAATCCTCCTCTTCCATGTTAGGAAATTTGTTGATCCAACGAGCTTGTTGCTTTCCTTGTAAAATGTAGCCATATGATCTGTAGATTGAGACATAGAAAATAATATGATACTTAATTTTCAACCAAGGGTTCTTCCTTTTGATTATGTCTACAGCTATCTTGATGCTTTTAAGACCTTTACGTAGACTTCAATGATGCCCTAGAAAGATGACTTCTAAGATGCCTTCAACCACGGTATCTTTGAACAACTTTAAATAGTGAAAGATGATACCAAGATTCCTTGATGCTTCCTCTTCTTCAAGATGATGAATGAGAGAATCTTCAACAAATACTTGTCATTCCTTCCTTAAATGAGAGCTTGATGATGAGGTCTTCTTCAACAAAAGCTTGATGTAGTAACCCTCCTTCTAGATCAATGGGTCTTCTTCTTCTTTCCTTTTGTCCTTCTGCATATGATTCCCCTTGACAAACAAACCCTTCAAGATGATCCTTCAATTGCCTTCTCTTGTTCATCCTAACTTTGATACCATGTTGGAGAACGCAGTGGGGCAACTATTAATTCAACTTCTCCTTGACCTTAATAATTGCTTGTGAACTTTAGTTATCTTCTTGTGTTTCTTAATTAGATCTTATCATCAAACAATTATCAAGAGCAAAAACAATAAATACAATGGACACAGAAATTAGGCTCCAAGCCAGGGCAAAACCCCTCCAAGGGGAAAACCCAGAAAGAATCTCCTCTTCTTATAGAATCTGCTTCAAATGAGAAAACCAAGATCCAAACCCTAGACCAAGTCCTCCTCCAAGCACAAAGTCAACCCTTCCTTCCGATTATGTCTACAACTATCTTGATGCTTTCAAGACCTTTACGTAGACTTCAATGATGCCCTAGAATGATGGCTTCTATGATGCCTTCAACCACGGTATCTTTGAACAACTTTAAATAGTGAAAGATGATACCAAGATTCCTTGATGCTTCCTCTTCTTCAAGATGATGAATGAGAGAATCTTCAACAAATACTTGTCATTCCTTCCTTAAATGAGAGCTTGATGATGAGGTCTTCTTCAACAAAAGCTTGATGTAGTAACCCTCCTTCTAGATCAATGGGTCTTCTTCTTCTTTCCTTTTGTCCTTCTGCATATGATTCCCCTTGACAAACAAACCCTTCAAGATGACCCTTCAATTGCCTTCTCTTGTTCATCCTAACTTTGATACCATGTTGGAGAACGCAGTGGGGCAACTATTAATTCAACTTCTCCTTGACCTTAATAATTGCTTGTGAACTTTAGTTATCTTCTTGTGTTTCTTAATTAGATCTTATCATCAAACAATTATCAAGAGCAAAAACAATAAAGACAATGGACACAGAAATTAGGCTCCAAGCCAGGGCAAAACCCCTCCAAGGGGAAAACCCAGAAAGAATCTCCTCTTCTTATAGAATCTGCTTCAAATGAGAAAACCAAGACCCAAACCCTAGACCAAGTCCTCCTCCAAGCACAAAGTCAACCCTCAAAGAAGCCTTTCCAATTAGGTTAGAGATCAACCAAATCAACAAGGATCAATTCTACTCAACCAGCTTCCAGCTCCAACTTCAGCCCCCAACTTCGACCTGCAACTTCAGCTACGTAGCAGCTTTAGAAACCTTAGCTTTTTTGCACGAGTGAGAGGAAAATGGCCCAAAAAAGTAATTTTCCTCTTCTCTTTGGCTTCTCCTTGCTTTCTTGACCTTTTCTCTAGCTTTATTGATGTTGTCAACTTCATATCTAACTTCTTTCTTGAAATGATCGAATTTGTGACTAATGAGACCAAATCTGCTTCTATTTATACACATATGTGGGGTTCAAATTCCTTTTGTTATGCCGACTTCTCACTACCAAGGCTGACTTGTGCTTGGAGGCTCATAAAGCTTTCTAGACTCAAAATCAATATCTTTTACATGTTACAACTTGCCCAATAGGGTGGTATACAATTGACAAGGGCTCTCTTGACTCAAGAAAAATATTCTTTTGACATGACAGACCCTAGAAGCGTGAATAACATGCTTGACATAGATGACCATCAAAATGGAGCATGAAACTCATGCTTAAAATAATATTTTTCTTTATTTTTTTCTTGTAGCATAAGATATACATAATGATTTGAGTACATTGACAATTATTAAGACCGAAACTAGTTACATATTCCAACAGTGCCCACCCTCACTTCCTCTCAACCAAGTAGGAGATCATCACTCCCTCTCAATTAGGGAGGAGACATTCACAAACCTAAGCGTTTTTCAAAAATACCCATCCTTTTCCATGAAAAGGAACATCATCAATGCATCAGCTACCTGCTTCGTCAATGGAGACATACTGCTGCTTCACAACTTCATCCTACATCATGTCACAAATCATAAAGCGCTTCAACCTTCCCAGTTCTCTGTCAATCTTCATGTAGCCTTGATTAATTGAATCCAACATGTCATAAAGCAGTTCATCAAATATCTTATGAGGCCAAACTTCTTCTCAGCTGAATGTGCAAGCCTTCGCATCTTCTACCTTCCCATAGAATTCTGCTTGATGCTTTTTCAAGAAATTTCAAGTAGAGACGACCAATAGTAGTATCAACATTAGTTCTGCCAATGATGTGTACAAAAATACGAACCAATCAATTGTTGGATCAAAACTCTTTAGTGATGCTGCCATATATCTGTAACCAACCTTCTAGAAGAATCTAGGTAACAAATATCTTTTGACTTTCTGCTCAACAATCTAATATATCTGATCATGTTTTGCCTCTAACTCCCTTTGAAGATAATATTTCTTAATCCAAGAGTCCCTTTTGAATTTGATTTGATTTTTAATTGCAAGATCTTCTATGATCATAACACTCCCTCTACATGATAGGAGTAACTTTTTTTTATCTCAAGTAAGATAACTTCTTTCTTTTGATTGATAGAAACTTCTTTTTGAAGCTTGCATCCATGCTTCCTTTCAATTCACTGTCTTCAATGCATACGGTTAAATTGTCTGCTCTTTGTGTAGAATTAACTTTGCTACTTCCCTTTAATTCCTCCATCTAATTTCTCAAAATCTAGTTTTGCTTCTGAAATGCTTGGTTTTGGTAGTATCACTTGACTTATTCTATGATGTATGAGCTCAACTTATCTTCACTGAAATTGAAATGAATATCATGTGGGAGAAATCTTTATAATTCTGCACATTGACCTTGACTCTGCTATTGTTCTGCTTCTATTGTCAACTTGTAGTCCTTGCTGCCAAAAGAGATGATGACTACTTTCTAAATCTTTACGATGAACATCTTAACTGCGACTGTATGTTTTTTTCTAGAATACTGTGTAGACAACTTCGATGACTCTATTTCTTCAAAACTATATGCTTCCTCTTAATCTTGATCTTCATGACTTTACAATTTGTGAATCCCAAAATCCTTCTATCCACCAAATTTAACTGTAATAAATTTGTAACTAGTACTCTAACTTGGTACTTGTTATATTCTTCATTGTTGTTAATAGTAGAGGTCTTTGTTGTCTTCAACCTTGGGTTTCCTTTTGGCTTCTTCATCTTCTATTGTATGTGCTTCACTTCTTTCCTTCCTTTTGTTGTTTTTATTATTCTTAGAGTTCTTGCAACAATCTCTTCTCATGTGTCCATATTTATGGCAACCAAAGCATTGAACCTTGGACATATCCCTATTGTTGAAGAAGTGTAACTAGGTTCGGTATTTACAAATGTAATTTTGATCTTTGTACTTGTCAAGAAAAAGAAATATTATTTTTGTAAATTATAAGAATGAGTTTCTTGCTCATTCCATAGGTCTAGGAAAGTCAAAGAGTCGACATGTGTAAAGATATCTTCTTGAGCATATGTGTAATGTATACAAGTCCATATAAATGTCAAGTAGCCCTCCAAGACAAGCTCAAGAAGAAGTCTGCCAGCTAAACTATGTGAAAGACGGTCATGTCGGCCTCAAAGCATATATAGATAAGTCGGCTCAAAAATGAAGTCACAAGTTCACTGGTTCATGTCGACTTGCATACATTGATAAACACCTATAAATATGCAGCTGGAATCACCACAGAGACAAGGAATTTCAGATAAGTGTCTGCAATTGCGGAAGAGGACAGAACTCCTCTATAAGTCTTGGTGAGCACAGCAAAGTATAGTATCTCGGCATACGATCTCAGTGGATACTCTGTCTCAGTGAAGGAGGAGAATACACTGCCTCGGCATTCCTGTGATCACAGTCTCAATGCAATCACAGTCTCAGCCTCCTCATGATCACAGTCTTCAACACAGTGATATAAAATGCAATCACTGTAATCGTGGATGGAGCAATACACCCTCAGCATATGTACAATCTCTAGATCTCAGTTCTTCGATGGGTAATACAATAAGGATCTCTGAGCAGGCAGAAAACACAACGGATGATCTAAGTGATGTCGCAGTGCTCTCTCAATGTACTAAACGCAATCACGAATCTAAATGATCTCACAGTGCTCTCTCGACAAACTAAACGCAGTCACTAAGTGATCTCGCAGTGTACCCTCAGCATATCATATAATCACAGTTACAATCTCGGATTAAGGGTGGCAAAAAGGATCTCAATGATCTCACCAATTGCGATGAATAGATCCTACAGTAACACGATTTAGCATGACATACAATTTGGATGAAGTCATGAACTCAGTCTCAGTTTGATGAAGACATAATTACAGATGAGAATGCAGAAATAATCTCAGTAAAACTACAGTGAAGATCTAACAAAGAGGCAGCAGTAATGATCTCGTTATTGTAATGAATATCTCAGAGAAGGTGAAGCAGCAGTGATGATGATGATCTCAGCAGTAACGAAGGAGAGGATTGGTGTCTTGGTCTTGGAGTGGCCTAATAGGTCAAGGGTCAAGGTCTTGTTATTCGTCAATTGGAATCCCTATAAGAAGAATTTAGTGCGAGTTTTCCTCTCCAAGAGGGAGAGGTTTTGGCCCTAGCAGAATGCCAACATCTTGTGTTCTTGTCTCTTTGTTTTTGGTAGCTATTTGATGAACTAAAGAAGACACACTCTAATAATAACAAGTGAAGATTGAACAAGAAGAATAAGTTGAAACACCTCACAAATAGTTATCATGCTAAGAAGAATCACTCTAACTCTAACTGCCCTAGATTCAACAAAATGGAATCAAAGCTATGGTTACAGTAAAAGGAAGGGTAGAAAAGAGACATTTCAAGGATCAAGTTTCTAGCAGGGCATCAAAGCAAGCTGAAGGACATCAAGATCTGCATTAAAGAAACAAACCATGATCTTGATCAAACCCTAGCAATCTACAACAGCAAGAACTTGTGTCTCCACAGTCATCATCAAAAGGCCACCAAGACCCTCATCAAGATGTCTACAAAACAAGATAGCTCAAAGAATTTCAAAATGAAGATCACATCAACTTGGAGAAAGTTGAAACCCTAGCAACAATCCTGATCTACAAAAGAAGGCAAAGCATATTGAAGAAGAAAAAGCATTGTCATCATCTTCAAGGTTATAAAAGAAAGGATCATTTCCTTGAAGAAGATCATCCAAGGAAGCAGCAAATCATCCTCATCAAAAGGAGCAACCTTTTTCTATTGAGGAAAGGCTTTCTCATTTGAAAGAAGATCACCCAAGAAGAAGCCCTCATACATCTTCTTCAACCAGCATCAAAGTGATCAAGGTGAAGATTTCATCTTCACATGACAAGTATCTATTCATTCTATATTCAAGTTTGGTTAAATGACTTCATGATTGCAAGGACATCTATGAATTGGATGGGTTATCAAGATTCCTTGCATGAAGGAGGAGGATAGACATAGTCCTCTAAGTAGCTGAAGTCATCAAAAGGTCTCCTCTGAATTTATGAAAAGGGATATTTATGAAAGATCCCCTCACATTGCAATATTGGAGACATCAAAGTGATGTAGATGATAAACTCATTCTCTTAAGGTGTGATAAAGAAGGTCACATGATATCTGATCTACATGAAAGTAAAAGATGGGGAAAGACAAGTTGATGGCAAAAGTATTGAAGAATAAAAGAACTCAACCATGTGCAGAAAGGAAAGGCAAGGTTGGTCCTCAAGCAAGATATAATAAGTATAGCTAAGACTCAATGCTATGGAAAGATTTTGGAAGCTCATATCACCAAATAGATGGAGGAAGCTGAAGAAAAGGGTCAAGAAAAGAGGAAGTAACAAATCTCTCCTATAAGTAAGATGGTATCCCTCACAAAAGGGTCCTATCATAAGCTTCGTTATAAGATATGACAATGATGATAAGATGCATCGTGGCATCATGGAAGCATTAGAAACAAGAGCTCATGACATCACCATGGGAATCATGAAGGACAAAATTTATGACAAACAAAACATGAAGGATATAGCTCTTGGAAAACTCAGTGGACATTGAAGGAAAGAGTCATCTAGGACAAGGCTCATCATACAAAAGGGAAACATCTGCCAGATGGGGATATACAAGATCCTCAAAATCCTCTGATGGAATCCTCATCGTAGGGTTCACTAATCTAGAGAGGAAGCAAGTGTTTCAACAAGAACTCCAACTTATGGAATCCATGAGATGATGGTGTGATGACATGAGGCAGATCAAGGGATTGAATATCTTTTCAATCAAGGAAGTTGTTGGAAGAAGCTTCGATGACCTAAAAGTAAAATAAGGTATGTATGCTTGTGTTTAATATTATAATGTCATGTCATATGGTTGCAAGTAACAGGGATCATTGCTTCTATCTTAAGAAGCATGATCAATCTCCTCCTTTGAAAGGATGCAAGAAGACATAAGACACACTAGATGAAATCAACATAATATGTCCTCATATATGAGGTGGTTGATCACAACTAAGAAACTTTGATTAAAAGCACTTGGGAATGGAATGAGTAAGGAAGGAAGAGATCGTGAGATATGCAACCCTGATGAAGGAGATCAACATCCAAAAGATCAAGAAGACTTGACTAGAAAATCTCCCGGAAAGATATGAAGACTCTAATGGAAAAGATGAAGACCCTTGACAATGGATATCTTTGGGAGATGTGTCAACATGAATGCAAGATGTTGATACCTACAGAAAGATGTCATGATGAAGAGCCACCTAGTAAGGTACAATTTGATTTAATGATATATTTTGATTTCTTGAATAATATCTGGATAAGTTCATGCAGGGCTAATGGAACAAAATTTGTAAGTACAAGTACAACCAGCATTCATGCGATGGATGGAAACTCCTAAAAGAAGCATGAAGTGAAAAGAAGTAGCCATATGAAGAAGGTACTAGATATGTACCAAGAAGGCCGCTTTCCATGAAGAGAGAAATGACATGACGAATCAAGAAGGAAAGTGATCAATGGTTGTTGCCCTACAAGGAAGAAGCTCAACTGAATTTCATGACATCAAGAAGAGAAGTTGATCAAGCAGCTGAAGAACCCACAAAGAAGAAGTTGTTGATGTATGGAAGAATCCCTAGCTAAGAGGGAGCTCTGACAAGTTCCTGATTAAAAGGGAGCTTGGGCAAGTTTTGATCAAAGGAAACTTGGGCATATCTTCCCCAGTTGAGAGGGAAAGGTAGACACAACATTCGTGTCTTCACTTTGGAAGAAAGAATGGAGGATTGGGTAATCATCTAGCAACCGATGCTCTTTGAGGATTTGTAGGGCATCCAAGACAAGCGTAAGCAAGAGGACCGATATTCTTTGAGGGTTGGGAACCCAAGATAAGAATAGTCCTAGGAGGGAATACTCAGTGAACACTCGGGTGGGTATGTACCTTGAGAGACAATGATGGAGGTGTCTATAGTCATTGGTCTCGCCAACATTGTGCTCTGATCTAATAAGAGATAGAGTTGTCAATCAAGGCCTTGTTGTGGAAACAATGTTGGTTACTATGATGCTATAACAGAGGTTACCAATCCAATTCTTCTTATGAGAAATTCTTCAGATTGAGAATGACCAAGTACCATTATAAATACCTCCCTATTTAAGAGGGAGTGTTGAAGAAAGTGTAACTAGGTTCGGTATTTACAAATGTAATTTTGATCTTTGTACTTGCAAAAAAAAGAAATATGAATTTTGTAAATTATAAGAATGAGTTTCTTGCTCATTCCATAGGTCTAGGAAAGTCAAAGAGTCAAAGACATGTGTAAAGAGCTCTTCTTGAGCATATGTGTAATGTATACAAGTCCATAGAAATGTCAAGTAGCCCTCCAAGACAAGCACAAGAAGAAGTATGCCAACTAAACGATGTGAAAGATAGTCATGTCAGCCTCAAAGCATATATAGATGTCAAGTCGGCTCAAAAATGAAGTCACAACGGTTCACTGGTTCATGTCGGCTTGCATACATGGATAAACACCTATAAATACGCAGTTGGAGTCACCACAGAGACAAGGAATTTCGGATAAGTGTCTGCAACTGCGGAAGAGGACAAAACTCCTCTATAAGTCTCGGTGAGCATAGCAAAGTATAGTATCTCAACATACGATCTCGGTGGATACTCTGTCTCGGTGAAGGAGGAGAATACACAGCCTCGGCATTCCTGTGATCATAGTCTCAACACAATCACAGCCTCGGTATTCCTGTGATCACAGTCTCAACGCAATCACAGCCTCGGCCTCCTCATGATCACAGTCTTCAACACAATGATATAAAACGCAGTCACTATAATCGTGGATGGAGCAATACACCCTCAGCATATGTACAATCTCTAGATCTCAGTTCTTCGATGGGTAATACAATAAGGATCTTTGAGCAGGCAGAAAACACAACAGATGATCCAAGTGATGTTGCAGTGCTCTCTCAATGTACTAAACGCAATCACGAATCTAAATGATCTCACAGTGCTCTCTCGACAAACTAAACGCAGTCACTAAGTGATCTCGCAGTGTACCCTCGGCATATCATATAATCACAGTTACAGTCTCGAATTAAGGGTGGCAAAAAGGATCTCAATGATCTCACCAATTGCGATGAATAGATCCTACAGTAACACGATTTGGCATGACATACAATTTGGATGAAGTCATGAACTCGGTCTCAGTTTGATGAAGACATAATTACAAATGAGAATGCAGAAATAATCTTAGTAAAACTACAGTGAAGATCTCAGTGAAGATCTAACAAAGAGGCAGCAGTAATGATCTCGTTATTGTAATGAATATCTCAGAGAAGGTGAAGCAGCAATGATGATGATGATCTCAGCAGTAACGAAGGAGAGGATTGGTGTCTTGGTCTTGGAGTGGCCTAATAGGTCAAGGGTCAAGGTCTTGGTATTCGTCAATTGGAATCTCTATAAGAAGAATTTAGTGCGGGTTTTCCTCTCCAAGAGGGAGAGGTTTTGGCCCTGGCAGAATGCCAACATATTGTGTTCTTGTCTCTTTGTTTTTGGTAGCTATTTGATGAACTAAAGAAGACACACTCTAATAATAACAAGTGAAGATTGAACAAGAAGAATAAGTTGAAACACCTCACAAATAGTTGTCATGCTAAGAAGAATCACTCTAACTCTAACTGCCCTAGATTCTTCAACACTTATTTCCTTGAGGCTTGTCATTGTTGTATTTGTGATGAGATCCAAATTTTCCAAATTTTCCAAACTTCTTCTTTGATCTAGCAACAAAGCCTTGAGCGATTTCATTATTGGGTTTGGTATCATCTTTAGCCTTCAACCTTGTTTCTTCTAGAACATATAGGGCCCAAAGTTCTTCAAAAGATGGAGTATCTTTTCTTGCATAAATACCTCCTGCAAAACCATCACAAGCTAGAGATAAAGCATTGATTACAGAAGTGATTAATTCATAATCAAATATGGTTTCTCGAAGTCCTTCAAGTTGATCCTTTATTTTTGATATTTTCATAATGTATGTGTTGAAAATTGGCAGCTGAGGGAGCAATTTCCTTCTTAGAGAAGCTCAGCAAAGCCTAAGGAGACCCCTCTTGTACTTGGAAAAATCAAATTTGCACAAGGGAAAATATTATTTTTATTGTTCGTCCAAGTCAACCCAAATTTGTCAAGTCGGCCTAGAGGAAAAATTCGACCTCCTAAACCACATATAAATAGACCAAGCATGACATCACTTCGAGGCATCACATCACACATCAATCCTCTTCATTTGGTTCGATCCCATTTGAAAATTGCAAGGCTGAGTTCACACGTGCGAGGGGACGATAGAGAAATTATGTTGGTTGTGTTGACCTCTGTTTTGGGATTGTTTTGACCTACATTGACTTCATTTGACTTGGGCTAATTTGGCTGAATTTTGAATTGTTCTTGGAGGATGAATTTAGGGAGACCTTTGACCAAAATTATGGGCATGCATTGACCATCTTTGACCACAGATTTGAAGCTAAGGTTTTCACAGGTTGACTTTGACTTTGACAAAATTTGGAGGTAGATTTAAAGATTGTTTTGACTAGGTTTGAGCAAGCA
Source organism: Pinus tabuliformis (assembly GCA_031772625.1). Lineage (NCBI taxonomy): Eukaryota > Viridiplantae > Streptophyta > Pinopsida > Pinales > Pinaceae > Pinus > Pinus tabuliformis. The sequence continues at coordinate 527,027,026 of CM062813.1, read as the reverse complement.
AAGAAGGCCAAATTTATTGTTGCCTTGACCGAAATTTTAAGAGAACTTTGGACCATTAATTTTGACTAGTTAGGGCTTCATTGACTGTTGCTGACTGAACTTTGACAGGGCCAAAAATTGGAGGACTGGTAATTTGACCAGATTTGACTTTTTGTCTCATCTTTGATTGGATATTGGATTGTTGACTTGCATAGTCAAGGCTTTGATCTTTGACTTATTGATGAATGTATTTGGACTATGTATCTTTGTTGAACATTTGATGAACATCTAATAGAAGAAGAATTTGGTTGGGTTTTCCCCCTTGTGGGGTTTTTCCCTGGTCTTTGACCTAAATCTTTGTGTCTCATTGATCTTGGTTGTCTTCTATTGTGCATATTGTTTATTGTTCTATCTACAATTGCTTATTGTTATTGGGTGATTGAAATTGAAATTGGAAAAAGTGATTGCTACTGAAAGAAGAATTGTTGAAGTGATTGTTACAACATAGAACATTGAAAAATTAACATGGTATCAGAGCTGAGGTGAAGACAAGCCCAAGGAGACAAGAGCAATCACCCCTTTGAAGAGATCTTATCTGTTGTTGAAGTTCATTTGACTTGGTCAAGATGTCTACCTCATACTTCAAGATTGAGGAGAAGTTGAATGACTCCTCCAACTTTGCTTCATGGAGGGCTAGGTTGGATCTGACTTTGGAAGAAAATGATGTTATGGAATATGTTGAAGGCAAGGTACCTGAGCCTCCAGAGAGTGCAACCACTGCTACCAAGTCCGAGTATGACGAGAACAGGACGGGTCACCCCAGCGACCCATAACCCAAGATACTCCAACACAAACCCCCACAGCTCTGCTTTAAACACAGTCTATAATTTCAGCAAATTAATTAAAATATGCAGCCAAAATAAGAACGGAGATTTCCTAGATCTCTCTAGGATCTTCCAACCCTTTTCTTTACCTCATCCAACTCACATGGGGTTCACTTATCAAATGATACATCGAGCAAGCAAAACAAGCTTTAAAAACCCAAACTCGCAATCTTGGAAAAAGCTTGTTGTAGGCATTGATCAAAATCCTGTAGGCCCAAAAATTTGTCTTTTTGTATTCCGGGTAGGTGAAACAACTCGGTTTGGTTCCTAATCACTTCTACACGGGTTTAAATGGGTCCTTGACACAAGGGACGAGTTCATACACCTTTCTTTGACCGGATTACACTCTCACTCAAACTAACCAAACAAATATGAAATGGTCTTGACAACATTCAAAACAGGGTCCTCCAGTTTTCTATTGCAACAACACATTAATTACCAACAGAAACACGCAGCCACTATTCCAGACGCAGACACACATTCTTCTATGGACTTTACAATAGGAATCCCCTAAGTCACCTGACACGGGGATTCGGGACACGTAGGATTCGGGATTCGTGGTGTCGGATTCGGGACACGCTGACCCCCCGGAACAGGACACGTTAGGACACGTTATATATTATTTTATTAAAAATATATATATATACATTAAAAATTAGATATTAGCATATTTCTTATACAAATTTTAATTAATGATATAATGAGTAACATGCTATATCTAATGTGATGTTAGATATAAAGTTAAATACTAGATAACTATAAAAAAAAAAAAAAAATATTGCATTAAAATTCATTAAACTAAAAATCATCCTCAAAGTTGCTAAAAACAATCATATTCCTTACTCTCTTTATATTTACTAAAATTAGAGTTGAACCAATACATATGCTTTACTAAAATTAAACCTGAACCAAATACATATGTTTTACTAAAATTAGATCTGAACCAATACATATTTTGAGCTTCCCGAACATCGGGCTAGGGATCCTGTACGTGCAGGTGGTGCTTTCACCGAATTTCAACAAGAGAAAATCATGTTTTAAGTATCCCGACGTGTGGACGGCCTACATTCTCATACTCGTCTTCACATGGATCATCGTACTCTCTCTAATTAGATGCACTGCTGACACCGCCTAGACCATGGTCAATCTCGCCCATTTCGTGGTCAGTATTCAGTTCAATTCTTTTCTGTTCAAACCAATTAATTTTCATTACGTTTTTCTTTCCCACAGGCTTGATCCCTGGTCGACTGCAATCCCCTTTATTTTCCCTTCTTTTTTCGTTTTACGATTGCTTAATCTATGTTAGCATGATCTCCAAACTTAACTAAGAAAAGTTGTTCCCAAAATCTATTTCTATTAACGAAAAACGCGGCTGGATTGGTTTGATGTGGATCAAATGTCAGTTACTATTACCCATGCCTTTGACCTCGTAGATCGAGGGTCTAGCTTGATCCGCACTTCAATCAATCCCACTACAGATGCTTATTATTTTTATTTGTCTGTCAACGGGTTACAGGTCGATTCTCCTCGCTCAACGCTGAGAGTCCGCTCCTTGTCTCGCCGCAACAACACAACTTGCCGCACCAACTGTCTTTGCATACCCGTCAACCAAGCCGTTTAAAACCTAGCAAAACGAATCAGAAAGACAAGACACGCACAAAAATCGTGACACGATTTGGGAAAATTGCGGCACGTTAGTGACACAACGTGTCAGAAAATGACACGACGTGCCCTTCAATTTGGACACGAATCCGACCAAAATCGTGTCGGATTCGACCCATTCGGGATTCGCCAGGGGGTATGAACGAATCCGGTATCTTAGGGAATCCCACAAAGGTAAACAGACAATCTCACCATACATTCCACCAATCGAAACAGTCAAAGAGGCATCAACACTTGGTACTTTGTTTTCTATGACAGCGCTCTATTCGTTGTAAATAACTCACAATCACTACTCCAGGACATAGAGGATATTCCCCTCAGGTTTGGGAACAACTACAACACAATACCAAGTTTGCATGGCTAACACACACAGCAGTTAGAGTCACAGGGCATAACATAAATCGATTCCACGGATTCTGGCAACGCACTACATCTACAATGCATATGTGGTGCTACCATGTACCAGCAACAATAACACACATCAATATTCAGACCAGCAACATATCCCAACCACATCAGCAACAATAATGGCCACAATATGGACTCTGGAGTTACAGCTCATACGAACAAGGGTAAATATGTTCAGCCCAGATTGCACTTAAACCAAAGCATCGCTTTGACATAAGGGCATACAGCCATGACATATTCAAATTCTCATTGTAAATTGATTCAAAAAGTGCAGCCCTCAACAAATCAAGTTAACATTATATAAACAGAGAAATAAACATGTACAAAGGCATTAAACAAATTGTTCATTAATCAAATCCAGACATACATTAAACTGGCCAAATTTACAATGTGGGCATGTGCAGCCCAGGCCTCTCATCCTCTGCCTCTTCTCCTAGCGTTGGAGCTTCTCCTCTCTTCTTCCACTGCACTTCTCCTCTGTTGCACACTACTCTTCTTCTCAAACACTCATTTCTTTATAAAGAAAGCTAACATGGGTAACCAAGAGTCACAAGTGATGGTTCGTTTCCCCTTCTCACAAAATAAGGGAAATTGAAATTACATTTACATTAGGAAATATTTCCTCCAACTTATTCTAAAAACAAAACTCACATCCTAATGCAAATATCTACAAAACATTTAAAATATCTCCCAACATCACCATGTGACCATCCCATCACATTGGCAAGCTTCGGTCCAGTCTTCATCGAACTTTGTGCTCCATCTATGCACCTACATCAAAGTACAAGAAAGGTGAGATCAAAGCTAAGAAAATCATTATTGATTCTTTCATACAGCATTTGATCACTTATGTTTGAAAATTGAAGATGTCCAAGGAAATGTATGATACGTTGATTGGGGTGTATGAAGTCGACAACTTGAGCCAAATTATTGCTTTGAAGAATCAACTGAAGGACATCAAGATGAACAACGGTGAGACCATTCAAGAATACTTCATGAGGATATCTCAACTCAAGGATCAACTTTTGGCTGTAGGTGAGATTGCATCTAACAAAGAGCTAGTGTTGATTGCCCATGGAGGTCTTCCTACGATTTGGGAAACATTTATTACAACCATTAGCAACAATGACAAGTTCCCCTCATTTGATGAGCTATTAGGCAAGTGCACTCAAGAGGAGTCCAGGATGATCTCTAGAGGAAGAATTCAAAAGCATGAAGAAGGAGAACCTACTGCATTTGTTGCTCAAGCCAAGAAGAAGAAAGAGAAAGGAAGGCCCTCAAATTGGAAGTCAAGAAAGCAAGGTCAAGGCTCCAAGAACAAAAATCAAGGATTCAAGAACAACAACAGAGGATTCAAGAAGGACATGTCCAACATCCAATGCTACAATTGTCACAAGCATGGTCACTATGCCCGAGATTGTCCGAAAGAAATAAGTGCTCAAAGCAACAATCGAAGGAAGAAGAGAGGAGTACCCCTTGCCCGAGAAGAGACTCGTCATCCTCCCAAGAGATCAAGGAATTCAAGGTATGATAATAATGCAGTTGAAACTCAATCTGAATACTTTCTTGTTTCTGCTCTTTCTAGTTCCTCTCCTCCAGATTCTTTTGATAGTTGGTTGGTAGATAGTGGGGCTTCTAGACATTTCACTGGCTATAGAGAAGTCCTCTCAAATTTGGTTGAGAGGGAGTCTGATTTGAAGATAATACTTGGGGACAATTCTACATATCCTATGAAGGGGTTCAAATCTGTTTCTTTTCATTTGAATTATGGTCAAATTATACATCTACATGATGTCTTATATGTGTCAGGATTGAAGAAGAACCTTGTCTCAATTTCTACCATGGAAGACAAGGGTTTCAAGGTTGCATTCATTAATGGGAACGTCCTTGCTTGGCCAAGGAGAACTAGTATGAGAGATGCCTTCACACTTGGGACTAGAAATGAAGGCCTATATAAAGTTTGTGGGAGCCCTATGCAAGCCTTGGTTCATGATGCTTCTCATCAATGTGAGTTGTGGCACCGAAGATTCACTCACCTTCACTATGAGCCTTGCCTAAGGTGAGAAAGATGGTTTCTGGAATGCCTGAGATTCAAATAGATCATGATGGAATTTCACAAGGTTGTGCAAGTGGAAAGCATGTGAAGGGACCATTCCCTTCAAGTAGAAGCAAGACCAATGGAATACTTCAACTCATACATTTTGATCTGTGTGGACCCATGCTTGTGACCTCTCTTGGTGGCTACCTATACTATAGTCTTTGTGGATGACTTCACCAACAAGACATGGATTTTCTTCTTCAAGAACAAGGACCGGGAATTTGACATGTTCAAAGACTTCAAGGAACTGCTGGAAAATCAAACTGGAAAGAAGATCAAAATCCTAAGGACTGACAATGGAGGAGAATTCACTTCAAAAAGTTCAAATGGATTCATTGACTTTTGCAAGAAAGTTAGAATCAAGAAGGAGACGATCGTACCTTACAACCCCGAACAAAATGGTGTAGTTGAACGGAAGAACAGGACTATCATGGAAGCAGCCAAAGCCAAGTTGCATGATCAAAAGTTGCCAAAATTTCTATGGGGAGAAGCTGCTAACATTGTTGTCTATGTTCAAAATAGGACTCCTCATCAAGCCTTAGGTGACAAGACTCTCGAAGAAGCTTTCACGGGTGTAAAGCCCGAGGTTGGACACTTGAGGATCTTTGGTTGCCCTATCTACTTTCATGTGCCGAAGGAGAAGAGGACCAAGTTGGAAGCTTCAGGAAAGAAAGGTACTTTTGTTGGTTATTGTGAAAATTCTAAAGCTTATAGAATATATGTACCTGGTCAAAGGAATATAGAGTTTAGCAAGGATGTGACATTTGATGAAGATGTTGCTCTTGGGAAAGCAAGGGACACTCCTCCCCCTACCAATGTTGAAAGAAAGGATGATGCCATGGATGTACAAGAAGAGCCTCCTATGCCTAAGCCTGAGCTTGATCTTGCTGATGATCCCATGGAACCTATGGATCCCTTGGATCCCCCTTTGTCTGATCCTCCCACAGGAAGAGACCATTATGGCTTTGTGACACCTTACAGGATGCTAAGAGACATGTTGTTGCAAGAGGAACCTTCAGGGAAAGCAAGAAGTCATGTCGATATCAGGGATATGTTGTAGATACGTGCAACATTATACAAGTTGAACCATGCACTTTTGAGGAAGCAGTGAAAGAACATACGTGGAAAGATGCTATGGCATAAGAATATGAGTCCATCATGGAAAACGATGTGTGGGAAGTGATCCTGAGACCCGAAGGGAAGTCTATCGTGACTTCTAAATGGATGTACAAAATTAAGCAGGGTGCGGATGGAAGTATCAAGAAGTACAAAGCGATATTTGTGGCTAGAGGATTCTCCCAGAAAGAAGGAGAGGACTATGTTGAGATTTTTACCCCTATTGCTCGATATACAACCATTTGATCTATCGTCGCTCTTGTTGCTTGCCAGGAACGAACACTTCATCGGATGGATGTGAAGACCACATTTCTACATGGCATTCTCAAGGAAGAGCTATACTTGGAGCAACCATAGGGCTTTGAGGAGCATGACAGGAAGACTCATATTTGCAGGCTAAAGACAGCCCTCTATGGATTAAAGCAAGCTGAAGACAACCCTCTATGGATTAAAGCAAGCTCCTAAGGCTTGGTATGCCCACATTGATAGCTATCTGATGAAGCTTGGATTTACAAGAAGCAATGTTGATCCAATTTGTTGAAAAATGTAACTAAGTTCAACCGTCATAATTGTATTTGAGTCATAATAAAATGTACTTATGAGAAAGAATGAAAAGAAATTTTATTATTATTATTACAACTTATTAAAGCATGGGTTTCATGCTTGGGTCATCATGTTTTAGGTAAAAGTCAATAGAGTCATCGTGCATTTAAAGAGACCCTTCTTGGGCTTTTGAATCATGTAAAAAGAATTATTTTTTAGTCAAAAATGAATTTTGTCACCTCCACACCAAGTCGGCCTCAAGAAGGGTTATTCGACCTCACTAGCAGCTTATATATTGAAGCAGTTTGATTCATTTGAAGGACAATCACTCACACAAGTTCGATCTCCTAGAAGAAGCTGTGAAAAAGTGAGAAGTTGCGGTAGAAGAAGGAGAATTGCAGGTTCAAGGTCAAAGTTCTGCTATGGCATCAAGATCGAAGTTTTGTTACAGCATCAAGAAGTTTTGTTACGACATCAAGGTCGAAGTACGACATCAAGGCCGAAGTGTTGCTTCAAGGTCGAAGAGCTAAGTGCTTCAAGGTCGAAGTTGTTGCATTAAGATCGAAGTTGCTAGGTCAAAGATACTACTGCATCGAAGTGCTATTGTTGCATCTAGGTCAAAGACAATACTAGAAAGTGATCATCTGCTGAAAAAGGAAAGGGCTGACTTGGTGTGGAGGAAGTCTGTGTCTAATTCTAGAGTCTTGGATTATCTCAGGAAAACTATTGAGGGAAGAGTTGTTGACTCGGTTTTCCCCAAGATTGAGGTTTTTCCCTGGTTGTCCACCTACATCTGGTTTCCTTGATCTTCATGCTATTGTTTTGGTAATTACTTGATGAACTAAGATGAAAGAACATAAGAAAGTTAATAAGAACACAAGAATCTCACAAGTAATTAACAAGTATAAAAAAATATTTATGCCTTTCCGATTTTCTAACACAATTATCTACTTCAGAGTCGTCCAAGGTATTCCCTTGATTTTGGTATTATAGGTTGATGATTTATTCTTGATAGGTGGAGAGCCTCTTATTCTCCAGTGTAAGAGGGAGTTGGCCTCTGAGTTTGAGATGAAAGAACTTGGTTTGATGCATGACTTCCTGGGGTTAGGGGTGTCGCCTAGTGAGATTTTCCTTTCTCAAGGGAAATATGTTGTCAAGCTATTGGAGAGATTTGGAATGGTGGAATGCAAGTCCATGGCCACACCAATGGAGATGAATTTTAAGAAGTTATGTGGTGAAGTTGTGAGACCTGAATTGGTAAATCCTTCTAAGTACAGGCAACTGATTGGGGTATTGATGTTCTTAGTGAACACTAGACTAGACATATGTTTCATTGTCAACACTCTGAGTCAATTTATGGTGCGGCCACTACATGCACACTAGGTTGTTGCTAAGCATGTGCTGAGATACCTACATGGGACTATCAATCATGGATTGAGATACACTGTCGGAGATGTGAGACTTCATGGATACACTAATGCTGATTGGGTCGGAAATGTTGTTGACAAGAAGACCACATCTGGGTGTTGTTTTAGCTTGGGCTCTGCCACGATCTCTTGGATGAGTAGGAAGCAGAAGTCTATTGCACTTAGTATGGTTGAGGTTGAGTACATTTTTGCTAGCATGGCTAGCCGTGAGGCAGTGTGGTTGAGGAAGCTTTTTGTAGAGTTGTTTGAGAAGGTATTGGATATGACTGTGATATATTGCGACAAAAAGAGTAGGATCCGACTTTCAAAGAATCATGTGTTTCATGACAAGTCCATGCACATTGAGATCAAATATCACTATATCTGGGATATGGTGTAGAGAGGATTTGTAAGACTCCATCACATTTCGACTAATGAGCAAATAGCCAACATTCTTACCAAGCCTTTGTCGAAAGGGAATTTCTTGGTCTTCAGAGAGTAGCTTGGACTAGTGGATGTGACCCTTCCGAGAAGGGGTCACGGCTGATCACGAACACTAAGCTCTGGGAGCTCTTGGGGGTGTGGGGTACTCCTTTGGAGTTATAGGGTTGGAAGATCCTTATCTTTTGATAAGTTTGGTCCCCCCTAGTCAAGTCTGGGACTTGACAGAGTACATACCCCAGCATGCATCCTACCCACAAGCTAGGCTTTTTGGGATTACCACTCATCTAGCCAATTAGTGAGGAGACTTAGGTTGGAAGATCTTTACCCATGGTTAATGCGTCTAGTAAATTGATCTCCCTTAGTCTGGGATGCATGGTGTTCAAACCACTTGATCACTAAGGATCAAACTAGTTGACATAGGGTTGGATAATCTTTATCATTTATGGCAAATTGTATCTCCCCTATTGTCGAAGATATAAGGCTGGCAAACCTTTACCCTAGTGGTAAACTGAATCTTCCCTATTATCTAGATGGAGTTTCGATCAGCCGGTTGGGCATGGGGTTGGAATATCTTTGCCATTCATGGAAAATAGTATCTCCTCTATTGTCCTTGAGATTAATTTACCCTAGTGGTAAATTAATCTCCCCTATGATGATTCTTCTTCTTTAGATCGAAACATAATTGTTCTTAGATAAGCAGAGATGAGCAGAGACAATATGAGATATAATGCAGCGATGATGAGATGAGACATATGATGCAATCAAAAATTCCTCCTTCATTGAGGAGGAGTGTTGAAAATTGGCAACTGAGGGAGCAATTCCCTCCTTGGAGAAGCATAGAAAACCTTAACAAGACCCCTCTTGCACTTGGAAAAATCAAATTTGCACAGAAAAATATTAGTTTTATTGCTAGTCCAAGTCAATTCAAATTTGTCAAGTCGGCCTAGAGGAAAAATTCGACCTCCTAAACCACATATAGATAGACCAAGCTTGACATAACTTGGAGGAATCACATCACACATCAATCTTCTTCATTTGGTTCGATCTCATAAAAAAAATTGCAGGGCCAAGTTCACATGTGCGAGACTTCATTTGACTTCGACTAGTTTGACCAAATTTTGAACTGTTCTTGGAGGCCAAATTTCGGGAAACCTTTGACCGAAATTTTGGGCATGCATTGACCATCTTTGACCGCAGTTTTGAAGCTAGGGTTTTCGTAGGTTGACTTTGAATTTGACCGAATTTGGAGGTAGATTTGAGGATTGTTTTGACTGGGATTGACCAAGCAAAGAAGGTGAAATTTCTTACCGCCTTGACCAAAATTTTCTAAGCACTTTGGACTGTTGACTCTGATTGGTTAAGGTTGCATTGACTATTATTCGCTGAACTTTGATAGGGTCGAAAATTGCAGGACTAGTACTTTTGTCTCATCTTTGATTGGATATTGGATTGTTGACTTGGATAATGAAAGGATTTGACCTTTGAATTATTAAGGAATGTACTTGGACTATGTATCTTTGTTGAACATTTGATGAACATCTAATAGAAGAAGAATCTAGTTTGGTTTTCCCCCTTGTGGAGTTTTTCGCTAGTCTTTGACGGTTTGACCTAAATCTTTGTGTCTCATTGATATTCGTTGTCTTCTATTGTGCATGTTGTTTATTGTTCTATATATAGTTGCTTATTGTTATTGGGTGATTGAAAATGAAATTGGAAAAAGTGATTGTTACTGAAAGAAGAAATTGTTAAAGTGATTGTTACAGCATAGAACATTGAAAAATTAACAATATGAAGCCACATCTTCATCTTTTGTCATTCTTGTTCCATAGAGTCGATTCCTTAGAGATATCTTCTAGCTGGTAGTATTGACAGAATATAGTTTGACCAATTTATCATAGACTTCTTTTGATGTAAATAAATTTGAAACAAAAGAGATAAGATGATCTTTGATAGACTCAAAGAGAATCCTTTGAGCTCTTATTTCACCCTTATTGTATTTGGCCACTTCTTGAACATTGTTCTTGTCTGGTACTGGAACATTGCCTTCAACAAATTGCATGACTTCATTTTTTTTGAGAACTAAATCAATTCTCTTTTTCCAAACCTTGAAGTTAGAAGCTCCATCAAGTTTGTTGCCTTACTTACAAACGGATGTCATTTGGTTGGGAGGATTAGACAGAGAATATAGGAGAATACTTACTTGTCAAAGAAGGAGAAGTTGTTATAAGAATGTCTTGAGAACTTGTTTATGATGATATTTCCAAGAGAGTGATGGTTGCTATCAAGATGTCTTCAACAATATGATCTTCAAGCCTTCTTCCTTTTTGCTTTGATAGAGAGATATAACTGCTACAATAGTGTCTTCAAAATATGCCAACAAGTTGTGATCTTCAAGCTGCCTCCTTTTACCTTAGCTCTAATACCATGTTGAGAAATCAAATGTAATGGAGATGATATTTGATTTCTCTTAACTTGATAATTACTTGTGAATATTAGTTGGCTTCTTATTACTTTTATGTCCTCTTCATCAAGCAATTATACAAATGTTCAAAGCATAAAGATCACAAAGAGACAAAGAACACTAGAAATTAGGCTCCAAGCCAAGGCAAAACCTCACAAGAGGGAAAATCCAACAATCCTTCTCTTATATAGTCAGATCAAAATGAGATATCCAAGACCCTAGACCAAAAACTGCTACAAGGATTCAAGTCAACCCTCCTCCAAGTCTCCTCCAATCAAGTCAAAGTCAACGAAAGTCAACACTAGTCAAACTCTCTAAAATCTAGTCAAATCACAGAAAATTTTGGCCCTATAATGACCCTAGAAAACCACAAATAATTTGCACGTGTGAGCAGAACTAGGGCAAAAAACTCATCTTCTCTCTCTCCTTTGACTTCAGTTGTCTTTTCTTCCTAATTAGGCACAGAAATCGATTGTCATGAGTGAGTGAAAATGAATCCAGGAGGGTCAAATAGGTGCCACATAGGCCAACTTGTCCAAGGAGGGTCGATTTGGTCATTGTTTGACTTTTTGACTTAAAATAAAAATTAATTTTCTTTCTTTCAAAAGTCCAAATGGGACTTGACTCAAATACATTTCCTTTTTGACTCATAATAAATTCTATTTTACTCTTTTGACTCTATAAGCGTGAAGAACATTTTTTGACCAAAAATAAAATAATAATAATGAATATAATTAATGATGAAATTACATTACATTATGAAGACTGATACCAGTTACAATTTCAACAGATCATTAATATGATGCCAAGTTATTGATGCATTTGTACTTGGAAATATGCATGGTTGATTCCAAGTTCACAACTTGTAGTAAGGGTTATCGAATTCTCTTAGGGATAGGTAGGTTTACTAATATGACACTCTTGTTGTCTCTTGGTTGAAGGAAGACCCTTGTCGAGATTTTTGAAGGTTTTGAATTATTATCATGATCACAACTTGGAGATAACCATTTACGGTTTGTTGATATCCTTCCCTTGGGAACTAAGTTGCAGGAAACGTGGCCCTAGGGGGCGTTTCTCCAGGGGAAACGAAACGAAACGCGTTTCCCCGTACCGTACGGCCTGGAAACGCGTTTCCGGCCGGGAAACGCGTTTCCAGGCCGTACGGGCCACGTTTCCCCCAAAAAAACATTTGTTTTTTAATTTTTTTTTCTAATGTAGATCTCTTACATTTGTTTGCCCTAGTGTTGATATGCAGTTCATGGTAATGTTAAATTCTTAAAGTAAAAGTGATATTCTCCTTTATTTTTCATTTTCATCCTTTTACTTAAATTTTTAACATTACCATGAAATGACTCAGGATGTTTGAGAGTGGTTTCGCCGTCATTGGATTTCATATGGAGAAAGTAGAATTTTAGATCTTACTCAAAATCCAGCAGACTTATCTGTTTTTCAGGATTTCAGGATTGGGGGGATTTCAATGTTTCCATTGGATTTTATCATGTACTAGGGTATGGAACTTGTATTTAATCGAGAGAACAAAGCCCTCTATGCAGGGGAGACTCCCAATAATCAAGAGAATGTAGGGTACTAGGGTATGAAACTTGTATTTAATCAAGAGCACTAAGGTCATTCGACTATGTAGGAGGAGACTCCCAATCAACCACGAGACAAAAAATTAGAAATTTCTCGTGGCTGATTTTGGATATTTCTATTTTCATTATGTGATTATTCATGAGTAAATGTGATGTAAATTTAGATACTTATAGTCTATGCATTGACAATTGACAATTTTATCATAATGTAATAAATTAGAATGTATCATATATGCTTTATGATTGCACATATTTCTTAAATTCCTAATATATATATATATATATTATTATATATATTCGCGTTTCCCCGTTTCCAAAATTTGGGGAGGTCGCGTTTCGTTTCGCTTCCCGTTTCGGAAACTCGTTTCTGTTTCCCCGTTTCGTGCAACTTAGCTTGGGAATGATATTTTAGAATCAATGATTTAAGATATATACAAATTTCATGTCCATGTCATGTTAAAAATATCTTTACAGGATGTTTTTGAAAAACTCTTAATGTGGCAAGAGATGATGACCGATAAGGTTGACTTTATGGATGTTGAAGCTTGACAACATCATTGCTTCTGCTGACCAAGACAGAATCTAATTGCAAAAAGAAGGTATCCATCTTAGATTGAGAATCACTGATTAGTAAGCAAATTCTAAGCCCATTCATACATTCAACAATTTTGTGATGTGTCCAAAGGACCTTGTAAGTTATCAATACAAGCACACTGTAAATATGTTCTTGGGACTCGGAGGTGACAGTCAAAATGAAATAAAGAGGACAGACTCTATGCCTCATTTTTATGAAGATGTTATAAGGTCCCTATAGCATGACATTTCCTTGATATACGAAGTGTCACATTGAAATTGCAGTCTCAAATAGCTATGACTGAGTAATAGTTTCTAGTATTGTATTGTCAAGATTTACTACCATTACTTGGCAGAGTTTTAGAAATATGGTTATCACTAATTGATATTCCTCTCTCAGCCAGAGGGAGTTAAAAGGGCATTGAAGCATGCAAGCACTGAGCAGTATTGTAAGACTGTCTGAGCCTAGTATACAAATTGACAATCCATAAAAGAAGTTATTCAACTTTGAGAAGTTTGGCTTTTAAGACAACCAAGAAGAGTCTTTGTTGAGACAAAATCAAAATTGAATGGACATGTTAAGGAATTGAAGCAAAACGTTTTTCATCAAGTTTAGAGACCAAAGCTCTCTTGATAAAGTAATTTGCAAATCTAGTATTGTATTATCACTACTATAGCAGGCCAAGGACATAAACGATTGAAGACATGTTGGATTAAGTTTTCAACGAATCTGTTATTGCGAAGTTCTAAGCATCCAAAGTATTGATGTCATATGTACTGTTGTGGAAAATCTTGCATTTACTGCTGATGTTATGGGTATTTGAGTGTTGAAATCTATTTTGCAAATGTAATGCTTAGCGCAGAATTCTAGAGTCTATTCTTTGCACATTGAAATGAAGAATGATGACTAAGTCTCTAAGGACAAAATGTTGTTGCTGCTACAATGTATTTGAGAAAGTCGAGTTACTTGGTTTGGAGGGACCAAGGGAAAACATTGGATGAAACATCCTTGATTGATTGATGACAATGATGGTGTAGAGATTCTAGGGTTTTGGACATTTGGATATGAAAAGAAAAAATAGCACAATTGGAAACACAGGGTTTGTAAATCCTAACAGGAAAAAAGGGCGTCGACAAGAAAGTTAGATCAACGTTACCACTGAAAGAAGAAACCCTAGCCTATGCAAGGAAGGAAGGAATGTAATTGATGAAGGAGACGAGGATGATAAAATCATAAATCAAGAGGTAACTGACATTTTCGTCAAAAGATTAAGTAACTAAGATCTCTCTTCCTTAATTATTATTGTTATTGTTTTACTATTAGTTAGTGTCTTGTCTTTGCATCCTTTGGTTGGTTGTAATTGTTCTTCCGTAGTAAAGGCTGCAAGAACTCTAATAGTGGATGGAATTAGTGGAAGTGTTGGAAATACTGAGGAAGGGGGGGATGCATCAGCATTTCCTTTTGCAATTGTTATTTTATACGAGTTAAGATCACTTAAAAACAAGAACATAAATGAACAACAAAAGAATAACATTATTAACAAGAATGGGGAGGACTCCAATCCTCTTTTTACATCAATCAATTTGTACAATAAAACTTATAATTTCTTCACAGCTCCAACCCTAGATGAAGACTCCAATCTTCAAATACAAACCAAGCTCCAACCTGTACTACACCAAGCTCCAACTTGGTTTTCTTGAGGACCTCAATCCTCTCAACAATTCAGGCTCCAACCTTTACTACACCAAGCTCCAACTTGGTTTTCTTGAGGACTCCAATTCTCTCAACAATTCAAGCTCCAACCTGGTTTTCCACAAGGCTCTAGCCGTGTGAGGACTCCAATCCTCTAGAGCTCCAACCCTTTGCTTCAATGCTTCAAAATGATTATAGTTAGTTTGACTTGGATTTCTCTTGTTGATGAAGAATCTATAAGGAAAGAATTGGATGTGTTTTCCCCTTGTGGATTTAGCCCTAGCCTCTAACCCAATTTACGGTGTCTCTTGTCTGTTGTGCATTATGATCTCTACTTTTCTTTATCTCTTTGATTGTATAATTGATTGATGACATGACTTAATGAAGTAAAATGCCATAAGGAAACATATATATTAGTCACAAGTAACTATATTGTTCAGAAATTCTATCTTCCAAACGAATTTCAACAGTAGGAGGAGTAAACAATCAATACCCTCCAACTACTAACCAACAATACATAAAATAACAATGTGGGCAAGCTACATGTACAAGTCTCCAACAAATCAGCCCCATGAAAGTGTGACGTCTCCATCAAAGAGGGCATAAGATATGTCAAAGATTCAACATCCAGCTTCCAAAGTAATCCAAGTGTTACAATCCATAACCAACTCCTCAAGATAGGCAATCAAAACCTTAGATCTAGTGTTTGAAACCTTCTAGATCTCCTCCAACATGGATTCTTAGCTCTCTAAGGTGAAACATCCAAGCAAAAACCCTCAATGAGTACTTAAGTAGCTCTCCAAGGAGAAACGACCTCCTCAAAACATGCAAAGACCAAATAAGAACCCTCATAAGGTGGCATGTGTGATCGTTCAAGTGAAACGTCCCATCAATAAACAATGAATAAAATCTCCAAGGGTGTACATCCTTCAATAGATGTGTGAAAAGATCTAAAAAGAAACCTCAATAAGTGGAGTGCTCCAACAATGACCATAAGTAATGAAACTAACAAGCCCTTAAGAATGAATTCCCTCAGCGACAATGCATAGGTATAAGTGCAAGCAAAACTCCTTAATTAGATGTGTGGCATCTCCAAGATGGGAATCCTCATCAATGGCATAAAAGAATTTGCAAGAGAGAATCTTCCAAGGTGGACGCCATCCTCAAGATAAGTGCCAAAAGGTGGATCCATGAAACAAGGCACCTAATCCATATGGAGTGTCAACAAGCTCAAACTCCAAGAAGAAAATGGGATGGCCCTCTCCAATCCAATATAATAATATCATACCTCAACATGTGTACAAAACACTCCAAAATGACACAAGTGGCTCTCCAACATGTAATTCATCCATCAAAGGCATGTGCAAGGTGCTAAATCCATGGAGGAATGAATTAAACAAGACTTGCATCATTATTAACCACTTGGCATATGTTGGGTCCCTATAATACTAGTGATTACCCCATTACTATTGTAGTTATACCCCTTATTTATATTGTTGTGCCCCTATTACCCCCATATTGTTATTTCTGTGCCCCATAGAATCCCTCTATTGTTATTTTTGTGGCTTTATATTATTATTGTTAGGTCGGCTGGATTATATTGTGACTCCTTAGACTCCTATATATAGAAAGGAGGTTTTGTCATTTGTATCATCCAAGAATTGTTCATTTATGTAATGTAAAGGAGGTTGCCCCCTCGAAGAGGCTGAATTCTAAGGCGTGGATCTTTCTTTTCTATCTTTTTGTGAGCTGGTTTCATAACATTTGGTATCAGAGCTTTGGATTCTAGGGTTTCGCTGCTCCAAACAGGTCATCGTGGCATTTTCGCTATAACTTTTTTCTGTGACGTTTCAGAAGTCGAAAAAAAAACCCATTTGAGAAGAATTGGCGCTGAACCTTGGGTCCGAATTTCAGAGCTTTTCGCGCGATATTTTCGGAGATATGATCTGAGGAAGTTGGTCTTTTTGCAGACTCCTGAATTACATTCAAAACAGGTGACCTGGGGAAAATCGTCATAACTCTCTCTCTGAGGATCGGATTGAAATTTCGTAAAAAGGTACAGAAAGAGGACGGACTGTAGTTTCTTGTGTGTGTGTTTCAGATTCAAAGGTTGAAACAGTGACTGTGGCACGTCGTACAAGTTCGCTCTACTGAACCAGTCTAAAAGCAAGTCACTGTGGGAGATTTCACATAACTCTTCCTTGGAGAATCCAATTTGGCTCAGACTTGTGGCATTGGAAAGAGGACGCAGAAGGCTACTACAGGTAGCAATTTCAGAACTAGATGATCTGAAATTACAGAGATACATCAGATTCAATATCAGGCTTCTATAAAGTGAAAAAAGGTGTGTAGTTTTTTTTTTAAATTGTTATGTAAGCTTGGTTTAACGGAATTCAAAGGGCATAGTAAAGCATTATTATCGGTAACTGATGCCCCGAGGAAAGAAAATGCAAACACCTAGTAAGGAACCTGAAAGCTCTAGCATGACTCATGAAGAAGAAGAAGAAATGCTACATGATATATCAAAATTACAAGAACAAGTGCAACAAATGTCACGCTCACAAAAGCTAACAGAAGCTAAGATAAGTGGCGTGGAATCTAAGATAAAGGGCATGGAAGCTAATATGGATGATTCAAAGATAGATTTGAAGAGAGACATGGCAGATTTGAAGACAGATTTGAAGACAGACATGGCAGATTTGAAGACAGATTTGACAAATTTTCTACAAGAAATACTTACTAATGGTGAAAAGGTTGTAAAGGAAACTCATGATGTGAACAAAAGAAATGTTAATCATGATTCCATAGACACTAATGTTGGATCGAAGACCCACCATATTCCAAAAATCGATATGAGGAAGTTTGATGGCAAGGATCCTGCCACATGGATATTACAGATGGAGCAATTCTTCGATCTCAATAATGTGCAAAACACACAAAAGGTACGTATGGCAACTGTATATTTGGAACCAAATCAGTTTGTATGGTATCAATGGCTTTGCTCTCGTAAAAAATTTATCACTTGGGCAATTTTTACGGAAGAATTGATAGCACATTATGAAGATACAAAAAGCAACACTTTTTTTAGCCAATTGATAAGTCTCAAACAAAAGGGTTCAATAATGGAGCACATTGAGGAGTTCCAAAAATTGAACATAAGGGTAAAAGATATTCCAGAGGAGCATAGGATTGATGTGTTCATAGGGTCTTTAAAGGATAATATCCAACATGATGTTCGCCTTTGGGAACCTGATTCATTAGAGAAGGCATTCAGGTTAGCAAGAAAAATGGAAAGCAAAATTATGGCAACTAGGAAGCATACCATTCACAACTATAAAGACGGAAGTGTTGTTGCCCATAGTCTTCCACAACCTACAAGGTTGACACCACAACAATTGGAAGAAAAAAGAGCAAAAGGGCTTTGTTACAATTGTGATAGCAAATACACAAAAGGTCATAAGTGTGCTGAGAAGAAATTATTCTACATAGATTGTGAAGAGGAAGAAGAAAAGGAGCAAGAAAGGTCAAAAGAAGAGGATATACTCCAGGAACAAAGCCTAGATGAAGAACAAATAAATCCGACCATATCTTGTAATGCATTGGCGGGAATTACCACTCCTCAAACCATCAAGATAGAAGGACAAATCAAGAAGAAAAAGGTAATAGTGTTGATTGATTCAGGAAGCACCCACAATTTTATTCATTGTAGGGTAGCAAAAGAATTGAATTGCTTCCTATATCCAGCACCAGAGTGTCAAGTGATGATTGCAAATGGAGGAACAATAAATTGCTCTGGAAAGTGCCATAATATCAAGCTATCCATGGGAGAATATGTATTGACTAGCCCAATGCTTTCCATTCCAATGGGAGGTGCTGATGTTGTACTAGGAGTCCAATGGCTACAATCCTTGGGTACAATAGCTTTTAATTTTCAAGAACTTTTCATGAAATTTTCTGTGGAAGGAAAGGAAGTTGAATTAAGGGGTATTGCAGGGAAACCAGGAAAGATAATCAGCTCTAATGGCATGACAAAGCTTCTAAAAAAGGAGCAAAGAGGTGTAATTGCACAATTATGTTCGCTAGATGTTTCCACATTGGAATCATCTATTTCTCCAGATCTCCAAAAAGTCCTGGACAATCATTCCAAGGTATTTGAGACTCCCAAAGGTCTCCCACCTATGCGTGATCATGATCATGCTATTCATCTGATTCCAGGAAGTGTTCCTCCAAACATCAGGCCGTACAGATATCCCTATGTCCAAAAAAGTGAAATTGAACGTATGGTTGCAGAAATGCTAGAGGCTGGTATAATTCAACCGAGTCAAAGTTCTTTCTCAGCTCCAGTAGTTGGTGCACAAGAAGGATGGATCATGGCGCATGTGTCCAGATTATAGGGAGCTCAACAAGCTCACTATTAAAGATAAGTTCCCCATTCCTGTCATTGATGAATTACTGGATGAATTGCATGGATCAATTTACTTCACCAAGTTGGATCTTCGTTCGGGATATCATCAAATCAGAATGAAGATTGAAGACATTCCGAAAACGGCATTTAGAACTCATGAGGGTCATTATGAATTTTTGGTCATGCCTTTTGGCCTTACCAATGCACCTTCAACATTTCAAGGTTTGATGAATTCAATTTTCAAACCATTCCTTAGAAAATTTGTGTTAGTATTTTTTGATGATATACTAATCTACAGCAAGTCTTGGAAGGATCATGTTGAACATGTTGACAGGGTGCTACAACTATTGGAGGAGAAACAATTATATGCAAAAAGATCCAAATGTTTCTTTGGAGTCCAGGAGGTGGAATATTTGGGTCATATTGTATCTCATGAAGGAGTTAAGGTAGACCCTAGCAAAATTAAAGCCATTAAGGAATGGAAAATCCCCACATCCATAAAGCATCTGCGAGGATTTCTTGGGTTGACAGGGTATTATCGCAAGTTTGTTAAGAATTATGGGAGAATAGCAGCACCTCTAACAACATTATTGAAGAAAGATTCATTTTCATGGACTCTTGAAGCAACAAAGGCCTTTGAACATCTTAAAGAGGCAATGTGCCAAGCACCGGTCTTAGCTACACCGGACTTCACAAAAACCTTTATTGTGGAATGTGATGCTTCAGGAAATGGAATTGGTGTTGTTCTAATGCAAGATGAAAGACCCATTGCTTTTGAAAGTCGTCCAATCAAGGGAAAGTTTTTAAGCAAAGCTATTTATGAGAAGGAAATGTTGGCAATACTCCATGCACTTAAGAAATGGCGACCCTACCTAATGGGAAGACACTTCAAGGTAAAAACGGATCATGATAGCCTTAAATACTTTTTAGAACAAAGATTATCCTCTGAAGAGCAACAAAAGTGGGTCACAAAGATGTTGGGTTATGACTTTGAAATCATCTACAAAAAAGGGAAGCAAAATGTGGTGGCAGATGCACTCTCAAGAAAGGATGAGGATGTGGAAGCATTGTTGTGTGCCATTTCTATTATCCAACCAGATTGGATAAACGAAGCAAGGGAGGAATGGAAGAATGACGAAGAAGTGTGGGCACTTATTCGAAAGCTACAACAAGATTCCAGTACTTCTGATACATTTAGCTGGAAAAATGATTCGTTATGGTACAAAGATCGCTTATACCTCTGTAAGAATTCCCAGCTAAAACAAAAGATTCTTATGGAATTGCACACTTCTCCCTTAGGAGGGCACTCAGGATTTTTAAAAACTTACCACAGGGTTAAGAAGGAATTTTTTTGGGATGGCCTTAAATCAGATATTCAAAAGTTTGTGGCGGAATGTTTGGTTTGCCAACAAAATAAAGTTGAAACAATTAAGACACCAGGTCTATTACAACCTTTATCCATTCCAAGCCAACGTTGGGAGGAGGTTTCAATGGATTTTATCACAGGTTTACCCAAGTCTGAGGGAAAGAGTGTCATCATGGTGGTAGTTGACAGACTTACCAAGTATGCACACTTTTGTGCATTATCACATCCATTTAAAGCCAG
This sequence comes from Pinus tabuliformis, assembly GCA_031772625.1. Classification (NCBI taxonomy): domain Eukaryota; kingdom Viridiplantae; phylum Streptophyta; class Pinopsida; order Pinales; family Pinaceae; genus Pinus; species Pinus tabuliformis. Next base: position 527,006,156 of record CM062813.1, on the reverse strand, counting down.
TACAGTTTCTACTGCATTTATGGAAACAGTTCAAAAGCTACATGGAAACCCAAAGATTATTGTAAGTGACAGAGATCCCATTTTCACTGGAAATTTTTGGACAGAATTATTTTCTTGTCTTGGTACTCAGTTAGCTCATAGCTCATCTTATCATCCTCAATCTGATGGGCAAACTGAGATAGTAAACAAATGTTTGGAAGGATATCTTCGTTGCTTTGTATCTGATAAACAGACACAATGGGTCAAATGGTTGCCTCTGGCTGAATGGTGGTATAACACTTCCTTCCATACAGCAACAAAAATGACCCCATTTATGGCACTTTATGGGTATCAACCACCATCCATCACATCATATTTAAGAGAAAATTCTAAGGTTCAGGCAGTGGAACATCACATCGAACATCAACAACAAGTCCTCCAACTCTTAAAGGATAACCTCATGTTGGCACAAAATAGAATGAAACAACAGGCAGATCAACATCGCAGTGAAAGAAGTTTTTATGTAGGTGATTGGGTATTCCTACGGCTGCAACCATATAAGCAAATGTCCCTAAAGCAAGTTAAAAAGGATAATATATTATCACCAAAGTATTATGGTCCGTACAAGGTGTTGCAAAAGATTGGTACTATGGCATACAAATTGGAGCTTCCTGCAGCTTCTTGATTGCACCCAGTAATATGCCAAGTTGCCTAGGAGCTCAAGAAACTCGTCAAGAAGTGGAACGACTCTAATCAAAAACTTCTCGCAATGATGACAATTTCATATATACCTCCATGTGTGAGACACAAGATAACATGATTGATTAGTATCCATGACATAAACATGGTTTATTGGTAACCACGACACTAATAATAAGAACATAATTGCCAAAAGCAAGTGTAATTAATTGGCTTGATATGCCATCTTGTAATGTAAAGTCAATGCAAAAGTATTCCACTTTGTTCAAAGTTATTTCTCAAGTCTCTCCAATGTTACCATTTATAAAGTTAGTAAGTTAGTAGAACAAACGAATCCAAAATACAGTAGAGGTCAGACAGAGATTCCCTTTGGAAGAAAATGCGATGAAATAAATTCATCTTTGTAGCTTAAAAAGGAAGTATAGACAAGCAAGAAGAAAAATGGTTCGTTTTCAAAGAAATGAACTGCCACGAGATGGAATCAAAAACATAAAATCCCTAAGAATCACAAAGAACAAAGTGATACATTTATTAACAAAATCAGAGCAAGGAACAAAACTTTCGCATGACATCTAGTTAACATATACGTAAACTAAAAACTAGCTCTTAATAGAAGACAGTAGCATATTAAATTATCAGAAACCCAGTGCTATTTAGAAACAGATGCATTGAAGACAGTACACCATTATTGAGAATTCAAGAATCATTAATCTCAATAGACGATCAATAACTAGTAGAGATGGAAATATAACCTTAATATAGCTTATCCTAATCAGTCTAAATTAAAATTAGACACAAAAATATCTTCATAGCAGAGGTTCCATGGTGGAAACTAACAATTCTATTGACTAGATTATTAGAGAAACCAAAGGGTGAAAGGAGGAGTATAAATTATGAGCCACCACATTAGAGCACCAGGATACTTGGAAGAATGAAAACGAAGTTTTGAAACTTGTGAGGATTAAAACTAAAAGGGTTCCACACAACAATCTTATCCTGTTGAGGCCTATTAGCACTGAGCAGACCATCAAAGATAAGGATAATTAGATAGTGAATTCACATGCAAGATCGAGAAACAAATCCTAACTATGAAAAAACAAATTTACAAATTACAAATCAAACATGTAACTCATTTTGCAAATTTTATTTGACAATGTAGAAGAAATATTAATTAATAATCATTAAATATTCAGTAACGACCAATAATTCCTTTACATGCTAAGGGAATGAGATATTCCTTAGAACCTAGATGATGATTGATAGTAGGAAGTTAGGAACTGATATCACCTAAACATGCATGGACAAATTTACCATATCACGTCAAGCACATTTGCCTGATTATCCTTATTTTAATTTTGAGCATGACAAATTCATAGGAGGCCAGGATTTCGCTAAAAAGAGGAACTGGAGTCAGATTACAGTGAATCTCCCCTAATGACCCTCACTAAACTGATCACCCTCTCCATAAAATATGTTCACAAAAAGTTCACAAGGAATCCCAGCAGCAAGTTTCATTTGTTCTAAAGCAACTGAGTTATACCTCAAGAACCTTGTTACTCCCTGAGTCCCTCATAAATGTGTTCCCGAGAAATGAAGGTAGCATAACTTCATTTGCTATCAATAAATCCCAAACCTAGATGCCAGAGGATTTTCTCTCAAGAATGAAATAATTGGAAAAAACAAGCAAGTTCCCAGAAGATAACTCTAGTGTCAATTACAATCCTAACAATGCATCATCAGTGAAATCATACCCCACATGTAGGGAGAATACGAGATTCAATAATTAAGAAAAACAAGCAAGTTCCAAGAGAAAAATCTTGTTCTCAATCACAATCAGTAAAATCATACCTGACGTGTAGGGAGAATTTGAGATTTGTAGCTTTCAATATCTTTGGCACGAATGTCCTGCCTGTAAGAAAGGGCTTTACAATCCTTGATCCTACCTTGAAGTTTTACATGAATTCTACCCACCCTATGAGGCTCAAACACTTCAAAATCTTTGATATAACCTGCAGCACAGATAAGAGAGAGTTGTATTAGAGGCAAAATGGTAATGCTAATCCAATCCAAGCAAATTTAAAAATAAATTACATATAGAATTACGATGTAAAGTAAATCTGCTATTTAAATGGAAAAATCATACAAGTAATTGAGTCCAATGTAATAGATAATCACAACCAAAACATAGTTTTGTAGTTTTCAAAATAGCCTATCTAGATAAGGTACGACAAGATAATTTTATAAATGTCCAATGAGTGACTACAAAAGTGGGTCAATGGAACTGAAAAAGTACATAATTGGAGTGCCAACACAACTCCTACAGCTTTGCTATCAAGCAACAAGAATTGAACACATAGCTAGAAAAAGAGACAAAATGAATGCAAAAGTGCAGATATAACAAGAACATATCTAGGCACATCGGAGCTAAAAGTCGGGTCTGTTACAGGTGGAAAAGAAGAGGCCTCATCAACTGAATCATCTATCATTATGATGGGGTTGATGCACTATCTACGAATGTCATCTGGAGATTCCCTAGGACTGAGGGTCCATGGTTGTACAATTCTCGGAGGAAACTTTGGAGGAGCGGTAGATAGAGATGGCCCATCCCTCCTATCAATCTGTTGAAGTTTGTAGCTATGGTTGGTCTTCATAATATTCTTTTGATATTTATGTAAAGCATGTTCTTCATGCTCAAAACAAAAATTAAATTATTTTTGTATTTATCAAAAGACAATTAAATTTTAGCACCACAAGTAGTCCAAGTCAGCCCTCTACCCTTCAAGTTGGTTGTACAATTCTCGGAGGAAACTTTGGTGGAGCGGTAGATAGAGATGGCCCATCCCTCCTATCAATCTGTTGAAGTTTGTAGCTATGGTTGGTCTTCATAATATTCTTTTGATATTTATGTAAAGCATGTTCTTCATGCTCAAAACAAAAATTAAATTATTTTTGTATTTATCAAAAGACAATTAAATTTTAGCACCACAAGTAGTCCAAGTCAGCCCTCTACCCTTCAAGTTGGCTCAGGTACTTTTGGCACCCATTCGATCCATGGATTCACTATATATTGATAGCATTTGTCCTCCTCTCCAACTATCACTCACTCTGATCAGTAAGCACTACTGTCTCTAGCCATATGAATGAAGACAAGGAAAAGATTGAAGATTTAGAAGGCAAGCCAAGTCTCTTGGAAGGGTCGAACTTTCTATGTGATATATCTCTTGGAAAGGCCGAGTATCTCTCTGTGCTAGTAGGCCGAATTTCTGTGGATCTGGGAGGCCAAAGTTCTGTGCATCTCTGTGCAAGAAGGCTGAAATTCCTGTGGTACATTTCTGTGCAAAGATGCCGAAATTCCTGTGGTACATTTATGTGCAAGAGAACCGAGATTCTGAGGTTTATTACTGTGCAAAGAGGCCGAAGTTCAGTGGCTAGTCTCTGTTGAAGAAGGGCAAAGGTCTGTGATATATCTCTGTGGAAGAGAGATCCAAATTCTGCGTTATCTCTGTGGTTGGAATCAGATTGAGAAGGCTGACTTGGACACTTGGTGGATGCACACGCTGATTAGTTTGTCCATAGTTTTGACTTTTATATTTCTTGTTGAATTGATTCTCTAAGGAAAGGATTGCTGGGTTTTCCCCATGTGGGTTTTCCCAGCGTAATCTCGTGTTCTTTGTGTGGCTGCCTCTTCATGATCCTAATGTCATATATTGTTGACATCTTCTGGAATCGGTATAATTGCTTAATGATGGAATAATGAATAAATAAGTGTGCGGAAAAATCAAAATTATTCGTAATTATCTGTATAGAAGACACCCTAAAAATCAACATGGTATCAGAGCTATGGTGAAAGAGAAGCTCTTGAAGTAGAATCTTTCTTTGGTTCAAGACATATAGGGCTTAATTTGTCAAATAGCCCTAGATGCCCTAGTTTCGGTACCTGATCATAAAAGAAGGACCAAGGTCTGCCCTTCTTGAAAGGTTATTCTCCAAGTCCAAATGTCTGAGGCATGTTCTTAATTGCTTAAAGAGGACCGAAGTCCTATCTCAGATTCTCAGTACAGAACTAACTCATTCTCAGGTCTGTTTCATATAAATAGAAAGGCCTCAGACCATCTATCAAAAGGTCCAAAGATCTCAGATCTAATAACCGTTCAAATGATTTCAGAGAATTCTGATTTGGTTCAGTCAAAAGAAAAGGCCAGAGTACTTTTGTTGGAACATATCTCGGTTAATAGAAGTCAACCTTGCTGAAAGACCAAAGCCTGTATCAATGAATCAAATAACCTCAGTCCATTCCTTCTAGTCTCTCGAATGATCGCCGAAATCTCCTCAAAAAAAATTTGGGAACCTCATAGTTCTGTTATAGCTACTGGAACGAATGCTACAGATGAAGCATTAAAGATTCATAGTAATGGAGACCTACAAAAAGTTCAGAGAAATTATTAAGCGCCAGAATATATTAGAGGACTGTGTCAACATTCTGAAAAATATTGCCTTACGAATCGTATGCAGATCCTTAGAAAATCCTTTTATTGATGAACAGCATGAATTCAAGCATGACATGAGCATCCTGTGTGAGCACAATAAAATAATGATCAGAAGATGTGAAGTTTGATACTCCATATTCTTCATTGTTACTATGGTCGAGATATGGTGCAATAATAAAAGGCTTGAAAAAAATCTGGGTAACTGTTCCTAGGGTTCTGTGTCTCCTTTGGAAAAACATTGCATTGTATTTCTGAATGAAGGATGTTGTTGCAAAGCATTGTCACCTGGAAGATGTATCTTAATGAAGAATGTGCACTGGATATGTCTAGCTCACTGTCACTAGCATGTCCTTGAAGATAGAACAATTTGATAAAGGAAAACTGATTACAGTGGAAAAGAGACCGAGTATGTCTTCAGTTGAGAAATCAAAGGTTCTCACTTGGAAAGATCAAACCTTTTGCGGCAGGCCAAAGACATAAAGGACGTGTTGGATTAACGACTGATCAACTGTTAGGTATAAAGATCATTCTTTGCTGATTTGGAAACAGTGATGAACTTCATTACATAAGCAAAAGGCTCTAGGTTCTTGACATTTAGGTATGAAAAAGAAACTTGCAAAATTGGAAGTCTAGGGTTTACTAACCCTAGCAAGATAAAAGTCTTGGATTATAAGTCCTAGAGTTTGGAGACAAAACCTATCTGGACGTTTCCGCTGAAGAGAAGAAACCCTAACCCTAGCAGGCAACAAGGCTTGGATAAAAATCCCCTAGGGTTTATGGACAAAACCCTAGGATTTTCAAGAAAGTAATGGCATCAGGATGATGACGTGAACAATGTTGCAGATGGATGCAAGAAGATAAAAGATCAATAGGGAGCTGAATTTCTTCTCAAAAGATAAGTGTTTTATATCTCTCTTGTTTGATTATTACTAATGCTGTTCTTTGCTTGCTTGTAATTGTTCTTCCATGACCTCCTCGTGAGGATTGCAGGTACATAGTAAAGGCTGCCAAGGCTTTGACAAGCAGATGGAAGAAGTGCAAGAATGAAGCAAAGCAAGAGGACTTTCCCAGAATCATGACTTGTGTTGAGAGATATTGTACCAGATAAGATCTGAACTCAGAAGAACCGATTAGATCAGCAAGCTTGAAGTATGCTTTGATCATAGTGTCTAGAAGGTCTAGCAATAGAAGGTTCTCCCAGTAAGAGGGAGAGGATCATGACAAGACATTTGTCCCTAATGTGAGGTACACTTCTATTAACATTGTTTTTGAAGATTGCACCAAGTTGATGCAACAGACTGCTTTCCTCAATAATTGAGAAGGAAGAAGTGTACATAAGAGCTATTTCAAGCTTGTGAGAAGAAAAGCTCATTAAAGACTTCAAAGGGAGCTAACCTCAGAGTTCAACATGATGGATTGTCATTGATAGTTGATATACTGAAAGACAATAGTGGCAGAAGGAGCAGCCTGAACTACCACAGAAGGACATGTCTCAGTGTGAGAGAGAGCACCCAGTTTGGGTGTCTGGAAAACATTTGTGATCCAGTGAAGGGAACAGAACAGTTTATGGTTGAGCCAATATCTGTTGTTACCAGCATGTTATAGTTGATCATGGATGAGAAGTACAGTTGTGGACTTAGTTTGGCCAGAGAGTGGTTGAGAAGCAGTATGACTTTTGAGGCTACTTGCTAGATTATTTTTTATCAAATGTTGGTGATGACCATGATGACAAGTCAAAGCACGTATCACTTCATTTGAGACATGGTGTTGAAGGAAGTTGTGAAGCTCTAGTACATCTCCACGGACAAGCAGATAGCAAATATTCTTACGATGCCTCTTTTTAGAGGGAAGTTTATGTATTTCCAGGAGAAGCTTGGGTTTGTGGAGATTGTCTCTCTCATTGAGAGGGGGAGCTTATGAGACTTCATTATGAAAGGAAATTCTCCTTGTGTCTTCATGACCTTGGTTGGAGAGAGGTCTGATATTCTCCCTGTGTCTTCATGACCTTGGTTGGAGAAGCTCTCCCTGTGTCATTATGACCTTGGTTGGAGAAGCTTTCCCTGTGTTGTTATGACCTTGGTTGGAGAATGGTTTGAGATATTATATAGCATCATGGATTGGCATTCTTCCTGTGTCATGTACTTTGACTTGATTAGGGAGGTCAACCCTATGTAAAGTACATAGACCTTGGTTGAAGAATGATCTGGCAGACTGACATTCTCCCTGTGTCACTTTGACCTTGAATGGAGAATGGTATGATAGAAGACATTCTCCCTATGTCGCTTTAACCTTGGTTTGAAGAATGGTCCGGCAGCGGATATTCTCCTTGTGTCGGTTAGACCTGTTGAAGATGTAACTAGTACCAGTCTTCATAATGTAATTCAAATGTACTACTGATCAGAGTTGCGGGGGAGCGCTCTCCCCCCCCCCCCGAACCCACTCCCAATCCGCGCTCCAAGCGAGAGCAGCTCGGGAGCAGGTCGGGAGCGCACTCCCGATAAAAAAATTTATGCTCCTTGCCAAAATCAGGAGCGAGTTCGGGAGCGTCGCTCCTGGAGCGAAAATTACAGTTCGAGAGCGATCACTCCCGAGCGTTTAATTTTCGCTCCAGGAGTGACACGCGCGACGCTGGGAGCGATTCGCACGAAAAAAATCCACGGACGCAAAGAGAAACAAAAAAAAAATAGTTTTAAAATGACTTGGGGGCAAAAAAAAATTCATTGTCACTTGAATGAGTTGAGGAGAAGCTGGAGAGCAAGAGAAAAGGAGCGAGGAGAAGCGAGGAGCAAGGAGCAAGCCTGCAAAGAGGTTAGTTACGTTAGTAACTTAGTAATTTAGTATTTTAAACCTTAGTTAGGTAGTAATTTAGTACAGTTTAGTTAGTTTAGTTAGTTTAATTTATTTAGTAAAAAAATCATGAATCTAAATTAAATTAATTAATCTAAATTAATTAAATTAATTTTCTCATTCATATTCCCATTCCCATTCCCATTAAATTTTGCAGATTCAAAAGCCTACAAATATCAAACATCATGGACCTGGCTATATTTCTTGGCATTTTCCTCTTCTTGGTCCCTTTTCTGGTTATTATGGTGCTGGAGAGTAGGAAACGGAGGGGCCAAAATGAAAAGGGGGATGAAGAAGCTGGAGAAAGTGGATTTGATGAAAACCCCGGTGAGGAGGAGTTGGAGGAGGGTGAACATGACTCTCAAAAAACTAAACAAGACCACACCCCATTGTGGAAATATGTTAACAGGCCTGAAGCAGGGAAAGGGGTTAGAACCACTAAATTTCATTGCCCCCATTGCAACAAAAATTACACAAGTTCATACACCCGTGCCAGAAAACACCTCTGCGGGAAAAGGCCATGGGATGGAAGTAAACAAATAGGAATCAAAACTTGTGCAGCTGTGTCAGCAACAAATAGAGCCAAATACATAAGGGAAGAGGAGGAAGCCCAATACAAATCTAAAAAATCAAGGGGTTTCTTTGAACCAAGCTCACAATCACAAGCACAAAGAACTCCTTCAGAATCCTCCCAAGGCAGTGGATATGGAGGCACAGGGTCACCAACTTTAAGGCGTAGAACCATATCAGATTTCCTTGATGAGGGGCGTAGGAATGATGTGGATTCAAAGGTTTACAGGTTTCTCTATGCATGTGGGATACCATTCAATGTTCTTCGCTCACCTTATTGGCACGAAATGGTTTCTGCCATAAATGATGCCCCTAAATGATACAAGAGCCCTAGGTATGACAAGGCAAGAACCATTGGACTTGATCATGAAAAAGCAAAAATATCACATTCTTTGCATAGAATAACAAGTTCTTGGACTGACCATGGGGTGTCCATTGTATCTGATGGATGGACAAATGTAAAAGGCAAGCCATTGATAAGTGTCCTCGCTGTGTCTGTTAGTGGTGCCATCTTTCTAACTACATATGATTACTCAGACAAGTTCAAGACCGCCATCAACATTGCAGAAGCATTACTTGAAACAATTGACCGTATTGGGCCATACAATGTCATCCAAGTCATCACTAATAATGCTCCTAATTGTAAGGAAGCGGGAGAAATTATTGAGGATAAATACCCCAACATATTTTGGTCTGCATGTTTGGTTCACACATTGAACCTTATGATGCATGATGTTGTCAACAACAAAAATGCACAATACAAATGGACTGGTGATTTGTACAAGAAAGGCAAACAAATGATAAAATTTATTACAAATCATAGCAATACCCATGGCCTTTTCCGTAGTCACTCAAGATTGGAGTTGTTGAAGATTTCGAAGACCAGATTTGGTAGCTACTACCTCACCTTCAGGCGCCTTTTGAAGGTAAGAGAGTCATTGGCTAGCATGGTATCAAGTCCACATTGGCAAGTATTAAAGGAAAGGGCTACAAATGCAGCTGACAAGCGAGCTTTTGAACTGGTGGAGGAGGCCGCTCTTGATGGTCAGTTTTGGACAAGTGTGAGGCAAGTATTGGATTTCACCAAGCCCATTTATCACATGATTCGGTTTGCAGATACAGATAAACCAGCGATTGGCGAGGTGTATGAGCAGATGGATACCATGTTGGGGCAAATACAAGATATTGTTCATAACAGAGATCCCGACTTGTACAAACTGATTCACGATTGTGAGTGTGTATGGTGGAATAAACTTAATCTTCCACTACATTGCTTGGCGTATATCCTTACGCCAAAATACTACTCTACATCTTGGTTGGGCCAACCTGCACCAGGGCTGGGATTAGGACTAAACCCCATTTAGATGCAGAGGTAACTAGTGGATATTTGCAAGCATTAGAAAAGTTGATACCTGACAGGGAGGAATGTGCAGTTGTGTGCCTTGGAATAGGCAAATATTTCCGTGGCACTGGTTTGTTTGGTAACTTCCATGGAATGGAAGACAGAGACAGATTTGATTCTCTCACATGGTGGGAAACATATGGCGTTCAGGGACTTCTGTCAAAATTGGCAAAAAAAGTTCTATCGTAGGTTGTAAATACTTCTTCTGCAGAGAGGTGTTGGAGCACCTACAGCTTCATACATAATGTGAAAAAAAACAGACTCAATGAAAACCGGGCAGAAAGCTTGGTTTATGTGCACTACAACTTGAGGTTGTTGAGTCATTACTGTGATCAGGCTTATGAGGATCCCACATATAAAATTTGGGACAACCAACCAAAGGAAGACAATTTGGAGGATGGCACTATACATCTTGAAGAACTGAAAGAGGAACTTATAAGGGATGAAGATGAAGCAGCCGCAGCAGCCATGCCACCTCCACCATAAAGTAGAAGTGCTCGAGTTCCGAGTCTTGTTCCTTTGCTGTCGCCACCTCCATCTACACCCTCACGTGGAGGGCATGTGCCTTCTAGTTCTGGTCGACAGTATGTGCCGGAGACTCCTAGAAGACCACCACGACCTGCTTATACTCCTGGAGACTCTCATGGCAAGGGCCACATGTAGATTTATAGTTTACTTGTCTTTTCTAGTTTCTATTAGTTTTCATAACTGTTGAGTCTTGAGTCCTTAACTCTTGACTCTTGACTCTTTCATATCATAATGATATTTTTTGTAAACAATATATCACTGTGACAATGAAAATTTGAAGTTTGAAGTTGGCAATTATAACTCATTGGTAATGATTGTGAATTATGAATATGATGCTTCATGAAAGACTAAAGTTGTTTCATTTCATTTCATTATTCATGTTTCATTTTATAACATTTCATTTCATGTTAACAGTTAGAAGTTAGAACTTAAAAATATCTAAGATATTATTTCTTGTAATGGTTAAACTTAGCTTACAAGTACAACTTTGGTGATGAATGATGATAAATGTTATATGTTGAATTTTCAATTTTGAAATCTTGAAGTTGAATCTTTAAGATTGAATTTGATGAATCATGATTCATGAGACTCAATATGTTGCAGTTATAATATGTATGTTACTAACTTGTGGACATGGTTGATGAAGATTATAACTTCTAGATGATTGATGTGATATGGTTCAATGATCAATCTATGTTTTTTTAATGTTTTTTATATCTAATTCATCATTCTACATGTTTTTGTTGACATATATGTATCAAAAATTGAAAAATATATATATATTTTTAAAAAATCGCTCCAGGATTCGCTCCCAAACCAGGAGCTTCTGAAAATGTCACTCTCACTCCCGTTTTCGCTCTCGCTCCCAAGTAACATTGCTACTGATGTATTTATTATATTCATTATTATTATTTTATTTCTAATCAACGCATGTTCTTCATGCTTATAGGGTCAATTGAGTCAAAAGAAACTTTATTATGAGTCAAAGAAATGTAATTGAGTCAAAGTCCCATTTGGACTTCTCGTAAGAAAAGGAAAATTATTTTTGTCTTTAGTCAAAGAGTTCAAATGTCATCTACAAGACCAAGTTTGCCCTCTTTGGTTAAGTCAGCCTAAAGAGGCAGCTATTCGACCTCTTGGACAGCTATAAATATGAGTCAACTCGACCACTTGAGGAGCAATTCATTCACTCATTCATACACATCAATTTATGTGCAAGAAAAGGAATAAAATCAGCAAAAGTCAAGGGAGAGAGAGCGAAGTCAAAGGAGAGAGAAATCTAAGTTTTCCACCTTAATTATGTCCACACGTGTAAGATTTTCTGAGGTTTTCTGAGGCTGTTATAGGGCCAAAATTTAGCCTTCATTGCAAGACCAAAATTTTCTGCAATTTGACCAGAATTTCGGAAGTTTGACAAGCGTTGATTTTGTTGACTTTGACTTGTTGGAGAAGACTTGGAGGAGGGCTGACTTGGGGTCTTTGTGGCAATCTTGGTCTTGGTCTTGGGTCTTGGATATCTCACTTCGATTTAACACTATAAGAAGAGGATTTTTTCGTTTTCTCCCTTGGGGGTTTTTCCCTGGCTTGGAGCCTAATTTCTTGTGTCCTTTGTCTCTTTGTGATCTTCGTGATATGTACTTTTTGGTAATTGTTTGATAAAGAGAATATAAATTGAATAAGAAGCCAACAAACATTCACAAGTAATTATCAAGTTAAGAGAAATCAATCCTAATTTATTAGCATCTTGGTTTCTCAACATGGTATTAGAGCTAAGGTGAAAGAAAGGCAATCTGAAGATCACATCTTGTTGGCATATTTGAAGACATTCATGCAGCAGTTACACTTGAAGATATCCTTGTAGCAATTATATCTCTTTCTATCAAAGGCTAAAGAAGAAGACTTGAAGACCATCATCTTTGTAGTAGCCATCACTCAAGGACATCCCTGGAAGCCAAATCAATATTCTTGGAGACATCCTCATACTCCCAATCAGATGACATCCATTTATATATAAGAACAAAACTTATTGTCTAAAGGTACATAAAATTTATCTCTATGGCATCCTGAGCATAGCACTGTGAAAACTCTATTGTTTGAAGGTCATTACTCTGTGTTACATAAAGAGAACAAAATGTGAAGGTCTACTCTTTGTCCAAGTTCTATAACTCTATGGAAGGTCCAAAATTAATATTCTTGCTCAAATTATATTGTTACCCAAGATATAGTTCAAGACCAAGTTTTAGAAGTAAGAATATATGCATCTACTCAAGTAAGAAAGGAAGGTCAGATCTCTGAAACAATTTCCTATAGACAAGCCAAGACAAGAGGACACAAGATGTGACGCTAGCCAGGGACAAACCCCAATGTGGGGAAACCCTTGATCAATTCTTCTTATATGTTCTTCAATAGTTCAGCAGAGAGAGAGAGACAGTACGTTTACAACAGAAGTCAACACTTTGACTTATCTAGATAAGAGCATAGATCATCTCTAAGAAGATGATACATGAGATCAGTTGAAGACATGCTGCTTCAACTGATTCTCCAAGGTGACTCCTTCACCTATCGTTGTGCTGCATTTCGTCATCATGTTGCACCTCAACGCACTACACCATGTTGCACCCATCATCACTATGTTGCATCTCATCACGCTTCATTAATCATGATTGTACCCATCACTGTATTGCATTATTTGCCATTGTTGCACCATGTTGCCATAATGACCTATGTGTTGGCTGCATCTTGCTTGCTTGTTGTCCCTTGCTTGCTTGTTGTCCCTAGCATGCTTGTTGTCCTTAGCATGCTTGTTGTTGCATGCTAGTTCTAACATTGCATGCTTGGTGTATTTGTTGCTAAATACCATACAATTGTCCCAATGTTAGTTAGTTGTCCCTTGCATGCTACTCTCCTTTGGAGACAAATGCTCTGTCTGTTCCGACAGTACCCGACAGTTCCGACAGTTCCGGTTGTTCCCCGCAGTTCAAGCAGTTCCCGGCAGTTCCGGCTGTTCCCAGCAGTTTTGGCAATTCCGGCGATTCTGGCTATTCTCGACAGTTCCGGCAATTCGGCAATTCCGGTTGTTCCCGACAGTTCCGGCTTCTGCCCTCTGCGTCAGCTTTCCCGCCTGTTCTAGCAATTCTCGACAGTTTCGGCAATTCCGGAAATTCCCGCTATTCCCGGCAGTTCCGACAGTTCTGGCTGTTCCCGGCAGTTCCGGCTTTTCCCAGCAATTTCAGCAGTTCCTCTTTTTCCCGGCAATTCCGGTAGTTCCCAACAGTTCCTACTTCTTCCCTCTGGATTAGGGCAGTGTTATCCAGTAGGATCTCTCCTCCTACTAAAACCCAAAGACAACTAGAGAGGAAGAGATCCCAAGTGTGTTGAAATGACTTGAAGGCCACCTCTATTTATACTAAAACGTTGAGCACAAGTGGGGTTTATTTGGTTACTGGCTGACCTTGACAAATTGTCCCATAACACAAATAAATTCATATCTCCATGAATACTTATCGGAATTGAATGATCTTTAGATCAATCCTACACCTCTCGATGAGAGGGATCCAAGAAAAATATCAGCTTCTATTAATAAGATGACCCACATGGAGTTTGGCCCTAGTTGCGAATTTTAACACTCCCTCTCAACTAGGGAGAACTCCATCCACTGATCCATATGTCCGACTGTACTATCTCTGCCATTAATGCCCTGCACTACTTTGCTCTGCTGAGCTCTACTTTTCTCTGCTCTACTCTGCTCTGCTTTGCTCTGCTCTGTTGAACCATGAAGAAGAAGAATTGATCGAGAATGTCTCATACCATTCTCTCCTGACCGGAAGTCAGTTTCATCTGAAGAAAGTTTATCACATCACTCTCACTAACCCGAAGTCAGTTTTATTGATCCCAGATCAATATCACAAGAGAGTCTCAAACCACTCACACTGATCCCAGATCAATGGAGGTCATCCTAGCATAGGGAGTACGATAGATACAACGATGCGTCCACCGATAGTACTACTATGGTCCCTAACCCCATTTCCCTGCTCATTGATCAGATGAGAGGTACTTCCCATGAGTCCTCCCATGAGTCCTAGATAGGGTATGATGCCTCGACAGGAGAACTAATCATCCTGTCCACAGGAGAACGAATCATCCTACCCCACAGTCGCCACGGGAGAACTAATCATCCCCGCCCACATGAGAACTAATCATCCTGTTTCACAGTTGCCACTGGAGAACTAATCATCCCGGCCCACAGGAGAACTAATCATCCTGTTCCATGGTTGCCACGGGAGAACTAATCATCCCGGCCCACAAGAGAACTAATCAACCTGTTCCACAGTTTCCACAGGAGAACTAATCATCCAGGCCCACAAGAGAACTAATCATCCTATTCCACAGTCGCCACGGGGTATCACAGGGGAAGGTTGAACCTGTCATCCTGTACATAGCGCACCACCAAGGGAGGGTGAATCGTCCTGTGGTCGTATGTTGCTCCAGTAAGTACCCTAAGCCCCCAGAGCTCCCAGAGCTCGATGCATGCAACATGCAGGACCCTTATAAGAAGGTCTCTCAACGACTCCAAGTCGTTCGAGAAAGTCACAGATTTGACCTTTCCCAAGGCTTTAACAAAATGTCTACAACCTATACATCAGTCTCAATGCGATGGAGCCTCCTCACTCATTGACTTACCATATTTCAGATAAGGCAGTGTCTGATGTCTATTTGCTGGAGCAATCATCAAATACGAGATTCCTCAATAATTGAATCCCCTCTCTAGTTGTCACAGAGAATCACAATGGTATTCATCATGTGTACAAACAGCTCACTCAAGAGCTTCCACAACTAGGCAGCTTCATACGAGATCATACTCATAGCTATGTATTTGGTCTCGGCAGTGCTTCTAGCAACTAACTTCTGCTTTCTGCTCATCCATGATATCAAAGCAAAATCCAAAGAGAACCAGCACTGAGAAGTGCCCTAGTGATCCTCCACACTGCCTGCCCAGTCAACATTCGAATAGTCATGCAGCTTCATATTTCCGGCAGTGTATCTCAATCCATGAGAGATTGTGCCCCGAAGATATCTCAAAAGATTCTTGGCACTAATCCAATGAGGCTCAACCAAATATGAGCTCACCATGCTAACTACAAAACATGTGTCTAGATGGAAGTTCACCGAGAACATCAATGCAAATGAGTTTATGAAACTTAGAGGCATTTCCCAAATCTGGTCCGGCATCATCACCATATAACTTCTGAAAGTTAAGATCCTTGAGGTAGTCATCGGCTTGCAGTTTACCATTCCACATCTGGAATCCAACTCCCTCTTACTTCTGCAAGTGAGAGGGTCTGCACCTGTTTGAAATAGGTCGTCCTCAGAAGGTGCTGGTATGAGAGGTCTATCATCCACAACCTTCAAACAATGGTTTGGATCGCTTCACTCTTAGTGAATCTTAGCTTCATCTGACAGTTATCAATCCTCTCATACTACGCCCAAGGAATTTTGCTTCAAGCCATAGAGGGCTTTCTTCCACCTGCATACGTGAGATTCCTGATCATGAATCTCAAACCCCTCGGGTTGTTCCAAACCTGTGGACCTGCTACATGAGGGGAATGGTCCCCTTATAATATTTTCCTTTGGTACATCTCAGACATGTACCTTCATGCTCTTCTTGAATTCAGGCATCCCTATCACCATCTGACTCACATCGGGTAGGGCCCCAAAGGTAGACCTCCAGTGTTATAGATGCGATATGTCAATTGACATGATCCCTAATGGACCATCCTGCAACTTGATACAAATTGCCAACCCTGAACCCATGAGAAAAAGCATCTTTGAAAATTCTATTTTTTAAAACGTACCTTTCCATCAATGAATGCCACCCAGAAACCTTTGACTTCCATTGCTGAAATGGACACCAGGTTCTTCTTGCGATCACGTACATAAAAGAGATTATGTAAATGAATAGAGTTACCCTCATTCAATTGAGGGGTAACATTCCCTACACCCTTTCTGGTATAGGTGGCATCGGCTCCAAGTATAATCCCACGATTGTTTCCATCTCTACCAAATTAGAGAGTGCACCCTTATATCCAATGAAGTGCCTTGAAGCACTGGGGTTCCTTGCTTTCTTTGAAGAGTCAGCCATTTCCTTGATGACCTGCATTACCTGTCATTCCTTTAATCATTGAAGATGTCCCTGGAATGATTGTTATCTTCATCAAGAGATGTGTCTCTACCATTCGGGCACTCCTTCGCATAATGGTCGAACTTATTGCAACCAAGGCATCTGCCTTTCCTTCCACCCTTAGATCCGGACTTCCCAATGAAGTGATCTTTAGGTAGGCCATCAGAAACTTCTGCTACGCCATTCTGATAATATTCTCTGCTTCGACTTCACCCTCGATGAATTTGAAGAGGGATGAGGAATCCACTGATCCTTTTGTCCTTTCCCAATTGTCTTTGGTGATTGCTCTTTCACTCTTGCTTGGGCATTGTCTTCACCTCAGTTCAGATACCATGTTAATTTTAGGTATGTTCTATGCTTAGAGCAATTTATTTCAATTTTCACAGTTAGCTCAATACCTTTTCTAGATTAGCAATCACATCAGCATTAAAGTAAACTGCAGATAGAACATAAACATAAATCGCAGAAGACAAGCCAAGACAAGAGGACACAAGATGTGGCGCTAGCCAAGGACAAACCCCAATGTGAGGAAACCCTTGATCAATTCTTCTTATATGTTCTTCAATAGTTTAGCAGAAAGAGAGAGATAGTACGTTTACAACAGAAGTCAACACTTTGACTTATCTAGATAAGAGCATAGATCATCTCTAAGAAGATGATACATGAGATCAGTTGAAGACATGTTGCTTCAACTGATTCTCCAAGGTGACTCCTTCACCTATCGTTGTGCTGCATTTCGTCATCATGTTGCACCTCACCGCGCTGCACCATGCTGCACCCATCATCACTATGTTGCATCTCATCACGCTTCATTAATCATGATTGTACCCATCACTATATTGCATTATGTGCCATTGTTGCACCATGTTGCCATATTGACCTATGTGTTGGCTGCATCTTGCTTGCTTGTTGTCCCTTGCTTGCTTGTTGTCCCTAGCATGCTTGTTGTTGCATGCTAGCTGTCCCTTGCATGCTAGCTGTAACATTGCATGCTTGGTGTATTTGTTGCTAAGTACCATACAACTGTCCCAATGTTAGTTAGCTGTCCCTTGCATGCTGCTCTCCTTCGAAGACAGATGCTCTCACTGTTCCGGCAGTTCCTAGCAGTTCCGACAGTTCCGGCTGTTCCCAGCAGTTCTGGCAGTTCCGGCTGTTCCAGTTGTTCCCAGCAGTTCCGGCTGTTCCCAGCAGTTCTGGCAATTCCGGTTGTTCCGGCAATTCCAGTTGTTCCCGACAATTACAGCTTCTGCCCTCTGTGTCAGCTTTCCCGCCTGTTCCTGCAGTTCTTGACAGTTCCGGCAGTTCTCGTTGTTTCCGATAGTTCCGGCAGTTCCGGCAATTCTCGTTGTTTCCGATAGTTCCGGCAGTTCCGGCAATTCTCGTTGTTTCCGATAGTTCCGGCAGTTCCAGCTTTTCCCGGCAGTTCTGACTTTTCCCGGCTTTTCCCGGTAGTTCCGGTAATTCTGGTAGTTCCCGACAATTCTGGCTTCTGCCCTCTGGATTAGGGCAGTGTTGTCCCTTAGGATCTCTCCTCCTACTAAAACCCAAAGACAAGTAGAGAGGAAGAGATCCCAAGTGTGTTGAAAAGACTTGAAGGCCACCTCTATTTATACTAAAACGTTGAGCACAAGTGGGGTTTATTTGTTTACTGGCTGACCTTGACGAATTGTCCCATAACACAAATAAATTCATATCTCCATGAATACTTATTGGAATCGGATGATCTTTAGATCAATCCTACACCTCTCGATGAGAGGGATCCAAGAAAAATATTAGCTTCTATTAATAAGATGACCCACATGGAGTTTGGCCCTAGTTGCCAATTTTAACATGATGATACTCTGGAAAAGAAGTAATCTGAATTATCTGTGGTAGAAGATTAGAACTGTGTCACAATAGTCCAAAGTCTCTGTGATATAACAAAGATACGAACTGTGTGGAAACCAAATTTGTCCATTCGAACTATCTAGAAATCTTGAACATCTAATTCTCTGGAATTTGTGGAGGAAGATGAAGAGTATCCAATGAAGCCTCCTCTAGCTCACTCTTGCTCAAGGTTGAAGGTCGAGTTTATAACAGTCATCTTTATAAAAGGATCGAAGATTATCCAAGTGAAATTCTGAAACTTCTTCTTCGTGTTAAGACATCCAAAAGGCATCTATAATTTATTCAAGATCTAAAGGCATCAAAAGTTTTGAGTCATCAAAGAATCTGACTTCAGTAAGGGACGCTACTCCATGATAGAATCTATATGCTAGTTTATTAAGATATAAGGCCCATCTATGTGATGTGAAGCAACCATACTTTCGAAAACCTTCTCCTATACATAAAGAAAGGAAGTAATGCAAATTTTTGTAGCATATCTCTCAATACTAATGCTAGTTCCAGTGATACATCTTCTTGTTGATTTTGGGTAGCATCGGATGTGCTCTAGCTCCGAAATTTTGTGGAGGGGCTAGAACACGTGAGATCTCCAAGACCCGGAAATTGTTTGGATAAATTCCACCCAAATGAGGAGTTATTAAAATAATTAATTTTTTTAATCGGGTTCCTAAGTCTAAACTTATGGAAATAAAAATATTAATGGGTATTAATAAGAATATGGGTGAGAAACTTCTAAGTGACGAGGATCAAGTCTGTTTTAATCTTAGCCGTTGATTATTGACTTAATCTCGGCCGTTGATTCATCAACGCGAAAAGTATAAGAGACTCGAGGGTCAGTTGGAGATACACCAAGTGATCAAAGAAGTTCGATTTTTCTAGGGCGTGGTTTGCTGAGAAAATCGCACTAGTGATCTGAGTTGCAGTAGAGGGGTAGGGATAGTTGGGGTTGGAGGATCTTCTCCGGGACTCCGAATACAGAGCAAAGAGAGGCAGAGATAAGCCAGCCAAGGCAGCGCAAACCAAGGAGGCTAATGTTGGGCCAGGAGGGCCCACGCATTGCTTGACGAAGTGCTAGCGCAGGGGAAGAGTTGCCCTCCTGCAAAAGTCCGAATTCAGCCGGGGAGCAGCAAGATCAGCCGAGAAGGCTGACGTCAGAGCTCCAGGGTGCAGAGGAGGCAGCGCAGTTGTAGCCGGGGATAATCAGTCCAGTTGCCGAATTGGAGGGATTTTGCCTGGTGAAGTGAGGTAATCTCACTTAGGTTTCTGCCAGTATATTTTATCTTTGTAACTGAATAGGCGAGAGGGAACCCACAGTTGTATTCAGAACTATTGCTTAATAATAGAAAACCCTCAGAGTTGTTGCACCGATTTCCCGCATTAGTTTTTCCCAGGGACATTTGTCCAAAAATAATGGTGTCCCTTTTGTGTTTGTCTCGTATCTATTTCAGTTTATGATCTGTATGACAGTGTAGTCTGCAGTAGTGTTTTTCATCAGTGTTTAAATAATTAAATAACTTGTTGAATGTAAAAACAAGTAGGAGATGATAAACCAGTGATTGCAGTAGGATTTCTGATGTGTAGATTCAGAAATTTTCACATGGTATCAGAGCATTGTAGATCATAGGACACTGAAGACATCAGCCGGGAGATCCAGTGAATTTGCTGCAGAGAAGCAGCTGTCCCGAGTGACAGCATTGTTTCAGAGGCAGAGGAGCAGCTGAAGGAGTGACGTAGAGCCAGAGAAGTGACGCAGAGGCTCACGCAGTGCCTGCATCAGCATTTCGAGCCTATAGAGGGTGACGCAGTACTCGAGAGGAGCTCACGCAGTGATTGCGTTAGCTCTTTGGGCCAGCACAAAGCCTGAGAGGCTCAAATCAGTCAGTTGTCGGGGTTGGAGGAGCAGAGCAGATTCGATCAGTGGAGCTAGTGGGACATTGTTGTTGTCGATGCAGAACAATGTCTGTGGAGACAAAGCCGAGGTAGAGGGAGTTGCTGCCTTGACAGATTTCTAGCCAAAGAAATCTAGATTCAGGTTGCAGCAGCAAAGGAGGATTGGAGACGAGTGATTCGACATTTGGCTAGAGGATTTCCGTGAAGGAAATCAGGACTCAGAGGAAGTATAGAGGAGCCTGTTCCTTAGAGGATTTCTAGCGCCAAAGAAATCCAGTTTCGAGTCTTGCTGGATTAACAGCATGAGAGGGAGAAGAGAACCAGTCCTATATTTGTTGAGCAGAGATCGCTGTAAATGGACTGAGTGATCAGGACAGATTGGATGGAGCATCTAATTTTGTCATCTGGAAGGCTAAGATCCTAGCAGTCCTAGACAAGAATCGCATCAAGGACTATACCTTGAAGATAGTTGTTGTTTCGGTCGATGTTGATATGCTGCAGAAATACGAGGCGGCCTAAGCGAAGGCTAAATGCATGATTCTAGATGGGGTCAAAAATCATGTGGTCCCACACATTGTTGAGAAGGAAACAGCAAGGGACATGTGGGAAACGCTAACCACCTTGTACCAGGGGACTTCCATTCAACAGAAGATGTTATTGGAGAATCAGCTAAGACAGTACCAAATGTAGAAGGGAGAAGAGATCAATCCCTTCATTCTCAGATTGCAAGGGATTCGAGACCAGCTGACTTCCGTGGGGTCTACACCAGATCCTGAGTTCATGGTCAGGACTGCCCTGAATGTTGTCACCGAAGACTAGGATACATTTGTCCAGAGTATCTTGGGCAGAGCTTCTCTCCCCAGTTGGGAGGAAATGTGGGTAGCTCTTCGATAGGAAGAGATTAGGAGGTTGACCAAGGCAGGGAGTAGCGGAAAAGGAGCTCGAGTCAAGAAGGAGAAGGAGGAGGATGCAGCTCTCACATCATCGGTACAGCGTGGGCAGCAGAAAAGGAAGAAAAGGGGATATATCGCCATTTCGCCACTCAGTGCCCCCGAAAGAAGGGCAAGGAAGAGGCTTCTGACTCGAAGGTTGCTCCAACGAAAGCCGACAAGGAGGAGGATGACGAGGATTGTGCCATGAGTGCTCATGCACCTCTAGAGAAGAGGTGGGGCGACATCGAGTTGTAGTCGGGAGGACTACACAAAAGGGCAGGATCCTTGAGGTGCCCAAACTCTTGGATCACATACTGCTATGGGAGCCCTTAACGACAGTAGAAAAATGACGGGTGTCAGTTGGGGAGAGGTGTGATGCAGTAACAATGGCAGAGCTAGAGTGCCAAAGTCTGAAGTAGCACAGTGGATGTTGTAGCAGTGCGAGAGACACAGAGCAAATTGCAGCAGCTCAGTAGCAGCAGAGGGTCAGCACAGATTAGCAGCAGAGGTAGCTTCAGCATCACGAGGCATCCATACTGACCAGCATGTCAGTTTTGGAGTGACGTTTCAATTACTTACTTCTCAGTAACTGAGTTGCAGTGCAGCAGTTAGCAGTGGCAGTGCTATGGGTAGCATGATGTAGCATTTTGAGAGGGAGCTATGGTACAGATGTAGCAGTGACAATCGCAGAGTCATGGGCAGCAGTGCAGTGGATGAAGGGCAACAAGCCAAGCAGTAGCAGCAAAGAGGACCGATGCAGTGGATCAGTGCAATGCTTCTATTGGGAAGTATTGCCAGAGCACATTCCTCGCTAAGAGGGAGTGTTGATTTTGGGTAGCATCGGATGTGCTCTAGCTCCGAAATTTTGTGGAGGGGCTAGAACACATGAGATCTCCAAGACACAGAAATCGTTTGGAGAAATTCCACCCGAATGAGGAGTTATTAAAATAATTAATATTTTTAATGGGGTTCCTAAGTCTAAACTTAGGAAAATAAAAATATTAATGGGTATTAATAAGAATATGGATGAGAAACTTCTAAGTGATGAGGATCAAATCTGTTTTAATCTTAGCCGTTGATTAGGGACTTAATCTCGGTCGTTGATTCATCAACAGGAAAAGTATAAGAGGAGGCTTGAGGGTCAGCCGGAGATACACCAAGTGATCAAAGAAGTTCGATTTTTCTAGGGCGTGGTTCGCTGAGAAAATCGAACTGGTAATCTGAGTTGCAGCAGAGGGGCAGGGATAGTTGGGGTTGGAGGATCTTCTCCGAGACCCTGAATACACAACAAAGAGAGGTAGATATAAGCCAGAGCAGGCAACGCAAACCAAGGAGGCTAACACTGGGTCAAGAGGACCCACACATTGCTTGACACAGTGTCAGCAAGGGGAAGAGTTTTCCTCCTGCAGAAGTCTGAATTCAGTCGGGGAGCAACAAGATCAGCCGAGAAGGCTAGCATCAAAGCTACAAGACGCAGAGGAGGCAGCGTAGTGCTAACGCAAAGTCTCAGAGTGCTCCACGCAGGCCCACGCAGCTACTGTGAAGGGGCAGCGCAGTTGTAGCCGAGGATAGTCAGTCCAGTTGTCGAATCAAAGGGATTTTTCCGAGTGAAGTGAGGTAATCTCACTCAGGTTTCTGCCAGTATATTTTATCTCTGTAACTGGATAGCCGAGAGGGCATCCAGAGTTGTATTCAAAACCACTGCTTAATAATAGAAAACCCTCAGAGCTGCTGCACCGGTTTTCCCGCATTGGGTTTTTCCGGGGACATTTGTCCAAAAATAACGATGTCCCTTGTGTGTTTGTCTTGTATCTATTTCAGTTTATGATCTGTATGACAGTGTAGTCTGCAGTCGTGTTTTTCATCAGTGTTTAAATAATTAATTAACTTGTTGAATGTAAAAACAAGTAGGAGATGATAAACCAGTTATTGCAGTAGGATTTCTGATGTGTAGATCAGAAATTTTCACATTTCCTACAATAAAGCATGCTTCTCATGGCACCTATATCTCTGTGACGTGGCAAACTATCTCTATGGACAAGTTCATGTTGACAAAAACTCACTTTGGCAACATACTTCTAAGAGTCAAAGCATCTACGATGACATTCAGAAAGACATTTGAAATTGTTAAGCCTAGAAATTCTTCTCTATATGCATTTATGAGGCACTATGACTATATGCAAGTTCCTAGAAAGTTGGTGACATGCATATAAGTCACCTTGTTGTAGAAATTGAAACAATTAGAGACCGATACCTTGCAAACTTTGTAAAGAACTATTACAAGATATCTAAAGTTTTATGAAGCACTAGTATGTGAAACAGCAATGCTACCAAGATTCCTTTCCTATACATAAAAGAAGGACGATTTACATCAACGAAGTCGACCTATCTACGAAGTTTTAAAGGAGCTAAGACATAGCTAGCAGCTCAAAGAAACTTATGTGGTTCGTGCAATGGTTGAAGGATTGAGACACCTTTGTTGAAAGAAAATTGGTACATAAAGTCAAAGGATCGGATCTTTGCAAGAAGAGATAAGGTAAGGTCAAAAGAGGTATGTATCATTCTTGTTCATTTCATAGTTGTCTTACAAACTATTGTGCATATAATGCTAAGTTTTCTAGATTATGGTGAACTCACATGAGGAAAAAGTTAATGATCTTATGCTCTTTTGAAAGTTAGTGTCATATTTAGATATGTTAGAGTTCATTGATATAGCATTTGAAATCTCTCCCTGCATATAAGGACTAGGTTTTTATGGTCAAAAAATGAAATCTCTAGTATAGAAGGCTTGTCAATGTCTCTAAAGTTTTGCAACTAACTCTCTAGTATGCTTGTAGAATTTGCAATTCTTAAATAGCAAATCTTGAAGGCTTTGGAGAATCTAGGGTTTGTAAACCCTAGCTAAGGTTTGAGTTAGAAAACTCTAGGAACAAAAACCCTAACTAATTGTTTCCGCTATAAAAAGAAAACCTAGTTCTTGAGAATGACAAGCATGACATCATGTCGATGTGGGAACAAGGTCCAAGATTAAAAGGGAGCTAACCTTCTTCAAAAGATAAGTACTCTACATCTCCTTGATTACTATTATTGTTATTATCTTTGTACTTTGCCTTTTTGTTCTTTCATAGTCTTCTAATAAAGGTTGCAAGTCAAGACAAGATCTATCTAAGCTTGATTAGCAAAAGCAAGAATTGGAAGAACATGGCAAAGCATGTAGATTAAAAAGGAAGAGGAAGTAAAATAGATGGAAACATAAAACAAGTTCAACTACCTCAGCCTAAAAGAGGGAGCTATGATTGGTTCAATTCAGGAACACATTGATTGAGTCGACAGTGTTGATGTTGATAGAGAACCTACTGATAATTGGGAGTTGATATGATTTCTCGGAAGCGTATGAAGCAGAATTCTATCACAATACAAAGAAAGAAGATGTGAAGGCTTGTGCAAATCCACTATGAAGAAGTTTGGCTCCATAAGGCATTAAACGGTTTCGATATGAAGATTGTCAGAAAACCAGGAAGGTCGAAGCTCATTATAAAGTGATGCAGATAGAAGCTCAAAAGCTACAAACAAATCTTCACGAAAGAACAGGGAGCCGATCCATTGATGAATACTTTTGGGACAAGCTTAGGCTTGTCGATGTCTCCTCCCTAGTTAAAAGGGAGTGAGGGTGGGCACCATATTTTCCTTGTGTCATGTACTATGGCTAGGACTACAGTGGTAAGCCTAGTAAAGGCATGAAGGAGAATGGTGGAATGGATAAGCATCTGAGACCGATATTCTTTGAAGATTTGTATCCAAGATAAGAATAGTCCCGAGGGCCGATATTCTTTGAGGATGTGTATCCAAGAAAAGAATAGTCCCGTGAGGACATACCTGGTGAACATCAACATGAGGTATGTGCCTAGAGAGGCGATGGTGTCCAAATTTATGCCTCCCAACATTGTGCTCTGATCTAGCGGAGAGATAGAGCTTGTTAGTCAAGGCCTTGCTATTTTTTACAATGCTGGTTATGTTGATTCTTATCAATCTCAATCCCTTCTTATGAGAATATTTCAACTTAAGAGTATGATTATGAGTATCATCTTGTGTCATTATGAATACCTCCCTAGTTAAGAGGGAGTGTTGAAAATGTAACTAGTGTCGGTCTTCATAATGTAATTCAAATGTATTATTGATGTATTTATTATATTCATTATTATTATTTTATTTCTAGTCAAAGCATGTTCTTCATGCTTATAGGGTCAATTGAGTCAAAAGAAACATTATAATGAGTCAAAGAAATGTAATTGTGTCAAAGTCCCATTTGGAATTCCTATAAGAAAAGGAAAATTATTTTTACCTTGAGTTAAAGAGTCAAAGTATCATCCACAAGACCAAGTCGGCCCTCCTTGGTCAAGTCAGCCTAAAGAGGCAGTTATTCAACCTCTTGGACAGTTATAAATATGAGTCAACTTGACCACTTGAGGAGAAATTCATTCACTCATCCGTACACGTTGATTTATCTGCAAGAAAAGGAAGAAAATCAGCAAAAGTCAAAGGAGAGAGAGTGAAGTTAAAGGAGAGAAATCTTAGTTTTTTCCCTAATTTTGTCCACACATGCGAGATGTTTTGAGGTTTTCTTGGGCTGTTACAAGGCTGAAATTCGACCTTCATTGCAGGACCAAAATTTTCTGCAGTTTGACCAGAAATTCAAAAGTTTGATTAGCGTTGAATTTCTTGACTTTGACTTGTTGGAGAAGACTTCGAGGAGGGATGACTTGGGATCTTTGTGGCAATCTTGGTCTTGGCCTTGGGTCTTGGATATCTCACTTTGATCTGATTTATAAGCAAACTTTCTTAGGTTTCCCCCCCTCGGAGTTTTGCGGAGCCTAATTTCTTGTGTCCTTTGTCTCTTTGTGATCTTCATGTTATGTACTTTTTGGTAATTTTTTTATGAAGAGAACATAAATCGAATAAGAAGCCAACAAACATTCACAAGTTATTACCAAGTTAAGAGAAATCAATCCTAATCTATTAACATCTTGGTTTCTCAACAAGACCTTGGTTGGAGAATAGTCCTAGAGGCCGCTTAGATATCTTTCTAGAGTGAGCAGAGCCTCCCAAAATCATGCTCAAATCTCTTTCTAGAGTGAGCTTGTTTATCATTCATGACGTCTTTGGTGTTTCATCTAGACTATGTCTATAGTTGTTTGATGGTGAACCGTGATTATGTTGATGTCGGTGATTCTAATATTGATGATGATGCTTATCTTAATCTTGATATTTCCTTAGAAAAATTGTCAACTTGAGATCATCTTGATGGTGATTATGAATACCTCCCTAACTGAGAGGGAGTGTTGAAGTTTGTAGCTATGGTCAGTCTTCATAATATACTTTTGATATTTATGTAAAGCACATTCTTCATGCTCAAAAGAAAAATTAAATTATTTTTTATTTATCAAAGAAAAAATTAAACTTTTGTTTTAGCACCACAGGTCCAAGTCGGCCCTCAACACTTCAAGTTGGCTCAGCGACTCTTGGCACCCATTTGATCCATGGATTCAATATATATTGATAACATTTGTCCTCCACTCCAACTATCACTCACTTTGCTCATCAAGCACTGCTATCTCTAACCATACGAATGAAGATAAGAAACAAATCGAAGATTTAGAAGGCAAGCCAAGTCTCTTGGAAGGGTCAAACTTTCTCTTTGATATAACTCTTGGAAAGGCCGAGTATCTCTCTATGCTAGCAGGCCAAATTTTTGTTGATCCAGGAAGCCAAAGTTATTTGCCCATCTCTGTGCAAGGAGGATGAAATTCCTGCAATACATTTCTGAGGTTTATTACTATGGAAAGAGGTTGAAGTTCAATGGCTAGTCTTTGAGGAAGAAGGGTCGAAAGTCTGTAATATATCTATGTGGAAGAGGGAGCAACATTCTGTGTTATCTCTGTGGTTGCAATCAGATTGAGAGCGTTGACTTGGACACTTGATGGATGCACATGCCGATTAGTTTGTCCATACCTTTGACTTTGATATTTCTTGATGAATTGATTCTCTAAGGAAAGGATTGTTGGGTTTTTCCCCCATGTGGGTTTTCCCAGGGTAATCTCTTTGGGTGATGGTCTCTTCATGATCCTAATGTCATATATTGTTGATGTCTTCTCTATAATAGCTTAATGATGAAATAATGAATAAATATGTGTGTGGAAAAATCAAAATTATTAGAAGTAATTATCCATATAGAAGACACCCTAAATATCAACACAATCAAGGTTGGGGGGAATCTTGTGAAAATTCTATTGCAGTTAACTGGTAATTATTCTCCTATCCTTTAAAGATTATTTGTCCCAACAAATTAATTTATTGCAAATATTGATTAAAAACACTAATGCAATATTCATTAATTAATAAATCACAGGAATTGAGAAAACCACACATAAAAAATAGGCACCGAGATTTTTGGACAAATTGTCCCTTGAAAAACCCCAATGTGGGGAAAACCGATTAAATAGGTGTGGGTTTTATTATTTTTTAGCAAATTTGTAATTGAAAA
Organism: Pinus tabuliformis; assembly: GCA_031772625.1. Lineage (NCBI taxonomy): Eukaryota > Viridiplantae > Streptophyta > Pinopsida > Pinales > Pinaceae > Pinus > Pinus tabuliformis. Next base: position 526,978,219 of record CM062813.1, on the reverse strand, counting down.
TTACATAAACTGCTTGTTGTAAAATTGACAAAACTCCAACAAATTATTTTCTTCACTTTTGCAAGTAAATTCGACCACCTGGAAGCAATTCGACCCCTTAGAATCAATTCAACCCTCTTGTACGGCACTGGCTCAACCCACACATGTGGCCTGGAGAAAACTCGGGCCTCCACTGGCAACTTCCACCCTTGGAGAAGTATTTTGGCCTCCACTAGCAAATCTATCTTCTCTAGCAAACTCGGCTTTACTCTTACAAATCGACATCTCTGGCAAATTCATGCTCTCTACCAAATCAACCTCCTTTTGGTAATTCGCACCATTGGAGTAAATTGGCTCTCTGCAAAATAATTCAAAATCCTTTTGTCTCTAAGACACTGGAAATCACTGTGAAGAAATCTCTCCAGCAAATTTCTCCTCAATCATTGTTAAAGCCCCCATTGGTGTCAACCCACGTTACCATTGCACCCTTGCTCATTCGCTTTCTATGTGTCCCCTAGATGCTCATTGACTTCCTCTTATAATCTCTTGTTGAGCAATCAATAGCTAATATCTAATCCCAATCGATGGCTAAGATCATAAAATCACTTTTTTAGCAGTCACTAGAGAGAAATCGACTTGTCTCAGTTAATACTGATTAATTAACATGTTTTCCTAAGTGAGCCTTAGGAAAATAATTAAAAATTGGTTAATAATCTAATTAAGACACTTTCCCTTAGAAAAATTTAGTGGACTTGGAGATAATTTATCCTCTTCTGCTCCTAGCCTCATTGACACCTCCTAAGACTAGAACACTTGTCCAAGCCATAAACTAACACTCACTCTTAGCAAAGAAGGTGCTTTGTATAACACCCAACTTATCTCTAAAGAAGATGAACCTCGCCTTCCCCGAGGCTTTCGTTAGGATGTCTGCTACCTGTTGATTTGTAGGGGAATATTGTAGTTGAAATGTCCCGCGCTATACACAATCATTGATGAAATGATATCTAATGTCTATATGCTTAACCCTGTCATGAAACACCAAATTCTCAGATAGCCTAATGCAACTTTGATTGTCGCAATGTATCAATGTCATATCCACCCTCTGTCTAAACAAGGCTACTAACAGTTTTCGAAGCCAAATGGCCTCACATGTCGCCATGCTAGCTGCTATATACTCTGCTTCCGTAGAGCTCAGTGCCACAAAATTTTACTTCCTGCTTTACCAAGAGACAACTCCCGATCCCGTGTTGAAGCAACACCCTGATGTGCTCTTTTTGTCCATTGTACTACCTGCCTAGTCTCCATCAGTATAGCCCATCAATCTAACACCATCACTTTGAGTTTATCTAATGCCATACTCGATTGTACCTCACAAATAACGCACCACATGCTTCACAGTTGTCCAGTGCACCCTCTTTGAATCAACCACGAACTGACTCAAAGAGTTCACCACATAGGATATATCTGGCCTAGTGTTGACCAAATACATAAGAGAGCTAATCAACTGTCTATATAATGTGGGGTCCACATCCTTCTCCTTAGATGTATCTACCTTCCTCCAATTGGTTATCATGGGTGTAGACATGGCTCTGCAATCTTCCATCTTGAATCTCCTCAAGATCTTGATGCAGTATTTCCCTTGCCCAAGGAAAATCTCCCCATCTATCTGCCACACCTCCATGCCTAGAAAGTAGTGTATTAACCCCAAGTCTTTCATCTCGAACTCTGTTGCAAGGTCCCTCTTGCATTCTTCTATGAGCCCCAATGAACCTGTCAAGAACAAGTCATCCACATATAGGACGAGAATGAGTACCTCACCCCCAACCATCAAATAGTAGAGGTTTGCATCTGCCTCACTCTTCACGAAGCCCATCCCCTGCAAGTATTTATCGATGTGCTCATACCACACCCTAGGAGCCTGCTTGAGCCCGTACAAATCTCTCTTCAATCTACACACGTGGGTCTCACTGTTGTGTGCAACAAAGCCTTTTGGTTGTTCAATGTACACTTCCTCTTCCAACTCACCATTAAGAGACGTTGTCTTGACATCAATTTGATGGATCTGACATCCCATTTGTGCTGCAAATGAGATCACGACCTTGATGGAAGTATACCTGACCACAGAAGCAAAAGTCTCATCATAATCTATTCGCTCCTGAGGGATTACTTGGCCACAAACCTCGCCTTGTATTTCTCGATGCTACCATTTGCATCTTGCTTGATCTTAAAGATCTAGCATGATCCAACCACCGCCTTGTCTGTTGGTCTAGGCACCACCTCCCAAACATCATTCTGCATGATTGAGGTATACTCCTCAACCATTGCATCCCGCCACACCTATTGTTGTGCAACCTCCTGATAGCTAGAAGGCTCGTTATCCACGATCTGACTCACCAATGCCATGTAGCCAGTGTACCTGTCTGGTTGTCTCTGCTCTCTCCTGCCCGTCTTGGGAGTCCCCACAAACTCTTAAGCATCCCCGAGTGTATGTTGAACCTTTCGGTTCCTCCTGTTAACTATAGATGGTGGAATTTGGACTTCCACATCCTCCTGATGCATCTCCCGTATTTGTTGCATCTACCCCACGCTCTGCAAACTCTCAAACACATGTACTTGATCCTGTGCTCGTACTAGTAACAATACTCATACTATCTTGTCCCTAATTTTGTTGTTCTACCCTTGGAGCTTCTGCTAGTTTCTCATTATGATCCACTGTTGTTGGCAGATCTCTGGACCTCCAATATACATTGTCCTCCATGCCTCGGACATCTCTCCTGACAATTATCCTCCCCGTCGTTGGAATAAATATCCAGTATGCCTTTAAGTCTCACTATACCCAACAAAGTAGCCCTTCTCTACAGTCTGATCCAACTTGGAATGTGTTTTTCCTAGAATGTGACAATAAGCCAAGCTACTAAATATTTTGAAGTGGCTGACATATGGCTTATTCCATATAAACGCTTCCTCTAGTGTCATCTTTCCCAACGCCTTATGTGGGACTCTATTCAAAATATATATCGCAGCGCTAGATGTCTTTGCCCATGTATCGAAGCGTATTCGAGTCATACAACATAGCCCTCGCTACATCTGATATGGAACATGTCTTTCTCTCAACAACCCCATTCTGCTTCAAGTTGTAAGGAACCGTCCACTCCCTCTTGATGCCCTCCCTGGTCCACAACTCCTGGAATACTTTCCCTGTGTACTCACCTCCATTATCTGAACGAAGAACCTTCACCTTCCTACTTGTCGTATTCTCCACAAGATTTTTGAGCTCTTGGAAGCGATTGAAGACCTCATCCTTGGTCTTTAAGAAGTAAATCCAGGTCTTCCCAGAGAAATCATCAATAAAGGTAATGAAATATTTGTACCCTCTAAGAGACTGAGTCAACATTGGACTACATATTTCAAAATGAATCAAATCAAGAACACCTTTGGACCTAGTGTCGCTCCTTGGAAAAGTTTCCTTAGCAAACTTCCCCAACACACATCCCTTACACACATCATCATGCTTCATGCTCACCTCTGAAACACCTATCACTGTTTCCCAAAGCAACTTAAGTGCCCTGTGAAATATGGCCCAAGGAAAATTGATCACTTCCAATTTGATCAAAGCTTCCAAGAGCTTATGTCAAAGCTCTCCTTGATCTCTCAGATTATTGTCACATACTAGTGCCTTTGGAGTATCCATCTGCAACGTGTAAAGTTTTTCGCTCCTGACTCTAGTTACTATGGGAGACTTTCACTTCTAGCACTTAATGAACACCTTTTGTCCTCTAAGGAGCACATTGCACCCCTTTTCCTGAAGAAATAGCAACGGAAATCAAATTCATCCCCATTCTTGGCACATGCAACACATCAGGGATAGGAATCATCTTGCCAGACTCCCTCTGAAATAGGACTGTCACCCTCCCAACTGGATTACACTTGGACTAGTTCCCCATATCAATCTAGAATCTTATTTCCTCCTCCTTGTAAATGGAGAAGTACTCCCTAACTCTTATCATATGGAATGACACCTCGCTGTCTATGTACCAAACGCCCTATGAGGTTGAGCTAGTCAAGCAAGCTATGAGTGTCAACTCCTGTTCCATCCAACTTGAAAGCTCATTTGCATTCGTTGAAGTTGTTGTTTGCTTTTTGGCCTTCTTGTCACTTTTCTTTCGCTGCGGGAAATTGTTGACACACTGGCCAAATTCGTGACAAGCATAGCACTTGACCTTTGATAGGTCCTCCTTATTGCCCCACTTGGAGTTGGACAATTGACCTTACCTTTCTCAAGGATATTACTCCTGATGAAACCTCTTTTGAAAACCTTGAGAGAAATGATCCCATTAGCCCCTTGGAATATGACAATGAAGATTATTTCCACATTGAAAAGGAGAAATGAGAAACTGTCAGTCCTCAATTTGATTGTGCTCCCATTTATGACACTGACAAGGAGGATGAGGATGAGATTGATCTTCCTTTCCCCTCAGGCACTACATATAATGACATACCCATTGATACCCTTGGGAAGGAGAATCTTCATTTTCCTTTGCATAAAGAGGAGCAGTTGGAAGTGATCAATTTTCCTTTTAGAAGAGACCTAATCTTTGGTACTAAGGACATTGATAGGGCCCCCACTTCTCTTGAGTATGATTTTATGCTCAAATCACCTGAGCCTTTAGATTATGTTTTTGGAAAAGCACAACCCATTGAATACAATATTTCGTACTCCCTTTTTCCTATTAGTCATCTCCTTGAGTCTTCATCAAGTGATTCCCTTGCTCCTGGTCATATAATCTCAAGTAATTGTCAGCCCTTTCTCTGCCACCTAAACTAGCCATGTGGTTCCTCACCCACATGTATTGATCGTATGTTTGAAGGTGGGCCTCCCAAATCTTAAGATATGTCTTGTCATTTGGTAATGGAGTACTGGGTTTACTTCTCATGGATACTTTTGGGTATGGATTGATGGGGGAATTTGGCGAAAAGGGTGGCCTTAGTTTGTGCTCTTGTCCCCTTGATCTCTTTTGGATGCTACCCTTAGATCTTAGTCCCGTGGGATTTCCTTTATCGAACATTTGGTTCTAGGGTGGTACTACTTGGGAAAACCCGACTTTGGGTGCGTGGTCCCGCTCCTTTATCCACATATGTTACTCCCTTTCCACTCACTAAACCCCCATTCATCATTTCTCCCACCTGGGTCCACATTTCCATTTTGAGTCCATATAGGGCCAGCCTCCCTACCCCCTTGCCCCCACCTTGGGTCAAGCACAGAATGATGCCCCAGAGGTTGAAGCAGCTAAAAGAAAAAAGAAAAAGGCATAATTGGCCACATATAACAAGAAATTGTACCACAAAATGCAAAATATGGTCGGGACAAAAATAATTAAGACGTGGGCAAAAGCCAATGCATGAGCTTTGCCCCAATCCATGGCATCACCCTGGTTCCATAGGCCTAGATGAGCCTCCTTAATCATTCAAGAACCCATAATTGTCCCAACCCTTGGAGGGCAATGAACCGCCCTACCTAAAAGGGGGTAATCACTGCTATATCTTATTCATCATGCTCTTGTCCTTTGAGCCCCGGACAGTTAATTAAAGAAAAATCATAAAAGGCAAAAGGCATATAAAAAAGGGTGCAAAAATCAAGGTCGGGGCACCTCATGTACCACAATTGTTGCCTCCTACACATTACATACCCAGGTGTGGGCTTCCCCTTATCTAGATACCCCTATGCCACAATATGTGGCCCAGGGTTGCCCCTCTCATTCACTACTCCATTCGACCTATTTATCACTTGTCACCCCCATTAGAGGGATGTACCTTGGACATATTGTTCCCTTTAACGGTTGAAACCATCTAATAAGGTACTTGGTTAACCCCCTTTAGAGCTTGGAGACACTAGCACATGCCAAAGCCCACTACAGAAAGGCATGCCATTATGAAGTGCCCACTTTGTTATCTATGGTTTGTAAACTCTTTTACCTGATTATTTTAATCATAATCACTGGTTGTATTGGAAGCCTAGGGGACGCGTTGGATCTTATGCAGGATTACATGTGGTTTCCATTTGGGTTTGGTCTCTCTATACGGGATCCTAACCCCCAGAGGTCTACATTGGCACATATAGGGTGTGCATAGAGAGCCACTGGCCTCCACAGTAGCAAATAGCACTCCACGGATCTTCATTCATGCTCAGAGACTACTAGCGATCCACTTTTGGGATGATGGTGATATGTTTGGTACATTATGCCCAGCAAGCCCCAATAGGAGCCCCACACTCTTGGCAGGTGTCCCAGGACTTGCACGATGTCATGACAGCATTCATTCCACCACTCAGACCCTTGCAGAGGATCTACAGGCATCTCCGATTCATATGGAGACCCATGGGATCATTTATGTGCCCTCAAACCCACTAGGAGCACCATAGGTCTACTACTTGGAGAACAAGGGGCCACCCCTTTGTCCGCCATATTCCGAGGAATTCATTCCTTAGTATGTCACTTCAAGACATTATTAGGCCATTGTAAGGCCCCACGACATGTACATGTTATTATTTGGCCCCTTGTGAGGCTTATTTTAACACTTGTGAGCTAGTTTGGTGGGCTTGCTACCAATAGGGATTTTATTTGCACATTATTTTATCATTAGGGGCCAATGTAGGCCCATAGGCTAATTCGAACTCCTTAGGACGCTATATATTGATGTTAGATACATTCATTTGGATCATCACTGGACTAGGGATCTCTCTAATCATAGAGAACTTCACATTTTTTCCTTGGGAGGATATTTTTGGGAGATGGATGAATTCGAACGTATGGAATTGGACTATTTTTCTTGTCTTGGAGCTCTGTCTTGCAAACGAAATGTTGGTTGGACATATTCTATAATGTTGTAAGTAAATTTTGACATTGTTATTCTTGTTGCTGCATACTGCTAAAATTAGGGCTAGTTGTTGCATAATTGAAATGTGGAATTAAGCATGTTTTAGCTAATTTAATGCATGGGCCAATGTTATATGAATGAAATGTCCAAGAGATTATTTGTCTCGATAAGCTTGCGTCATTTGCTTTGAAGTATAAATGATTGTAGGTCACTTTTCTTTTCTTTCTCTCAACACTGGATGAAGCTGACTTTTTGGGCCTCCTTGATCAAGAAACCAAGTTCTTATTCATCATCATCCTTGACTCCATATCCCCAAGTGAATTAGGCACTGATCCCTCAAAAAGGGTGATCATTTTAACCCTCTTTTTACCATTTTCCCATTTTTCCTTAGGTCTAGCCCCATTAGGTCACCTAGGGCATCAATTTCCCGGGAACTGACCTAAGGAAAAATTTCGATCTACTACAGGCTACTGCGTTGGTGGGTCCCCTCCCTCTCCTCGAAATTTGAGGCAATTCTAACGGTGGAATCTCCAGGAATCCCAAGCCCTAGCTCTAGGATTGAATTTTGCCTAGGCATCCCCAAGGCTAGACCTCAACAGGATCAATTCAACCTTTTGAAGTAAATATTCTTGTTTGGTCCTTTCCTTTCACCTTGTCCAGGATAGGAACATCATTGGTTGCTACATTCCATCCCTAAACCACTTGGCCCCATGTGGTCCCACTTCTCAATAAAGATTATTTGTCAAGGACCATTTGGGAATCCAAGTTTCCCAAGGATTATAGGGATTGAGAACCTCATCTATAAGCCTATTCCTTCTCCCTCAACCCTCCAATCCTCACCCCTTACCCCTGGAGGACCAAGTCCCTTGCTTAAAGAGCAAGCAAGTTCCATTCTTCACTCCATCCTTGGGAAAGGGTTTCCAGGGTCACTTTCCACCTATCCATTGACATATACTTTACAAGTGATCCCTACACTACCGGGACTCCTCCCATCGGTGAAAGTCTATAAAGAGCAAGGAGACTTAGTTGTGGTGACAGTGGGTTAAGCCTCCACCGTTGCCCTTAACCTAGCAGTTGCCCTCTTAGGAACCCCTTTTAGGTCCCCTGCTGGTTTGAGTGGTAACATTTATGGCGTCATTGTCGAGGACACGAAACGTGTGTTTTGTTCCCCATACGACATATTGACATATCATTCTTGGCGACTCCATTGGAAGAACGAAGTCCTAGTTCTTCATTAAACTTTAAAGTCGATGCTTGTAGGGTGAAGCAAATATTTTTATAGGCGTCTTTACTTTCACCCTGGCGACTCCTACATATGTTTCATGTATACCTCAAATAGGTTGTCATTCTTTCATAAATTTCCTGATTTGGACATTGCTAGCATCTTTGGACATCCCAATCATGCCCCGGAAAGGATGGTATGTGGCATGCCCATGTTTGACGGTGATCCATTCTCCGCAATTGACCACGTAGAAAGATTTAATGCACATGCTTCAAGAGAGAAGGTTGTCCACCAAGATGTCCTTGTGTTATTGTTCATGGGATCTCTCAGTGGTTATAACTCATGGTTGCATGATCATGAACCTAGGAGCATCTCATCTATTGAAGAGTTCATTGAGGGCTTTCTTAGACATTTTCAAGTACACCCTGCATTAAGCATCCAAGAGGAAGCCTTCATCAAGCATCATCAAGACATTAAGAATCTAGGTAATGAGCAAGAAGATGAGTCCTCCTTGGGTCCACATAACGAAAATGATGATTTTGAGGACACGTGCTGGGAAGGGTGTATTTATGGAAAGAGAAATTGAGACCAACTTTACCTTTCTCAAGGATATCAACCTCTTTTGAAAACATTGAGAGAAATGATCCCATTAGCCCCTTGGAATATGACATGAAAGATTATTTCCACATTGAAAAGGAGAAATGGGAAATTGTTAGTCCTCAATTTGATTGTTCTCCCATTTATGACACCAACAAGGAGGATGAGAATGAGATTGATCTTCCTTCCCCTCAAGCACTACTTATGATGACATACCCAACTTGGGAAGGAGAATCTTCATTTTCCTTTGCATAAAGAGGAGCAGTTGGAAGTGATCAATTTTCCTTTTAGAAGAGACCTAATCTTTGGTACTAAGGACATTGATAGGGCTCCCACTTCTCTTGAGTATGATTCTATGTTCAAATCACTTGAGCCTTTAGATTATGATTTTGGAAAAGCACAACCCGTTGAATACAATATTTTGTTCTCCCTTTTTCCTATTAGTCATCATCTTGAGTCTTCATCAAGTGATTCCCTCACCCCTGGTCATATAATCTCAAGTAATTGTGAGCCCTTTTCCCCTCTTGGGTATAGTGTCAAGGAGAAGCCCTTCATTGATTACACTTTTTCTCCTTGGACGGACCCTCAAGGTTTTGATCATTCCATAGTCCCCCTTCTCCAGTGTAAGCATATACTTGTGTTTCTCCATCTCATCGGCCTCCCTTTCCTACTAATCATACCACAATGAAGGCCATAAGCCATGACGTAAATAATAATGACAATGGTGGAAGTGATATGCCTAAGGTTGCCATCCATAAAAGGTTTATGAGCTTGGTTGTTGACATCTCTATATTTGGTTGCAAGAGAAGATCTCATGGACTAGATTACATCCTTTTCTTACCTCTTCTCGCACAATCATCCATGTGTGGGCATCATATTTTCCCACCTCCCGCCCACAGCATCCTCCATGTGTTTGGATTTGCATTTACTTTTGGATTTGATGCACGAGTAATCATATAAGCAAGCATATTTATATTCACTTGATGATATGTTGGTTGCACTGGTTTTATGATTACACTTAATAATAGCTTCGTGATATGCATGTTAGGGTAAGATGCATTTCATGATGATTTTTGCATTAGAACTAACTGCATATGATGTTTCTTATGATAGATTAGATTGCATTTAGGTTAAAAAATTTGCATATTTTATTTCTTGTTGATTTATGGGCTAACATTAAGCATGGGTGTGATCCGGATTTAAATAGGAACGCAACAAATTACAGATATAACCATAAATACAGAGATGCAGCAGAAATAACACTTCATTTCATTAATATCAAATACTGAAATATGCTTACAAACAAAATGGAAATAAGACTAGCTCAGGCGATGGTAGCTTATCTCTGAGAAGAAATGTGGCGGCTACATGTCTCTAAACTGAGTTACAATGAAGCTCAAGGGCCTTTTTATTATTCAACAATAAGAGAAAATCCTAAACAACCAAAACCCTAACCCGAGGAGATGTAACACCGAGTTTATGGGCCTCGTTGGGGTTAGTTGGGCAGCCAACTTCTTGGGGGCGTAACTTGGTCATATTATCTCAGTTTGACGTGTATGATACCTCGTTGGAAAGATCTCTCCGAGGACTACAGTTATTGATGTGATTTCTATTTTTTGCCAAAAAAAATGTTGTTTAGGGCATCAAAACGACTCCGGAAGTTCAAGACCCGAAAAACTGCCAAAAATAGTAAATGGTGCTACAATAAAGGAAACTAGTAAAAAAAACATTGGTGAGGGTCCAAGTGGAATAGGCGGGTGGCCACCAATATCCACCTGGATCAGTCCTCCCCCTTTAAGAAGCAATGGTCTCCATTGTGTTGAGTTCCTCCATGACATGAGGAAACTTATGTTGAACTTGGTCCCTAGTGAGCCATTTGCCTTGGTGTAGGAGTTGGTCGGCTTTGACAACTCGATACAGCTGGATCTTTTGCTGGCGAGTGTTCTTGATTTGCATGTCCATGATCCGATCAGTTGCAGCTTGTTCCATGCAGTATGGATTTAAATCTATTGATGCGAGTTGTTCTGCAATGTCGGATGTGTCCAGTAATGGTGGAAAGTATGGCCAAAGGCGATCCACATTGAACACTAGGTGCAGGCCAAGGAATGGGGGAATGCTGAGCTCAAAAGCATTATCTCCCATAGCCTTGGTGATGGTGTATGACCCATATCGAAGCGAGCGAATCTTGCGGTGGGGCCCAGCGAAGCGCTCCTTCTGCAAATGTAGCAAAACTTTGTCGCCCACCTGGAACTTTTGTGACACTCGATGTTGCTCATGTCACTGCTTGTACTTAGCATTGCCTTTGTCCAATATGTCATGGACCTATTGGCGGATGTGTTGAATGTGCTCAATGAAGTTATTTATCTTGTCGGCTTCGGACTGGACATGAGCCAAATCTGCCTGAGTCGCTGTAAATGGTATGGCCACATCAATGGGACATTATGGTTGGAATCCCAAGCCCACCTGAAAAGAGTTGTGGCCAGTCGAGTTGTGGAGAGCCCGGTTATAGCTGTGCTAGACATAGGGGAGGCTCTCATCCCATGTGCGTGGATGCTTTGAGTAGTACATGTGCAGAATGTGTACGATCATCCTATTGATGACCTCTGTCTAGCCATCAGTTTGGGGATGGAAAGTTGTGGACTTAGTGAGCTTGGTGTCCAGGGTTAGACTGGACCAAAATGTACTGAGGAACCTATTGTCCCGATCTAAGATGATAGACTGTGGAATCCCAAAGTGTACCCACACTCATTTAAAGAAGAGTTTAGCAGTGGCTTCTGCTGTGATATTCTTCCTTCAGGCTGCCATAATGGCCATCTTCGAGAATCTGTCGGCAACCACAAAAACACAGTCGTTTCCATGCTTAGTAGAAGGAAGGCCCGACATGTAATCCATGGAGATGGATTCCCAAGGTTGACTAGGGGTAGGCAACGGAGTATAGAGGCCTTGCTTCTTGATGGTCGTTTTGGCAATGGCGCAGGCAATGCAAGATCTGATGTACTTCCCGACATCATGTCGAAGATTCGGCCAATAGAAATACTTCTACAGTATTGCCACCGTTTTCTTGACCCCGAAATGCCAAGAGGCCCTATTGTAGTGCGCTTCCCAAATCATCTTGGCACGCTCGCTTGAAGGAACACAAAGGTGTCCCAGGTGGCATAACAGAGCATCCTGGAGGTGAAGAACTTCCTGACCCTCCAAGAGCATATGGTATGTGTGGCCGAATTCTGGGTCGCTTTTGTAGAGAAGTGGCCAATCAAAATTCTTATGCCCACAAGAGTTGAGCACGGTGGTTAACGCCATGATCGGTGGTCCGCTGAGGCAATCTGCAACATTATTGGTGATGCCCTTCTTGTATTTGATATTCAAATAGCACTGTTGCAGGTATGTGAACCACTTTTGATGGCGATCATTCTACAACTTCCCTTGCGTCTGTATGAACTACAAGGGTCAGTGGACTGTGTGGATGATCGTTTCCTTCCCCAAAATGTAATGCTTCCATTGTCGACAAGCCTGCACAATGGAATACATCTCTTTGTCATAAGTGGGATACTTTCAGACTGTGTCTGAAAGTGTCTCACTGTGATATGCCACTGGATGCCCTGTTGAGTAAGGACTACCCCAATAGCATAGTCAGAGGCATCTGTCTCAATCTCAAATGGTTGTTGCAAGTTTGGTAATGTGAGCACTGGTGCAGAGCAGAGGCAATGTTTCAACTTTGTGAATGCCTTCTGTTGAGATTCAGACCAAAAGAATTTTGTTTTCGTTCCTCCCTTGGTGACTTGACTCAAGGGCCAAGTGATATGAGAGAACCCCAACACGAACCTGCGATAGAAATTGGCAAGACCCAGAAAGTTGTGAAGCTCTATCAGAGTGGTTGGGGCTGGCCAATCCTGAATGACTTGGATCTTGGCTGGATCCACATGCACCCCCTCGTTCATCAATAATATATCCCAGATATTGAACCTGGGTCATGCCAAAAGTGCATTTCTCCAAATTGGCACACAGCTTGTGTTGCCGCAGTGTTTGGAGAACCTGTCGGATGTGGTGGAGGTGCTCTTCCCAACTCCGTCTGAAGATCAGGATGTCATCCAAGTATACCACTACAAATGAGTTGGTGAATGGTCGCAAGATGTCATCCATTAGCCTCATGAAGGTTGCAGGAGCATTCGTCAACCCGAAAGGCATAACCAACCATTCGAAAAGGCCCTCCTTGGCTTTGAAGGCAGTCTTCCACACATCAAAGGGTTCGATTGGTACCTAGTGATATCCAGACTTCAAATCGATCTTGCTGAAATATTTTGCCCCCTTGAGTTGGTCCAGAAGGTCATCAATCCATGGGATCGGGTACCTATTCCAGACAGTGATCTTGTTCAGCGCCCAATAGTCAATACAAAGTCTCCAAGTCCCATCCTTCTTCTGTACCAAAATGATCGAGCTCCCACAGGGCGATGAACTCGGCTGGATGTGACCTTTCTGCAGCAGCTCTTGAATCTGCCTCTTGATTTCATCATTATCGAGAACGGAGCGCCAATAGATTAGTCCATTAGGCAACGGCGCACCTGGGGTCAGATTGATGGAGTGCTTGATCTGACAGTGCAGAGGCACCCCTGTGGGGGAGGTGAAGATGTCCTCGTACTCCTCCACGACCTTGTCCATCAGTTGTTATCGTGCGGAAGGGCCCTGTTTGGAGGTCGTGGCCACCGTCTTCTTTCCCTGAGGGCGTATCATCAGGAAAACAAATTTCTCGGTTTTGGAAATGAGCTTACAGCATTGTTTTGCAGTAACTAGAGAAATGGCAGTAGGCAGTGCTACCTCCAATATCCTATACAACTTATTTCCCAAGGTATAAATAACAGCACGAGGCCTTGACTCATACATAGCCTGTCTCTTCCACAAGTATGGTTGGCCTAATAATACATCACAAACATCAAGGGGAGCAACGTCACATAATAACTCATCCGTGAAGGGCTTGATGTTGTATGGAAAGCGACACTGTTGGTTCACGCGAAGATCATGTTCTTGGTAAAGCCACCTGATGGTGTACAGTTGTGAGTGTGTTGTGGTCGGTAAGCCCAACTGCTTAACGACCTCTGCTGCAATGAGGTTCTTTTGGCTCCCGCTGTCGACAATGAATTGTAGCGAGGAACCCTTTACCCACATCTGGGAGTGGAAGAGACGCTCCTCCTCCTCTGGATCTTCGGGTTACTCCTTCTGGATCTTCGTGGTGGCAACGGTGGTGTTGGGCTCCGCGTCAATAATCTGCTTCCCTTTGTCATTCCCCTTGTCGGGTTCTGACCCAGAGTCGGAACATGGATTTGATTCCGAAGCCTTCATCTTGGCCACTAGTGACTGCTTGGCCCGACACTCACTTGTGTTGTGAGTGGAGCTCTTATGGAACTCACACCACTTTCCCGTGTCCTTCTTCGACTTCGCAGTGTTGTCCTTTGCTTGTGGCTTTGGCGGGTTGTCCTGAGTCGTCCCGCCTTGGCTTTGTCCTTTGCTATGCAGTTTGGGAGCACCTTTCCCTTGCTTCGGATTCGCAGATCCAAAGTCTCGCTTCTTCTGTTTAAACTTCTACTCGATCTTGACGACGTATCGGTACATCGTGCCGAGCGAGGAGATGTCCAGGAACTCCATCTCGTCCTGGATGTATCTGTGTAGGCAGTTGCGGTACTTGAGTACCAAATGTTAATCAGAATCCTTGATACCCAACTTCATGCGAAGGGTATGAAAAACATTGGTAAACTCCGGCACATCTTGGTCCCTTCCCTGTCGCAGCATGGTCCACTTTATGTATTTGTCCTCATAGCTCCCGACAAGGTAGTACTGCTCCTTGATGGCATCCCGAAACGAATTCCAAGTGGGAGCAGCTGAAAACAGTGAAGTCGTACTTTCATCCTTCTGCTCACAGTAGGTTTCCCACCAGTCCTTGCCGTGGGGCCGGCTTTGAGAAGAGCAAAAGTAATTTTTTCCCATCTGCAAAAATCATGAACAGAAAGATATCCTTCTAGCATATTTAACCATTTATCTACGATGCCTGCATCTATTTGGCCCTCAAGTATGGGAATGTCAAAGTTTACTTGTACCTTAAAAGGTGTGGAGCCTCCAGGGTGGCTGCTAGATGTGGATGCACCGTCGGTGGGCAACCGTTGAAGGATCTAGGCAAAGTTATCCATCATCGAGTTCCTTTGTTTCTCGAGGGCATCCTCGAGCAATATTTTGATAGGATCTCCTGCTCCCTCGTCTTTCTTTTCTTTCCCCATGGGTAATCGTCGGGGTTTGCGAGGCTGATCTTGCAAAGGTTCAACCAGATCAAGCCCTAACTCCTTATATCCCGACCTCGTTGGGGACATGCAAAGAAAAATACAGAAAGAGAAAACCACTCTGATACCACTGATCCAGATTTAAACAGGATGCAACAAATTACAGATATAACCATAAATACAAAGATGCAGCAAAAATTATACTTCATTTCATTAATATCAAATACTGAAATATGCTTACAAACATAATGGAAATAAGACTAGCTCGAGCAATGGTAGCTTATCTCTGAGAAGAGATGTGGCAGCTACATGCCTCTGAATTGAGTTACAATGAGGCTCAATGGCCTTTTTTATTATTCAACAATAAGAGAAAACCCTAAACAACCAAAACCTTAACCCGAGGAGATGAAACACCAAGAGTTTATGGGCCCCGTTGGGGTTAGTTGGGCAACCAACTTCTCGGGGTCGTAACTTGGTCATATTATCTCTGTTTGATGCGGATGATGCCTCGTTGGAAAGATCTCTCCAAGGACTACAGTTGCTAACGCGATTTCCATAGAAATCGCAGGATTTCTATTTTGCCAAAAAAAACGTCGTTTAGGGCCTCAAAACGACTCCGGAAGTTCAAGACCCAAAAAACTGCCAAAAATAGTAAATTGTGCTACAATTAAGGAAACTGAAAGAACAATGGTGAGGATCCAAGTGGAATAGGCGAGTGGCCACCAATATCCACCTGGATCAGGGTGATCATAAGACACCATGAAAAACATGTTGCCCCGTGGCTTTGATCTTTGACATGTGCAGATAGCAGGTCTACGGTGACCAAGAGATTTTTGGAGTTCTCGTGACCTCCCGTTCAAGCGGCCTCATCCACTTCGAGAGAGATCACATCCCGGTTGGAGCCAGATGTTACCCACCACTTCGTGGATGATATCCCCAAGAGAAACTTTTCTCCATGATGGACCTCAGCCAGCAGCCAGCAGCCCCTTGCAACCTCCTGCTAGCTCGTTGTGCCATTTCTCTGCCACCTGAGCCAGCCATGTGGTCCCTCACCCACCTGTATTGATCGTATGTTTGAAGGTGGGCCTCCCAAATCTAAAGGTAAGTCCTATCATTTGGTAATTGAGTATTGGGTTTACTTCTCATGTATACTTCTAGGTATGGATTGAGTGGGGGATTTGGCAGAAAGGGTGGGCTTAGTTTGTGCTCTTGTCCCCTTGATCTCTTTTGGATGTTACCCTTGGATCTTAGTCCAATGGGATCGACTTTATCGACCATTTGGTTCTAGGGTGGTACTACTTGGGAAAACCCGACTTTGGGTGCGTGGTCCCGCTCCATTCACTATACCCCCATTCATCATTTCTCCCCCCTGGGTCCACATAGGGCCAGACTCCCTACCCCCTTGCCCCCACCTTGTGTCTGGCCGGGAATGATGCCCCGGAGGTTGAAGCAGCGAAAAGAAAAAATAAGAAAGCATAATTGACCACATTTAACCAGAAATTGTACCACAAAATGCAAAAGATGATCAGGACAAAAATAATTAGCACGTGGGCAAAAGCCAATGCATGAGCTCTGCCCCAATCCATGGTCATCACCCTGGTTCCATAGGCCTAGATGAGCCTCCTTAATCATTCAAGAACCCATGATTGTCCCAACCCTTGGAGGGCAATGAACCGCCCTACCTAAAAAGGGGTAATCACTGCTATATCTTATTCATCATGCTCTTGTCCTTTGAGCCCCGGACAGTTAATTAAAGAAAAATCATAAAAGGCAAAAGGCATATAAAGAAGGGCGCAAAAATCAAGGTCGGGGCACCTCATGTACCACGATTGTTGCCTCCTACACATTACATACCCAGATGTGGGCTTCCCCTTATCTAGCTACCCTTATGCCCCAATATGTGGCCCAGGGTTGCCCCTCTCATTCCCTACTCCATTCCACCTATTTATCACTTGCCACCCCCATTAAAGGGATGTACCTTGGACATATTATCCCCTTAAAGGTTGAAACCACCTAATAAGGTACTTGGTTAACCCCCTTTGGAGATTGGCGACACTAGCACATGCCAAAGCCCACTACGGAAGGGCATGTCATTATGAAGTGCCCACTTTGTTATCTATGGTTTGTAAACTCTTTTATCTGATTATTTTAATGATTGGTTGTACTGGAAGCCTAGGGGACGCATTGGAACTTATGCAAGATTACAGGTGGCTTCCATTTGGGTTTGGTCTCCCTATACGGGATCCTAACCCCCAGAGGTCTACATTGGCACATATAGGGTGTGCATAGAGCATAGTTTTAAAAACTGGAACTGGTGACCAGACTGGTCCACCTAATAAACCAAGTTTCAAACCAAAACCAGTCAAACCGGGACTGGTCAAATCTCAATGAACCGGTATTTCAAAAAATACATGAAATAATTAGTTTTTAATAATAATAAAAAACTTTTTAAGATTTAAAACCATGATTCCAAACCAATAGAGACAAAATATGCAAGGTTTTCTCATCTATATACTACCATGTAAAGGTGAATATATCAAAATGGCATCAAGTGCAATACACATCAGCAACAAAATACATAATCAATGAGGCTCTAAATGGCCTCTAGAGTCCGAAAACAATGCTCTAAGCTATGGGGCCACTGGCCTACTACAATTCTACATATTAGTGATCAACAACATGATCACTCCTCATCATGATCGAACTCATCACCACTACTAGACAAGAGATCAACAACGTGAGCTACATAAATAATATGGCTCAAAGTTTGAGGACTCCTAAAACTCCTCTACAACTTTAGTAGTAGTAGTAGCTAAAATAGACATCAAAACTACAAATCACTGATCAACATGGTCACTCATGAAACAAATCATTGATTCAGTGCTACTAGAAATGGGATCATCAACAAGTCTTAAAATTGGAAACTAGGGCCAAACTCCATGTGGGTCTACTTATTTATGGCAGCTGATATTTTTCTTGGATTCCTCAATGTTTTAGCATAAATAGAGGTGGCCTCCTAGTCATTTAAACAATCATCTCTTGTGATCTCTCTCCACTTGTCATTGGGTTTTGGTGGGAGGAGAGATCTAGAGAGGATACGCTGCCCAAGCAGAGATGCCCTAGATCTTGACGTTATCATGAAGAGAGATCCATTTTCGCATATGGTATGATGGAGTTCATTATAATCTCTGGCTCTCATAAGGTATATCTGTGTATGTCATAATCTCTGGCCCGCATATGGAATAACCAGTGACTAGTTGAAAAGCACAGTCAAGCTAGCATCAAATTTCCATAGAACGTATGTAATTACAACACACTGTAATACATGTATTCAATATGTATGGTATAATTTGTGATTTGTAATTAACATCGCACTCATTGTATAAACACACATTGCACTCTGTTTGCATTATATATTATCATCACATTGTGTATGGCATGGTATGGCAGACAATGAACAACATGTATATACATGATATGGCAGACAGTGTCATGGTATGGCAAACAACATGTATATACATGATATGGCAGACAGTGCTTTGACATGGCAGGCAGTGAATAACATGTATATACATGGTATGGCTGACAGGATTTTGGTATGTCAGACAGTATATATATTATATGACATGGCAAACATAGTATCCATGACAGGGTAGTCTCCCTAGTAACATGATATTGTAGACGTGGTGGACAGCTTGATGTATCACGATCCACAGTATGTATTATTGTTTCTCTTGATCAATACACTTTGTTTCTCTATAATATGGTTGGAATCAAGATGCTTTGGTTTTCTTTAGGATATGACATCAATTCACATTGCTCCTCTGTATGGGAAGCATCATTGTATGGAGAGACCTAGTTGCAGTTCACAACTGGGCTAGGACACAAGCCATAGCCAGCAGTGGAGACCTTTTTAGGAGTTGTGTTCATAAGCAATCCTATAGAGCAGCATGATGTAAGTAGTGCAACAGCAAGAATGTATTGCAGCAGCATGATGATGATGTATTGCAGTAAGCATAGTGCAATGAAGGGTACAGCATAGTGCAGCATGAAGGATGCAGCATAATGATGATGAAGAGCAGCATGATGAGGTACAGCTCAGTGATGGTGTAGCATGGTGCAGCTCAGTGATGGTGCAGCACAGTGATGATGGACATGGTATGATGGTGCAACATGGTGCAGCACAGTGATGATGGGTGCAGCATAGTGCAGCACAGTGATGATGGGTGCAGCACAGTGATAGGTATAGCATGGTGATGGAATCACCTGAGTTCAGATCTGCTACCTCATGTGTCATCTTCTTAGAGAAGATCTCTACTCTTATTTTGATAAGTCAAAATGTTGACTTCTGATGTATATGTACTATCTCTCTCTCTGCTGAACTATTGAAGAACATAAGAAGAATTGATCAAGGGTTTTCCCACATTGGGGTTTGTCCCTGGCTGGCGCCACATCTTGTGTCCTCTTGTCCTGGCTTGTTTTATGAGATTCATGTTTATGTTCTATTTACATTTTACTATCATGCTAAATGTGATTGCTAATCTGGAATTGATATTGAGCTAATATGGAAAATTGAAGTAAATTTGCTCTCAGCATAGAACATACCTAAACTTAACAACAAGAGATACATAAACATCATCTAGCTCAAAGTCTTCAAACTTGGATCACTCAACCTTATAACATAATAGAAATTGAAAAGGTTTAACATGCCTAACCAATGATTTTGGTTTGAGTGAAGGGTTCATCTCCTCAACCTTATAATGTCGTAGAAAAAGATTAGCATGCCTAACTAGTTGTTTTCCTTTGAGTGAAGGGTACATTCTTATTAAGGCCATGGTAGAGGAGTTCAACAATCAATACCACTAGCATCAACAAAGTTCAACAATCAATGCCACCAACATCAAGGTTCTTAAAGGGCTTCATGCTCTTGATCAAATGTCAATCTCATACCCTCACGCGTGATAGAATCATATGGAAACATTGCAAACCCCCAAACCATGAAATCCTGAAAACCATTAAGTTTGTTGAATTTTGAGTGAAATCTAAAATTCTAGTTTCTCCATATGAAATCCAATGAGGTTAAAACCACTCTCAAACATCCTTAGTCATTTCATGGTAATATTAAAAATTTAAGTAAAGGAAATGAAAATGAAAAATAAAGGATGAAAATGAAAATGAAAAATAAAGGAAATGTCACTTTTACTTGAAGAATTTAACATTACCATTAATTGCCAACATTGCTACGGTTGAGAGGTATCAGGCAAATGAGAGGTTAGGCATGCTTTTCTTGGAGGGACTATTCATGGAGAAAAACAACACCCAATTTCCCTCAAAACAGCTTCAAAACTCACAAAATTGCATTATGTGGGGTCTATAGCTACCCTGGCAATAAACCGGCTGGTTTGACCATAAACCGGTCGGTTAGGTCCCATTTTTGTGAAATTTGGGCGAAATGGACCCTTCAACCAGATTTTTTGGCCAGTTTGACCCGTTGCCCAATGAACCGGCTGGTTTGACCAGTGTTTGGTTCAAGCCGACAGGTTTTTAAAACTATGGCATAGAGAGTCATTGGCCTCCACATCAACAGACAGCACTCCACGAATCTTCATTTATGCTTAAGTACTACTAGCAATCCACTTTTGGGATGATGGTGATATGTTTGGTACATTATGCCCAACAGGCCCCCACAGGAGCCCCACACTCTTGGCAGGTGTCCCAGAACTTGTACGATGTCATGACAGCATTCATTCCACCACTCGGACCCTTGCAGAGGATCTACAGGCATCTCTGATTCATATGGAGACCCATGGGGTCATTTATGTGCCCTCAGACCCACTAGGAGCACCACAGGTCTACTACTTGGAGAACAAGGGGCCACCCCCTTGTCCATCATATTCCAAGGAATTTTTTCCTCAGTATGGCACTTCAGGACATTATTAGGTCTTTGGAGGGCCCCACGACATATAATGTTATTATTTGGCCCCTTCTGAGGCTTATTTTTACACTTGTGAGCTAGTTTGGTGGGCTTGTCACCAATAGGGGTTTTATTTGCACATTATTTTATCATTAGAGGCTAATGTATGCCCATAGGCTAATTCGAACTCCTTAGGAGGTTATATATTGATGTTAGATACATTCATTTGGATCATCACTGGACTAGGGATCTCTCTAATCATGGAGAACTTGGCATTTTTTCCTTGGAGGATATTTTTGGGAGATGGATGAATTTTGACGTATGGATTTGGGCTATTTTTCTTATCTTGGAGCTTTGTCTTACAAACGAAATGCTGGTTGGATATATTCTATAACGTTGTAAGTAAATTTTGACGTTGTTATTCTTGTTGTTGCATACTGCTAAAATTAGGGCTAGTTGTTGCATAATTGAAATGTGGAATTAAGCATGTTTTAGCTAATTTAATGTATGGGCCAATGTTATATGAATGAAATGTCCTAGAGATTATTTGTCTCGATAAGCTTGCATCATTTGCTTTGAAGTATAAATGCTTGAAGGTCACTTTTCTTTTCTTTCTCTCAACATTGGATGAAGTTGACTTTCCGAGCCTCCTTGATCAAGAAACCAAGTTCTTACTCATCATCATCCTTGACTCCATATCCCCAAGTGAATTAGGCACTGATCCCTCAAAAAGGGTGATCATTTTAACCCTCTTTTTACCATTTTCCCCTTTTTCCCTAGGTCTAGCCCCATTAGGTCACCTAGGGCATCAATTTCCCGAGAATTGACCCAAGGAAAAATTTCGATCTCTTACAGGCTACTGTGTTGGTGAGTCCCCTCCCTCCCTTCCAAATTTGAGGCAATTCTAACGGTAGAATCTTGAGGAATCCCAAGCCCTAGCACTAGGATCGAATTTTGCCTAGGCATCCCTAAGGCTAGACCTCAACAGGATCAATTCAACCTTTTGAAGTAAATATTCTTGTTTGGTCCTTTCCTTTCACCTTGTCCAGAATAGGAACATCATTGGTTGCTACATTCCATCCCCAAACCTACACTGGGTCCACTTGGCCCCGTGTGGTCCCACTTCTCAATAAAGATTATTTGTCAAGGACCATTTGGGAATCCAAGTTTCCCAAGGATTATAGGGATTGAGAACCTCATCTATAAGCCTATTCCTTCTCCCTCAACCCTCCAATCCTCACCCCTTACCCCTGGAGGACCAAGTCCCTTGCTTAAAGAGCAAGCAAGTTCCATTCTTCACTCCATCCTTGGGAAAGGGTTTCCAGGGTCACTTTCCACCTATCTGTTGACATATACTTTACAAGTGATCCTTACACTATCGAGACTCCTCCCATCGATGAAAGTCCATAAAGAGCAGGGAGACTTAGCTGTGGTGACAATGGGCTAAGCCTCCACCGTTGCCCTTAACCTAGCAGTTGCCCTCTTAGGAACCCCTTTTAGGTCCCCTGCTGGTTTGAGTGGTAACAGAACCCAAGATAATGAATTTTATATTCTAATTTAATGTTAAGAGGCAGAGTGGGCAACACCTTAATGGACCAAGGGGTTCCCTAAATGACCTATGGAAAAGTATAAATATGGAGCCAAAGGAGAGGCTAATCACAAGCTGAGAAGGACTTCATCTTGTGGAGAAAGGAGGCTAATGTGACCTAGTCGTATACCCTAAAAGAAGACAAAAAGCTAAAGAGAGATGTCGAAGTCTGTTGAAGCAAGGCCAAGGAGGTTGGAGACTTAGCCGAGCCTAGGAGAAAGTTGTTTGTGGTTTTTGTGGTTGTAAAGGAGATATGTTTGGGCTTGTTGGACAACCAAAGGAAGTCGCAGACCTAGTTAGGTTGGTCACAGGTCTGTGGAAGGCAGCTTTGGAAGGTCGAGGCAAGTTTAGCAATCCGCAGGTGGTTTGTAGCTCTGGTAAAGCCAGTCGCTGCCAAGAGGAAAGGGTCGAGGCTAGTTCAGGAAGCAAGAGGACTTTTTGAAGGTTAAGCAGACCAAGGATCTGCCAGAGAAAGGGACCAAGATCAGGCGGAAGGACCACAGTAGGTCGAGAGTCTGTATTGTGCTTTGCAAGGCAGTCGTTGAGATAACGAGGGCCTGTTAAGGGCTGGTCACAACCTAGAAAAATAGGTCGAGGTGATGACAGTAGGTTGGTTATGGTTATAAAGTAGGCCAAGACCTACAGAAGGGCAGCTAAGGCCTAGAAAGTGCCTAGATCAACTGCACAAAGTCAAGGAGGAGGATAAGGGCTGTCAGGTGGCTGGTTACAAGGCTAATCAAGGTGTAAAAGGACTGGTTGAGTTATTACAAGGCTATATCAACAAAGGAAGGCTGAGAGCTACAGCAAGTGAAAAAGGTCTAAAGGAATAGATCTTATGGACTAAAGATGACTGAAAGGGTTGATTGTCAAGGACAGCAACAAGAAGTACATTTATATATTCTTGTATGGGTGCAAAGGAGAGCCTGATGGACTAGGCCTCGACCCTGGTTGTATTGGTCAAAGGACTGACTATGTCTATTAGCATTGTACTGGGGTTTGTAGAAGGCCATGATCCCTAGTACAGGAGTCCTAAGGTTTTCTTATTGATGGGCTAATAAGGAACGTGTTTTGGACCATAAATCTTGTGTATTGATATTGATCTACTTCTTGTCATATTTCGTTGTGCAAAGTTGTTTAAAGTTGGGCATCTCTAGTGTGTTTGTGTTCTTAGCTAAGGCATAAACCAGACCTAGGGTGCATGGAAATTCCACCATAAAGACTTGAAGGTGGAATATGTCAATGCCAATGAAGTTTTTCAAACAAGAAGTTTGCATAAAAATTAATTATGCATTAATGTCTAATGCTTTAATGCATTGATGAAACTGTGTCATATAAAGTAGCTCAAAGTCAACCTCAATAGGAAGACGACATGAAAGGAGAATTCAATTCTATCTTGAAAAATGAGACTTGTGATCTTGTTGAACTTCCCCCAAACAAAATAACAGTGGGTTGTTGATGGGTTTATGGATTGAGTTTGACTCAAAACAAAAGTTCTATTGGTAGGTAAAAAGCTCAACTTGTGGTAAGGTTATACTCAAGTTGAAGATGTAGAGTTCAAGAAACATCTACACTAGTGGCAAAGATGATTACAATCAAAATTGTTGATTAATATTGCAGCACAATTTGACGGATGTAAAGAGTGCCTTCCGCAGTGGCATTCTTGAAAAGAAAGCCTACAAGGAGCAACCTGAAAGCTTTGTTCAAATTGGTAAAGAAATCTTGATTGTTGGCTTAAGAAAGCCTTATATGGGTTAAAGCAAGCTCCAAGGGCTCAGCATTCTCACGTTTATGAATACTTTATTTCCCATTGATTCCCTAAAGATGCGAATGGTTTCATTCATTGGATGTAAAAAATCAGGAAGGTCAGATTATTATAGTTGCACTATATGTAGAAGATGATTTAATGCTCATTTGAAGTGGCCTTTGTAAGATCATCTCTCTCAAAGAGCCACGTTGTAAAGCTTTTGAGAAGACTTATCTAGATCTTTTGCACTACTGCTTAGGCATGGAAGTATGGCAAAAGAAATATTTGTATCTCGGTCTAAATATCCGCATAGTCTATTACAATATTTAAATATGGAGGACTTCAAACCCACGGCTACTCGTATGAAGAAAGTGTTGAGTTGCTTTGGATAGTTCTAGTGAACGTTTTGGATAGTTCTAGTGAACGTTTTGATGGTACGTTGTATAGGCAACTAGTGGGAACCTCATTTATTTGACTACCACTGGGCCAGATACTAGTTATATTGTTGATGTTGTGTCACAGTTATGAGAGCTCCATCCATCTCTCACTGGAAAGCTGCAAAGAGAATTCTGCAATAAGCGAAAGGAACTCTCATATTCAGACTCCTTCTCACTGGAAAGCTGCAAAGGGAATTCTGCAATAAACGAAAGGAACTCTCATATTCAGACTCCTCTTCACTATATGCGACGACTTCAACCTTCAAGGCTACAAACCTCAGATTGGATTGGCAACATTGATGAGACGAAATCTACACTAGGATATGCACTCACCATTGGTTCTGGTGTGATTTCTTGGTGCAATAAGAAACAAGCTATTGTTTCCTTGTCAATAACAGTATTAGAATATAAGGTAATTGTTTTGGCTAAATATGAGACAATTTGGCTAAGAAGGATTCTTACTACTTAGTCACTTTAGCTTCTACAATATGATTCTACAACATCGTCTTGTGATAATCACCATTTCATTCTAAAGGAAACGCAGAGCAGAGCATTGAGTTGGCTTCAATTCCAACTGAGGATCAGATGGCCAACATTTTCACAAAGGCTTTGAAATGGAGAAATCGGAGAAGTTTACAAAGCATTAATGTGAGAGATAATGAATTAAGCGTTATGGGTGGGTGTTAAAGTTAATGATTACTTCCTATGTTTAGGATTGTAATTTATAATATCCTAAGTGTGAGGTCCTGATATTCGATTGAGATTCATGAGATGGTATTCTTTTCAACCTTATAACTCATCTTCCATGTGTCCTCGCTCTATATAGACTTGCCGTAGACTGTCATATGTCATGGACTATTTTTAGGTTATTCTCTCCTCACTTCTGTAACCCCCATGTGAAGTGTAACTCCCATGTTCTCTCGTACTTATATAAACAGGTGCCCATTCTTCATCTATTCCACTGTTACTATGGACCGTTATTTTGGAGTACTATTTCATTTTATTTTTCATGAAAGATTGTGATAGCAAACGCATTCTCAATAATGCTAGGAGTAGCCTTCTTTAGTGTGAAATGTTTCTTTAATGGAATATTTGTTCTACTTTCTTAAAAATGTTCCTTCATTTTCTAAACTACGTACTCGGAAAGTCTGCCAACTCGACTACTGTAGAATCTGCCTGTAAAGACCAGATTTGCCCAAATCTGGTGAAGCTCACCAAAACCCATATAGATAACATAGGATCTAACAACCATGCCATGCCCGTTACCTGGATAGGGAAATGACACCTTGCTGCCTCGATTTATTCAAGTTCCGACACTTTGACACCATTCAAGGCATTTGTCAAAGCTGGTTAAGTTCAGGGCATCGAGAGAGTGGATAAGAATAACCAAATAAATAAATATAGTCTTAGCGAGATATCTGATAATTACCTCGATTTTTCATGACCTTGAGATAATTGACCATGAGGAATGACATCGGCTGGAGCTCAACGGAGGAGAAACCTCTCTTCTCTGCATTCACCATTTTTCTCAGCGCCTCGTTCAGTATTCGCATCCCCATTGCTGCTTATCACTCGCTCCCTCCCTCCCTCGGGGTTGAGGATTTAAAAAATAATATCAAAATGTTACTACTTGGAATGCACTTCCACACTCGCAGACGGTGAAGCTTTCCCACTGAACTGCGCCAGACAGCCGAACTTTGGTTTCCTTCGATTGATACCCTGGTTCGTTTTCAATACCTTTTTTTATAGTTAATTTTAAGATGGTGCATATAATCGAGGTGGTTTTGGTTGTCCACTAGAGCCCAGGTTACAAAAAAACATGTTCTTTTTACACAATAGAGAAAACCTATCATAACTCAGCAATTAGGACAGATTCATAACCGTTATTTTTATAGATTACATATATTATTATTATTCAACATGTATGAGACCCCTTGTTTGTGGGACATGGGACCCACCTCCCAGCTATTTGATAGCTAAGTCTAGGAAGGCATACATACTCTACCCTTCAAGTGTTGAACCTATGACTTCTTAGGAGGAAACACATGCTCTTAACCACGTGGTAATAGGGATATTTTATATCAATCAAAAATTTCAATAAAAGTATAAAGAAAATACATCTAAGTTTGTATTAAAGCTTTTATATAGTAATAAAATGACATACTATTTGCCAATTTATAATCGAGTTTAATATGTTTATTGACCAAAAAAATAGTACATATCAATAGTATAGATTCTACAAAGTTAATCTAAAATTTAGCAAAATGTATGTCAATTAGTTGCTTCTTTTATTGTTACATTGATTGGGTTTGAGATGCATTTTTCATTGTTTATATCTTTGATAAGTTAATGCATTGTCTCTTCTTCCTTGGTCCTCCATAATTTGAATTTACAATCTACACTTAATTTGAGGCTCTAGATTATTCTCCCTTGCTCAAGTTGATAACCATGTTTTGAAGCATATTATATTCAACCTCTAGAATAGCTATTTGATGTTTTTGTCAAACAAGTGCGCCCATGATTGTTGCAACCTAAGTGACTACTTGTTGCTCATTTTCATGAACTATTAATGTGGCTATGAAAACTGAGGTTCTATTAGCCTAAATGAATTCTTCATGATTTCTTAACACACGCCTAATCTTCTTCAATACCAAATAATCCATGATGAAGTGAAGACTCCAAACCATCATGGGGTGTTCCCCTTTCTACCCATAAACTAATTTCTAGTTGTAGAGTCCTAAGTGCCTAATGAAGAATCAAGCTAGGTTCCAATATGTTGAGTAGGAGAGTCCTTGGTAAATTCATAGGGAACAAAAAGAGCAAATGACTGCCAAAAGAAAGAACATGGAAAGAACAAAGTCCCCAAAACATGTATTGTGCACTGAGTCCAACACCTTCTAGCCCCAAAAAAACCCAAAGAATGTCATTTCCATTCACTAAACAAGGAATGCCACTTTCACACAACAACATTCTTGCCAAATTCATGAAGGAATGAGACAAAGGAGTTAAAAGCCCTCTAAAATATGATAGAGAAACACCAATAGGATTCCCCCATTATGATTCTAATCTAAGGCTCTTGCCAAGTTCATGAAGGAATGAGATGGAGCTAAGAGCCCCCCAAAATATGATAGATAAACACCAATAGGACTCCCCCATTATGATTCTAACTCAATAACTAAAGACGCTCGTGATCTTATTAGAATTTCACTCCAACCTAATAGTTAGAGCCTATGTCGTTGCATAGTACAAAAATAAACCATAATCCCATTATGACAAGAGAAAAGTTCTTGCATGAGTTCATATTCATGTAGAGGCATGACAATGGGAATGTGGAGAGGTGCCTCAAGTCACTTCTCATCACTCACCCATTGTTTGTTTTGTATTAATCTGGAAAATCAAGATGAAATTACAATGCTTGTTCTCTCTGGAACAATCCCAACACTCAACAAATTCAATCTCCAACTCATAAGCAAGCTGAAGGGTAAAGCTTAGCCTCTTCACAATCTCTCCAAGTCTCGATTCCAATGCGTAATTCCTATGGAGGATAGCTTGTATTTAAAGGGAAATAAAACCTCCAAAAATTGTTCAATCCCTCAAGGGTCAGTTCCTGAATGCATGCACTATCAGTGCAACTAAGAAAAATCTAAAACAAATAGTACATTGTCCCTCCACTCTAGTCTCAACTGGGTCTTTCTCATAATCGACATGCATGAATTTCTAATGCGTAAATATTTAGTTAACTAGAGTAGCAATGTTGGAATTCATAAGTGACACCACTGGCTGTTAACTCACTATTGGTTCTCTCAATCAGTTTGAGAACTAATTTAATTGAACTGACTCATGAAACTGAATCTTCTATTTTACAACTCACAATTAACTCACACTGGACTCCTACAAAGTAGGGAGAACATACACATGATGACAAAAAGACTTCCAACTCGAATTTCCTAAGTTAAGTAAGTTTAATAAACTTAATTAACTAATTTTAAGTTGCTATGAGAATAGAATTCAAATGTAATTCACAGTTTAATTCAAGGACAAATTAAACTAGAATTTCTTGTTGTCATTTCTCAACACTCCCTCTCAATAAGAAAGGGATTATCAACTACCCTGATCCTATCTTTGTGAAACTCAAACTTACATCTTGACAATGCCTTTGTCAAGATGTCAACATCTTGCTCCTCTGTGGGAATGTAATCTCACAACATGATCCGCCTCAATACACAATCTCTGAGATGATGATACTAGATATCAATATGCTTGGACCAATCATGAAAGACTAGATTTTCAGAGAGTTTGATACAACTTTGATTATCACAATAAATCAATCTCGGATCCATCTGCTGACAAAACAAACCAACCTGGATCTTCCTCATCCAGATAGACTCACATGCTGCCTGACTTGTAGCCATGTACTCTGCCTCTGCTGAACTGAGTGCAACTGATCTTTGTTTCCTGCTATACCAAGAAACTACCGTTGACCCAATACTAAAGATCCCTCCTGATGTGCTCTTCCTGTCGGATGGACTCTCTGCCCAATCTGCATTGGTGAAGCCTTGAAGCTTCAATCCCTCTATTTGTTTGTACCATAACCCAAACTGAGTAGTGCCTCTAAGGTATCTCAATACATGCTTTGTCGCCTTCCAATATAGCTTGGTAGGCCTAACCATCGCTTGACTAAGTTGGTTAACTGCATAGCATATATCCGGTCGTGTGTTCACCAAGTACATGAGTGAACCCACAAGTTGTATGTAAACAGTAGCTTCCACTACTTCCCCTGAAGTAGCATCCTCCTTCCTCCAGTTACCAACTAGAGGAGTCTCCATGGGTTTACTGCTCTCCATGTAGAATCTCTTAAGTATCTCGTTGGCATACTTGCCCTGAGATACAAACAACTTCCCATCTCCCTACCATACCTCCATGCCAATAAAGTAATGCATGAGCCCCATGTCCTTCATCTCAAACTCTCTTGCAAGGTCCTCCTTGAAAGATTTGATGAGCTTATCATCACCTGTTAGTATAAGATCATCTACATAAAGTACAATGATCAACAACTTACCTGCCACCACTATGTGATACAGGTTCGCATCCGCTTCACTCTTCGTGAAGCCTAACCTAGTGAAGTAGCTATCTATCCTAGTTGATCCAGATTTAAACAGGAACGCCACAAATTACAAAGATAACCATAAATACAAAGATACAACAAAAATAATACTTCATTTCATTAATGTAAAATACTGAAATATGCTTACAAACAGAAATGGAAATAAACTAGCTTGGGCAATGGTAGCTTATCTCTGAGGAGAGAAGTGGCGGCTACATGCCTCTGAATTGCCTTACAATGAGGCTTTAAGGCTTATTTATTGTTGAGAAACAATGGAAAACCCTAAACATCCAAAACCCTAACCCTAGGAGATGAAGCACCAAACTATGGGCCCCGTTTTGGGTAAATTGGTACATCAACTTCCTGGGGTCGTAACTTTGGCATACGATATCCATTTGACGTGCACAATACCTCGTTAGAAAGATATATTCGAGGACTACAACTTTGGGAAGAGCTCCTAATTTTCCCAAAAAAAAAAGTTGTTTAGGGCCTCAAAACGGCTCTGGAAGTTCAGGACCCGAAAATTTGTCAAAAATAGTAAATTGTGCTACTATTAAGGGAACTGAAAAACTAAAAGAAACAATGGTGGGGGTCCAAGTGGAGTTGGCAGGTGGGCACCAATATCCACCTGGATCATTCCTCCCCCCTTAGGAAGTAATGGTCCCCATTGCGTTGAGTTCCTCCATGAGACGAGGAAACTTCTGTTGAACTTGGTCCCTGGTGAGCCACTTGCCCTAGTGAAGGAGTTGACCTGCTTTGACAACTCGATATAGTTGGATCTTCTGTTGGCAAGTGTGCCTGATCTGCATTTCCATGATCCTATTAGTTGCAACTTGTTCCATGCAATCTGGATTTAACTTTGTTGGTGTGAGTTGTTCTGCAATGTCGGATGTGTCTAGTAATGGTGGAAAGTATGGCCGAAGGCGGTCCACATTGAACACTGGGTGTAGGCAAAGGAATGGGGGAATGTTGAGCTCAAATGCATTGTCTCCCGCAGCCTTGGTAATGGTGAAAGGACCATATCGGAGTGGTATGAGTTTCCGATAGGCTCCGATAAGGCGTTCCTTTTGCGAATGCAACCAGACTTTGTCGCCCACCTGAAACTTGTGTGACACCAGATGTTGATCATGTCGCTGCTTGTACTTGGCATTTGATTTCTCCATAATTTCATGGACCTGTTGGCGGATATGTTGGATGTGCTCAATGAAGTTGTTTGCCTTATTTGTTTCGGACTGGACATGAGCTGAATTTGCCTAAGTAGATGCAAATGGCATGGCCACATCAATGGGACATAATGGTTGGAATCCCAAGCCCACCTGAAAAGGGTTGTGGCCAGTCGAGCTGTAGAGAGCCCAGTTATAGTTGTGTTGAACATAAGGGAGGCTCTCACCCCATGTGCGTGGATGATTTGGGTTGTACATGCACAGAATGTGTACGATCATCTTGTTGACAACCTCTGTTTGGCCATCTGTTTGGAGATGGAAGGTTGTGGACTTGGTGAGTTTGGTGTCCAGCATCAACCAAAGACTGGACCAAAATGTACTTAGGAACCTGTTGTCCCGATCTGAGATGATAGATTGTAGGATCCCAAAGTGTACCCACACTCGTTCAAAGAAGAGTTTAGCAGTGGCTTTTGCTGTGATATTCTTCTTGCAGGCCGCCATAATAGCCATCTTTGAGAACCTGTCGACGACCACAAAAACACAGTCGTTTCCATGCTTAGTAGAAGGAAGGCCCGACATGTAATCCATGGAGATGGATTCCAAAGGTCGACTAGGGGTAGGCAACGGAGTATAGAGGCCTTGCTTCTTGATGGTTGGTTTGGCAATGGCGTAGGCAGTGCAAGATCTGATGTACTTTCTGACATCCTATCGAAGATTCGGCCAATAGAAATACTTCTGCAGTACTGCCACCATTTTCTCGACCCCGAAATGCCTAGCAGCCCAACTGTAGTGTGCTTCCAAAATCATCTTGGCATGCTTGCTTGAAGGAACACAAAGGTGACCCAGGTGGCATAACAAGGCATCCTGGAGGTGAAAATCTAGAAGAAGATGACCCTCCAAGAGTGTATGGTATGTGTGGCCGAATTCTGGGTTGCTTTTGTAGAGAAGTGGCCAATCAGAAGTCTCGTGCTCACAAGAGTTGAGCACGGTGGTTAACGCCATGATCGGTGGTCGACTGAGGCAATCTGCAACATTATTGGTGTTGCCTTTCTTATATTTGATATTCAAATGGAACTGTTGCAGGTATGTGGACCACTTCTGATGACGATCATTCTGCAACTTCCCTTGCGTCTGTATGAACTGCAGGGGCCGATGGTCTGTGTGGATGACTGTTTCCTTCCCCAAAATGTAATGCTTCCATTATCGGCAGGCCTGCACAATGGAATACATCTCTTTGTCATAACTGGGACACTTTCAGACTGTGTCTGAAAGTGTCTTACTGTGTTATGCCACTGGATGCCCATGTTGAGTAAGGACTGCCCCAATAGGATAGTCAGAGGCATCTATCTCGATCTCAAATGGTTGTTGCAAATCTGGTAATGCGAGCACTGGTGCCGAGCAGAGACGATGTTTCAACTCTGTGAATGCCTTTTGTTGAGATTCAGACCAAAAGAATTTTGCTTTCACTCCTCTCTTGGTGACTTGACTCAAGGGCTAAGTGATATGAGAAAATCCCAACACGAACCTGCGGTAGAAGTTGGCAAGACCCAAAAAGCTGCGGAGCTCTGTCAGAGTGGTTGGAGATGGCCAATCCTGAATGACTTGGATCTTGGCTAGATCCGCATGCACCCCATGTTCATCAATAATGTATCCCAGATATTGAACTTGGGTCATGCCAAAAGTGCATTTCTCCAAATTGGCACATAACTTGTGTTGCCGCAGTGTCTGGAGAACCTGACGGATGTGGTGGAGGTGCTCTTCCCAACTCTAGCTGAAGATCAGGATGTCATCCAAGTATACCATTACAAATGAGTTGGTGAATGGCCGCAAGATGTCATCCATTAGCCTCATGAAGGTTGCAGGAGCATTCGTCAACCCGAAAGGCATAACCAACCATTCGAAAAGGCCCTCCTTGGCTTTGAAGGTAGTCTTCCACACATCGAAGGGTTCGATTGGTACCTAGTGATATCCTGACTTCAAATCGATCTTGCTGAAATATTTTGCCCCCTTGAGTTGGTCCAGAAGGTCATCAATCTGTGGGATCGGGTACCTATTCCGGACAGTGATCTTGTTCAGCGCCCGATAGTAAATACAAAGTCTCCAAGTCCCATCCTTCTTCTATACCAACACGATCGGGCTCCCACATGGCGATGAACTCGGTCGGATGTGACCTTTCTGCAGCAACTCCTGAATGTGCCTCTTGTTTTCATCATTCTCCAAAACAGAGTGTCGATAGATTGGTCCATTGGGTAGCGGTGCACCTGGGGTTAGATCGATGGAGTGCTTGATCTGACAGTGCAGAGGAACCCCTGTGGGGGAGGTGAAGATATCCTCGTACTCCTCCACAACCCTGTCCATCTGTAATTGTCGTGTGGAGGGGCATTGTTTGGAGGTCGTGGCCACTGTCTTCTTCTTTCCTTGAGGGCATATCATCAAGAAAACAAATTTTCGGGTTTTGGAAATGAGCTTACTACATTGTTTTGCATTAACCAAAGAGATGACGGTAGGCGGTGCTACCTTCGGTATCCTGTACAACTTATTTCCCAAAGTAATAATAACAACACGAGGCCTTGACTCATATACAACATGTCGCTTCCACAAGTATGGTTGGCCTAATAATACATCACAAACATCAAGGGGAGAAACGTCACATAATATCTCATCCGTGAAGGGCTTGATGTTGTATGGAAGGCGACATTGCTGGCTCACGTGAAGATCTCGTCCTTGGTGAAGCCACCTGATGGTGTATGGTTGTGGATGTGTTGTGGTCGATAAGCCCAGCCGTTTCACAACCTCTACCGAAATGAGGTTCTTTTGGCTCCCACTATAGACAATGAACTGTAGTGTGGAGCCCTTTGCCCACATCTGGGAGTGGAAGAGGCACTCCTCCTCCTCTGGATCTTCAGGTTCCTCCTTCTAGATCTTTGTGGTGGCAATGGTGGTGTTGGGCTCCGCATTGATAATCTGCTTCCCTTTGTCATTCCCCTTATCGGGTTCTGACTCAGAGTCTGAACATGCATCTGATTCTGAATACTTTAGCTCGGCCACCAATGACTGCTTGGCCCGACACTCACTTGTGTTGTGAGTGGAGCTCTTATGGAACTCACACCACTTTCCTGTGTCCTTCTTCGGCTTCACGGTGTTATTCTTTGCTTGCGGCTTTGGCGGGTTGTCTTGGGCCACCCCGCCTTGGCTTTGTCCTTTGTTCAGTGATTTGGGGGTGCCTTTCCCTTACTTTAGATTTACAGATCCAAAGTCTCGCTTCTTCTATTTAAACTTCTGCTCGATCTTGATAGCGTATAGGTACATTGTGCTAAGCGAAGAGATGTCCAGGAACTCCATCTCATGGATGTACCTGTGTAGGCAGCCGCGGTATTTGAGTACCAAATGCAGCTCAGAATCCTTGATACCCAACTTTGTGCGAAGGGTATGAAAAATATTGGTAAACTCTGGCAAGTCTTGGTCCCTTCCCTACCACAGCATCATCCACTTTATGTATTTATCCTCATAGCTTTTGATAGGGTAGTACTGCCCCTTTAAGGAATTCCAGAATGAATTCTAAGTGGGTGCGGCTGAAAAAAGTGAGGTCGTACTTTCATCCTTCTGCTCACAATAGGTTTCCCACCAGTCCTTGACGTGGGGGCGGCTTTGAGAAGAGCGAAAGTAATCTTTTCCCGACCGGAAAAATCATGAACAGAAAAATACCCTTCTAGCAGATTTAACCATTTATCTATAGCGTCTGCATCTATCTGACCCTCAAATATGGGAATGTCAAAGTTAACTTGTACCTTAAAGGGTGTGGCACTTCCAGAGTAGCTGCTGGAAGTAGATGTGTCACCCCTAGGTAGCCGCTGAAGGATCTGGGAAAATTTGTCCATCATCGCATTCCTTTGTCGCTCGAGGGCCTCTTCGAGCAAGATTTTGATAGGATCTCCTACCCCCTCGTCTTTCTTTTCATCTGCCATGGGAGGCCATCGGGATTTGCGAGGTTGGTCTTGCAAAGGTTCGACCAGTTCAAGCCCTAACTCCTTATATCCTGACCTCGTTGGGGACATGCAAAGAAAAACAGAGAAAGAGCAGACCGCTCTGATACCACTGATCCAGATTTAAACAGGAACACAACAAATTACAGAGATAACCATAAATATAGAGATACAACAGAAATAATACTTCATTTCATTAATGTAAAATACTAAAATATGCTTACAAATAGAAATGGAAATAAACTAGCTCGGGCGATGGTAGCTTATCTCTGAGGAGAGATGTGGCGGCTACATGCCTCTGAACTGTCTTACAATGAGGCTCGAAGGCCTATTTATTGTTGAGAAACAATGGAAAACCCTAAACATCCAAAACCCTAACTCTAGGAGATGAAGCGCCAAACTATGGGCCCAGTTTTGGGTAAATTGGTACATCAACTTCCCAGGGTCGTAACTTTGGCATACGATATCCATTTGATGCGCACAATACCTCGTTAGAAAGATCTATCTGAGGACTACAACTTTGGGAAGAGTAGCATTAGTCCATGGACCCATGTTGCTCACAAATTTCCCAAAAAAATGTCGTTTAGGGCCTCAAAACAGCTCCGAAAGTTCACGACCCGAAAAGCTGCCAAAATTAGTAAATTGTGCTCCAATTAAGGGAACTGAAAAACTGAAAGAAACAATAGTGGGGGTCCAAGTGGAGTTGGCGGGTGGCTACCAATATCCACCTGGGTCACTGGTGTACCAAGCACGGGGTGCTTGCTTCAGCCCATACAACGCTCTCTTGAGTTGGCACACATGCGACTCACGGTCCAAGGTTTCAAAACTTTCGGGTTGCTCTACGTACACCTCTTCTTCAATCATGCCATTGAGGAAGGAAGTCTTCACATCCATCTGATGGATCTTCCAACCCATCTGTGCTAATAGTGCCAAAATAGATCTGATTGATGAGTACCTTGCAACAGGAGCAAAGGTCTCATCATAGTCAATCCCCTCTACATGTGAAAAGCCACGGGCCACAAATCTAGCCTTATGCTTCTCCACACTACCATCTACAACTTTCTTTACCTTGTAAAGCCAACAGGGGCTCACAACTGACTTGTCCTTTGGTCTCGGGACCACATCCCAAACACTTTTTCGAACTATGGAGTCATACTCCATCATCGCATCAACCCAAACCGGTTGTTGCACTGCTTCCTGAAAGGAAGATGGCTCTGTCACAACACATGCACCCATAAGTGCCATGTATCCAGTGTGCCTCTTTGGTGGCCTCCTCTATTTATGCTGAGAAGAGGGTACTCCCACATTCTCCTGTGCATCATCCAACAATCTATGAGCCTCTCTAGTGCGCTTTCTTCCCTCTTTGGAATACTCTGCCTGAGTGGATGTCTCCACTCTCTGAACCTCTACATGTGGCTGCTCCACATCAATCTGAGGTCCCTCAACCTTAGGAGCTAAAATCTCCTCATTCGCATGTAGCTCAAGCTCCCTCTAAAGGGATACTCGCATGGCCTTCTCCTCATCAAACCTGATATCCCTGTGAACCATTGTCATTCGACTAGTCAGCCTGTACACCCGATAGTTGTGGGTTTTATTAGTGTACCCCAAAAAGATCCCCAACTCTATTGTTGGCTCAAGCTTCTTCCATGCATCTTTGGTCACATGGAAATAAACTGATGACCCAAAAATCCCGACCAACATCTGGCCTCTTACCGGAATAAGCCTCCTCTAATGTCTTCATCTCAAGTATCTGATGTGGGCTACGGTTTTGAACATAAACCGTTGTGTTGCATGCCTCAGCCCACAAGTGTAGTGGTAGGCCTTGATCATGCAACATCGCCCTTGCTGCCCCTACTATGCTCTTGTTCTTCCTCTCGACAACCCCATTCTATTGAGGGTTATGGGGTGCCATCAACTCTTGTTTAATCCCTTCTGTTGCACAAAAGTTCTTAAACTCATTTGAGACATACTCACCACCGTTATCACTCCATAGAGCTTTAACCTTCTTACTAGACTCTTTCTCTACCAATGTTTTGAACTCACAAAACTCTGTGAAAGTTTGATCATTTTTCTGCATAAAAAATACCCAACATTTACGAGAATAGTCATCAACAGATTTAACATAATACTTCTGTTTGTTCGTGGTTGTTGTCGAGAATGGTCCACACACATCTGAATGTACTCTCTCCAAAATAGACTCTGCTCGATTGTCTCTATCTCCAAAGGAAGACTTGGTGTATTTTCCCAAAGTACAACCCTTGCATGTATCAACTTGCTCAAGCGTACCTTTGGGAAGACCAGTAGAGATTTGCTGCAATATCTTCAAAGCCCCATGATGCAAGTGGCCCAATCGCCTGTGCCACAACTCGTCGACATCTCGACTCAACATCTTTTCCGCTTTTGAACTCAAAGCAGCACAATCCTCTACCTCTATCTTATAGAGATTTTGAACTCGAATCCCTATCTTCTTTACTTGACCCGTGGCTATGTGTCGAAGGAACGCCTTTCCTTTCGAAAAGATCACATCATAGCCTCTATCCTCAAGCATGACAACGAATACTAAGGTCTTTGTCGGTTTAGGTACATGCATAACATTCTTCAAGGTGAGTGGAGTCGCATGCTCCCTTTGACAAGTAATAGTGCCCACACCAGTAACACTATACTTACAATCATCACCCATCTCGATATGCCTCTTGAGATCTTTCTCCTCCAGCTCACTGAATAACTCTTTGTCTCCAGTCATGTGGAATGAAGCTCCACTGCCTAAGTACCAGACATTTCCCATCATTGAAGACACCATGCATGCAATGAGGGAGAAGTCCAATTCGAATTGGGAGGCAAAAGCCTCACCCCCGACTCCTCCTAA
This sequence comes from Pinus tabuliformis, assembly GCA_031772625.1. Taxonomy (NCBI): domain Eukaryota; kingdom Viridiplantae; phylum Streptophyta; class Pinopsida; order Pinales; family Pinaceae; genus Pinus; species Pinus tabuliformis. Next base: position 526,940,486 of record CM062813.1, on the reverse strand, counting down.
GGACTTCTCCTTGGACTTCTTCATTGGACAATTTGTAGCAAAGTGTCCCATCTTGTGACAACGAAAGCATTTAACTTTCGTCAAGTCCTTCTTCTTACCTCCATGATAAGAATCTGATTTGGAATGGGAAATTTTACCTTTCCCCTTCCTCGCCTTAATCGCTAAGGCACAATTATCTTCATCATCAGTCTTTAATGAAGAGACATCATTGGTGTTCCTCCTGATCTCATCCTGCATCAAATCCGACCATAGTCATTATCAATTTGGCAGCTTCTCCCAACCATTGACAGAGTCCTGATAACTATGCCAACTCGTTGGGAGTCCAAGAAGAGCAAGGCTCACCATATCCTCCTCAGCAACCAGTGATCTCGAATCATGATTCGAGATCAGGGAGGAATCTTCAAAACATCGTCTGAAATGATGCGGTAGTTTACATAATGGGTTTCGTGGATATGGATTATGACATCATTTCATATTCGGATCAAATGCCCTTGGCTCAACATTATTCGTGATTCCAACACTTCCAAGTTCATCCCGACATTGAGTGAACTTGGTGAAGTACTTTGGAATTGTCTTGCCTTTCTCCTTCTTGATTTTACGAAGTTTATCCTTCAGTGCCAACTTCCTTTGATCACTGCTATTCTGATACAAGTCCGTCAATGTTTTTCACATAGCATGTGGGGTTTCCTTTCCATGGAGACTCGAAACAATATGATCTTGAACTCCCTCAAGGATTATTTGCCTTGCCTTCGCCACACACTTCTTCCACTAGACCAAGTTCTGTGCATCAGTAGCTGCTAGCTTAGGAATTGCTTGTTCAATAAATTCCTTCAAACCATTGTCCTCTAGCACAGCCTCCATCCTGTCCCTCCAGGCTATGAAATTCGAGTTGCCTTCCAAGGCATACTCAAGCCTCAACCCATGGAACGCCATCTGTCGATCCTAAAGTATGCATTACAAATTTGACTTTCACCTGTAACCCAAAAAATCAAAACTTCGAAATCTCCTCTACTATGTTGTTCTTAGCTCCAATACCATGTATAAAATCTTGTAGATTCACAAGCTAATGCAATTTGCTAAAGAAAGAGACAAGAATCTACTTCTATTCTTTACAGCGAAAGCCCATAAACATCGAGCAAACAATAATCAATAGAGGAAGAGAATCAAAAGCACATAACAAAATAAATATCCGGGGAAAGCCACAACTCAAAACCCCACTATCTGTTTTGTATTAATCCAAAAAATCAAGATGAAATTACAATGCTTGTTCTCTCTAGAACAATCCCAACACTCAGCAAATTCAATCTCCAACTCATAAGCAAGCTCAAGGGCAAAGCTTAGCCTCTTCACAAGCTCTCCAAGTCTCTATTCCAATGCATAATTCCTATGGAGGATAACTTGTATTTAAAGGGAAATAAAGCCTCTAAAAATTGTGCAATCCCTCAAGGGTTAGTTCCTGAATGCATGCACTATCAGTGCAACTCAGAAAAATCTAAAACAAATAGTACACTATCCCTGCACTCTAGTCTCAACTGGGTCTTTCTCAAAATCAACATGCATGAGTTTCTGATGAGTAAATATTCAGTTAACTAGAGTAGCACTGGTGGAGTTCATTAGTGACACCACTAACTGTTAACTCACTATTAGTTCTCTCAATCAGTTTGATAACTAATTTAACTGAGCTGACTCATGAAACTGAGTCTTCTATTTTACAACTCACAATTAACTCACACTGGACTCCTACAAAGTAGGGAGAACATCCACATGACGACGGAAAGACTTCCAACTCAAATTTCCTAATTTAAGTAAGTTTAATAAACTTAATTAACTAATTCTAAGTTGCTATGAGAATAGAATTCGAATTTAATTCACAATTTAATTCAAGGACAAATTAAACTGGAATTTCTTGTTGCCATTTCTCAACACCCACCACTATCAATGATTTAATACCAGACTCAAAGGCTAGCCTCAAACCTTGCAATAAATCATTAGCTTATGTTGTGTTATTAGAAGAAATATAGAGACCCCAATCAAATGAAAATTCTATTGTTTTCCCAAGACTCGTAATAACTCCTTTTGCACTTGTCACCCCATTTTTATTCCAAACTTGTTATAACTTGTGATATTGTCACATTTAAGCATCATTACAAGTATGAGCATTTGCAAAATCGGGTGGTTGGAACAAATAATGAATGACCATGAGGATATAAAATATTGATAGTAACACACTTCCTTAGTGTGGAGAGGAAACCTATAATATATGCAAGTTAGGGTGTGAATATCATTAAATGTGTGGTAGAATAAAATAAAATTTTATTGAACTTTTACAAGACTAATGGTGTGTATCATATAGTAGTATACCTGATAGTTTCCAACTTCTACAATTGAGTAAATAAAGAAAATAACAAAAACAGATGAATGTCAAAAGAAACATGAATGAATTGCATTATATTGTGGTGTTTTAACATTCTCACTCCAATCCTTGCTAAGGTAAATTCATTTTTTGTTGAAGGCTAGATTGCACTTGTCATGTTTGTTGTCAACATCTTAGCCCTATAGCTCTCCTTACATACTTTTCCATTTTACCATGTCTAGATACTTTAGTCTAGTTGAACTCATCCAATGTTAACCCCTTCCTGATGTAGTACTTCTTGTAACGAAGAAGGAAATGTTGTTCTATTTCTACCACCCCAAATATGTGTATTAGGTAAATCCTTCAACCCCATTCCTTCTTGGGCTCTTTCCATATCCTTATCTTGCATCTTGGCCTATGGGGACTTGGCTTAAGTCAAGATGACGTGTGCTTTTCCCTCCATGATGTGCTAAGTGTGAAATATAATTTAAAACCCTTCATCATCAATTTTCCATGCAAGCATTCTCACTCCTTTATATCCAAGCTCTCTAAACATATTTTTGCATCATAATGCACATATACTCTTCCTTCTCTATGGGATATTTTTGTTGATTTTGTTGGGAAACTTTTTAATGTCCATTTAAACCATTTTTTTCAAAGTGTCATCAACAATGTTTCTAAATCAAGTGGATACATACTTGTTTTTGCAAATAAAATTTGATCAAAAGTAAAGAGGTTTTCCCTCAAAAAGCAGGGTGAGTTAGTGAACAACCCCTTAAGGAAGAGTGTGTGCCTTATAAATTATTTCTTGCAATTTGAACTATGTTTGGTTGCCTTTTAAGGTTGAAATTGGTTTATTGATTTTGGATTTTGAAACTTCCAAGTTTGATCTTATCTTTACATTGTTTTGTATTATGATTTTCTTTTAAATGACATGCATATGTATGTATATTCATGATTATGTTGACTTGGGGATTCTAAGTAGGAGTTTATCCTCTATACCTTATTTAGAATGTGTATTCCCCTTGCTCCCAAGGCTGTGGATAAGACTTTGTATTTATGGAATGTTGATATTTGTAATTGATTGCGGTATTGTTTTCAATAAAAAATAGACAAATATACAAAATAAAGTTAGATTACATGTGATATGTGTAAAGGATGGTAAGACCATTGGACTAAGGATAGTAATATCATTGGACCATTTGAAAGAGATAATTGGAATTATGTTATTTTAGTATTACAAGACAAACATATATTGTTTATATAAAGTTGCGTTGAGATGGTGTTTCGAATGATTTATTATGATTTTGGAAAATAAATGCGTTGAATGTAAATATATTGTTGCTTATTAAGATGCATTTATGCTACATTTTTAATTATTTTTTTTAACTGAAATAAAAATATTTACTAATCAAAGGGTGATAATGGGGGCTAGCAATAGTATATCTGATCGGAATCTGGATTAGGGACCAAAATTTGCTCAAAATTCAAAGTTTTCATACTGGCTCGAAATTGGTGCGAATGCCTCAGTCTCGTCAAGACGATCGCAACGCAATTCGTTTCACTAAAGACCAAGTCTGGATGAAGGAGAAAAGGCCTGATGTTCGTTTTCCTAAACAACTAAAAATATTGCAGAACATGATAGAATGATGACATGGCAGTACAGTTAACATGATGGGAATCTTCTTTAGTTTTCCCCATGAGGCTGTGACAAGTGTCACTTCAGGATTCACCAGTTTGGTTGTGTGAAGGTGAAATTGCCCAATGTCCTCTAAGGTGGAATTATTGGTTCATGATGAATATTATGTGGAAATTATATATATATATATGTGTGTGTGTGTGTTGAAAAGTGTGCAACAAGAAATGCTAAATTTAGAATGTGCCAAAAATAAACCTGCTAAAAATAGCATTTCTGGGTCCCTTCCTATTTATAGCAGTCCCTAGTCTATCTATAGGAAGTAAAATTAATTTTGGTCTTAACAGCAGTTGGAAATATTAATTAATTAATTCAGTTGAGTTAATTAGTTAAGGAAATTTGAATTTGAAGTCTTTGTGAGCATGCACATGAGTTGTCCCATTGATTGAGGAATTTATCCTTAATTTCCTCCCCTGATTGAGGGAATAAGTATGGGTTCTATAATGAGAGAATCAGTTGACTGATCCAGGTGGATGTTGGTGGCCACCCACCTATCCCATTTGGACCCCCACAACTGTCTCTTTCAGCTTTTTTAGTTTCCTAAATTGTAGCACAGTTTACTATTTTTAGCAGTTTTTCGGGTCCTGAACTTCCGGAGCCGTTTTGAGGCCCTAAACGACGTTTTTTTGGGAATTCTGGGGGCAACATGGGTCGATGGACCGATGTTGCCCTTCCCAAAGTGGTAGTACTCGGATAGATCTTTCTAACGAGCTATCGTGCGCGTCAAACGGAGATCGTATGCCAAAGTTACGACCCCGGGAAATTGATGTACCAATTTACCCAAACGGGGCCCACAATTTGGCGTTTCATCTTCTAGGGTTAGGTTTTGGAATGTGAAGGGTTTTCCATTGTTTCTCAACAATAAATAGGCCTTCAAGCCTCATTGTAACTCAGTTCGGAACAGTTCAGAGGCATGTAGCCACCACATCTCTTCTCAGAGATAAGCTACCATCGCCCTAGCTGGTTTATTTCCATTTCTGGTTGTAAGCATATTTCAGTATTTTCCATTAATAAAATGAAGTATTATTTCCGCTGCATCTTTGTGTATATGGTTATCTCTGTAATCTATTGCGTTCCTATTTAAATCCGGATCAGTGGTATCAGAGCGGTCTGCTTTTTCTTGTTTTTCTTTGCATGTCCCCAACGAGGTCGGGATATAAGGAGTTAGGGCTTGAACTGGTCAAACCTTTGCAAGACCAGCCTCGCAAATCCCGACGGCCTCCCATGGCAGATGAGAAGAAAGACGAGGGGGCAGGAGATCCTATCAAAATCTTGCTCGAAGAAGCACTCGAGCGGCAAAGGAACGCGATGATGGATAACTTTGCACAGATCCTTCAGTGGCTACCCAGAGGCGATGCATCGGCTTCCAACAACGACTCTGGAAACGCCACACCGTTCAAGGTACAAGTTAATTTTGAAATCCCCATCTTCGAGGGTCAAATAGACGCAGATGCCGTAGATAAATGGTTAAATCTGCTAGATGGATATTTTTCTGTTCATGAATTTTCGAGTCGGGAAAAGATTGTTTTTGCTCTTCTCAAAGCAGCCCCCCACGTCAAGGACTGGTGGGAAACCTACTGCGAGCAGAAGGATGAAAGTACTGGCTCACTATTTTCAGCCGCACCCACCTGGGATTCGTTTCGGGATGCCATCAAGGAGCAGTACTACCCTGTCGGAAGCTATGAGGACAAATACATCAAATGGACCACACTGCGGCAGGGATGAGACCAAGATGTGCCGGAGTTCACAAACATTTTTCATACCCTTCGCACACAGTTGGGTATCAAAGATTCTGAGCTGCATTTGGTACTCAAATATCGCGGCTGCCTACACAAATACATCCAGGAAGAGATGGGGTTCTTGAACATCCCCTCACTCGGCACAGCATACCGATACGCTGTCAAAATCGAGCAAAAGCTCAAACAGAAGAAGCGAGACTTTGGATCTGCAAATCCGAAGCCCAAAGGACAAAGCCAAAGCGGGGTGACCCAAGATAACCCGTCGAAGCCACAAGAAAAGAACAACACCACGAAGCCGAAGAAGGACACAGGAAAGTGGTGTGAGTTCCACAAAAGTCCCACTCATAACACAAGTGAGTGTCGGACCAAGCAGTCGCTGGTGGCTGAGTTGAAGGCTTCCAAATCAGATGCATGTTCCGATCCTGAGCCAGAACCCGACAAGGGGAATGGCAAAGGGAAGCAGATCATTGATGCGGATCCCAGCGCCACTGTTGCCACCGCCAAGATCCAGAAAGATGAGCCCGAAAATCCAGAGGAAGGGGAGCGTCTTTTCCACTCACAGATGTGGGTGAAGGGTTCGCCGCTGCAATTCATTGTCGACAGTGGCAGCCAAAAGAACCTTATTTCAGCAGAGGTCGTGAAGCGGTTGGGCCTACCGACTACACCGCACCCGCAGCCGTACAGTATCGGGTGGCTTCATGAAGGACGAGATCTGAAAGTTCGCCGGCAGTGCCGCCTTCCCTACAGCATCAAACCCTTCACAGATGAGGTATTGTGTGATGTTACACCTCTGGATGTTTGTGATGTATTATTAGGCCAGCCATACTTGTGGAGGCGACATGCTGTGTATGAGTTAAGGCCTCGTGCTGTCATTATTTCTTTGAGTAATTCATTATACAGGATACCAGAGGTAGCCCCACCTACTGCCACATCCTTGATCACTGCTAAGAAAGGCAGCAAGCTCATTTCACAGACCAGGAAGTTTATCTGTCTGGTTCACTCCCAAAGTAAGGGGAAGATCGTTGCTACCTCCATGACCCCTGCAAAGGGTTCCTCCATGCAGCAGCAGCAGCAAAGGGATACGGTCATGACAGAACACAGGAACAACTTCTCCTCACCCACAAAAATACCACACAAGTTTCAGGTGGGCAACAAAGTCTGGTTGCATCTGCAGAGAGAACACCTTACCAGAACCCATCAGAAACTCAGGCAACTCCGACATGGTCCTTACACCAGTACCAAGGCTACGGGCAACAATGCTTCGAAGCACAACATTCCTCCATTCCTTGGCTTGCACCGAGTGTTCAATGTGGACCGTCGTCGACCATGATTCCCACCATTTCTGGTCACATCAGAGAGTGCAAAACAGCTCACCAGAGACCCAGCTCAGCAGAAGCTTCCTCATCTCAAGGAGGAACTCAACGCAATGGGGACCATTGCTTCCTAAGGGGGGAGGAATGATCCAGGTGGATGTTGGTGGCCACCCACCTATCCCATTTGGACCCCCACAACTGTCTCTTTCAGCTTTTTTAGTTTCCTAGATGATTTCAACATTATGAACTCATTGGTGTAGGTTGCAAAGGCAAAGAATAACTTTTGTGCATGATATTCCCATGTTGAAGTTAAAGAAGCCCAGGGCCACCAGTGGAGGAGGTCCAACACAGATCAACCAGAGTCATTTTTCAGAGATCTAATAGTCATTTCTGGGGTTTTTGGGTCTTCTGAACCCAATGGTACAGTTTTCAAAGCCATTAGAGTGTAGTAGATGCTTGTAATTATACATTTGCCAATAATTCCAAAGAGAGCCTAGCCATTGATTGAGATCCTAGGAGATGTGGCCCGGCGCTGGAGGGTGAACTCCTTGATCAATTATGTGTTGTGAGTTTGTTGTGTATGATGTTTGCAATTTTATTTGTTGTTCATGTTATTTAAGCAGGTAATTAACTTATATTTTCTCACACATGACACATAAAAGACATATAACTTGGCACATAAACCTCTTGCATAACTGGGTAAATGAGACAAATCAAAATATGTTTTAACTGATGAGGGAGCTTGCATAGCAATTACAAGTTTTCCCAAGAATTCAGATCAATACATGAGGAAGTTTTAGAGATTCCACCACATAACAACAATTCTCTAAGATTACAAACATAAACTTAAAGCATACAGTTCCAGGTTATCCTATGTGTGGCCTACTTCACAGAGACACCTAACAACATAATAACACATAGATGAATAAATATTAAATAAAAAACATGGAAACTATATTCTTCTTGATGACAATCATCTTTGTGTGGACTTTTATAATATAGCACACATGCACATGGTGATAGTTTCAGGAGTTATTTGGCAGTTACATGTCTTTCAGATGGTGATGAACAACATTTATAGGTTATTTTTATCCAATGTTTCTCTCTTATCTCTAATGAACTTATCTTCAACATTTGTGGATTAGTTAATCTCCACCCTTGATTATATCTTATGATTAATGGTCTAGGTTTCTCCTGACCATTGTAGATCAATACAATTGGTCTCCAATCCAAAAGATTAGAGGTTGATTTGTGGTGTTAATCATTGAGATAGACCCTATGTGTCCCTAGGCTAGATCATCCATATGATTGAGAGGTGTGTCGATCCAATTTGAACTTAATACATATAGGTCCTCTCGCAATTGTAATTGAGAGAGTAATGTGAAGAATAGAAGGTCTTGCTTCCATAGATGTTTCCGCACCTCGGGGTTTCGCCACGTAAATTCTCTGTTGACTCACTCTTATTTAAAATATATACTTTTATTTATTTTATGATTTACGTAAGAGTTTAAAAATGATAGATATTGGTGACATGTTTATGTATATTTCATTGGTATTTCATGGTATTGGAGCCATACATCTAACTCTTTGGAAGAACTTCTTTGTTTACTAAAATATTGGATTGGATATCTACTAATTCTTTCCACGAGCATTCAACAATAATGATTGAAGTTTTTTTTTGGACATCAATTTACAAGTAGTTCTAGTTTATTTTTTATATATAATGGTCTAAATTTTAAGATTTGTTTTTTAGCCCAATTTTTTCATAGATGCTTGAATTTAGATTTGGGTCATATGTTTTGTTTTTGTAAATTCTAAGTTGTTTTTTTTACAAAATTTGACATTACCATTACATCCAAAGCACGCTAATTAATCGAGATTAGTGTTCATTTGCTCAATTTGATCCTTGCTTTGACTAGATTGAAGATTCACAAGGGCACTTCATATATATACAAATTGGTGTATTTTGGGGATAGTTTCACTATGCATATATGCATGAAGTGGTCTAATGAGGCAATGTATTCCATGTGTTTTCCACAATTGGCCTTCATATTGATAAATTCCTCTAGTAGACATGGCTCATCCATTCCTTGCAATATGCTTTAGTTCTTCAATAATATAACAAATGAACTTGACATCAAATATCATGGATTTGGCTGATTGGTTATAATAATATGTTATGTAGTTGGTTGTTAAGAAGTACTAGGGTCAAAACTCATTTCATACACTGGCATGTATCCCTTTCAACACATGCCACATCAACATTCTATACATGGCACATAAGCTTTATATACATGCCACGTCAACTTATGTACATTGCTATGTTAGCATATGGTTATTTCCTTCAGATAATTTAATCATGCCACATGGTACTTCTCACTTAGCTTGTGGGGATAAGCAACAATATTTTGGAGTTGACTTTTAAATTGCCATAGCTTTGTCATACGATATCAATTTTCAATGTGGTTTGTTTTCTTTAAATTGTGTATTGTTGATTTATCTATATCGTAACATATTTATATTCATTGAATTATTATATTTGATTCTAGTTATTTCCATTTGTTCTTAGAAACTCAAGATTATACCTCATTTTTGGAACTTGAAACGGTCCTAACTTGCTAATATGAACATTCATTTAAGTGTGTATTTTTTTTCCAAATTGTATAATTTTTCATATTCCATGTAATGGTGATATTAGTTAATATTGATTTGTCCATATGATTATTGAGTATGATAATGACCACACATTTCTCCTTTGTTTGATTGTGGCAACAATCTATTTGAAATAATTTATTGATGACAAAAAAATAGTGCTTTTCTTGCCACAATGTATTTGTGACGGGGAGACCATTTTACATTACATGGAGTGCATGTTTGGGTAGTTGTTGAACTTGATTATTATTGTGATGTCATGTTCAAGTTCTTGACTTAAGCACTCTAATTGATCATCGACATTTTCGATATGTCGGATCACATTTAACTTCATCTTTAGCTACCATTGTTTTATTCTTTGAGAGATTCTTCTTTCACACATTATGGACTTACCATGATGATTCATGCCTTTGTTGTTGAAGGTTACTTCTTATAATTAACTCGTCATTTCCTTCACTTGTTCGAAGCAATGCATGAAGAGTTCATAGAAAAATTAGTTCTATATATTATTACCCTATCTTGAGTTTCCTCAAAATTCATTATCAGTATATTAGTGTTTTCATTATTGGCCATTGTACATTAATTTTGATGGTAGTAAGGACCTTCTCCTCACACCTTACTAGCGATCTAGTTGCAGCTTATTTATGGTTTCTATGTTGTTCTTCTTGGTAGCTTATCCTTAACAACAATAAAGTTTGAAGATATCTCTAACACTTATCTAGGATGTTTGGATTGTCATTAGTGGGGTATGCAATGTATTACCATCTTCTTCCACATCTGTGCATTATAAGTCATGATGTAGTGATTGTCTAGTATCACCATTTACCATTTTATAGCCTATTACTATGATGACTGTGAGAACGTCAAATTGATGCATTTATACTAAAAAAGAGACATCGATCATTAATTTTAGGCATATTCTATGCTTAGAGCAATTTATTTCAATTACATAGTTAGCTCAATACCTTTTCCAGATTAGCAATCACATCAACATAATTGTAAATTGCAGATAGAACATAAACATAAATCGCAAAAGACAAGCCAAGACAAGAGGACACATGATGTTGCGCTAGCCAGGGACAAACCCCAATGTGGGGAACCCTTGATCAATTCTTCTTATATGTTCTTCAATAGTTCAACAGAGAGAGAGAGATAGAGAGATAGTACATATACAACAATAGTCAACACTTTGACTTATCTAAATGGTAGCATAGATCATCTCTAAGAAGATGATACATGAGGTATCTAAACTCAGTTGAAGACATGTTGCTTCAACTGATTCTCCAAGGTGACTCCATCACCATGCTGCACCTATCATTGTGCTGCACCTCATCATCATGTTGCACCTCACTGTGTTGCACCATGCTGCACCCATCATCACTATGTTGCATCTCATCATGCTTCACTGATCATGACTGTACCCATCACTATACTGCATCTCCTCATGCTGCACTATGCTGAGCTCTTCATTGCACTATGCTGCACCCAAATGCATGCTGCAATACCTCATCATCCTGCTGCTTCTCACACCATGCTGCATCCAACTGTTGCATCTAGATATGTAGTTGCATCCATGGGCTATCTCTAAACATGTTGTATTAGCCATGTAGTATCCAACCATTATGTTGCATTTCCTAAAATGTTGTCCACCTCCTGCATAAGGAGGGACATTACTTATGTCATGCTGCCACACTCCTTCTGTCATGTTGTCACACTGCTTCTGTCATGCTGTCACACTGCCTTAGCTGCTAGCTATGGCCTATGGCCTAGCCCAGCAGCTAGATAGACTATGATCCCACAGTCCTAGGATATACACAAGGCTGTCATCAACATGTACACTGTTGATCTGTGTGCTATAGGAGCTTCTTCTCATCAAAGTAGGGAGGTTTCACATTGTTTGTAGCAGTTCCTTTAGCCAACATAGTATAGCCCTTCTAAACTGCTGATAAGAACCTCTTGTGACAGCGAATAAAATCTCTTCATAAAACATCTGAAGAGACCTCTCCTTTCAACGTGGCTGGTCTTCAGGACTGCAGCCAAGATGTGCACCTAAAACACATTCTTAGAACTGTTAACAATGTCTCTTTCTTACAGCGGATAGGTGGTGTAGAAGACTGCAGCTAGGGCTTCATTTGCAGCTTGTATGGATACCTTCTTGCTGCGTTGAGGAGCCTTCTTTAAGGACATAGAAGACTTGCGGCTAAGGCATGAAGGACCTGCGGCTAGGGCAGGATATGACTACACATTAGGGCAGCGTATATAGGCCTTAGTTCTCCCTACTTGGACTGCGGCTGACATCCTTTAGACAACGTGTATGGGAGCCTCTTTACTGCGGTTAGGGTATCCCTTTAGGCAGCATATTAGGGCAGGTTTGGGTAGCGTATAAGAGCACGGATCTCCTCCCTTGGGCTACGGCTAAACCACCCTCTTTAGGACTGCGGCTAAGGCAGTATTGGACCTCTTCATGACTGTGTCTAGACTGTGGTTAGGGCTCCTTGTTAAGTCTCCTTTCCTCCTGCATCTAGGGCTTCCTCCTCTTAGACTTCTCTTCCACTAAAACCCAAAAACAAGTGGAGAGCAATCAAGAGTGAAGTGTGTGTCCAAATGACTATCAAGTCACCTCCTTTTATACTAAAACGTTTAGCACACATGTGGGTTATTTGGTTGCTGGCCGACCTTGATGAATTGTCCCATAACACAAATAAATTCATATCTCCATGAATAATTATCGGAATTGGATGATCTTTAGATCCATCCTACACCTCTCGGTGAGAGGGATCCAAGAAAAATATCAGTTGCCATAAATAAGACCCATATGGAGTTTGGCCCTAGTTTCCAATTTTAACACTCCCTCTCAACTAGGGAGAACTCCATCCATTGATCCCTCTACCAGACTGTACTATCTCTGCCATCAGTGCCCTGCGTTACTTTTCTCTGCTCTGCTGGAAAATGAAGAAGAAGAATTGATCGAGAATGTCTCATACCATTATCTACTGACCCAAAGTTAGTCCCATATGAAGAAAGTGTGTCATACCACTCTTACTGATCCCATATCAGTTCCAAAAGAGAGTGGGTTATATCACTCTTACTGATCCGAAGTCAGTTTCATTGATCCCACATAAATATCACTAGAGAGTGTCTCAAACCACTCATACTGACCCGAAGTTAGTTTCATTGATCCCAGATCAATATCAAAAGAGAGTGTCTCAAACCACTCATACTAATCCCAGATCAGTTCCAAGAGAGAGTGAGCTATATCACTCTTACTAACCCGAAGTCAGTTCCAATTGATCCCAGATCAATGTCGGTCATCCTAGCATAGGGAGTACGGTAGATACACGATGCGTCTATCGGTACTACTATGGTCCCTATCCTCATTTCCCTACTCATTTTCCAAATGAGAAGTACTTCCCATGAGTCCCAGACTGCATGGGTAGGATGCCTCGGCAGGAGAACCACTCATCCTACCCACAAGTCGCCACAGGGTATCACAGGGGAAGGTTGAACCATTCACCATGTACACAGCGCACCACTAGGGGAGGGTGAGTCACTCTATGGTCGCTTGTTGCTCAAAGAAGTACCCCAAGCCCCCCAAGCTCCCAGATCTCAATGTCCATATCATATAGGACCCTTAGGAGGGATTATCTCCATGACTCCTAGTCATTCTCGGAAATTCACAAATTTGACCTTTCCCAGGGTCTTCGATAGAATTTTGGTGACCTGCACATCAGTCCCAATGCAATGGAGCCTTCTAGATCATCGATGTACCATATCCCAGATAAAGTGGTACCTGATGTCTATATGCTTGGAGCGATCATAGAACATGGGATTACTCAACAATCGAATCCCCCTCTGGTTGTCAAAGGAGATCATGATGATATCAAATACATGTCCAAACAGCTCACTGAAGAGCTTCCACAACCAGGCAGCTTCACACAAGATCATACTCGTAGCTATGTATTCAGTCTCAACGGTGCTTAAAGCAACCATCTTCTGCTTCCTACTCATCCAGGATATTGTAGCAGAACCCAAAGAGAAACAACACTCAGAAGTTCTCTTGCGATCCTCCACACAGCCTGCCCAATCGGCATTTGAATAATCATGCAGCTTCACATTTCCAGCAGTGTATCTCAATCCATGAGAGATTGTGCCCTGAAGATATCTAAGAAGATTCTTGGCACCAATCCAGTGAGGCTCAACCATATATGAGCTCATCATGCTAACTATACATATATCCGGACAAAATTTCACCAAGAACATCAATGCTAGAATGATTTTATGAAACTCATAGGCATTTCTCAAATCAGGTATGGCATCCCTACCACATAACTTCTGAAAGTTAATCTCCATCGAGGTAGTAATAGGATTGCAGTGCACCATTCCAAATCCGGAATCCAACTCCCTCTTACTTTTCCAAATGAGAAGGTCTGCACCTGTCAGAAAGAGGTCATCCTCAGAAGGTGTCAGTATGAGAGGTCTATCATCCACAACCTTCAAGCAAAGGTTTGGATCGACTTCATTCTTAGTGAATCTCGGCTTCATCAGACAGCTATCAATCCTCTCATATCAAGCCCAGGGTGTTTTGCTTCAAGCTATAGAGGTCTTTCTTCCACCTGCATACATGATATTCCTGATCATGCATCTCAAACCCCTCAGGTTGTTCCAAACTTGTGGACTTGATATATGAGGGGAATGGTCACCTTGTAATATTTTCCTTCGGTACATCCCGAACATGTACCTTCATGCTCTTCTTGAATTCAGGCATCCTTGTCATCATCTGACTCACATCGGGTGTGGCCCCATAATAAGTAGACCTCGGTGCTATAGAAGAGATGTGTCAGCTGACATGGTCCCCAATGGACATCCTACAACTTGATACAAATTTCCAACCCTGAACCCAAGAATAAAATCATCTTTGAAAATTCCATTTTCAAACACGTACCTATCCATCGATGAATGCCACCTTGAAGCCTTTGGCTTCCATTGTCAAAATGGACACCAGGTTCTTCTTGTGATCAGGTATATAAAGAGATTCATGCAAATGAATTGAGTTACCCTCATTCAATTGAGGGGTAACATTCCCTACACCCTTTCCGGGATAAGTGGCATTGATTATTTCCATCTCTACCAAATTTGAGAGAGCACCTTTTTATCCGACAAAGTGCCTTGAAGCACTACAGATTCCCAAAGATTCTAGAGGAGAGGTAGTGGAGAGGGCCAAGATAAGATAATTCTCCTTTAGCTTATCAGAAATAACTATTAATTCTTCATACCCAAAGTTCCTTGCTATCTTTGAAGAGTTGGCCATTTCCTTGATGACCCACATTCCTTTTTCCTTTGTCGTGGTACCTGTCATCCCTTCGATCATTGAAGATGCCCTTGGAATGATTGTTATCATCATTCCAATCAGCAGCAGCAGCAGTAGGGCCCTCCAATGTCCATTGTTCCTTATACGAGACCCTAATTGGCAACGGTATTTCATAAGAAATAACTAAAGAACCTTCCCAACTCTTTACTTATATAAGAAATCTATGCCTCATATCTTCTTCATCAACTCACTCCTTACTTATAAGACATTACTTGGATAAGGAAGAGATAACTCCTCATCGTATTAACTCATATACCAGGAAAACACAACAACTGGAACCAATCAATCACATAAGGAAATGTTCAGCCAACCCTCACAATAATAGCCCTTCAACCAGGTATGCAGTATCCCACCTTTTCACCCACTATCACTACAAGTTTGACTAGTACTTTGATTAGAAAAACCACCCTTACTACCAGATCAATAGAACAACACTTCTCCTCTATATACAAGGAACAAAGACTTATGATAGTAGGTCTAATTCAATCTACTCAAGGCTAGATCAAAACCACACATGAAAGTGGAGGGAAGAATCTAACATATCTATATAATCAATAGAGAAGTGTACATCATAGGGGACTAGAAAGTAGGGATTAGGAAGTAGAAGCTATTCAGGAAGGAATAGGTAGGAGCTCTATAGTAGTAGTAGTTTATACATTCAATGGGTATGCATAGGTCCTCGCAGCCCAACGAAAGAGCCCAATATCGGGTATACCCCAATACCTAGGAATCGGGATCATACGCAATTCTACCCCACATTAGCTCTCTCACTTATCTATATATATAACAGGTTGAGCAGGATAGAAAACCACAAACACACTCTCTATGGTACAGGATTACCATGACTAATGACAAGGAGTAGCCAGTTACCCTACTTATCCATACCCAGTCAATTTGGCGATGCAATCTGCTACATATGTCATGACATCTGGGGCAAACAGTGAAGATCGATGACAGTCCTTGGTATGTGGATGAGTATGTTTCATATGAGCTTAGGAGTGAGCTCTGGTTTTTTGAATGAAAATTGAGCATGTTAAGCACCTTTTACATATGGATTAGCACCTCATATATGACCAGTTCAGCCCTGCCTTTAACTCAGGCTAGCTCAAGATCAGACCAGCACTCCAATCTGCCCTCTTCACTGTCCTCTTATGCCTAAAATCAATCTACAAATGCAGGACAAGGCGCTGGTCCCAAGACAAATGGATCAGTCATACAGGGGTTGCAATCCTATATGCTATTCTTGGAGCAGTTACATACTTTCTAGGCAGCATCTGGGCGCAGATTTCAGGTGTGGTGCTGGTCTGACATCTGAACTGTCAGCAGTGGTTACATTTTATTTACAATTGTTGGGGCAGCAGTTAATAGCAAGGAGGGTACAGTTTTGAGGGTTAATAAAGCAGCATAGGGGCACAGGTCTAACATCATCAAGGCAACAGTTACATTATATTTTTAGGTAATGGATTAACAAGCTATCTTCTCGTTTAGGGATCCCAGCTAGCAGTACTGGAAACAGACGCCCTACCTTGAACGGATCAATCACCTCAACTTGCTAATTACCCACCTGCACGTCGCTTCAATTATTTGGAAAGCAGCCTACCCTTATCAGGACCCTCGGAGTTCGGTTGTCGACGGGACCCGCTTATGCCTAGACCAGGGACCCATTAGTTGGCCTAAGAAACGGCCTCAAAACAGACTCGAGGAAGCTATCCATGCTTAACTTATTAGAGCGCTCACTGAGCAACATTCAGGCTCTTGGTTTGACCATCAACCTCAGTGAACTGGAACCCATCGAACACTACTGAAGGGACGGGCACAATTCCCTTATTCCTATGAGTGGTGAGGGAGTACATATACTAAGAGATAGAGGGATACATGTAGAGTGAGGGGTGAGCCTAATACTATTCTGATATAAGCCTTATGAGATCGTGTGGGCTGCTAGATGCTATGTAGATCAATAAGATCAAATCGTGCTATGTACAACATAGAGAGTTGTTGAGTTACTGGGACCCCACACATCACACATTCTTTACACCTATGGAGGAGATTACTCCCACGCTAGAGAATGTGCAACACATCATAGGGCTTCCAGCCACGTGTGAGCGGATAGTCCTTATAAATCCATAGGACATAGACCCTACAGAGAGGTATGCATTGGTGATGTACATGTTTGTTTACAAGTTAATATGCACTAATGAGGCTATGAGGACTAGCAAAGATATTTTGATGAGCACCTATCAATGAGAGTTGCATCACGCTATAAGATTTAGGTTGTTTGTAGGCATGGTATGTTATGCAATGAGCAGTCGTTCTGGGAACCAAATTCCTACGGTAACATTTTCATTGATTAGATAGATGCATAAGCACCCATATAAATATGCTTTAGGGTAGAGATCATAGGCACATATATATGAGGATCTATGCCTATGCGGAGTGCAGAGGGAAGGAGCTTGTATGTGCTAGTTTTTTATAGGTATGGGCATGGGAGCACTTTCGTCAGGTGGAGACCATCCAAGGGACCTTCATAGAGTGGTATCCCATATTACGATCATATGTAGGTCATACAATGAGATAGGACAGGTGGCCACACTTGGAGTATCCCCTATAGGACATTAGATGGTGAGGAGCCTACCCAACTCTAGGTGTGTGTGCAAATTATAGGCAGGCGAGAGATATGGACAACATATAAGATCTATATGGAGAGAGGTCATACTACCACCCAACTAATATGGTACCACTACAGTGAGGATAGAGACCAGGTCCACTCCTTCATCCACCAAATCATCCAATGGGGATAGTGCCACTATAGTGGGGTATCAGGCCTATACTATTACTGGCTCTTCCAGATAGGAAGATGCCTTGCACTAGGATGCTTGCACATAAGGAGTATTATACTATAGCTAGGACATGGCTCACATAACTATGATAGAGATCAAGGCCTATATGGGATGAGTTAGTGATTATATATTATGATGATACATTATTGGTTAGCATCCTACAACGACAATAGATTAGAGGGCTAGTGGAGTAGAGAAATCAAGTGTGCCTCCTATAGGACCCAGGCATCATATTGAATCCATTAGAGTCAAGCCATTAGATTAGGCACCTCTAGCAGTAGTAACAGGCACATCGCAGGCAAGTACAGGGCCTCGAGTTTATGCTCAATAGGGCAGAGTTAGCGAGACTCCTACCGCTAGGCTAGTACAAGTTCTAGTTTAGCGAATTAGAGTAGGGACTGCTACTATGAGGGATATAAAGGGCATCTTGGATTTTGTGGCTACTCAGGGGGGTACACCAGCTACTGGACAAGGACAAGCTAGCACATCAGGCACAACTGTGGGGGATACTGAGGTAGATTTTAGGAAATTTGGAGGCTATGAGATAGGAGAGGGAGAGTTTACGGGCTTATGATATATTGCAGATTCACATTATAGAGCCATGGCTAGGGGAAAGTCCTTCTAAGGCTATAGTGGGCCTACAGCAACAAAGCAGGTAGTAGTGCCTCAGATGAGACAAGTCGGAATGGAGGCAACTTAGATAGGGGCTATAAAGTAGGTTTAGGGTGTTCTTCTAGGTTTTGTAGACATCGACAACGCCCCATTCATACTATAGACAGTAGTACTAACACCTCTTCTTATCAGACAAGAGGTGGGACCAGATGGCAGGCTTCAAGTAGTCGATATGGAGCCACAGGATATGCTGAGGTACTATGGGACAGACTTGGCTGTATTAGGCATAATATTAGTAGTGAAGGAGACCAGACTAACTTGAGCTCTGGTAGAGATGACATTGCTCAGAGCGAAGGCTACAAAATTGAGAGAGAAACTAACAACCTTTGTATCAATATCATGCAGTCACACCCACACTTGCACACTTAGCATACCAACATCACTAGCTATCGGCATAGCCAGATAGGTCAAGCCTAGGACTGAGGGGGAGGCTACCTTAGGCACGAGAGTGACACAGGATCCAGGGAGTGTTGCAGGGTCTTAGAAGCAGGCAAAGGAGGGTACTTTGGATTCCTGAGGACTCATACTCTTTTTTCTCTTTTTTTTATCCATGTGTACTGACACTACTCGCCTCCGGGATGTGGATGAGTATCTTATTTTTAGAATTGACACGGTACAACATTTATTAGTGTGTATATATATATATATATATATATATGAAATGTGATGTTTGGTATACTTTATGTCTCACTATGGATGTGTATTATGTATGCCTCATTTGATTTATATTCTGTTTGACATAATGGATATGTGATGTCACATGTATGTTTGTATTAGTGAACTTCTATAGCTATCCTGACTAACTGTGCTTGTGTAGGATAGGATGACATGGTTATGGCTCACAGCTTGTTTTTGGAACAAAGGTATTTGGTGTGGGATATGGAATGTGTACATGGTGATGAAGCGTAAAGAGTAAGTGCTAGAAACACATCAATAAATGCACTGGTTTTTTTTTTTTTTTTTCTTTCTAAAAAAATGAACTTACAAAAATAGATTCTATTACTGAGCGTACACCTTGCTTAGCGAGGAGTACACCTTAGACTATTACATAAGACCTATTACTAGCTTTCAACAGAGACAGATAGAAACTCATACAAAGATAGAGAGACCCTAACGAACGCTTATAGCACTGATCAGACACCTCATATACATAACCCTATAATACAACGAACCCTATTATCACAACTAACACTTCACGTAACCAATCAAACTTTGACTAAGATGCGCATTACACGCTGCAGAAGGCAAGCGGGGATAGGGGGAGCACCCGAACAGTGGCATTTCCACCTACGGAATGGCAGCACTCAGCCAAGGTAACCCCGGAGCATTACACGATCCAACCCCAGACAACCACTTAGACTCACCTAAACCAGCCAAAAAGCCAGATTGAACTAGTAACCTGCACCCAAACAAAACGTCAGGAGATTACGAAATTGCAGATAAGCTGGGATTGGAAAAGATACTGAGCAATATGATGGCTGGGGCTAGCACTGGCGCATTTACTGGCTATGGATCAAACGCTGGAATAAGCTCTTGAACTACTGATTGTTCAAACATCTGAAAAAAGTTCATTTTGATTTGCGAGTGGAAAGCATGAACAAAAGAGTGATTGACTATAGGGTAAAAAGCCCAACCGGCGACCATCAGTTTGTGGATGAAATGCAGTAGAGAACCTCACCCATATGATGGATGAGCGAGAAATCGATGGCGGCCTTTTAGTCGAGCGTGTGTTAGCACCCTCACCCATATGAATGAGTGAGTGACTTCGTCCCTCCACTTACAACCTAAAAGCTTCCACAAGGCCGAAAGTGACTAAGATATTACAGTAGGGGGGAGTCACGATACGAAGTAATAGTGAGTGGTAAGCCAAAATGACACCATACATGTTGAAAGAAAAACTCAACAGCTTTGGGAGCATCTATAGTCTTGTTTCATGAAAAGAATATGGGCATTTCAATCTACATACAACAACAAAGATTCCCAAGGCCTAGAGGGAACTGGAAGTGGCTGGTATAAACCAAACTGATTGTTGGAAGGCTTAGATTGATCGCATGGAGAACATCTTCAAATGAAATCTTCCACATGCCCCCCCACGGAAGACCAATCAAAATATCTCTATAAATGTGTCCTCTCCTGTTGGTTGAGTCATGCTTATGCATCCTCTCTCTCCTTTCAGTCGAGCCATGCTGTAGCATCCTCGATGTGCCAAAATGACCACCATATGATGAGGAGTGTGCCTCTTTGAGGAGTGTGAGGCGTCCTGAACCAGCTGGAACACAAAGTGGATTTGATCTGTACAGAAAACCATCTTGTAATGTGTAATCAAGAAAAGAAGTTTGATCGACCACTGTAGGTCGTTGTAAAGAGGTGATAATTAGCCCGAAGTATGGGTCTAGAGAAGAAAGTGACTTTCAATCATATGCAGCAGATTGAATATTCAAAATAGGCAGAACCCTTGAACGAGGTCTACTCGACATATCAGTCACTCTATTAGCAGTCTTCTTTTTCTACTTGATAACAGAATGAAATTGTTGAATAAAAGAAGCCCGTCTTTCTTATCGAATTCCTACACCCTACCTTTCTATAGTGGAACATAATAAGCTAACGATTAGTATGAATGATTTTTTCCTTACCAGGGGGATGTAATATCCCCATTACTTGAGCGCTTGAACGCATGGAATTCCTTCTACATATATGCACTTCAATTATCTCTTTTCACATAAGGTGTTTTAGAATTATAAGCAATGGGCCTCCTTGCTTGAAAACAACGCTTACGGATTTGAACCTGGATATGGGCCTGGAATTCTATCTGGAACCCTGCCCAGAGAAGCCTACGGTTGCAATATATATAATGACCGCCTACAGAATATATAATGCCTATACTATTAGAATATTCTAGTGTTTGCAGGGCAACTGGTGAAATGGGTGAAACCGCTACCGCCTATCCGGCTGATGGGTAAACTAAGTCCACCGTATCTCTAATGGGATCTGGAATGGGTTCTGCAATCGATACTACCACCCTTGCTTCTGCTCCCATCTATGCCTTTGCTGGGCGAGGTGCTGGCTCTTTCACTCAATATCGAACTGCCTCTCTTTGGTCCGTACCAGCTCTGGGTCTTGTATGGTCTAAGTATATTGTAGCCTTTGTTCATAAGCACTATTACAAGCTCTTATATGAAACTTGCGACATAAGGGGCCAAGCTCTAATGCACGTAAAGTCAAGACTGGTGTCGGTGTCCCTACCTTACAGGTCGTGAAAGGGTAAAGCCGAGGTAGAGTATCTGTCCGGATATGTATCTATCCTGTCCTGGGAAACCAGATCTTCTCTTTCCTGCGTTTTGCAACTGAGTTAACATATGGATTGAAAACTCAATATCGACCCGGAACCGGGGCAGTAGTTTTAGGTGCGGACTCACCGTTTGTGTAGGCTATAGTAGTAAAGGCAGGGGGGCTACGACAGCAGAGGTAAAGGAACCACCAAAGATAGAGGTAGCAGCATCAATGCCAGCAGCAGGGACGGGTGACCAAGTTTATCCTTAAGCAGTTCCATAAGCATTTCACCGAGCAAAAACACGCGTTCGTTTACCCATATCCACTTTACCGAGTCTCACTAGCAGCTGATCCGGAACCAGAACCAGGGAAAGAAGCAAAGGCATTAGCCAAGGCGGGAACAGCAGATTCATAAGCAGATGGCTCACTACCCCTTGCCTCACTACCCCTTATACCTTAGAGTAGTATAGTAGTAGTTTCCCATCCTTGCTTACCCATTGCCCTATATATACATTCCAGCCTAGTTGCTTCTATTGACTAAGTCTTCCAGAGCATGGACCGGGATTGAAGCATGGACAG
The DNA here is from genome assembly GCA_031772625.1 of Pinus tabuliformis. Lineage (NCBI taxonomy): Eukaryota > Viridiplantae > Streptophyta > Pinopsida > Pinales > Pinaceae > Pinus > Pinus tabuliformis. Next base: position 526,918,007 of record CM062813.1, on the reverse strand, counting down.
GGCCTTTATATCCCTTACTCGGGCAAGGAGGAGAATCGCTCTGAAAATCAATATAGTTTTCGTCATTTCTTATATACGTAATAACGAAATCTATCACACTCGAAAATTTTCAGCGCAAACCCCCCAATAACTTTGCCAAAAATAACAATTTAGCATCGTCGAAAAGAAAAATTTATGAGTCACCAAAACTCAAAATTTCCCTCTCCACTCTCGAGCTACTTAGGTAATTATAGGATGCCTTCACTTGGGAGTACACAAATATGCGTGGTATGGATGAGACCCTAGTCTACCATAACCTGCCACTCAAACTTAATGCTAAACCCATAAAGTCTAAGCTGCATAGGCATAGGCCCGAGGTAAATGCCGTGGTATAAAAAGATATATGAAAACTATGAAAAGCTAAGTTCGTTCAATTAATCGATTACCCTGAGTGGCTAGTAAACATAGTTCCCATCATGAAGAAGAATGGCACAGTTTGAGTCTACATAAACTCCTCTAATATTAATGCTCCCATCCCTAAGGATGACTTTCCCCTACCTTTCATTGACCAGTTAGTAGATGCAATAGTCGGCTACGAGATGATGTCAGTGGAGATTCTGTAATCTCCACTCGGACCTCATGGACGGATTCTCGGGTGAAAACCAAATCCTCATTTCTGAATAGGATCGCTATAAAGCCACTTTGAACTGAGAGTAGGGCACTTATTAGAGGGTTATGCCTTTTGGTTTGGTCTCAAAAACATGAAAGCTACCTACTAGCGAGCTATGACTATTGTTTTTCATGACATTATCCATAAGATCATCGAGTCATGTGTAAACAACCTACTTACTAAATCCCAATTACATTATGACCATCCTTGATACCTATGTACCATGCTCCTGTGCCTGTGTGCTTATAAGAGTCACTGAAACTTGGGCAAATGTGCCTGACCTTGGGTGAGTTGTTAGGTTTTCTTATATTTCGTTGTGGCATTGACATTGACCCAGCTAAAGCCAAGGCTATTCCTGAGATCCCTAAACCCTGTAATGAGAGAGCCCTCAGGTCCTCCCTTGGTCGTGTCAGGGCCATTTGACACCTTGTAGATCTTTACAGAAGTATAGTGCCTCTTAAATCAATTGCTTAAGAAGGGAACACCTTTTGTGGGGGATGAAAGGTACCAGAATGCTTTCTAGAGATTTAAGGATATGTTGCTCACTCCGCTTACCTTAATCTCACCAAAACTTGATTGTCCTTTCTTCCTATATGTGTTTACGTTTGACTAGGCCATAGTTGTAGTACTCATGTATAAAAAGAATTCTCAGTGTAAGAGAGCCATCTATTACATCAACTGCACTCTTCATGATTATGAGACTTACTAGACCCCAGTGAAAAAGTGGTGTTTTGCTATCATCTTCGCTACTAAGTGCTTACAACATTACCTAAAATGCCAAAAAACTCACATTGTTTGTAAGTCTGATCCACTACACTACCTAGTATCTAAACCTACTATATCTGGCCATGCTGCAAAATGGATCCTAGAATTGAAAGAGTTTGACTTGCGCTTTGTATAACATAGAAAGCCCTGAAGGGCCAAGTTATACCTGACTAGTTAGCTAATGATCTAGCTCTTTAGTCCTCATGAGAGAGTGATTCACAATCTAAGGCACTGTATTCACTAGTTGCTGAGCTCCGTGTTTAACCACCATTTGTTTTCAAAGTTCAAGGCTGGGATGCTTGGATTATACGACTTGGGCTTTGCTGCTGCTGCTGTGATCCCTGTTATCGGGTATTTTTTCTATCCTTTGATGGGAGATTTATAAATTGAAGTGGTTTTGATGTGGGAATATATGATAAGAGAAGTTGAAGTTCAGTAGGCTTATAATGAAACATGAAACTACGGCTCCACTACAACAAAGTAGGTAAGGGTAGGGAGTTCGTTGTCTAAAAGATGTGAATGCTGGGTTTTTATGTCTAAGGTACGAGAAGCTGGTTTTGTTGGGTTGTTTGATGGAGGTACCTCATAGTAAAAGATTTGCTCTAGTTTGAATTGTTAGGTTCTGTTGGTCTATATAAGTGTGTAGTGTAGCTGATAATGAATAAGTGATTTCTGCTGCGCATGTAATAAGAATTGTTGAGAGTCATTGAAGAGGATTCAGAGTTGTTGGTGAATGGCTTAAGAAAGAGAGTATGAAAGAGTAATTCTAAGTCGTTTGGGGTGAGGTCAATTTCAGTGTATGGCTCTTATTGTATGTCTCTAGGTAAGTAAGCTAGGTGTTAGCTAGAGTCAACTACATTTATGCAAGCTAAAACAATGTATGTGCAGGTAGGAAAGGGTAGTTATATATTGAGGTTTAGTGAGTGTGGCTAGTTTTGAGATATCGAAGTTTCTAGTTGAAGTATTGCAGGGTCTTTCAGGAAGAAGAACCCTCTTGAAACTCATATACTACCAGATTTTGAGATGCATTTTACCGACCTCTACTTGGATAAGCAGATTCATTTAGACCAGTTATAGATCGCGACCCAGGAGCTGTTCGAGCAGACTCAATTCCATAACCACAACCACCATCAGTAGCTTCGGTATCAGCCCTATTAGTTCCAGATCGAAAGATATCAGTAGCCGGAGCGGAATCTCTTTTATTCATATACTCATTAGCAGCGAAGGTCAAGGCAAGAGCCATACCGGCCGCCCGTCCTAAAGAGCCAGTCCCATAGTCATTTTACCTCATTTACTTAGTGAAAGCAACACATGTTACATTGTATATAGAACCACAACCAGCAACGGAGATAGAGGAAAATACAAAAGGTAGGGTAACAGATCCATATGGAATTTGTTCTCCAGGTCAAGATGTTGAGGTAGTTGACCGAGTGGATCCAGCAGCATCAGTAGCAGAGACATAGGTAGCAAGAGTCAAAGCATTTGAGTCAGTTTAATAGCTTGTTTTAGACCTCGTAGCATATTGAGTTCTAGATACAGATCCATCTCGAGCAGATTAAGTGCCTGCCAGAGATCCATATCCAATTGGAGATTGAGTAGTTTCAGTTTCACCATCGCTACCCATACCCATAGCAGCAGAAAAGCAAGCAGCAATAAAGCCAGAAGCAGAGATGGAGGCAGTGGTTTCACCGCAACAAAGTAAGAAGCAGCACAGGAAAAGGTTGCAGTCCCACTCGTTGGAGAGTCAGCTTCACCGAAGAGGCAAGAATAGAGGTAAAGGTGGGATCATAAGTGGTCTCATAGTAAAAAGAGGCTAAGGCATTGGAATAGACGACAGGAGTTGGAGTTTATCTCGTAGAATCATAACCAGTTGAAATTGATCTAGGTCCAATCCAGTTCTTAGCCAAGCAAGAGAGGTACGAGGTCCGGTTAAAAGATGATCAGCCTAGCCAGCATAGGTAAGAAGGGAACGGATCGGTCGCTACTGGGAGTCTCAGCGGTTTCACCAATATCTATCCATGCTTGGATCTCGAGGTAGGGATAGGTTCTAAGGATTAGACTGTTTCAGCGGCTCAATCTCCTCGCCCTCCTCACCTTCCTACCGTCAGGTGAGCAATTCCTCCTCGCTTGACTATAAGGAGGGCGAAGAGGAACTACTCGCACAGACCGTTACTCCAACCCGATTGTATCTCTCCTTTCTGTCAGTTATGGCTGCTTCGCAGGATAATCCATACGCTCCTTCATTCCGCCCGCATGTTCGACGTCATTAAAGGAGTGTGTGTCTGCTCTCCTGCCTTCTTTCCCAAAACGACTCTTCTGGCTTGTCGGCTTGCTTGTAATAGCTTCCCTTCTTTCTCGCTTTGCCTGCCTTTTGGAGGTCTAAGTTGCGAGACCAACACCTTCCAACCAATAGCATAACGCACACCATTAGTTGGATGGATTGCCAGTCTTCTACCTTCCTTAGTTCACCGGATCAATCAAGGGAGAGGGCCACCAGCCAGGATGGATTCAGGCCTAGCTGGCAGCGTAACACCTACCGAGAACCAGCCGCTGAACCGGGAATGAATGGAAAGGCAGGCGACACTTTCATTTCAACCTCCCTCCATCTTTCCCAACCCACCCCCTTCCCTGTGAGCTTAGGAGTGAGCGAACCCAACAGAAAGTAGGAGCGAAGCTCAATTCTTCCCCCCGTCCTTTGTGAGTGAATGACGTATGAGTGAATGAACCCATAAATGGAGAAGGATAGTAAGATGAGTTAAGGTAGGTGGGTTTAGGAGAGCCTTAGAAAGCCGTTCCCATGACCTTAACCCTGACTTTTCGTGAGTTAAGGTAGGGTAGGAAATAAAGTATGAAAGTATGAAATAAAGTGGGTGATATGGGTACCTTTATTTACCCGGTAGGTGAGTTGAGTAAAAGCCCTATATTTACTTATTTGGTGGGGGGGACTGGTCGAGAGTTTGCTTGCTCACCCTCTCCCTCTCCCTTATGGTCAAGCAACTCATGTTCCTTGTGGTTGAGCAACTCAAGTTCCTTACGGTCGAGCGATTTCATTCCTCTCCTCACCCTTGATGGGTGAGCAATAAAGAACCTGTTAGTCGAGCGATTTTCATTCCTCTAGGACTTCTGCCCTATGAAATCAATAAATCAGAAATGAATGAATAAGAAAATGAATTGGGAGATGGATGAAGTAGGAGTAGTTTCTCATCGTTACATATGTTATATTACGTATATAACGACTCCCATAAAATGAGGAATAAGCCCACCCGAAATAAAGAAAGAAAGGAAGAAATAAGGGTGGGGGGCGGGCTCTTGCCAACGACTTTATTCGTCCTCCAGGCAGGCAAGGTTCCTACCCTTCTCAACTCACTGAATGTGGTGTACTTCCATAAGTGGTTTAGTGAGTGCCTCCCCCCCCCCCTACTCCTATACAGACGGGGAATTGGAATGATAAAATGAGATACAAACAACTAGGACCGTTGGTCGTAATAGATCAACTTGAATGCCAGTTCTTGCTCCAGCATGAGAGTTCCATTTTAGGGAAGGATGGCGTACTACGATATCTTCCATTTCGTCGAGCCCTGGTTTGGTCTCTGGTTTGATGGTTTTACGTGCTAAAAATCTAGTACATCCCGCTTCATTCCCCATCCCAGTGTTTCACAACACCTCGGGTTTACTTATTTTGTTAGGTCCTGACCTCCCTGCCATGATATCCCCAATGGTTCATATAGGAGCTATTGTTGTTTCATCCTTACCCGTGGTTATGATGTTGAATATGAAAATAACAGAGATTCATGAAAAAGTATCGCGCTATCCACTAGTGAGTGGTATTATTGGGCTGATCCTTCGGTGGGAAATGTTCTTCATCCTAGATAATGATCACATTCCATAATTACCAACCTACATAAGTACAACCTATCTGAGATATACATTTCATGCTGGAGAGATACAGAGTTGGACCAATTCGGAAACATCGGTCAATTCACTTAATACCTACTATTCCATTCGGTTTTCGGTTTCTAGTCTTATTCCATTAGTAGCCATGATTGGGGCTAAAGTATTGACTATGCATAAGACTACTAGGGTGAAGAGATAGGACATATTCTGACAAAATGCTATTGATTCCAAGAGGAATATAATGAGGAGGACGATAGAACAACAAGCAGGCTGATCGCGGATACAGGGGCCAGATAAAGGGAAGAACAACTACGTTACCACATTGCGTGCGAGGAAGGAACTAGTCTCGACCACCGGGAGAGGAGGCTCAAGCAGGCGACTATAATAAATCTAAGGAGAGGAAGAAAAGCATTGAAGTTTGGCTCTAAGCTATTTAAGAAGCAAGAATACTGAAAGAAAGAAAAGAGGATAACAAGACTAATAGTAGAATAAGGAAGCTCATAAAAGAAAGAAAGCAATAAGCACTTTTAGATCATCATTAAGATCAAGTCAGTGTTCCGTGTGTGTATAGGAATACATACAAGCAAGGAAGAATAGCAAGTGAATGCAGTAAAGAGCTAATGAGCTTCTTAATGCAAGGCAAGCAAGCCACCTTGAGAAAGGAGCGAGCCTTCTCTTTTCTCCGATTTAGCATTCGTAACTAATATCATCATTGTCCTAGTGTGCTCAGATAGGTCTTCCCTCTTTGGTCTCCGATCTAGAATTCGTAAGTTTGAGTATTCTCTGTCACCGAAGGTTCGCTCTTCATTGCAGAGGGCTTTCTTTATAATAATTCATAACTTAGGTATGTTGTATTAAGGCAAAGTTTCTATTAACTACTCGTCTTAATAAGCTTCTTTTCTTAATTCGCTATAAGTGCTTGCTTAGAGCTTGCTTACTGGGATGGGGTAGGTTCTTAAATAGCTTCTTCTTTCACTTCCTTGATAATAACTACTAGGAAAAAGAGAGAAGAACTATTCGCATTAATTAGCTTCCTTTCTAATGACTACAAGTATGAATCAAGAAGACTTACTCAACTCCACTCTATAGCTTATCGGGCTAGGTTTTCTCCATTGCTTTCTTAGAGTAAGTAAAGGTTGCTAGTCACTCTGTTGATCGGTAGAGCTTGCCTACCTCCTTCCTTATTCCAGTTGTGTCCCTTGCTATCAGTCTTTTAGTAGTCTCCCTTCCTGGTGTAAGAGCAAGCCAAGAAAGCCTGCCTTAAAGATTCATCTCCCTTTTGTCAAGTTGATTGATTCTCTTCTCCCTGATGTCGAGCTTGACTGATTATTTTCCTTAATCCTATCCCTTTGGTTCGAGTGAGTCTGACTCTATTGCTTATGGATGGAATACAACAATTTGTTGCACTTCCTTGCTTTCAGGTCTAGTCTTGTCTCCCTTGTTGCTTGCTTTCCTAATGGACTACTCTAATTAATTCTAATTAATGAGCATACTTGATATGAACTCCCTCCCTTTAAGTTGGATTAATCTTTCAGAAGACTTGCTTAAGTGGTAATGGTCAGAGTAGTTTGCCTTCGTTCTTTGGCTAAGATGGTGAATATGCCCTGTTTTAATATAATATATCATATCTTTTTCTCCGTGCTCATGTAGTAAACTCCTCGTCTAAACATTTCTAGAAGTATGACTCGTTTTAGCTGTCAGTCATGAGTATGAACTTCCAACCTAGAAGAAGAGAATCGAAGGCAAGAGGAGTGGCTGTCTCAAGCTTGAATGAAAGCCAGACCGTAGAGTGTGCTTAAACTCCTGTATGGAAGGCATAGGTTAGCAATAAGCAGGAAGACTTGTGAAACCCATAATTGACTGAATGAAGGGTAGCTCGCCTAATCTAGAAGTAGCCATCGAGAGCAATTTCATTACCTCAACTCTTATGAAGTTAGAGTAGTTTGACTGAAGGAGGGAAGGCTTCTCTGATCCTAAAGGCAGCAACTGTGAGCACGCTTCTTCTTTTCCTCGATAGGTCAGAGCAGTCAGTCTAATTGAGGAATATATTCTCGAAGTAGCAGTTTCTGAGCTCACTAGTCAGAATTCTTTCACTCTTTCGCGAGCAGAGGAGGTGCTGTAAGGCTGCTCTATTGTGAAATAGAGGTCTCTCTTCTTCCTTTCTTTCAAACCAATCTTAGTCGTTTTCTCTACTCTAGTCTTGGACCAGCTCATCTTAAGGAAAGGTTCTTGCAGAAGTTGAATGCATTACCAATCTTTCTTTCCGACTCCTTCCAGTCAAGTAGGAGTCATTCAGTTTGGATAGCTCGATTCAAATCAAGGGATAATGGGCATCGAATCCTGACTTCTACTCTTTTATTTGAATGAGGGTAGCAATCTTCTCGATTCTGGTAAGCACTCCTCAAATGGTCTCAACGGGCAAATACACATGAAAGTTGGTACACAAGGGTTTAATGAAGGCGCGTTATAGGGATGGATGGCTTGATGATCTGCTCGGATGAGAGAAAGCTACAAACAAGTTACCCTCGGCTGCAACAAACTTCCCCTCGAGTTTGCTTTTAGGAAGGAGTCGAGTTTCCACTTCCGGTTCTCGAGAAAGCAAGCGTAGGTACTCTCGGGGAGAGGACCAAGCGAGATCAAGCAATCCAGGGTATCCTATTATGTATCAAGAAAGATGTTGGGTACTCTATCTTTGAGATTTCCCTTTTTTTGAGCAAGTAGATCAGTTATCCCCTTTAGTGGGTTCAGTGGGTCGGTCTATATCTTGGGAGTATTCCATTCCTTTGATCGAGGACTCAACTCATTTCTCCTTTTAGTGGGCAAGTGGTTTGCTCGATGGACCAGGTATTCGGATGAGAGCAAGCATCTATTATTCTCTCCTTTAGTGGGGTGGCAGATGCGAACTGGAAGAGCAGAGGTTATGGAATTTTGGAATAGGACCCAAGAAAAAGGAAGAGTCTTTCGGCTTCAGGAAGAGAGGCTCGACTTGGCTCAAAGACACGAACTGAGTTGCTACTTCCTGCCTTCAAGAGCGTAGGTAGTAGGTATAGGTATGGTTTTTTGAAAGAGGAGATCATTTCTTCTATTAGTCTGTCTTTGAGGAGTAGTTTTTCCATTACTTTTGTAGGTCCTTCTTGAAACTAGAGCAATATTAGCTCTTTACTTGCGTTAGTAACTGACATTGGTAGTTGTATTTTGGTAACTGACAGTAAATAATTCTAAGGTGAACAAATATCCAGCATTATATTCTCACCCATGACCAGTAAAAATGAGGTGCTAATGAAATGTTGTAAGGTCCCTAATACTATAGGCTCTACCCCTCCCCAAGCTCTGAACTCCTCAAACTCAAGCCAAAATAGGCTATTTTGCGGGGAACTCTACGCTCTTTTTGCGGGACCAATATTCCCCTCAAAGAGCAAGCTATAAGGTAAGGAAGTATTGGTTGGACTGGCAAGTATCCCAACATTTGTTGTACGGGCAAGTCTCATTGGTTATACGGGCAAGGTACTGAGTGTGGTATCTCGTACTTACCGCATTGGTGCTAGTGTTCGTGTAGTGAGGTGATAATGAAATGCCATCAAATCGTAATGGTAAGGTGAGCAAGTGCTAGTTTAGGTAAGGTGCTAGTATTATCTCCTGCTAGTTTAGGTAAGGTGAGCAAGTCAAGGAAACATCTATCTCTGGATTAGCTCTTCCCGTTAAGGGAAGGAGAAAGGTATTGGTCAGTCAAAGGACCATCCATTCATATCCAATCAAAAGTCAGTCCCATCAGTATAATTAAATTAGTATCAGTCCCAGGCCTAAGAGCTTGCCTCATTAACTGCCAAAAAATGGAAAGGATGCGCAAGCAGGCTCGACCAACCGGGAGAGGAATAGCAGTTGAAGAACAGTGTTAGAAGTCGAAATTAGGTTTTTCTTTTATTGGAAGGGATAGCCATTCACATGAATTCTGGCCATTCCAAGTAATCCCCATAGACTCATTAACGCTCTAGATTAACGATCTGGCCTCAACTCAAGGAACTTATGCCCATCGAAAGGAATAGAGCTGTAGTCGAGTAATGAAGGGAATATAATCTACTTCTAATTCATAGAACAAGGTGATAAATTGCCCCAATATATAATATATATTATATTCATTAACCACGCTAAACAATGGCTATAATCATGGCACAAATGATAGGAAACAACAACTGTCTGACAACTGATGTAGCCCTCCATCTATTTCTTAGCTAATTGATCTCGCTGTAGCGCCAACAACACTGGATCCATCAGGGGGCATCCATCTGAAACGGTTGGAACAAACATTCCAAGCCGAGACAATAGCACCCACCCTCTAAATTAGTATTCCAATTACCCGACCTAGCAGCACTACTTCCATAGAGATAGATAGTAACCAGCATGAGGACCTTACAAACCACTAGAACCCAAGGAGTCTAGAAAAGCACACCCACTTGGGAATCAATCATTAGCAGTGACATCAACCAGCGCCAGCAGCAACAACACCAACAAGCAGAACTAGAGTAATGGCTTCAACAGTGGTAGTTCACTATAAGAAGTGGGGTTCATAGAGTGAGTCGCTTCCGGAGGTATTTCGTCTATTCCCGCCCCCGGAAAGCGGTAGCGTCCCAGTGGTGATACCTAGATCCCGAACCCGTGGTTGGTGAAAGCTGTCTAGAGGTCTACTAGTAATGGGTAGGTTGTAATAGGTGGGTTTGAGCTTGATTTCTATAGTTCTACTAAATCTTTCTACAATATTTCCCATCAAGTCTATCTATTTGGTTCTCTGACCTGTTCGGCTGATATTGTTTGACTAAAGGGACGTAGTGATGTTGTTGACCATGAAGGAGGATCTCAACCGCTTTTGGACCACCATGTATGCAGACCTTGGCTAGGTCGTAAACTAATTACTAAGGGAGAGCCACTAACCTATTTGTTGGCCCGGGCCACATATACCAAAATAGAAATATCTATTTCTCCTGGAGAACTCTTGGGTGGGGTCACCATTGTTGTGACAACGGTTTAGACCATTCCAACTGTTCATGTGGCTCTAGATCCAGTCGCTCATCCCCAGTTTACAATGAACAAACTGCTATAAGTCCAGTTACTATTGCTTCTCCATCCAATCCATCTACAGTGTCAACTGCAAGTGTGGATCTCGCATAACAATCATCTCCAGTTGTAGCTCTAGTTTCCTCCACTGTTGATGCTTGTGCTATTGATTGTGTTTTATAAGAAAAGAAAAATCAGTTTTATAACCACTTGGGCCCTGGAGGGCGATATGGGTGGTGGGCTGGGGAGGTATGCTTGGTCAGGGTAAGCCCTAATAGTCATAGTTGAGCTGGGTATCACTTGCAACTAGTTATTTATTGAAGTTGAGATATACGTATCTCATTTTCCCAAGGAGTCGCATCCCATCGGAGGAAGGGGTTGAGGCATATCAATTAGCCAACCAACTACTTCTAAGATGCGGGTTCGAGCCTCGCCGCTCGTTAGGGTTTTATGCTGCCTTCCCTTAATATTTGATGTCGGCTGATACTTCTATATACGTTATAAAGAGTTGAAACCCACCCAACTGGATCCGACGAAAGAATGAACCAACATCCTACACCATGTGAAAATAAAGAAATAAAGTAGCTTAAGTTAGGGGGGGGGGGGACAACCCAAACAAATAAATATGGTCTCCAACTACACACTATGAATATATATTGAGAATAGATATATTTCTCGAATAAGTATTGCTCCATCATGTCTCCTCGGATGCTCTGTTGGGTTTTCCCAGGGATATGTCCCTTCTATTCGGACACTCCCTCGCATAATGGCCAAACTTATTGCAAGCAAGGAATCTGCCTTTCCATCCACCCTTAGATCTGGACTTCCCATTGAAGTGATCTTTAGGTAGGCCATGAGATGCTTCCGCTGCGCCAATCGGATAATATTCTCTGCTTCGACTTCACCCTTGGTGAATTTGAAGAGGGATGAGGAATCCATTTGAGCCTTTTGTCCTTTCCCAACTGTCTTCAGTGATTTCTCTTTCACTCTTGCTTGGGCTTTATCTTCACCTCAACTCTGATACCATTGTTAATTTTAGGTATGTTCTATGCTTAGAGAAATTTATTTAAATTTTGACAGTTAGCTCAATATCTTTTCCAGATTAGCAATCACATCAGAATAATAGTAAATTGCATATAGAACATAAACATAAATCACAAAATACAAGCCAAGACAAGAGGATACAAGACGTGGCACTAGCCAAGGAAAAACCCCAATGTGGGGAAACCCTTGATTAATTCTTCTTATATGTTCTTCAATAGTTCAGCAGAGAGAGAGAGAGATAGTACATATACAACAATAGTCAACACTTTGACTTATCTAAATAGGAGCATAGATCATCTCTAAGAAGACGATACATGAGGTAGCTGAACTCAGTTCAAGACATGCTTCTTAAACTGATTCTCCAAGGTGATTCCATCACCATGCTACACCTATCATTGTGTTGCACCTCATCATCATGTTGCACCTCACTGTGCTACACCATGATGCACCCATCATCACTATGTTGCATCTCATCATGCTTCATTGATCATGATTGTACCCATCATTGTACTGCATCTCCTCATTCTGCACTATGGTGAGCTCTTCATTGCACTATGCTGCACCCAAATGCATGCTACAATACCTCATCATCCTGTTGCTTCTCACACCATGCTGAATCCAACTGCTGCATCTAGATATGTAGCTGCATCCATGGGTTGTCTCTAAACATGTTGCATCAACCATGTAGTATCCAACCATTATGCTGCATCTCCTAGAATGTTGTCCACCTCCTGCATAAGGAGGGACATTACTTCTGTCATGTTGCCACACTCCTTCTGTCATGTTGTCACACTGCTTCTGTCATTCTGTCACACTGCCTTAGCTGCTGGCTATGGCCTATGGCCTAGCCCAACAACTAGATAGACTATGATCCCACAGTCCTAGGATATACACAAGGCTGTCATCAACATGTACACTTCTGATCTATGTGCTATAGGAGCTTCTTCTAATCAAAGTAGGGAGGTTTCACATTTTTGTAGCAATTTCTTTAGCCAGCATCGTATAGCCCTTCTAAACTACTGATAAGAACATCTTGTGACAACGAATATAATCTCTTCATAAAACATCTGAAGAGACCTCTCCTTTCAGTGTGGCTGGTCTTCAGGACTGCGGCCAAGATGTGCACCTAAAACGCATTCTTAGAACTGTTAACAATGTCTCTTTCTTACAGCGGATAGGTAGTGTAGAAGACTGCAGCTAGGGCCTCATTTGTGGCTTCTATGGACAACGTATGGATACTTCCTTGCTGCGTTGAGGAGCCTTCTTTAAGGACAGAGAAGACCTGCGGCTAAGGCATGAAGGACCTACGGCTAGGGCAGGATAGGACTACGCATTAGGGAAGCATGTATAGGCCTTAGTTCTCCTTGTTTAGACTGCGACTGACATCCTTTAGACAACGTGTATGGGAGCCTCTTTACTGGGGTTAGGGTATCCCTTTAGGCAACGTATTAGGGCAGGTTTGAGGTGCATATAGGAGCAGGGATCTCCTCTCTTGGACTGCGGCTAAACCACCCTCTTTAGGACTGCGGCTAGGGAAATATTGGACCTCTTCATGATTGCGGCCAGACTGTGGCTAGGGCTCCTTGTTTAGTCTCCTTTCCTCCTGCGTCTAGGGCTTCCTCCTCTTAGACTTCTCTTCCACTAAAACCCAAAAACAAGTGGAGAGAAATCAAGAGTGAAATGTGTGTCCAAATGACTATCAAGTCACTTCCTTTTATACTAAAACATTAAGCACACGTGGGGGTTATTTGGTTGCTGGCCGACCTTGACGAATCGTCCCATAACACAAATAAATTCATATCTCCATGAATACTTATCGGAATCGGATGATGTTTAGATCAATCCTACACCTCTTAATGAGAGGGATCCAAGAAAAATATCAGCTACCATAAATAAGATGACCCATATGGAGTTTGGCCCTAGTTGCCAATTTTAACATCGATAGACTTTTGAAATCCTAAATATTTCATCTTATTGACATATTATTCTTACATAACATAACTCGCTCCTAAACTCAAGTGCTCATTCCTCTAGTCAACATTATAGAAGAATGTTTGAATGTCTTTTAATGTTGTCTAATGGCTTGATGTAATTTTGTACCTAGTGTCATAATGATAATCATTCTAGCATTGTTTGTGGGACACCTATATAGGCAACATGGCCTCTCCAAACTTTTGTAATATAGCACATGTGCGCATGGAGATAGTTTTGGGAGTTATTTGTTAGTGACCTATCTTTGAGATAACGATGACCTACACTCATAAGCCATTATTATCTACTACTTCTCCCCTATCTCTTGTGAGCTTATCATTGACATTTATGGATTGGTTGATAACTACCATTGATTGTGTCTCATGATTAGTGGTGCAAGTTTCTCTTACTTGCTATAAATTGAGGCAATTGGTCTTGAATCGAAGAGAGTGGAGCATATCTTTTGGTATTGATCATTAGCTTGAACCTTGCAAGTCATTAGGTTATATCATCCATATGCATATGGATTGTATGAATCCCATTTGAAGTCCATAGATGTACGTGTAATTGAAATTACAATTGGAGAGTTACATGAATAATAAGAGGTCTTTCTCCCATGGATGTTTCCCCACCTTGAAGTTTTACCATGCAAATTCCCTTGTCTCCTTACTTTGTTGTCATATAGGAGTACAAGGAATCCATTATTGAACTCTTTTTTCTTAAATGTTTATTATGTCAAGCCTTTTGTTGTTGATTGTGTAGCTTTTGATTATGAAAGGTTGCCATTTAGTCTCCTCTTAGATTATCAGTTTGGTATAATTGATCTTCATTAGTGTTTGCTAGATCAAATTCCAGTACTCTAGATCCTCTACCTACATCTGCTTCAATATGAAAGGGCATTATTACTTCTTGTCCATACATTTTTTTTGTATACAAGTACATATATCCACCTTACATGCCTTTTTTCCACCTTTTGTAAAAAAAATGATTAATGTATTTAATTGCATCATTGGCCTAGGGGTGACAAGGGTATTTCTTGATTTCTTATAAGACTAAGTAAGCATCCAAATCTAACGACGATGCTCTATTAAATAAATTCAATGATTTTCTCCTTGGTGTAGTTGTTGATTGGCTCAACTTTCACCCACTTGGTTAAGTATTTGACCCCATCGATGATGTATCCAATACCTAGCCTTTTACTTACAGTGTGGAATGGCCCTACAATATCTATAGCTAATATCTTCAAGGGAGATTTCATTAATTGACTACACTAGAATTTTGCCTTTTTGTATAGGATTTTGTATTCTTTAGCACTTGTCGCCTATATGAACTTTGACTCTACAGTTGTTGTTTACTATAGGGCATCATGCTTGTAATACCTTCATTGATGTCATGTATGAATGACAAATGTTTGGTAAATTAATTGTCTTTAATTTACTTCATTAAATTTCAACCAAGATTCATGTACTTGTGAAATGTATGTGCACTATATATGCTAGAATTTCTTTCTGTAAATTAAATGATCTAAGAATGAAACTAATTTTAAAGATGAATGAATTTTTTTATACAATTTGGAGAAAATCAACGCACATGTTCTTTCAATCTAGAGTCCTATCTAAGCTGAGCTTTTGAAAATAAAAGATCTTATCTATATTGCAGAAATCCACACTTAATTCTAACTGTCAAAAGGAAATGCTTGAAAATTGAACATGAAAGAAAATTATTTAACTCTACTGCTACATAATTGAACTCATTATGCACTAGTTGCTGAAAATAAATCTTTAAGCTAATTGACAAATATGAAAAACCTGATAATGAAATTTAGATTGCAAAAGATAAAGTTGCTTCAAAAAGAGAATGACAATGAAATCTAAAATGTGAAACTTTAACTCAAGACTGATTACTAATGTGTGCATCAACCTCTAAAATGTACTATGTTTAGCATATCAAAAGTTAAATGTAAACGAGGAAATGACTAAGAGAAGTTGAAATTGAATGCTAAAACAACTAAACAATGATATAAAAAATGCATAGCATAAGTAAACTCTTTTTGGTATTTTTGGTTTATGAGTACCATGTAAAATGATTGTAACGAAAAATAGAGCTACAAGTAAACTTTAAAAGAAATGTTAATGCTAACAATAATGAAAAACTAAAGCAAAACCTCACAGCTCGCAGGGGGCCCTCCCGGAGTGCAGGGTTGATTTAACAATCAACGATTCTTCACGCACACATTTAGAAAGTAACAAGAACTTGTATTAAGAGAACAAAGTATCAATTTGTCCACAAAAGGATTATAAACTTAATAACAATAATCACCACTACTGTGTTCTTTGTCTCGCTTACTGTTATTTATACAAATGATAAAAACAACTTTGAAATAGTTTTAAGCCAATAAATTGTAAGCAAATCTGACACCTATGAGATTGATATCTAAGAGTCCAATCTCTTTATGACTTGCTATTGGAAAATCAAGTCATAGGATATTTCGTGTTTTAATAGCTAAGTGCCTCGCTTGCTTGATTCTTTGCTTCTTATGTTTAACTGCAACACGCAATTTCCAAGTTTGACTTAGCCTTTGACTTCAAGATCTCTTATTTTGCTTAGCTTTCCAAGCAATGTCAATAGGTGGTTATCCATCTGGGAGCCAAATGTCATCTTTTGACAGTCTTCTTTCTTCTTCTGGAATGTTGCAACCTATCTAACAATGGATTCTACTGTAGAAATGGATATTAGTTGCAGAATATACAAAATTCGGTAATTGCAAGATACTTTTGTCATAATTTCACTAAAAACAAAGAATTTAAATATGGATGATTAATACCTTGTAGGTATTGATCTTGACCTTAATATGCTGAGGATTTTGTAGAAAAATAATAGAAAGGTGAAATGTGATGGAAAAAAGGATGGTAAAAAAGAGACATTTCTAGACTTCAACATTCCCCCACACCAAAGGTTTTGCATGTCCTCATGCACCAAAATTTCAAAAACTGGTTCTTCCTTCCTCCTTTAGTGAATAATCTCGAATCCCTATGCAAGTAAATCCAAGCTAGTATTCTCTTTCTTCTTTTTAATGCCAAACATGTTCCTTGGATTCTTCCCTAAAATTTTGTTTTGTAATCCTCTGACCCTACTTTCAAGAAACTTATTTTGAATAGTAAGTTTCTTATTCTTTTTGTACCAATGAAAAAGGTGTAGAAGTATGTTGTCATTATGAGTTATGAGTATCTCATTCTGAACCTTAGCTGCTTCCCTTTATTGAATTAGATAATTATTAAGAACCTCCAATTCATAAATACCTTGCTTCAAATTCTCTTCAATGTTGTGTCCCTGTTCTGTTCTTGATTTTGTTGCTGAGGTCTCACCTGTTTCAAATTGAGATGACTTTGCTTTTCGTTGTGCCTTTTTCTCTAGAGATTCTACATAATCGTAGGTCTCTTGTTGAACTGGATCGATTTCTGGGGTCTGCCTTATTGGAATTCCTATTGGATTGACTGTACAAGGGGGTGTATGAAATCCTTCATCTTCAAGATTTATCATTTCTGGTGATTGATTGTTTTGTAGATATTCTGTAAATTCTCTACAAATCTACCTCTAAGATCATGTAGAAAATCTGACTATAGATTAACCCAATAATGCAATATACCAAAGCAAAATACTATAATCTACTTCTACTATCAATTTGCAGAAGCTTAAAGATTGAGCAAGATCGAGTTGAACAATATATAATCAGAAGAAGAAGAATCAATGCACATGAAACAGAGAAAATACTCAGGGGAAAGCCTCAGCTAAAAACCCCACTATCTGTATTATCATACAAGGTGGAAATACATAGGAATTATACAAAGCCTTAGCTTTCACAACTATCCAGCTCTCAGTACAATCCTCCTAGATGCTCACAGGCAATCAAAGCTTCTCACAAGCCTTCTCCTCTGCCCTCCAAGCTCCTATTTCCTTACGTTGTTCCTAGTGGATGATTCTCACCTCACCAAGTGGAACACTGCTCTTACACACTGTAAAACTGCGCAATCCTCAAGGAACCTTACCTTGACTGCATGCATGAGTTTCCTTTATAGGAAAACACATGCAACTGATAGTACACTATCCTTGTCTTTAATCTCAATTGGGTCTTTCTCATAACAGACATGAATGAGTTTCTGATGAGGGAATCTTCAGTTATCTAGAGTACACTAGTTGAGTGCATGTATGCATCAACTGACTGATAACTCACAATTAATTCCTCAAACAATTTGGAACTAATTTAACTGGACTTAACTCAGTAAACTGAGCTAACTAATTACAACTCAAATATAACTCAATCTTATCTCCTTAATTAAGGGATAATCTCCTTAATATAAGGGATAACTCTTGCATGACTTCAGAAAGACTTCTAACTTGAATTTCTCCAACTAATTAATCCATAATGAATTAATTAATTATTTCCAAGCAGCTCATGAGACTAAATTCGATTTTAATTCACAATTTTAATTCAAGGACAAATTAAAATTGGAATATTCTAGATTCTATCTTTATGATTTCTTGTTGCTATTTTCAACACTCCCTCTCAACATGAAAGGAATTCAACTCGATCCCGATCCTAAACCTTTGGAATGTTATGCATGCAACACTTCTCTCAAGTGTTGTTGCTCCAACAACTTTAGAAACAAAAAACATCCAACCTGAATCAATATGATGCATCTATCATCAAAGTCTCTGACTTCTATTGCCTCTGTCAACTGAAAACTTTGCACTTCTGCTAACTTTTCCTTTTTGCACTGTTGTCAATCCTTCTATGCGCTCTTCAGTATCTAACTGCTCTAGCCTCTGTCACTTTGATCTCTTACTGCATCAATCCTACTGATTCCTCCCGCTACTATGTACTTTGGGCTCTCGTAGCAAGTTACGATTCATGAGATAAAACCTCTCAATGGACCCTGCCCAATTTCAGCCTTCTTGCGACTATCACTTCACATTGCCCCACCTCACACCTGGAGGTATGGTTGCATGTGATCCCTCTGCCCACTTCTCCAATTGTGGCTTCTCAACAATTGTCTGAGACTTCTTCTGGGGCTGCATGTTGAGAGGTAATTTACTCTCCCTCTCAACCACCAAGTCTCTAACATTTGCCTTGCTCCTTAAGGCTTTGCATGCATCTTGAACCTCAAGAGCATACAGGTTCTGAACTCGTGAACCGATCTGTTTCACTTGTCTTGTGGTGATGTGTCTAAGGAACGCCTTTCCTTTACTGAAGACAACATCGTAGCCTTTGTCCTCCAACATCGTGACCGATACCAAGTTCTTCTTCAGTCTAGGCACATATTTCACATCTGTCAAGGTGATAGGAGCTCCATGCTCCCTCTGAAAAGAAACCGTGCCCACTCCTGAAACACTATACCTTTCATCGTCACCCATCTCTATGCGCATCTTGGGGTCTTTCTCCTTCAAGGCACTGAACAAACTTTTATCACCGGTCATGTGGAATGAGGCTCCATTGTCAAGATACCAAACACAACCCATCATTGATGACTCCATGCATGCGATGAGGGTAAATTCCATTTCAAACTAAGAGGCTAATGCCTCACATTCCGATCCTTCCGAGGATCCCTTATTGGACTTCTTTGATGGGCAATTAGTCGCATAATGTCCCATCTCGTGACAATTAAAGCATCTCACTTTAGACTTGTCACCCTTCTTCCCTCCATGAGAAGAATCCAATTTGTAATGGGGATCCTTCCCCTTCCCTTTCCTTGCCTTACTCGCTAAGGCCAAATTTTCTTCATCATCATCCTTGGATGAAGAACCATCTCGTGTGCTCCTCCTGATCTCCTCCTGCATCAGATCCAACCATAGTCATTCTCAATCCGGCAGTTTCTCCCTTCCATTCACAAAGTCCTGGTAGCTATTCCAACTCTTTGGAAGGCCAAGGAGAGAGAGGCTCACCATATCATCATCGGCAGTAGTTATTCCCACACTGCTAAGCTCATCTTTGCAGGTGGTGAGCTTATTCAGATATGTGGAAATAGTATCGCAGTTCTCCATCTTAATTCTTCAAAGCTTATCCTTGAGCACCAATTTCCTCTGGTCGCTACTGTTCTGGTAGAGGTCCTTCAATGTCTTCCACATTAAAAATGGAGTATCCTTCCCATGGAGACTCGAGACAATATGGTCTCGAACTCCATCAAGGATGATCTGTCTTGCCTTTGCCACACACTTCTTCCATTCAACCAACTCTTGTGCATTAGTTGAAGCTGGCTTTGGGATTTCTTGGTCAATGAAATCCTTCAAGCCATTGTCTTCTAATATAGCCTCCATGCGATCTTTCCATGCCATGTAATTCGAGCTACCTTCCAAGGCAAACTCGACTCTCAAGCCATAGAATGACATTGGCCAACCTTGAAGTATGATATGAATTCGATTTGCGCTTGCAACCTCGAACTTCAAACTTCGAATTCTCTTCTTAGTATACTGTTCACAGCTCTGATAAACTTGGCTCCGATACCATGTAGAAATTTCTCTATAGATCAGCTAGCTCTGATACCATGTATAAATTCTGCAAATTATCTACAAATCTACCTCTAAGATCATGTAGAAATCTAACTGTAGATTAACCCAATAATGCAATATACCAAAACAAAATACTATAATCTACTTCTACTATCAATTTGCGGAAGCTTAAAGATTGAGCAAGATCGAGTTGAACAATATATAATCAGAAGAAGAAGAATCAATGCACATGAAACACAAAAAATACTCAGGGGAAAGCCTCAGCTGAAAACCCCACTATCTGTATTATCATACAAGGTGGAAATACATAGGAATTATACAAATCCTTAGCTGTCACAGCTAGCCAGCTTTTACTAAAATCCACCTGGATGCTCACAGAAAATCAAAGCTTCTCACAAACCTTCTCCTCTGCCCTCCAAGTTCTTGTTTCCTTGTGTTGTTCCTAGTGGATGATTCTCACCTCACTAAGTGGAACACTGCTCTTACACATTGTAAAACTGCGCAATCCTCAAGGAACCTTACCTTGACTGCATGCATGAGTTTCCTTTATAGGAAAACACATGCAACTGATAGTACACTGTTCTTCTCTTTAATCTCAACTGGGTCTTTCTCATAATAGACATGCATGAGTTTCTGATGAGGGAATCTTCAGTTATCTGGAGTACACTAGTTGAGTTCATGCATGCATCAAATGACTGATAACTCACAATTAGTTCCTCAAACAGTTTGGAACTAATTTAACTGAACTTAACTCAGTAAACTGAGCTAACTAATCACAAATCAAATATAACTCAATCTTATCTCCTTAATTAAGGGATAATCTCCTTAATTTAAGGGATAACTCTTGCATGACTTCAGAAAGACTTCTAACTTGAATTTCTCCAACTAATTAATCCATAATGAATTAATTAATTATTTCCAAGCAGCTAGTGAGACTAAATTCGATTTTAATTCACAATTTTAATTCAAGGACAAATTAAAATTGGATTATTCTAGATTCTATTTTTATCATTTCTTGTTGCTATTTTTAACATGTTTGACAATTTTGAAATTCTTTTACTCCTTAAACTTATTCATGTGCTTCAAATGTTCTACTTTTCTACTCTGTTGTCCTATGTTTTCTTCTTTTGTTCAGGTACTTGTTGGCTTGGGCTAGCTTTCTTCCTTCTAAGGTCTTGCTTATCACTTTTATGTTTACACTTTTCAAGGTATTGGGACAGTGGAGTATTGTCCTCAAATGGGTCCTCTGGAATTTTAGTCATATTTGGCTCCTGAATTTCTTCTTCGACTCTCTCCTTTTCAGGGTTAGGGTTTATTCTACTTTGTTTGACCCTATTGTTTGGTTCTTTTTCTAGAGCTTCTATAAAATGATTTCTTCCTGGGAAATTCTAGCAATTATCCCCCTTTGCTTGTAAATTTGGTTCTACCAAAATCTTAACAATTCCATGATGGTAGAGAGAGTTATCTATGGACCTATATTCTCTTTGGATACTAAATTCCATTTTATTTAAACTCTGAAGCAAAAAGTAAGGTAGATTGATTTCAAACCCATCAACAAAATGCATCATAAGCCTAACATGATAGAAAAACATTGTTCTGAATCTTCCTTCACATGTTATAATTTTTTGAATTATAAGCAAGAGATTTCGCCATTTTCCTTTTAATGTTATCACTGGAATACCTTTCTTGAAAATAGACAAGTCCATACCTGGTTCCCTTAAGAAGTGAACCCACTCATTTTCTTTAATTCTTTTGTTTTTGAACCAACTCTCTCCATTCCTCAGTAAACATGTTGCTTCAACTACAATTGACTCTGTAAGGATGAGTTTAACATCTCCTATTTCGGCTTCCACTCCATCAAATGCTCGGGCAAAGGCTTTAGTAATCTTTGTTTCATGCCCATCGAATTTTTTGAAGAAATGAAGCCAACCCACCTGTTGTAGTTGCTCCTTAACCCTTGGATAAGCTTGGAGGAATTTCACACCATTTGGTTCATAATGAACAAGCGTACCCATAGCGTGGAGAATTTTTCGGCCTAGAATGTTCTTTTCAACTGGGAAATGAAAGACAATGAAGAGAATGAAGGGATTTGGAACGAGTATAACGAATATGGAGCGGATCTGAAATGATGGCAAGGTAAGAAATTGATGGAGGAATTCGTGTTGCGTCCAACTTGTACTTACACAATTTCCCAGATCTGATTTCAAAGGACTGGTGTTATGTGCTTGATCTATTAATCAGATCTTGATGTGACAAGTGGTGCAATGATGAGGGGTTAAGGTCATAATGGTTAACATATCTATAAGGTTCTCAATCTTTTGATATCTCATCCATAATTTAAAATCTAAGTTCTTAAATGAAATATAACTCAAGTATTCCTACATACCTTAATGTTTATTTTGATATCCTTCTTGCTGTTGAATTTGATTTTGATTGCAGAACTGTGAATTGGTTGCAAAATGATAAGAATTATGTCTTTGTTCTTTATTCTCGGACTTCCTTTATTGATTAGAAGAAGGCTTCCTTATTGTTGTTGTTGATGATGATGATGACCAATAAAAATATTGATCATGAATGTAGTTTTGGCACCTGAAAAGAAAGAGAAGGACAAAAGAAATAGGGACAAGAAAAAGGGGTTTTGAAAATCTAAACTGCTAAGAAATATTGGTTTTCAGTTAAGATTTTCTACATAAATATGCCAACATAGTTGGTTTTCATATATATATATATATATATATATATATATATATATATATATATATATATATATATATATATATATATATATTGCAAAAATTACAATGAAGTTGGAGAGTGAGGAGAAGTATCCTCTTCCTTAACCAATTTGAATTCAAAATTCTCTTGCAAATATTTGACATATTCTTCCCTCGTTAGTGGTTTATGATACAATCTTAATCTATGACCGTTAACAAGGAAAGTAATTTGTTCATCATCTATAGTTTTGATTTTGACTGCTCCATTATAAAAATAGTGTCAAACTCATAAGGACCAAGCCGATGAGTTTGAAATTTTCCTTGAAAATCTTTGAAGTTGGAATCAAAGAGAAGAGCCCAATCACCTTTCTTGAACTTTTTAAATTTCATGAATTTGTTGTGCCACTTAGATCTTTGCTGCTGAACTATGTTGGTTCTTTGAATAACATCTTGTCAGATCTCATATAGCTCATTTAATTGAGCCAATCTTTGTTTTTGAGCTTCTGAGATATCAAGGCCTAATTTGATTATTGTTCTCAAGGTCTCCACTTGTAATTCAATTGGAAGCAAGACTTGATTCCCATAGACAAGCTCATAATGAGTATGCCCAGTTGTGTTTCTCCATGTGGTTAGATATGCTCATAATGCTTCTGGAAGCTTTTTTGCCCAATCCTTTCTATGAAAATGCACAATTTTGGTAAGAGATGCTTCAAGATCTTTGTTGGTAGATTTCACTTTCCCATTGGCTTGTGAATGATGTGGAGTAGACTTCTGATGCTTGATTTTGTATTGCTCCATAATCTTTTGCATAAACTTTGATGTTAATTGAGTACCTTGATCTGTTAAAATTTCTCTTAGAACACCAAAACAAGTAAAGATATCCTCAAAAATAAATGTAACTACAACATTTTCAGTTGCAAATAAAAGAGGTTTAGCTTCTACCCATTTTGCAACATAATACGTTCAAACAAGTCTATATCTTTTTTGTTTAGATGGAGGTTTTATTGGTCCAACAAAATCTAGAGCCCACTTTTCTAAGGGTTCTACAAGTACCTATGGTTGTAGAGGCATCTCATATGATGGAATGGGTTTCCCCATTCTATGGAAACTATCACATCTTTTAACATATTCTTTAACATCCTTAAAACTAGATGGCCAATAATATCCCAAAAGAAGGATTCTGTATGCAGTTCTTTTACTGGCAAAATGTCCTCCACATGTTTCATCATGACAAGATTTTAGAATTTCAGGTACTTCATCTTCCCGAACACATCTTCAAATAATCAAATCAGGTCCAGTTTTGTACAATTCTCCATCTATCCAGGAATAAGGTGCACTGGTTTTGATCAATTTTTTATTTTCTCTTGCTGATAGTCATGGAGGTAACTTT
Organism: Pinus tabuliformis; assembly: GCA_031772625.1. Classification (NCBI taxonomy): domain Eukaryota; kingdom Viridiplantae; phylum Streptophyta; class Pinopsida; order Pinales; family Pinaceae; genus Pinus; species Pinus tabuliformis. The sequence continues at coordinate 526,894,027 of CM062813.1, read as the reverse complement.
CATGTAGCCAAATAATTAGCAATATCTGCAAACCAAGGTGATTTAGTAGATACTGCAAAAATATATTCATCACGAAAGTTATCTTTTACACGAACATCATCATTATTATTCTACAATCTAGAAATAAAATCAACAACTATATTTTCTTTTCTTAGTCTATCAAGAATAGTAATGTTGAATTCTTGTAGTTATAACAACCATTTTGTAATTCTACCATTAGTAATTGGTTTGTTCATTAGATATCTAATGGCAGAATGATTTGTATGAATAAAAGTTTCATAACAAGTAATGTAATGACAAAATTTATTAATGGCATGAACAACAACTAAAAACTTATTTTCTGTTACAGTGTAATTTAACTTTGTGGGAGTCAAATTTTTACTTGTATAGTAGATGGCATAAGGAGTTAAATCTTTTTGTCCCAAGACAACCCCTAGAGCTGTATCTGAAGCATCAGTAGAAATATGGAAAGGAAGAGCCCAATTAGGTCCTCTTAAAATTGGTGCTTCAGTAATCTTTTGTTTCAATGTCTCAAATGCTTTTTGACAGTCAGAATTCCAAGCAAATTCACAATATTTTGTAAGGAGTTTGAAAAGTGGAGAGGCTATTTTTGTGAAATTTTCTATGAATCTCTAATAATATCCAACAAATCCTAAAAAATTTATTACATCCCTTTGGCAAACAGGAATTGAAATTTTAGAAATAATTTTTACTTTAGATGTATCCACTTTAATTCCATCGCTCGAAATATGGTGGCCTAAAACAATCCCTTCATTGAACATCATAAAGCATTTTTCATGACTTAATGAAAGGTTTGCCTCCTTACATATAACAAGAAATGTTTCCAATTTTTCCATTGCTTCTTCAAAAGTATAACCATACATAGTAAAATCATCCATGTACACTTCCACACAATCATGAATTAGATCAGAAAAGATACCTAAAACTGCTCTCTGAAATGTGGCAGGTGCATTACCTAATCCGAAGGGAAGAACCCTATAGGCATATGTTTCCCATAGACATGTAAAAGTAATTTTATCTTGATCTTCTGGTGCTAGTTAGATTTGATTATATCCACTAAAACCATCTGAGAATGAAAAATACTTTTACCCTACCAAGTTATCTAATATTTTATCTATAAAAGGTAGTCGAAAATGATCTTTTAAAGTAGCTTTGTTTAATTCCTTGTAATCAATGCACACTTTCCATTTTCCATTTTTATTATGAAAAATCACTAAAAGTGACACCTGTTAGCGCTTGAAATTTCACCTCAGGCTGAGAAAGGCAAACTCCAAGGCAACATCAAACCACTTAGCCTCGTAGCTAGCCCTACGGGGCAGGAGAGGGCTCTCTCCTGTATATCTCGGCAAAGATATTCAAACGGCGGAGATAAACAATAAAGAACATTGATTTTAGGCTAGTAAACTAATAAAAGGTTTGATTTGAGATTTTTAGGATTTTGGTGGAAAATCGGGGAAAGGCAATTTTGGGTGCGGGGATTGGACACAGTTTTCGCAGGGGGGTCTTTGGGGCAAGATAAGAGACTGTATTGATGCCTTTGAAAGAGTTGTATGGATGAGAATGACTGGTGAGGAGCTAAGGAGAGCAAGCAATCACCTTGAATTCCCTTAAACAGATGAAAACATTGATATTAAGCAAACTTAAAAGTAGAGCATGGTATTCATGAATTCTACTTTAACACTTCATTTGCCTATTTTACAGAAGGAAAAGTAAGAAGATGATTCACATAACAAACTTACAAGTACAAAGAGAAACACACCATCAATACATGTAACCATAGGAATCCCAAAAAGGACTGCAAAACCCTAGTCTTTCTTCCTTTGCCAAAATTGCAGAGATGCAATGAGTAATACAATAGAAGCTTTCTCCCTCAAGAGTCCAACCATGAAAATGACCAAGAAAGTACATAATATAGGCAATCTAACATCTTTCCTTGCCTCTAGGGGTCGAGTTCACTATCCTAGGAGATGTTTCAACCAATTTCAAACTGAGCACTAAAATCTAGGCAGTCAAAACAACTTGCCTCTATAAGCTAGGAAGCCAATTCATTCATTAAATTTTTGCCTATTTCATGAATGAATCTTCTAGAAGAGATAAATAAGTGTCAAAGTATCATAAAATTACATCATTTACATCAAGGAGGATGAAAATCCACTCCAAAAAGTCAAACCTAGTCAAAACTGCGTTTTGCTGAGCTGTAGGTGCATTTCTGTGAAAATTGCCCAATGCGTAGCGCCCTGATTCTGAATGCGTAACGCGCCTTTGGAGCAACTTTTGAGGCACTTCCAGGTGTCCAAATGAGGAAAAAGTGGGCTTGTTGGAAAGGTATTGATGTCTACTTTCAAACCCAAGTGGAATTTCTGAATTTGGTGTCCATTTTTCCCTCCAAAATTTCAATCTCCCAAGACTGCTTCCTGTGTGTCAAAAAAGTGGCAGAAAGTCATTTTTTGCTTGTTTTTTGACCTTTTGGAGGCTCAAAACTTGGTGAAATTTCTTGGCAATTGCTGAGAAAGTGTATTTTTGCATGACAAATCCAAAAATTCTGAGTTTTCCTGAAATGGAGTTGCCCATCTTAAGGGTCGCGCGCGGCGCGCTACGCGTTGGTGAAGAAAACCTGTTTTTAGCCCAAAAAATTCACATTTGACAAAATTTTCTCCAAATTTCTTGAAATTTGGGCTGGGAGTCCCCAATAAAGTACCATGCTCAGTCAAAGAGGCTTTGGCCAAAATTTGGAGTGGATCGGGCCTTTTCCGTCGTTTTAGTGCCTTGGCCAACCTCCTTGGATCTGGCGATTGTATTTTTGACATTTCTCTAAAACCATGACACCTGTGAAAAAAGTGAAGGAGGTTTTTCTTCTTTGGCATGTTGTGGACAAAAACCTCTCTCAGTTTTCCAAAATTCATCTTTTATTTCTCTGAAACATCTTTTGAGTGAAACTTATCCCGATGTGTGAAACAAGGAATTTTGTCGAAATGAAGCGAAATGAAGGGGATAAGGGGCTTCTAAATTCTTGGGGAAATTTTTGGAAGTAGGGAGGGATGTTAGGAAGCAGGGGAAAGTGGAATATCAGAGATTGAGTGAGGGGAAGGGGTCCAAAAGGGAAAAACACAGGCCCAACCTAGAAAATTGCCAGGTTGTAGCTAGAAACTAGGGTTTGTGCGAAAATGAGGAATTTGGGGAATCTCAGTGATGGGAAGCATTTGGTAAGGTACTTTAAGGATAGGGGAAGGTGTATGAACATTAGGATACAAGTTTTTCCGATGATTTGACCGTCCAAGAGAAATTGGCTTCAAAACCCTAGGAGAGGAAAATGACCTTACCTAGGCGCAACTGAAGCATGGACAAGGTGTAAAAAGACTCATTAGACACTGAGATGATAATGAAAACCCTATGAATGATGATAGACTCAGCTGAATAGTGACATAGATTGGAATTTGGGCAACTTTGAAAAGAGTGAGAGCAAACCCTAGACTTAATGCCTAGTGACCAAATTTTGCTTCAAGACTCACTGAAATGACAAAATTTGACCTTGACACTTCAAAATCACTTTGTAAGAGCACGTTTTATCACTGGAGGAAGGCTGGAAAGACTGACACTAACAACACCCATTGACTATCTGATATTGGATAAATGAAAATCACATTAAGTAATTTTTGTAATTCCTCCTTAACAATTTATCTCAAATTAGGATTCATCCTTCTCTGAAGTTGTCAAACTAGTTTGGCATTTTCTTTAAAATAAATATGATGCATACAAGTTTTAGGATCAATCTCTTTCATGTCAATGTACTCTCATGCATTAGTAGAAGAGTGTCTTTGTAGCATATGTATCAATTTTCTCTTTTGAAATTCTTCCAAATTATTGTTAATATTCAATGTTTTATCTGGAAAAAATTCTACTTAAGAATTGCCAAATTTTTCAGAGAATGTAAATCCATTTGGTGAGATGATAAATATTCAACATTGCGTTGTTCCTGAAAACTTTTATCTTGCTCACAATATGAAGAAGAATCAATATTATTCATTAAATTTACCAATTGATCTTATTCATCTAATTGTGAAAAAGTATAAACTAGTTGCAAATAGTTAAAGTCTTCATTATCATCATCTAACCAAATCTCACTTTCTATTTCAGTTATTGTTTTTGCAGGAGGATACAAGGTAAAATTTTTAGTGGAATTTCCATAAGAGATATACATATCACTAGATCTACAACTTATGAATGCATCAGTTGTAGCTAGCCAAGGTCTACCAAGGATCAATGGATGGCCTCCTAAATTATTCTTGGGAGTTAAAATCATGAAATCTACAGGATATTCCCAAGAATCTAGAGAAACAGACACATCTTCTAATACTCCATCTGGTTTGATAACAGATCGATCTGCTAATTGTAATAATGTAGGAGTATATTGAAGATTAGGAAGCTTAAGTTGCTCCATTGTTTGTTTACTCATGATATTAATGGTTGCTCCTAGATCAATTAAAGTATTTGGAATTTCAACACCATTGATATGAATTTTCACAATAGGACTACCAAGATCTAGATATTTTTGAACAATAGGTTTTCCCATCATGATATCAACAATTTTTCCTACCAATTGGATCTTTTTGATATCTTTTATTTTTCTTCCTGGTTTTCTAATGCATAGCTCCTTGATAGTTTTTGCAAATATTGGTATTTCCTTTATAGCTTGTAATAAAGGAATTTTAATGCAAATATTCTTAAGTTCATCTAGCATATCATAATCTGGTAAAATAAATTGTCTTTCTATTCCTTTATCAATTTTAAGTCTTTCAAGAAAAGGTGGATCTTGTAAAGAAACAAAAATTTGTTCAACTAGAGGAACTATAGGAGCTTGCTTTATTTGATCATCCTTTGATAATATAAGAACATCTTCCTTTAGGGGAATGTTTTCTTGATTAAGATTTACATCTTTCTCAGGAACTTCATTCTTTTTATATTTTTGGATGACAGTTGTTGGTGACTTCTTTGGTAAAACCCTACCAGATCTAAGTTGAACATCATTTAGACCTAATGGGGTAATCATACAAGCTTGAAAATTTTGTCCTTCGACATTATAAATAGCTTGTTGATTTTTATTGTTTGGATTCAGAAGTGGTTGGGCAGGTAGTTGATTGGATTTTTGAGGGAATGATAATGAAAGTTGTTGATTTGAATTTTGAAATTGAGGAAGTTGAGGAGGATAATATTGTGGTGGAAAAAGAAGTATATGGTTGCTCAAACTGAGGATATTTGCCATAGGGATTTTTCCAACCTTCATCCCAAGATGGATTTTGAGATTGTGGGGGCCAGGGTTGCCATTGCATGGGTGTAGTCCAATTGTTTAGTGGTTGTGCATATGATTGAGTATTGAAACCTTGAGTCATATTTGTTTTTTGATATTTCCATGGTCTTTTGGCATTAAAACAAAGTGATTCAGCTTGGGTTGCCCCAACTTCATCTTGGAAAACAACTTTAAGACCAGGTATTGAAGGACATTCCTTTGTATTATGATTTTCAACACATATGACACAAATTTCTATACTATCAAGGGGACATTCTCTTAAGGCATGTTTCTTTCTACACTTGGGATAGAAAATAGATAATGCAACATTCTCAATTTTTTGCTTATTTTGTATCTTAAGGGTATCTAGTTGTTCACTAAGACTCCCTAAGATATATGTTTTGAAATTATCAAGAAAATTGCCTATTTCAGCTCTACTTATTGTTCCAGTTGCAGATTTATTAATTATGGACATCACAGGATCTCTTGGATTTTTTCCTGTCCTAGCCTTACCCCTAGAGATATGTTTACATAAATCACATATTTCTCCAAATGAAAGTTGTGACACATCTCCCTTGCCCATTAAATTCAGAAGATCAATCCATTCATCTTTGATGGATTTTAACAAAAGAGATTTTAGTGTTTCATCATCCAAATTATACATCTTAGCTCTTTTGATGTTGTAAGCAAATATTTCAACTAGATCTTCAAGGCTCTCGTCCTCTTTTTGCATCATCTTAAAGACTTCATCCTTGAGGTTATGGGGCATACAATAATCCTTGTATTTTTCTAAGAACACATTTTTCATTTCATCCCATGTTTTGATCGTATGTGTTCCTAATTCCATAACCCATTTAACTACTCCATCTTTAAGAGTTGCTGGAAACAATTTCAACTTTTGAGGATCAAGTAAGTAATCATAAGTTCTACATAGAAATTCAAACTCAAAAAGAAATGTTTCGAGATCCTCATGTCTTAAACCATGGAAATTAGGGAGAATGGAGGGTGATATGTTCTTCATTGTAGTTGTGGTATCTTCATCAAATATGGGAAATCCATAAGGATTTGGTTCTCCCCTACCACCTCTACCACCACCTCCACCTCCACCTCCTCCTCTTCCTCTTCCACCTACAATCCTAAATTCATCACCATCTACATTATGCACTTCTCCTTCTCCTCCCCCTTCCATTATAGATTATTCAGAGCTAATATAAGGTTCTATGATAGGATTATCTAGCTCTTCTTCTGGTTCTTCTACTAATGGTATGTTAAAATAAGGTTCTTCTTCTTATTCTTCACTAGGAACTTCTAGTTCTTGTCCTAAAAGTTGTTCTCCTGTTGAAGAGAGGAAAATTACTCTTTTTGTTTGGGATGTGAGTTCATACTCTACAACTTATGTGGAAGAAGTTGGTGAATCTCTAGATTGGATTTTTGATTTATGCACCTCGGGAAGTCTATGTCTACCTACAAATGATGGGATGCGAGTATGGTTGGATGGTGTGGCACTACGAGGTCTAGGTGGAGTGAGTGGTGATATTGGAATTAAACTTCTACCTCTACTTATAATTATACCCCTAGAATCCCTTTCTCTATGCATAAATGTTTTTTTATCATTTTTCAATTTTATTAGATTAAAAACTTCTAAAATGAAATGCAAGAATAGAATCCTATATGCACTTCCCCGACAACTGTTAGAAAATTAGAAAGGCAGAAAGATTTTCTTGTTCTTGATAATTACTTGTGATGTTTCTTATTATTGTGATTCTGTATATCTTCTTTTTTTAGTTCATCAAGCAATTACCAAAAGCAGCAACACATAAAACAATAGACACCAGATGTAGGCACATGTCATGGAAAAAGCCCCCTCGAGGGGAAAACCCAGTCAAGATAATTCTTGCTTTCAATAGTATTCTTTGAGACTCTTCACCTTAGACCAAGACAAAACCTTTCCTCCACACCGAGTCAACCTCCCATAATTTCAACCTCTTTCCAGCAACTTCGACTAGGTAGCAGCTTACAGCAACTGGCAGCGTCCGACCGTAGACAAACTTGGAATAATTTGATCTTCCAATCCAAAGAAACAGAGAAAGAGAATCACTAAAATTTCGATTTTTCTTCTCTCCTTAGACTTCCCCAAACTCGCATTCACTTCGACTCTCTGGCAACAACCTTCATACCTTTTCCCAGCTACAAGATAACTTCGCACTTCTTCCCAGCTATAAGAGAATTCGAACTTGTGTTCGAGAATGATGCTCCAAATGAATTTGATGAGCTTCCTTTTATAGGATTCATGTGGGGTCGAATAGGGTCCTTAGGCCGACTTGATCTTCTTCTAGGCCGACATGGTGTGGAGATTACATAATTCATATTTGACTCAATACTTAACCTTTTTACATGATTCAAAAGCCCAAGAAATGTCTCTTTAAATGTACAATGACTCTATAGACTCAGAATAAATCCTAGAAGTCCTCAATGGGGACTTTGACCTAAAACATGGTGACCCAAGCATGAAACCCGTGCTTTAATAAGTCACAATAATAATAATCATTTTCTTTATTCTTTTGAAAAGTACATTACATGATGGCTGAAGTATATTAATGAGAACTGAACATAGTTTCATTTTCCAACACTCCCTCTTAACCAAGGAGGGATTCATAATGTACAAATACAATGGAAGATCTCAAACTATATGAACCATGAAGAACTTTAGGCACTGCAATGCCATGGATGAGATTCTCGACCAGGGAAATTTATCCAAACAATCACTCAATAGTTTAGGCACCGCAATGCAATGGACTAGATTCCTGACCAAGGTAATCTATCCAGGTGGGACTAAGATGGACTCAAGATTTCAACCCCTCTAGGTACCATCAGGCTTACTTGCTAACCATCAACCCAAAAATATAGGTGTGTATCCAAAACAAAGATCAATAACCAACACCATCTATCCAACTTCGAGACTCAAAGATCAACGCAAAGTGTTATCCAGATGTCTTCCCAGACAATTCTTCACTCACAAAGCCTCAACACCCCTTGATCCAACAAATCAAGAATGATTAATCTCTCCCAATCACACTGATTGGTTACCATCATGCTATCAAAACCTTTGAGAGACTCACCTGTACAAACACAACCCTAATCAATAATATACTTTCACATGTACATAATCAAATACAAACCTCCGGGATATTTCAGACAACCAGATGTTGCTTCTTAACTTTCCATAGTAGGACTATCAATCAAATCTTTGATAGAAGATTCCTCAATCATATGTTTTCCTTCCTACTTCTCGTGAAACAACATATCCTCTGAAATTCGTTCTTCATTTAACATCAAGTTATGCCCTCCCTTTCAACCAGAAAGCATCTCTTTATCTGGACTCCCTCTTAATCTTAGGAAGTTCTTTTCTATTCATGCTTTATTAGGGAGATCAACTTCTTCTTTTTGTCATCGGATAATCTTTCATGGCTTCCAACCATATCACAGTTATCATCATCCCCATCATGCTTATCACATCAATGAGCATCTTCACCATATTGAAGATTGTGTACCTGCACAACTTAAATAGCAAGTACAACCAAATCTATAGAAGCATGATGTTAGCCATTTTAGAATTATGGAAGCATTTCATCTTTATACATATCGGATACCCAAACTTAATTACAAACAAGAGACATACACTCTTGAACATCTTGCTAGGGACTTCATCATAAACCTTATACTACTTCATAACACTTTTCATTCCATCTAGGGTTTCAATGTTTCTTCCAAAGGTATGACGTACCTTACTTCAACATATAGCAAACCCTAGAAGAAATTTACATAAATATAGATCTACAAGGCATCTAACAATCCTTCAAAATTCATATGTTAGACTTATCACTAGGGATTCATACAAATCCTGTATTTCATACAAAAGAATCAATCAAAGTCAATCACAGATGCCATTAACATGACCAACTTCCACTAGGGTTAGTTGTAAACCCTAGATTTCTGATCAACCATCAAATCCATCCAAAGCTCAAATTTCAACAATCTCAAATCATCATATTTCAGATATTTTACTTTGACGAAGGTTTAACTCCAAAACCCTAGAATTCCATTTACACAATCTCAACAATCATTAAATACATAGATCTCAGATTGTTACATACTAGACAATGTTACTACTAGGATTTAACTGAAAAATCCTAGATTTTCATTTTCAACAATCATTTAATAGATTTCAGATTGTTATATCACACATACTTTACATTTAACTTCACTAGGTTTAGCTACAAAACCCTAGATTTCCAAGTATCAACATCCTAGAATCTCATACAGGGACTTTCATTAAAACTTATGACCATCAATGACTAGGTGAACACACATATCTAGGAATTCATAATAAAACATAAGTATATCATATGTCCAACAACATTAATACATTTGACCTAGACCAAGCTATGGTTTCGACTAAGAGGACACTTCTATATATGCCTAGATTTCATCATCATGCAAATGTATTTCATATCATGTGTTAGTCAAACCCAACTTCACAAATATCTATAAGAGTTAGACACACTAACTTTATTAGACTAGTGTTTGATCAGAAAAACACACATATCAAGGTCTTTCTCACATATTCCACCAAACTTTAATGATCTATGGTTTCAATGTAGAAACATAGCAAAACCCACATTACCAAAACTTCAAAGGTTTGGGATTTTAGACCTTATCATTCAAACCTAACAAGTTAGGTTTTCCTGATCATCCCAAACATGACATCCTTAATAAAACAAAATTTCACGATATCCCTAAGCAGCTTAGGTTTTCAGACATTCACATTAGCATACCCTTCAGTTAGGGTTTTCCATAACCTGTGTAGGGTTCTACATAATCAGTCAAGAATATGAGTGGGGTGGGTATATTTATCAAGAGATGAATCACCTAAACAAGAATCAATATGATTCAATATAGCTAAACATAACAATGTTAGTATTAGATTATCAAATAAATAATCCTTTCAATGTCAATGTATTTAAAGCATACCTTAGTTCCTAGACCAACATTGTCTTGAGAGATCTTCCTTCATACCCCTTGCATATGTTTTTCCTAATCAAGAAAATAGAGGGAGAATGGTGATTAGTATTTAATATAATCAAAACTAAATGAGTACATGAACCTAGAACTGAAAAGACATGAAATTCTTATCTTTGGGAGTTGTTGGGGGCTCCCTCCAAAGCTTGAGGGATACCTACAAACTTATAAAAATAATACAATATGTCTTTTACAAAATATGTTAAAAAACTATAAATTCTAAAACATATAAAAAAAGATATATAAGGGTACAAGCAAAGGACTTAGTAGTGTAAATCGCTAATGTCAGGTTCTTCAGGCTTAACTCTCTTTGAGTCTCCTTCTTCAACAAATTTGTCTTGATCCCATCCTCTCTTCTTACTATTTGGATTCTCGAGACAATCACTCTTGTAGTGACCCTTATTATGACATTGATAATACTCTATCTTAGACATGTCAACTTTCTTCCTTGGTCCCTTCGATCTATTTCCTTTATGATGAGCAATGTAAGCATTTGATACTCCTTCAAGGTGGGTAACCATTGAGATCCTTAGTTCTTGACTGTAGGCAGTCCATAATTCTTCAAAGGTGGGAGCTACCTTCCAACTATTGAGACCTACAACAAATGCACCCCAAGAGGGTGGTAATCCTAATAGAGCAGTGATCACAAGTTCTTTGTTTGGAACAATCTCATCAATGGCCAAGAGATCATCCCTGAGTCTAGCTATCTTCACAAAGAAGGTTGCCACAATATCTTCTTTAGTCATCTTCGTAGTCCTTAGCTCATTCTTCAAACTTGCTACTTGACCAATATTCTTAATAGTAAACAACTTCGACAAGGCTTCATACATTTCATGAGCATGATCGATGTTAACTATGAATGGGACAAGAATTTCCTTTTTTCCTTATAACATCGGAGTCATGGCCACCAATTCTAATTCCCTGTATTTCACTTTGTCGACATCATTGGATTCCTTTGTAGGCTTCTTTATATTTCCTCTTACCAAGTCCAATACCTTGTTCTTTTCAAGGATTAGGTCAATCCTTTTCTTCCAGGACCTAAATTTAGAGGCTCCTTCATGTTTTTTCTCTCCCTTGTTTGAGTTATACATCTTTCTTGAATAGTCCCTTTGAATGGTTCCTTGATCAAGTGCTTGAGATTTCCTTTTACTTCCTTCTTCACCAAAGCTATGAAACCATGTTAGAAAATCAGAAACACTGAAATATTTTCTTGTTCTTGATAATTACTTGTGATGTTTCTTATTATTATGATTCTTTATATATTCTTTATTTAGTTCATCAAGCAATTACCAAAAGCAACAACACATAAAAAAATAGACACCAAATGTAGGCACATGCCAGGGCAAAACCCCCCTTGAGGGGAAAACCCATTCAAGATAATTCTTCCTTTCAATTGTATTCTTCGAGAATCTTCACCCTAGAACAAGACAAAAAATTTCCTCCACACCAAGTCAGCCTCCCATAATTTCGACCTCTTTCCATCAACTTCGACTAGGCACCAACTTACGGCAATTGGAAACTTCTGACAATAGACGAACTTAGAAGACTTCGATCTCCCAATCTAGAGCACGAAACAGAGAAAGAGAAACACCAAAATTTTGATTTTCTCTCTCCTTAGACTTCCCCAAACTTGCATTCACTTCAGCTCCCCTGTAGCAGACTTCGCACCTTTTCCCAGCTACAAGACAACTTCGCACTTCTTCATAGATACAAGAGAATTGGAACTTGTGTGTGAGAATGACGCTCCAAATAAATTCAATGAGCTTCCTTTTATAGGCTTCATGTGGGGTCGAATAGGGTCCTTAGGTCGACTTGATCCTCTTCTAGGCTGACATGGTGTGGAGGTTACATAATTCATATTTGACTCAATACTTCACCTTTTCACATGATTCAAAAACCCAAGAAGGGTCTCTTTAAATGTACAATGACTCTATAGCCTCAAAATAAATCCTAGAAGTCCTCAATGGGGACTTTGACCTAAAACATGGTGACCCAAGCATGAAACCCATGCTTTAATAAGCCGCAATAATAAATATAATAAATATTTTATTTATTCTTTTGATAGGTCCATTACATGATGACTCAAGTACATTAATGAAGACCGAACATAGTTACATTTTCCAACAGCAACGATGCCAAAATGTTTGGTAAATTAATTGCCTTTAATTGACTTCATTAAATGTCAACCAAGATTCGTGTACTTGTGAAATGTATGTGGACTATATATGCTACGATTTCTTTCTGTAAATTAAGTGATCTAAGAATGAAACTAATTTTAAAGAAGAATGAATGCTTTTTATACAATTTGGAGAAAATCAATGCACATGTTCTTTCAATCTAGAATCCTATCTAAGATAAACTTTTGAAAATAAAAGATCTTATCTATATTGCAGAAATCCACACTTAATTTTAACTGTCAAAAGTAAATGCTTGAAATTGAACATGAAAGAAAATGATTTAACTCTACTGTTGCGGAATTGAACTCATTTTGCACTAGTTGCTGAAAATAAATCTTTAAGCTAATTGACAAATATGAAAAACCTGATAACGAAATTTAGATTGCAAAAGATAAAGTTGCTTAAAAAAGAGAATGACAATGAAATCTAAAATGTGAAACTTTAACTCAAGACTGATTACTAATGTGCGCATCAACCTCTAAAATGTACTATGTTTAGCATATCAGAAGTTAAATGTAAATGAGGAAATGACTCAGAGAAGTTGAAATTGAATGCTAAAACAACTAAACAATGATATAAAAAATGCATAGCATAAGTAAACTCTTTTTGGTATTTTTGGTTTAAGAGTACCATGTAAAAATGATTGCAACAAAAAGCAGAGCTCCAAGTAAATTTTAAAAGAAACATTAATACTAACAATAATGCAAAACTAAAGAAAAACCTCACATCTCTCAGGGGAACTTCTCGGAGTGCAGGGTTGATTTAACAATCAACTATTCTTCACACACACATTTAGAAAGTAATAAGAACTTGTATTAAGAGAACATAGTATTATTTTTTCCACAAAAGGATTATAAAATTAATAACAATAATCACCACTACTTTGTTCTTTGTCTCGCTTACTGCTATTTATAGAAATGATAAAAACAACTTCAAAAGAGTTTTAAGTCGATAAACTGTAATCAAAGTTGACACTTGTTAACACCCAGGTTGTTCCCTTTGACTCCCAAGGGAATACGGCCGGGGTAACCACTAACCAATCTTTGGATTACAGCTTCTAGCCAAACTGTAATCAGAGAGGGCTCTCTCTTTAAGGTTTGTCTCTATTTTGTGAAGATTTTAGGCTAGTTATGAGTTCAGGGTTTGGTTTTATGTTTTGGTTGAGGGATGTCTTCTGTACCTAAGGTGGAAATCTTCAGATAATTCTAGTCCATTGGGCAATGGAGTCTGTGGCTACAGGTTGTCTGAGGGATTGAGTTGAGTTGCTGAAACTGCAAGGCCACTTAAATACATCATGAAACAAAATTGAAATTGTGATTATGAGGTGTGTTTAACCAGTGAAAAGCAATTAAGAATTCTCCACTAAGCTGGGGGTGTAAGAAAGAGATATATTGCACAGGAGCAAACTTGAATTCCTGAAACAACAATCACTGTGAAAGATATAGTTTGGAGGTGCAGCAGTTAAGAATTACACCATATGACTATAACTGAAGAAAGACATTTATAACAGCATAGATTGAGTTCAGGGTACTCTGTGAATAAATCCTGGAACTATTCTTTTTCTCTGCCATTAACTATGAAACACAGAAACATGAAAGAGCTATGAAAGGATATAAAAAAAAAAACACATAACGAAGAGTTTTTAAGGAAAACTTATTGTGCCATGAAGTACGCAGGAATCCTGTAACATTCAGCAAAACACCACAATGACTCAGGTAACGCAGAGCTTTGGAAATTCCATCAGCCTTTGTATTAATACTCTGAAAATTTATAGCATAAGAAACTCTAGAAGAGAAATCAACAACAACCCCTGCAAGCTTATGCGAGGGGGGAATATATACAAACGGTGATACAAAATATCTGAAGCGTTGAGTCATCTGAGAAATAAATATGTTCACCAACTTGTACGGAACAACAGATAAGAAGTTATTACAGCTTTGAATACAACATAAATGCTCTTCAATACTTTCAGAAGACTTTTTGACCTTCGGAGGCCACTGAGTTGGTTGAATGTTCTGTTATAAATGCTGGATGACGTGTCTTTGTGGCTCTGTCCTCCTGTATCTTTTCGGCCCTGTCACCTGTGACTGTCAGTGCTGCTTTAGTGGCCGAATAGTTTTGCTGAGTTGGCTCAGCCCATTCTTCTCCATGCATGCTGATTTTATCAAAATTTTCCTGTGCATGATAACTTATATATTTAAATGAAAAAACTTGAATACAGGCTCTGGTTTACAGTATTAACTGTATCATTTTGGTCCAGACCTCCTGTGTGGGCAATTGATGTCTCAGGATTGCCTCTAGAGTCTCATCTGCCTCTGTGTATTTGTAGAAATTTGGAGGCACTTCAAACAAATATTTGATCTCATTCATGATGAAAAATAGGTTCTCAACCCTGTTGTAGAGACTCTGCCCTGATGCTGGCCCTGATTCTTCTGAAGTGTTGGGTCTTTCTGTAATCTGATTTGTAGCAAATGTGTTGACCCTTTTGGCATAATTTTCATGGGAAAGTAGTCTTCCTGCGCTGTTCAGTAAGCTAGGAAGACCTCTGTTCTGCAATGCCACAAATTTTTCCATGAACTTATTGACCTCTGTCTGCATATCCTGGCTTCTTCTTTCTAGTGTTTGCACCAGGCTTCTTAGTGTTAGGACTCTTTTTATTAGCAAAATGGTCTCAGTCCTGTTGGAAATTCCCATTGTTGCCAGCTGAGCACTTGTTCTGTTATTAAGCACATTAATCATTCTGTTGGCAACCTCAGGCATATTGCCTAGAGATGCCCTTTCTCTTTGGATTTCTCTATGTGCTTTCCCTATGAGCTCTATTTGCTCATGAATGGTCTCAATGTATTGCCATTGATCAGTTATGGATTGGCCAATGTTGGCCCATAGGACTGTCTTGAGTTCAGCCACTACTTTATCAAGTGTGAGCTCCTTCTCCAACTCCTTTATCTTCTCTTTGAGAGCCTTTATCTCTCTTCCTTTCTCAGCAACACTTTGTTTTGATTTATCATATCTTTCATTCAACTTGACCAAATTTTCCCTGGCCTCATTTAATTCTGCCATTTGGGCTTCCAAGGCTTGGATTTCACTCCTTAGCTTCTGCATGTCCAGGCTTGGAGCCTGCTCTGTTGTTGGCGCTGGTGCTGATGTAGATGGTGCTGTTTGTTCTGTCTTTTCAGGGGGAGGAGCAGTAGTTTGAGGAGGTTCCTCAAGGTTAATTATCTCTGGAGGAGGCTGAGATGTTTGTCCTCCTTCTTTTTGTTGTAATGCTGCCTGCAGTGCAGCCTGTGCAGCCTCTGATTCTCCCAATTTCTCCTGTGTCTGGATCAGCTGTTTGTATAATGACACCAGCATAGCTGCTGCATCTTGGTCATGTCTCAGCTGGGCAACTTCTCCAGTTTGTGGGTGAATGGTTGCTGGGACTTTTACCATTTTCCTTAGTGCTGCCATATCTGCATCTCTTAACTTCAATAATGCTTGTACAGCCTTGATGTCCTTGGGATCATGCCCAAGTTCTATGATTATCTCCTCTAAGGCTTTGATTCTGTTGTCCTTTGCTTGAGAGGATGCTCTCTCCAACTCAAGTTGGGCAGCTGTATTATTTAGGCTATTTTCTAGCCTGTAGTTCACCAATGTCTTATCCGCCAAGGAGGCATACACCATCTCACCCGTTTGCTTATGTAATTCGATTTGATCCATTGGGTGGATGTCCTTGGCAAGGACCTCAAGGTTGGTCCTTATGTAATCTGCAGCTGACTGCGGCTGCAACACGGCTGGCATAAAGTGGCTCATGATCATCTTGCCCTCATGGACATCATATGCAGACATTAGTCTCTGCTGGTTAGTGGGAGCCATTTTTAACAAATGATTGTATAGCTGTACCCTTATGGGCTCATTCCTCTTCTTTATATCAATGAACTGCTGCTTGATGCCCAGTTCACCTCCTCTTTGCTGGCTTGAGGAGCTGACTTCTCCTCCGATCATCCTCTCTTGTTCCTGCTGGAAGGAACTTGCAGATGCCTCCATACCAGGTGGGCCCATGCCCAAAGATTGCCCTATTGGCATTTCTTCCTCTGAGAGGGGATTCATTCTGTGTCTTTTCTCCCCTTGAGTTGTTGATGTTGTGAGGGGAGTCTCTCTGTCCCTCTTTCTACTTATGTCTTCTTTTTGTGGGGTTTGGAGGACTGAGGCCTCCACTGTTGTCTCCTGCCTAGGAGGCAGAGTGTCCTGAGCTTGCTGCCCGGTGGATTTTGGGGCCTGTGATGTTTGCTCTTATTGCACTGGCTGTTCCTTTTCTTACTGCCCCCCTTGTTGCTGTTGTACCTGTGGCTGTTGCTGCACTTCCTGCTGCTGTACCTGTTCATGAGGTGGCTGCTCTGGCTCCATCTCTTTCTCTTTGCCTTTGCTAGAGGTTTGATCAGTAGCTTTGGCTGCTTGCTAATGTGCTGTGGAGGATGAGGCAACTGCTCCCACTTGAGTCCCTGGAAGAGAAAATACCTGTGCACAAAGCTCTAAGTCATCCATCTTTTGGAGATTTTTAACTGCTCTTTGATTTAATTCTTCTTGTGTGACAGCTTCCTCTAAGGTGCCTCTCCTCCACTTTATTTGATTTGCATATTTTTCTATATGAGGCAACCTTACGTGGTCATAACTGGCCAGCCTATACTTGACCCTTCTTAAAGTTATGAAGTGATTTGGGTCATAAGGTTTCCAAAGGAAACTGGTCTGTAGGCCAAGGGATTCTAGCATTCTGTCTGCTTCTTGCCAACCTTCCTCCCTTTTGTTGTAAATGAAGTGGCCTAATTGGTTTCTTACTTTGAGCTGTGCTTTCTTGCCTTTGCCTGAAAAATGTAGCACATCAACATTCCCAAACTGCCTGAAGTATTCAAGGGCAAACAATCTCATGGGCACATATTTAGGCAATCTGTATGGGGGCAACTCACACCCATATATTCTGATGACTGTGTGGTTTTGGTAATAGTACCAATCCCCAATGCTGTATACCTTGGACAACTGAAGAATCCTCTGCATCTCATCAGTTAGTCTAGGAGGAGGTGAGCTCAGAAGCAGAGACATGGCTGGGTGGATGAAAAGGTCTATAAACTCACAATAAGTGTATGGAGAACAAGATCTGCAGTGGATAGCAGAGGACCAATAGACTACTGACCTTGGATTGCCTTGTGCATCCACTCTCTTCACAGCAAAATGAAATTTCTCATGTTGATAATACAAAATTAAGTGGTAGATGTAGGAGGTGTATCTGAACACCCTTTCTCTTGCCAAGTTCATCAATTGCTCATGTATTTTGTCAGATATGTAGGTGGCATAGTCATAGCAGATTGGAGACTTGCCAGGGGAAAACATGAGCATCATCACCAGCACAGTTTCATCAACAAACTCAATTGAATTATAGCCCAGAATGGGACTGATCATGTCTACAAGGTCCATGCCCAATTGGTTGAGGTAAACATGAGAAATGGGAGGGTACTTCACGGTGTCAGAGTCAATGTACAATTGATTTAGTTTGGTGACCTGAGCATCTGTCAATTTAGCTCCTTGCTTTATCAGATAAGCCAGTGATAAAGGAACTAATTTCTTCTCAGTTTTGAAGTGCAACATCTCTCTGATGGCTTCAGGGGTGACATAGAAAACAACTGAGCCTGAAGGGTCAATCACAGCCCTCTGAGTGGCGTCGTAGCAGTCAGCACATAGGTGGATTAGGTCAGGGAACTGATTGACCTGAGGGAGCTTGAAGATAGGGAGGAAAGAATCCCAAATGCCCAATACATCTGTTCCAGTCTCATGTTTAATCTTCAATTCGTTTAACAAGTGGATGTGGTACTTGCTGTGCATTAGCATTTCTTCTGATATTTGATAATCCAGGTCTGCTAATGGTTGCCATTCCAATTCTCTCTGAGGGGCATTTAATGGAGTAATATTCAAGGCTATAGGAGCTACTGGTGCATCCATGGTTACTTTAGGATTATGTTGGTATGAACTGGTGTTACTGTGCAGAGCAACACAAAGGAGTATTTCTTGGAAAGAGAGGTGATTTACTGAGGAACAGAGGATAAAATGGCAATGGCATCAATTGAAACACTGCACAGAGCACTGATAGGGCAAATGCTTGGCCTTAAAAACTCTCTTTACGGTGAATTGGTGCAGCTTGGGTTCTCAGTTCACGAATGCGCGAACTAACTGTATGTTTTGTGAAAACTCGGGTAAACAAGGCTCTACAGGCGAATTTCGACTTTACAACTGAAAATGGAGGCTAGCCACAGGGGATTTAGCGGTAAACACAGTGTTTTCTTACTCTCTAAGCTATTGTTGGAGAATGCAGGATAAAACCAGGCGCAGAGGGAATGACTGGGATAAATACCTGGTAAACTGTCGGCAATAGTCACAAATGCAGGTGGATTTGGTGCACCAATGGTCCTCGGGTCGAATTCAGCAGGTTGACGCTTGTTTGGTCGTAAAATACATGCATAGGTGCCACAGTCGCTTTTTTGCAAAAGTAATGAAAAACACGATTTTTCGGCCAAAATATGGATTTTTGGGTTATTTGGCGCTTTTTTTGGATGACGTCAGCATGACGTCATCAGGTGGGGTCAAGGTCGGATGACGTCATCGAGTGACGTGGCGGCTTGAGAGTGGTCCACGGGGATGGTGAGGTGGCGGGCAGGTCAGAGCAGTGGCGGACGGGGGCGCTGACGCGGCGGTGATGTAGCAGTGACGTTGGCAAGGCGGGTTCACAAAAACCGGAAACGGTAAGCGGTATAATATCGCACCGCTCTCTATACGGAAGCGGAATTGCCAGAGGGCGCTCCGATACGATTTGGGGGTGACGCGTGGCAGAGGCCTGACGTCACCCTCTGACAAATTTCGGAAGGTAACTTACAGAAGTCGGGCCCGGTCCGAAATGCATGAGAGCCGTTGGATGAAAAGGGCCAGATCCGACGGTCGACGGATCGTTAAGGTGCCAGGTTGATATGGACGTGGGCGGGGATTAAAATAATATATTTGTTTGAAAAGCGCGCCCAGTGAGACTGTGGACTTTGGCGAATTTGTATGACTTTTGAATGTATTTTAGCAAAACGCGCATTGCGGCAATACTTTGGGTAAAATGGGAAAAGTGGGTTTTTATGTATATTTTGCAAATGAAGCAGGTTAGGGGTGAAAATGGGGTTTTTTACAAGGTTCTTTAGCAAATGAAGGGGTTAATGGTTTGGATAACTTCTGAAGGGGGAAGAGGGGTAGGGTTTGGGTTCTTAAACTGACGAGATGTCAATTTAATCCCTGACTGTGAACATATGGCTATAATGCCAAGGGGGAAGGGATATTTATAGAACGCTTGGGGTTTATACACCATAGTGTTTATAATAATAGGGAAAGGGTAACATAGGGGATTTAGATAATAAGAAGTTAGGGGTTAATATGAATGGAAGAGGTGAATGAGGAGTGATATCACTAAGTTTATATAAAAACAACTTAGCTTAGGGAGTAGATCAAAATGAAAAGAATTTTAGACAAGAAATGTGGCTTTTACAGGAATAAGAACCAACATAAAACCTTAAATTCTTTCATGAACACAACTGATGAAGGGATGTTAGTAATGAATGTGAAAGGGGAGAA
The DNA here is from genome assembly GCA_031772625.1 of Pinus tabuliformis. Classification (NCBI taxonomy): domain Eukaryota; kingdom Viridiplantae; phylum Streptophyta; class Pinopsida; order Pinales; family Pinaceae; genus Pinus; species Pinus tabuliformis. The sequence goes on along the minus strand of CM062813.1, from coordinate 526,873,837 downwards.
AAGGGAGTTAGTCATGCTCCTTTGCTTTGCTGCAACATGATGGAGAAGAGGAGCTTCTTATCCACTGATGTTCCTTTATGCTAGATCAGCAGAACTCATTTGAAAGTAATAACATTTCTGCAACCCCATCTGCCTACCCATCTACTTGCCTAGCATTTTTTGTTTCTTCATGGAGGGTGCACTTAGACTTGCAGACCCTTATGTGCCTTTTCTTTTCTTTTGGATTTTTCTTTTGATTCTCTACCTCAGGCTACCCTTATTGCTTCCAAAGTCCCAGATTAAGCAGTTGGGAACCTTACTTCTCTACCTAGCTACTGGTCTGCCAAGATTAAACAGTTTGGACAGACTTCTTTCTCTATTCTACAACAAAAAATTGAAATATGGCATGATCCAGATTAGGCTGTTGGACCATCCATCAAAATTGAGACAACATCAAGCTATATACACATGTTGCCTTTCCTTGAAAATATGGGATCTTTGCATCACCAAAGCAGAGCATATTTGGAACTTTCTTTGCCAATCATGAAATATGAAACCTATTGGTATAGGTAGCTAACAACACTTATGAGATTGATATCTAAGAGTCCAATCTCTTTATGACTTTCTATTGGAAAATCAAGACACAAGAGATTTCGTGTTTTAACAGCTAAGTGCCTTGCTCGCTTGATTCTCTGCTTCCTGGGTTTAACTGCAACACACAGTTTCCAAGTTTGACTCAACCTTTGACTTCGAGATCTCTTATTTCCCTTAACTTTCCAAGAAATGTAAGTAGGTGGTTATCCATCTAAGAGCCAAATGTCATATTTTGGTAGTCTTCTTTCTTCTTATGGAATGTTGCAACCTATCTAACAATGGATTTTGTTGCAGAAACGAATATCAGTTGCAGAATATACAAAATTCGGTAATTGCAAGATACTTTTGTCACAATTTCACTGAAAACAGAGAATTTAAATATGGGTGATTAATACCTTATAGGTATTGATCTTGACCTTAATATGCTAAGGCTTTTGTAGAAAAATAACATAAAGGTGACATGTGATGATGGTCAAAAAGAGACATTTCTAGACTTCAACAACAAATGTCCTCCAATTTAGCCACAATGTGTTTATTCAATAATATACTATCTCCCATGTTCTAATTCAAATCTACCTAATACATCATCTAGGCCAATTTTGTACAAAGTCCAATTAATTAAAGTGTGTAGGACAATTTTCATGGCAATACTTTCTTATTATTCTTTGACATTTATGTTGAGGCTTTGCCTTCTTTTAAAATATATATAATTTTAGGTAATTCTTTTGGCATGGTCTCTACTTTAAATAACCAAACATCATATAAGTCATCATCAATTCCTATTGGACCTTCTCTAACCTCCACTCTCGATAGCTAGTTGAGACATACATATGGCACTCCTAGTTGTATAAATACTTCAAATTCAAATTCTTAGAAAATAAATTGCCTACACATTCTTTCTTGATGCATAGATTTGTCAACCAAATATTTTAAAGTGTAGTGGTCTATAAAAGTTATAAACTGAATAGCCAATAAGTAGTGTCTCGAATTCTATAGAGCAAAATTTATTCCCAAGCCTGCTCTCTCCATGGTCAAGTAATTTCTTTCAACTATGCTTACTGATTGATTGGCATAGTAATTTGGGTGGTCTATTTTATCTTTGTCTAGATATGCTAAGACAACTCCCACTACTATGTTCAATGTATCTCCAAGAATATAGAATTTCTTCGACTAGTCTAAGAATCTCAATATTGGATACTTGACCTACTTTTTCCGTAAATGCTGAAAATACTCATGGTACTCAATCCTTCATTGTTATTTATTTATTTTTACTTTTATTTTTTTGCAGATTTTAATAAGGAGGGAAATTTTATATTAGATTAGCCTAATTAAAAATTGTGTAGTATCCAATGTGACCTAACAGGATTCTTATTTTCTAAGGATTGAATTGAGGTTTTAAACTATCCAAATTAACTTGTATCATTGCCATGTGTTGATGCGGGCATTGACACACCTATGTCAACAAAGGAGAAACGACCCAGACCAAGGCTCTTCAATAATCCCAGTTGTTTGGGATGGTCATTCTCAATGGGTTTAATGACTATGTTGGCCTTATGCCTCTTCCTCTCGCAAAAGGAAAAAGACAAGGGAATCCTACAATTATCCTAAATGCATACAATGACATATATACAATGAGAATGCAACTACTATTTAATCTATACAATTGTACATATATACAAAAGAATAATGATGACCAGAAATCGATGTAACTGGCGTTAATGAAAAGGAATGATTTTGTCCATTAAAAGGAGGCTTTGTTTATTGCTTAATTGATTTTTTAGTTGTTAAAAACAAAACAACAACAATATAAGTGTAATCCAATAACCATAAACAAATAGCTACCAAATCACAACCAATAAAAAATGAAACACCTATCCTGTAGGACTAAACTGATCTAAATTGGTTCAACTTATGTGTATATGTGAATGATGAAAATATACTTTTAATCTATATTTAAAGCCATCCAAGCTCTTGCACATGAATTAGATCCAAATCATGATCATTGCAAAACACTTTTTAAACCTGCATAAACTGAATCAATTCACAGTAAATAGGTTAGATTATAAAGTAATGAAAATCTAGCAAAGCAATTGCACATGACTCTCATCATAGAGTTTTAAAGAAATATTAAATCAAAGTTACAAACTTCCATAAAACTTATAGAAAAACCATAGTGAAAAATCTGAAAATGACTTTTATTCTATGTAGACAAAATTCATACAAAGTTGAAGCCAGTCTTCAAAGTTCACTCATCACAATTTCCTTACAAATGTTGATCTTCCAACTGTTGGCAACATCCTTATTCTTATTCCTCTTAAAAAACTAAGTTTACAAAGAAAAAATAATGTAGAGAGGAATCGTCAAGTCCCACTAGCACAACTGGTTGAGGATGGGTCTCGTTAGCAAGGCGACCCAGGATCAAACCTCGCGAAGGTTGTTGCACTCGTGCTAGGGAGAGGAGACACACTAAAATCTAGTCAACTTAGGGTTGGTGTGGCCTATGCCGGGTTGGATCCCCGGGTGACTTTTATGGCTTAGATGCCCCTAGGTCGTAGTTTCTCAAGCCACAAGTGAAGCTTGGAAGAACACAGACAACTTGAAAAACAAAAGAATTCAAAGAGGAATCAAAGTCACTCTTTGCTTCATTAGAAACATCTTTATTGGTTTACATCTATGATATTTCTATATGCGTCAAAAAAAGAATTATCTTCCTTCTCTGAGTTTGTTTTTTCTCCATCTCATTAGGATCTAAATCTTCCATTTTTCTCATCCAAATCACAAGATAAGAAATCATTTAAAATATTTTATCTTTTAACTAAAAAACAAATTCAAAATCAAATCAAATTTTAAAACTAATATAAGCCTAATTTAACATTTAAAATAATATAAAAGTCCATAAAATTAAAACCAAAAATCAAACAAATCTAAAAGATTAAAATAAAACAAAAAAATAATCAAATTATATTGAAAATAAACTATACTACATTATAATAAAACTAAAAACTAAAAACTAAAAGAATTAGATCTTTATCTTGTTATATTATGGGATCTCTGAAAACCTTCGCGGCGGTTAGGGTTTCTCCCTAATCGGTTGATCTATGCCCAGATCATGTGGTTTTTTGTAGATTTATGTGGCATCTGGATCAATGGAAAAACTTGGTGACTCTGCGATGAAGACGACTCCTATTGTTGGTATGTTGGCTAGAAAGGAAGGTTCATATTCTTCCTCTTATAGCTCCATTTTGAAGTTAGGCTTTGCCCTCCTGTCAGTTCAAGAAATTTATTTTATAGATATGGATTTGGACAAGGAAACTTTCAGCAGCAAAAAGTTTTTCTTGGAGCAAGGATTGGTTTATCGATTCAATGGATTTTGGCCACAACTATAAGGATCTGCATAAATGGATATCTGAATATTGGAAGCCCCATATATCAAATTACTTGAATATTCACCCCATGGCTGGGGTCTTTTTCGCAGTTGTCTTTTACAACATCAAGGATAAATAGGTTATTTGCAAATCTGGTCCGTGGTTTTGGGGTAGTGTTGGTTTATTCAAGCAGCCATGGTCTCCCACTTTCGATCCATTTACGACTCCAATCTCCAAGCCTCTAGTTTGGGTAAGACTTTCGAAGCTCCTGTTGCATTTCTGGAACATTCAGACGTTAACATCTATTGGGAATTGTCATTGTACAAATATTGAGTACTATTATAAAACAATATATGCTTGCATTTGTGTGGAGATGGATTTTAGTAAGGGCTTTCCTGCTGAAATAAATTTGAAGACCCCAAACTATGTTTGGGCTTAAAATTTAGATTACGAAAATGTTGCTTTCTTTCAGGTGTAGAGCATGTTATGAAACAGGGCACATGTTTAAAAATTGCCCCAAGCGGCACAACAATAAAAACCGAAGAAAATATTTGAGGTTAAATTGGTGGGAATGCGTGAAAGGTGATCACTATACAATATATAAAGAGGAAGAGCTCTAGGAATTGAAAGACTTGAAAAATAAATTTGGAGAAGGCATTCTCAAAGCAAACATAATGGGGATTAACCAGAGGAAGAAATATTAAAAAAACATATCTGAAGCTGGTGTTGGTAAAGAAAAGGCACCATAGATGAATCAAGCGGAAATGCAAGAGGATCCTTTGGACTCAAGAAAAGAGGAAGAGCAACTAAATCATTTGGAAAATTAACTCCCACATGAAGAAGTCAAACAAAAAGTTGGAGAGGCAATCTCTTCAGTAGAACAGGCAAATGAAACATACCTTAAGAAGCAGAATGTTTAACCAAAATCAACAGAAAAGACTAGATGGATACAAATGAGGAAGAAAGGGAAAAAAGACTCACCAAGAAAAACGAGAAGTCAAAGCAAAATAAAACCAAAATAACAGTATATTTATGTTTTGTCAATACATAGATTTTTGAGAAAAGTAGACGACAATCCTCTCATTAGCCTAAATATTTTTGGGCCATTGGATCCCTCTGCCCCCCATCCCCTAGATCCCCCCCCCCCCCCCCCAAATACCCTCAACCCCCCAGCGACCTCTACGATCTCAAATACCCAATCTACTCCTCCTCCTTCAGTAGACAGAATTCTAACAAGAAAGCAGTCAAAGTAAACTCTCCAAAATGTAAAAAGAAAAAAAAATAACAACAGGAAGAAAGTCAAACAAAGAACTGAGGGATGAAGCGGCAACAAAGGAAATGGCCTTAGGAACGCAACAAACAATGGAATCCTTTCTGGGAAGAAGCTCAGGAAACAATGATAAAATCCAACAAAGAGGGAAAGGCCCCCTGCACCTTCCAACAAGAAAATAATGAGAGTGGTCTCCTAGAATTGTCGAGGAATGGGATCACCCTTTAAAGAAAATGCCACAAGAGACATTTTGGAAAAAGAAAATCTAGACATTCTTATGATTCAGGAGACCAAAACAAATAGCCAAGAAATGGAAAAATAATAAAAAAAATTCAAAAATTATGAAGGGGAAACAATACAGGCAACAAGAGCTTTAGATGAAATCTGCACAATATGGAAAAAAGGACAATGGGAAGTGATACAAAAAAAAATATGATCAACACTAAATACAAACAGATCTAAAGCAAATAAGCACAAAAGAGAAGTACAACTTCATAAACATATACGCCTCCAAACACTACAAGGAAAAAGAGAAATGTTGGGACACCATAAAGGAAGCACTAAAAGAAATACAAACCGGGAAAATAATTCTCGGAGGGGATTTAAATTTGGTAAGAAGTATAGAAGAAAATTTTGGAGGGACATATCACACAGACCCATCCAGGGATGCTCTGGAAGCAATAATGGAACAACACAAATTATTAGACATTCCCCCAAACAACGGAAAATATACCTGGAGCAACAAAAGAGTGGGAAAAATAACATTAAAGAAAGGTTGAATAGAATTCTGATTCACGAAAATATAGTAGCAGTTCATAGCTCTATTAAATCTAAAATTCTACACACCACGACATCTTATCATAAGCCGGTGGTAATAATGATGGGTAAATTGGAAAATCAAGGACCGCTTCCACTTAGATACAGCTCAATATGGGATAGCACATATAATTCAGCAAACTAATCAATGAAGCCTGGGAACCAAGAATATCAGGATCACCCCAATATATTTGGGAAACAAAATTAAAAAATTTAAGAGCCAAGCTAAAGTAATGGGCAAAAGCAAAAAAAATAAGGGGGACAAAAACACCTGCTTTTTTCACAATACCATTAAGATACGAAGAGCAAGAAATCAAATAGAAAAAATACAAGTTGATGGACAAGAGGTCAAAGGTGCAGAGGAACTAAAAAGAGCAGCCCACATGCATTTTAAAAATTTACTTTCAGCCAGAGAAGAAACGACTGAGTATGAAAGCTTCCTACAACATACAAAAAAAATAAAAAACAAAACTCATAAATTTGCAAAGAAATAAAATGGAAGAGGTAGTGGCGGCCATATGGAGCCTACATCCAGACAAAGCCCTTGGGCCAGATGGTTTTACAATAGCGTTCTACAGATTCCATTGAAATATGATAAGAAAGGACTTCTTACAAATTGTAAAGAATGTCTTCAAAAAAAAAATAGGAAGCAATACAAAGTCCTCCTATCTTGCATTAGTCCCAAAAGAACCCAACCCTTCCACCTTCAATAGATTCCACCCCATCTCCCTTTGCAATTCCTCCTATAAGATCATCACAAAAATAATTGCAAATAGAATCAAGGAAGTTCTCCCAACAATAATATCTGAAAACCAAGGAGGATTTGTGCCCAACATGCAAATCATAGATAATGTAATTATTGTACAGGAAGCCGTACATTCTAGCATACAAAGAAAAGAAAAAGGAATCATAATTAAATTGGATATGGCAAATGCATTTGACAGGGTCAGCCTTCCATATCTAATGGCAGTCCTAAAAAAACTTGGATTTTCAAGAGAAATAATAGAAGTCATCCAAGCTTGCATCACTAACCCTTGGATCGCCCCTCTTATAAATGGAAGGCCTAGCGAATTCTTTCAAAGTACAAGAGGCCTCAGACAAGGATGCCCTCTCTCCCCCTTCCTATATATTATAATGGCGGAAACTTTAAGCAGAGCCTTGGAAAAACAAAGAAAAGAAAGAAATATCACTGGACTTCGAATAGCAAGAGGAATAAAAACCATAAACCACTCTCTATTTGCCGATGACACTTTGTTATTGCGAGGGGCATCTACAATAATTGCAAAAAGATTCAAAATAATATTGGATGATTTCCTACAAGCTTCAGGTGTGCTCCTAAACAACACAAAATGTAGAATCTATGGCTGGAATACCCCCCCCAGAACCATGCAAAGGATTTCACAAATCCTAGATATCCCCATACAGGAAAAATGGACTCGTTTCTTTTACCTGAGACTCCCCATCTCAAAAGAAAACATGAAGGTAGAGATATGGACCAAACAGATTGAAAAAATGAAAAACAAAATCCAAAGCTAGGGAATGATGTGGCTAAACATGGCAGGAAGGGTGATATTAATCAAAGCACTCCTAGCAGCACTCCCAATATACGAATATGCAATAATCTTGGCTCCAGCAAGTGCCCATAAACAAATGGAGTTAATCCTAAGAAGCTTCTTATGGCAGGGAGGGAAGCAAGAAAACAAAAAATTCAGTTTGGTCAGGTGGGAGCAAGTATTACTACCATATGAACAAGGAGGCCTATCAATCCGGCTACCTGGTGTCATGAATGCTGCCTTGGGAATGAAAATAATATGGAGATTGATCACAGGAAAGAGAGTTGGTGGAAAAAAACATTTGCCTCAAAATACATGGACAACTCTAGGAAAAGTCTGCTGAATGGAAACATCCCATCAAGACAATGTACTCAAGTTAGTAAAAAAAACAATCCCTTTAATGAGCAATCATATTTCTAAAATCCCAGGCAATGGAAAAACAATATCTATATGGGAGGATAGAATTATGGGAAAAGAACCTCTAAAACCCACTCTAAAATTAAAGGTATTCAAAAATGGATGAGAAGAAAAGGTCTAAATACACTACACTCAATCTCTCTTTGCAATCAGAGAGATTGGCAAGAATGGCAAGCCTTAACAATCCCTGCAAATCTGGAAGTGCAATGGAGAAAATTAAGGCAACTTCTTAAAGGGGCAACACCCATAAACTACGAGGAAGAAGATGACTTCCTTTGGGACCCAAGTGGTGGAAAATACACAGTCAAGATTGGATACAAAATCTTACAAGAACAACCAAATCAACAAGACTGGGGTTACTGGAAGACAGTTTGGAAATCTGAAAGTCTGTCTAAGATTAAAATGTTCACCTGGACACTCTTAAAAGGGAAGATCTTAACCAGTGAAAACGTAAAAACAAAAGGCTTCCAGGGCCCCTCAAGATGTCCAATGTGTTTGCAAGCAGAAGAAACCATACACCATTTATTTCAGGACTACATCTTTGCCAAAGAGTGCTAGCAACAACTCATAAGTCCTCTTGAAATCAATATAAATTTTGAAAATCCTCTGCCGGACTTTCTTCAAACCTTGGAGAAGGCCTATCCATACACAACAAAGAGGAAAGTGATGATACAGAGGATCTGGAAGTGCATCCCAACAATTCTTTGTTGGCAAATTTGGTTGACGAGAAACAAATGCATTTTCAAGAGCCAGACCCCAAGAATAGGGAAAACCCTCTCAAAAACATGGGGTTTAACTTCCAAAATCCTAAATGTTAAAGGAACAACACCAACAGACTACAACACTCTTCAACAAGAAGAGAAAAATTGGTTCAACAAAGCCATAATAAATAACAATGGTCAAAAAGGACGAAGGAGGAAAACTTTAGATCATAGCTGGAAAATAAGACTGGGTGAAGAAGAATTCGCAACTTGGAAAAAAAACCAGAGAAGACATTGTCTCTACTTTGATGGGGCTTCCAAACAAAATTCTGGGAAGGCAGGGGTAGGGGGAATAATTCTTGATCTAGATGGGAAAGAAAAGGTTACATATGAATGGGGACTTGGAGAAGTCTCAAATAATAAGGCTAAAGCCTACAACCTGTTAATGGGAACAATAATAATAAAAAAGAGCGATACAAGACCCCATTATAATAGGAGACTCAACCATAATAATTGAGGCAATGGCTCGTCACAAAAATCCAAAAAATGAATTCATGAATAGAGTATACAGGAGAATCAAGAAGAATTTAAAAGGCTCAGGAGATGTGATCTTCAGACATGTTTTGCAAACTCATAACCAATAGGCAGACTATTTCGCTAATCCAGTAGTGAAAAGAACAGAAGGGAGCCTTCGGGAAAAAAAAGAGGAATATCACACCTCTGTCCCATAAGTTCCTCCAAAAGATAATAAGCATGAATCCTCCCAAAAAAAGGAACAACGAGCATTCCTAAAAGAATTTTAAAAAAAGCAGTAAGATCTCAACAAAAAGAATATCATTGCAAATATAAGCAGAAGGTCACGAGAATACGGAGGAAAAATCAAAGAAGATAAAAAAATCGCAATTGTTCTGGTAGCAAGGACAATTGCAATCATGTTCACAGGAAACACACGACAACCCATCTTATCAACGAAGGCCTCGAACAACTCCCAGCTTCTACAAATACATGTGGAATTGTAACATCTCCAGTAGCTTCATCCCTAGGCAAATTTGTTTGCTTCAATCGCCCCTCATATCCCCTGCCTGACTACAAGCATCCCCGCCTTCTCTAAATTCTGTCTCGTTTTCTTTTCACTACCCACGAGCTCAGCATTTCGACTCCTCCTTCAAGCTTCCAGCTATCTGTGTTGTGCAAACCTCGAGCCACCAACCTCACTGTCATGGCGGAAAAAGTCGTTTGTGCGGACACAACTGACCTCCCTAGGAGTCTAAACTCTCTAGCGACAAACAAGACAAAATGGAGTGATCTTTCTCTAAATATACCTTTTAAAACATGAAAACTACAAGTGTTTAGGCTTACCTTATTCCAAAACGCTGTTGTTGTAGTCCGTCCTTGCCGATCCGGATGAGCTCCTCCTTCACATCAATTCCTGCAACCACAAACAATCAAACAATTACCAAGCACTTGCATTTCATATAATAAAACATATATTCAACATGCAGACCAAGGAACACATGAAATAACTCATTAACACAAGCTATTGAGAAAAATAAACCAGTTTGTATTAATAACGAAACAAAGAAACTCTTACAACCTGGCCTTGGTGTTGTGCAAGTTCCTCCCAGGGTCCATCAAGGGTTTTCCTCTACTTTGACAAAGCTCACCCACTTCCAAGTGGAATCAAGCAAAGACAATCTCTCCTCACAAGGTTCTAAATGGGAGTCCTAATTCCTGCAGCATTTACCCAAAGAAAATGTATAGCTTCAACCTCTCCTCCCTCTGGCTCAATGCCTTTATTTATAGTGCTGTAAAGAGGTTATTCAGGTCCACCATCAATGGGATAATCCCCCTCTTTGGGTGGGATAGCTCCCTTATTGATGGGATAAGTTCCTCCTTAATAGGGATACATGAACCAACTGGAGGCGCATCCATTTCATCAAACCGACCTCTAGAAAGTTCTAGAAGTAACCACAAGTAACTTTTTTAAGATGAAACTTGCGCATTTTGCCTTTTACAGAAGGACGCACCTGTCCTTTAACATACAGAGCGTCCAAGGACGCAACCTTTGTGAACATTGTGAGCGTCCCCGCAGGTAAGGCTTGAGAGAACCTGCGTCCCCAGAGATAAACACATTTTTTACAAGACTTTCTCTCTTCTTTGAGTTTGAGATGGATAGCAGAGGCATAAGACTTGCCTAAGAGGGTAGCATGACTGTTGATTGAGCCATACTAACTGTAAATAGTCATGGTGACATTTTTTAGTGTAACAGATTGCCCCCTAAAGTGCGAAGCCTGGAATAGATTAGGGTTTTGTAATTCTAGGAAGGGTGAAGCGCTTTATCATTTCAAAGATTGTCTTGTGGATGACCTGGTTGGAACCTGCAATTTTCAACACAAAATACATGTATAAGATTATATCATCACTGAGGTAGGCATTCCCATACTCAGATTCAAAACTTTAACTAATGGACTAACTACTCTGATACAGGAATGATCTTGCAGTACATCATTTTTATAGACTTTTGTAGACACAGTATGGACGCAGCCATCTGTTTATGATTAGTCTACATAGATAATGAATACAAAACTCCTCGCAGCCTGGATGGTAGAAACTAGATCCAAGGTCTTCACTTCTACTTCCCGAATTGGTACGATTCTAGCCATGTGATTAAATGATTTGATGTCGAACATGTTAGAAACCACTTGATTACCAGTCGATGATGTAAACTGTTAACAAGCGTGAGAGAGACCACCAGTAATGTCAATGGTTCTCAAAGTACCAGGCACAACCCGTGAAATGTGAATAGATGTTTTGATGTCGAACACCTCACGGAATCCTTTGATCGAAAGTCAATGATGTAAACTGACGTCAAAGGCGAGAAACCTGCCATTGATGCATGCAGACTTCAAGGTACTGTCGATTCCTAAGTCATCTTTCTAGATAATGTGCTGATGTCGATAGAAAGCGACCCGTTGCAGGCAAGCCCGCAACACGAAATCATTGTTCAAGTTGAAGAAATGTTGCTGTAAGGACTGACTCAGGGATGGTCAAATGGATGACAAGTATTTTGCAGATGAAAGTTTTGCTTGCAGACCTCTTGAACACATAACGACACGACAGATGGCTTGGTGACGAATAACTCAAAGTTAATCCCCGGAACCCGGTTAAAGACTTTCAAAGTGGTTTGATCAACTGTGAGGTAAAAGATTTCCCAACCCAGGTGAATGAAAAGTGTCGTGTTCAAGAGTGGTAATAAAGTTTCTTTTGAGACAAAAGGTAACAAATAGGTTCATTCTTCTCTCTTTTCCCCCACCATTTCTGGCAAGTACCTCTTTATTTTTAACAAGCTTGAGGAGGATAACATATGCTTGATTATAAGCTCATCCTTCGGACGAGTCCAACCTAGTTTAAATTCGAACCCCAGGAAGGAGTGGTTCGTTCCTGTTCGTAATTGAACAGGTCCTCTACTGTAAAAGTTTAACGAGCCCAGTATAGGAGAAACTTGGCGTTTTTCAATTTTAGAGAGTCTGAAAAAACTAAAGGAGACTCCACGTTGAACTTTTTCGTACATTTGTGTCCCTCAAGCCCGAAAAAGTATAAAATAATACCTGGGGGAACCGCTTGATCTTGCGACCAAGGAGTACTTTCATAATTAGTGCCACTGACCTGAAAAGTAAAAAGCGATCAAGGACACGTCGTTTTATTTCCATATCGAGTTTGAAACGACAAAAACCCGGCAATCTTTTCCTGTTTTTACGGTCAGAAAAGAGCTTTAAGGGGACCGTCTTTTAATTCCGTTTTAACGAGTTTAAAAGAACAACTCGGCAATCTTTTCATATTTTGAGAGTCTGAAAAGGGCTTAAAAGAGAACTCCAAGGTTTCACTTTTTCGTAAGTTTTAACGAGTTCGAAAAAGGGATAAAAATGTACTCATGGTTTTCACTTTTTCGTAAGTTTTAACGAGTTCGAAAAAAATGATAAAAATGTACTCATATGGCCGACTTTCAATTTAATTTACGAGCAGGAAAAGACGGAAAGAACTCGGCATTTTCATTTGTTTTACGAGAATGAAAAATAGCAAAATAATCTCGAGATTTTCATGAGTTTAACGAGTCTTGAAAATAACTGAAATTGACTCGAGATAGGTTTCATTTTTACAAAAGCTTGAAACAGAGAAAAACTATGCTTCAAAGTAGTTTCATTTTTTCACAAGCTTGAAATAGAGAGAAAACTGTGCTTGATGCCCCCTAAGCATAACTGCTAGAGCGCATGCCCCCCAGCTTCATTTCATTCAACCAGTTGGATGAAATGAAGGTTGAGTTACGAGATCATTTGAAAGACTCGACCTAAAACTGTAAGAAAATTATGCAAAACACTGAAATAACTATCTTAAATATACAACTTAACATTTACGAGATCGAGTCAAACTCTCGACTCAGGTAGAGGAGGATTTGTTTCATTTTTTAACGAGCTTGACACAGGAAAAGAACTATGCTCGGATTCGGTTTCATGTTTATGCAAGCTTGAAACGAAAAACTATGCTTGTTACAGTTCACATGCCCCCAGCATAATGACGCAAAACGAGGTACATGCCCCCCAAGCTTTATTGCATTCAATGAGGTGGATGGAATGAAGCTTTACTTTCAAGATCTTGGAAAGACTTAAGGGAGTTGTTTCATTTTTTAGTGAGGTTGACACAGGAAAAGAACTATCCTCAAAACCCTTGTTTCATTTTTTAAACGAGCTTGACACAAGATAAGGAACTATGCTCATAACTACTCTACAATCTACCTAACAAAGAACTCTACTCTAAAAACCTTGATTCATTTTTTAACGAGCTTGACACAAGACAAGGAACTGTGCTCTAACATCCTTGATTCATTTTTTAATGAGCTTGACACAAGACAAGGAACTATGCTCATGACTACGTTCTACAAATTACCTACTTAACCTACCCTTGTTTCATTTTTTAACGAGCTTGACACAAGACAAGGAACTATGCTCAAAAAGTTCGCATGGCCCCAGCGTAATGATGCAAAGCGAGGTACATGCCTCCCAGGCTTCATTGCATTCAACTGGCTCGATGAAATGAAGGTTTACTTTCAATATTTAACTTGAAAAGGGAGTTGTTTCATTTTTATGGAGGTTGACACAAGAAAAGAACTATCCTCATACCTGATTCATTTTTAAACGAGGTTGACTCAGTAACAGGAACTATCCTCAAACCTGATTCATTTTTTAACGAGGTTGACTCAGTAACAGGAACTATCCTCAAAACCCTACTTTCTACAATCTATCTACTTAACCTAAAATCTAGCTGATTCATTTTTTAATGAGGTTGACTCAGGGAAAGAACTATCCTCATACCTGATTCATTTTTAAACGAGGTTGACTCAGTAACAGGAACTATCCTCAAACCTGATTCATTTTTTAACGAGGTTGACTCAGTAACAGGAACTATCCTCAAACCTGATTCATTTTTTAACGAGGTTGACACAGTAAAAGGAACTTTCCTCGGACACACTGATTCATTTTTTAACGAGGTTGACACAGTAAAAGGAACTTTCCTCACAATCCTACTTTCTAACTATCTATATGACCTAAAAACTAGCTGATTCATTTTTTAATGAGGTTGACTCAGTAAAAGAACTGTCCTCATGACAGCCTGTTTCATTTTTTAACGAGGTTGATACAAGAAAAAACTATCCTCGTGACTCCTTGTTTCATTTTTTAATGAGCTTGACACAAGATAAGGAACTATGCTCATGACTTCCAGTTTCATTTTTTAACGAGGTTGAGACTAGAAGAAACTATCCTCGCGCTAGCCTGTTTCATTTTTTAACGAGGTTGATACAGGAAAAACTATCCTCGTCATCCAATTTCATTTTTTAACGAGGTTGAGAGAGGAACAAACTATCCTCGTAACATTGATCATGGCTTCCAACTGGAAGAAAGACATGTCAATGGACACACCTTGATCATGGCTTCCAAAAGGTCTTCATCCGAAGGAAGAATAGTTTTTTGGAAGGAACACACGTCAAGGGACTCAAAAGGGATAAGAACATCGTGTTCAAATAATCCCATAGAGTTTTCCATGTCAATTACCGGAGCTAAATCAAAGGAAGATGAGCAAACAGTGAGAGGCTCACTTACATCGGTAACTGAAATCATGGGACCGGTTGCCACATAATTAACCCGTGGCAGGGTAGATACCACTTTAGAATCAGGAACATTTAGGGGTGTCATATTATTGGTAGTTGAAAAAAGACTAGGGAACGAAAGCTGGTCTACAGTCACAATACTGCCATTGTGAGGGAAAGACATCACGCGAAAGAGTGTCGATACGACAGCTTTCATTGCATAAACATAGTCTCGCCCAAGGAGTAAATTGAAATCCAAGGGACCTCGAACTACCATAAGATCAACACAAACAGTTTTACCTTCCAAGGTAATAGAAAACTTAGGAAGGATCCCTAAAGGTTCACTAATTGTTCTGTTAAAAGCTTTCAGATTCTGCGTAATAGGCGCAAGCTGAGGGGAACCCAAAGCTTTCCAAACAGCTGAGGATAAAATACTAACAGAAGCACCTTCATCTACCTGAGTACGATGTATGTCCCTACCACCAGCCTTGACAATGATTTGGAAAGGGATGGAGGAAGGAAGACGAGGTTCTGTCAGTCTATTCCAATCAAAGGAAAAGACCTCAGTACTTGGAGGGGGTTCTGTAGAAACAGGTGAAATGCCCCCCGGCATAGAAGAATCCGATGTAACAAGAAGAACATCAGCGGTATGAAATTTACTCTCGAAAAGGAGAGTGTGATCGACCGAATGTGAAATTGAATTGACCACTTGATCAACTAATGGATCATCAACCTGAGTGACATGAGTTTCACTCTCCAATGGGAGAGTGTGATCGACTGTACTTGAATTTAGATCAATCACTCCGTCAGTTGACGGTAGGTTGAGAGAAAGTTTACGGTAACCAGTTGGAAATTCTTGCTGTGGAAAAATAAGGTCTTCCAACAATGTTGAGGCTTCATCCATGTGAGGGCAAATGTGAGTTTGATGACTCCCTTTGCATAACTTACAAGGAAACCTAACTTTACCCTTTTTCCCAGGAACCTGACTATCACTGGTTGATGGATCAACGGAAAGTTGATGAGATTTTTCTGACCATACTTCCAAGACCTTTGGAATGCCAGGACAATTGACAAGGAAGTGGTCACCCTTACAAAGCCTGCAAGGGTATTTGGGTTTACGATGCATGTCGGAATTTTCCTCAACACAACTAACACTTACAGCCGTGGTTGGTTGGTTGACTTCTTTCTTAGCTTGCTTCTTCTTCTTCTTCTTCTTCTTCCCTTTCTTCTTCTTCTTAGACTCCTGGTTACTAGCATCAAGGCTTTTACCAGGCGAAGAGGAAGAAATGGAGGAAGAAAAATTAGGCGAAGAGGGTAAAGGGTCAACAGAAGGTTGGTGATGTTGAGATGGTGAACTCTGTTGAGGTGAAGCATCCGGTTGAGGTGGAACAATTTGAGTATTTTGGGCCAACGAAGTTGAAAATAACCATATCGGTAAACCTATTGTAAATCCAGGTAATTACAAAGTAGCCATATAAGGAGGACCAACATTTCCAAAGTAAGGAAAAGTACTAGGATTCTCGTTAGGAGGGGTTCCTAGGTTGATAAATTCCGGAACATTTGCCATTATATTCAACTTCAGTGAATTTTATTAACAATTTAAAACTAAAATTAACAATTCACAATTCACACCTAACAATTAAAATTCACAATTCACACCTATGGTCTCTAAAAGTAAAAACAAACAAATTAACATGCGCTATCAAATCTAGGAGTCAAACCATACACAAACAGTAGCCTTCCGGATCGAAAACACTAGTTGGTGATGAAGCCCAACATCGCCGAATTCAGTACAGAAGTGGTGGGTGGAACAGTTACCCCGGCAACCTGCTTAATGAATAGACCGGCACAAGTTCCTCCACTTTAACCGTCTCGAAGTGAAGTGAACCCCCCGGAAAATCCAAGTGAGTATAACCGACGTCTGCTCCAGGTACAGTGGGACCTTCCCTCCACCGTCACCTCGGTAGAACCCTAAAGATTATGGTCACTAAGGTCACCAACAGTAACAAATACACCTGGGGGAACAGTCTAAACTCCGACAGCACGCAAGGGCAGAGTAGCAAGCTCAATCCCCTTACCGGCTCCTTGACAACAATCCAAGGTTTACCGATAAGTGACCCCTAGCTCCTCGACAATGGTTAATCTGAGGTTTACCATTTGTAATACGTACTGTCTGGCGTCGTTCCCAACGAGGGGGGAATGATCCCCTCACTGGTTCGGACACGAGCTCGTGCTTCTCCTTTAAGAGGAGCTTTCCCAGAGTGCAATTGAAACAATTGGATTTATTCAAATCAAGATAAACTATCTGTTTGGTTTTGTAGTCTTGGAGAGTTAAGTACTCACCTACTCCAAGACCCTAGCCTAAGCTATGTTGGTGTTTCAGAACCCTAGAAATGTAAAAATTACTAGATGAATTTTAATTAAGCGCTGTGTTATTAAGGCTGTTATTACTCAAATGGGTAAATGGAGATGAAACCAATGGTGTTATGACCCGACTCAACTGAATGCAATCGAATATGATAATGCAATCCTTTCAATTCGATGAATCCTAACTAGAGTAAGGAGAGAGTTTCCATTCACTTCCAACAGTGCAAAAAATTGATCATTAAGAGAAAATTTAACAAATTCTCTAATGCACTAATTTCATCAAGAAAAACTAATGCAAATCAATTCCAAACCAATTTTTATTTTTATTTTTGTGTAAATTCAAATCAAAGAAAGCTGATCTAAATCTACGATTGATTTTTCAGAATGTAAACTATGCAATTGTAATCTATGCACAATTCACATGAAAAGTATGCAAATGTAATCTATGCACATTTTTCATTCATATTCTGAAATTGAGAACTCTAATTATGCAAATGTGATCTATGCAAGAGAATTCTCAAACACAAGATGGTTCTAATGTAATCTAAGAACCAATCAAGTGCAAGTCGAGAAAATTGGGTGAGAGTTCCAAAGATCAAAACATAAAAACACTCAAAGGCGATTAACACTGAAAAGGCAAAATTGTGAAAAGACTGAGAGAAACCTCCAAGTAATGACCAAAGGAAATCAAATTAAGAATTTCTCAAAAAAGAGACTCAAAACACCCAATTGATGAAAGCTAAAAGCAGGAATGCTAATGAAACAAGTTCAGGTGAAAATTTTTGACAGGGTACTAAAGGATCTGGGCAGAAAACACTAAGAAAAATCAAAATCTAAAAGCAATTAAAGCAAAAAATGGAATTTTCCTAAATTTTACAGGAAGACGCAGGCAACCCGTTATAACAGGCGCGGGCCCGCTCTGTGCAAACGGCAACAGCGCGTCCAAAGACGCACTGTGCAGTACTCAGAGGGTGCGTCCTTCTGGAAAAGTTAAGAAAAACCAAATCTAACTAAATCTAAAGCTACGCCACCCAAATACTAATTCTCACAGTCAAAAACCAGAAAATAAAAATGATTTTCTCAGAGCAAAGTTCACACAAAGGAAAAGACTTTCTCATTAATGGATTCCCCAGTGGAGTCGCCAATTTGTCGTGGCGGAAAAAGTCGTTTGTGCGGACACAACTGACCTCCCTAGGAGTCTAAACTCTCTAGCGACAAACAAGACAAAATGGAGTGATCTTTCTCTAAATATACCTTTTAAAACATGAAAACTACAAGTGTTTAGGCTTACCTTATTCCAAAACGCTGTTGTTGTAGTCCGTCCTTGCCGATCCGGATGAGCTCCTCCTTCACATCAATTCCTGCAACCACAAACAATCAAACAATTACCAAGCACTTGCATTTCATATAATAAAACATATATTCAACATGCAGACCAAGGAACACATGAAATAACTCATTAACACAAGCTATTGAGAAAAATAAACCAGTTTGTATTAATAACGAAACAAAGAAACTCTTACAACCTGGCCTTGGTGTTGTGCAAGTTCCTCCCAGGGTCCATCAAGGGTTTTCCTCTACTTTGACAAAGCTCACCCACTTCCAAGTGGAATCAAGCAAAGACAATCTCTCCTCACAAGGTTCTAAATGGGAGTCCTAATTCCTGCAGCATTTACCCAAAGAAAATGTATAGCTTCAACCTCTCCTCCCTCTGGCTCAATGCCTTTATTTATAGTGCTGTAAAGAGGTTATTCAGGTCCACCATCAATGGGATAATCCCCCTCTTTGGGTGGGATAGCTCCCTTATTGATGGGATAAGTTCCTCCTTAATAGGGATACATGAACCAACTGGAGGCGCATCCATTTCATCAAACCGACCTCTAGAAAGTTCTAGAAGTAACCACAAGTAACTTTTTTAAGATGAAACTTGCGCATTTTGCCTTTTACAGAAGGACGCACCTGTCCTTTAACATACAGAGCGTCCAAGGACGCAGCCTTTGTGAACATTGTGAGCGTCCCCGCAGGTAAGGCTTGAGAGAACCTGCGTCCCCAGAGATAAACACATTTTTTACAAGACTTTCTCTCTTCTTTGAGTTTGAGATGGATAGCAGAGGCATAAGACTTGCCTAAGAGGGTAGCATGACTGTTGATTGAGCCATACTAACTGTAAATAGTCATGGTGACATTTTTTAGTGTAACACTCACTCCTCCACTAGTGACCATTTCCGCCTCTTTACCTCCTCCCCCTCAGCGCCTCTCCTCCCTGTTTGTCACACTCAGGAACGCCAAGTAGTAAGCAGAAGGAACAGCAAGCAGTCGCAACCAACAGAAGGAACAACACAACAACAGAAGGAACAACAAGCAGAAGGAACATCACAACAACATAAGGAACAACAAGCAGAAGAAACAACACAACAACAAAAGGAACAACAAACAGAAGGAACAACCACAGCCAACAGAAGTAACAACAAGCAGAAGGAACAACCAACATAAAAGTAGAAGGAACATCACAACAACAAAAGGAAAAGCAAGCAGCTCAAGGGGAAAAAGAAGGAAGCAAACCAAATGGAATTTAACCCAATAGAAAAGGCAGCAAGGAATGATGCATGCCCAGCATGCAAAGCGAACAAATTTATGATTAACAGACTCCAAGAAATGCTGAAAGACATCAAGTCTGAACTGAGAATGGAGTATAGCTACCATAAGAGGAACATGGAAATTCAGAAAGAAGAGATCATGGCACTTAAAAACAAATGCAAACATTTAGAAGAGGCAGTTACATACTTTAAAACCAACACCACGAGCCAAGAAGGTGAAAACTTTGTTTACTATGATAAGAAGAATCAACCCTCTTAGGAGCAATTTAGTCTACAAACCATGAATAAATACCAGAGAATCATTGTTATGTAAATTTGCTTTACTAGTAGGACAATATGTTAGACAGTGTTCAAGAATAGCTATAGAAATCTATGAATTTCTGAATATAAGCACAGGAGAAGGGACTGCGTTCCCAGCACATTCTAATTGCTTAGTTTCCACTTATGCTAAAGTCGATTGTAATAGGAGCTTGCTCCTTCTCACCTCTTGGTAATGTATCCACTATCCAATGTTGTTAAAAAAAAATACATAGATTTTTGAGGAGTTTTTCTGCGAGTGAATGTAGATAACTACTTATTTAGAATAGTGAGTTTGAAGGGAGAGAAAATAAGAAAATTTCTTTGGAATCTTGGATAGTAGAAGATGTAAATGAAGAAATTGATGTAACAAGTTCTTGCATGCAAACCAAATTTCTTTTAATATAAACTCCATACCTGTCCCTTAAAAAAAAAAAACTAAAATTGTTTTATGTAAAACTAAACATAATATATAACAAAAACAAATAATATATACAAAATATTTATATTTTAAATAAAACAAATACAAATAATATATAACAAGGCCGCATAGCTAGTGTTCCCTGCCGCTTAGTTTAATAAAATATTTTAATGTCATGATGTGTTGTATGTACTCCAAACAATAATAAAATTGTAAAATGAATTATATGAATATTTGTTTAACATTTTTTAAATAATTTTTTTAACATAATTAAACATTTTTTTGGTAAACAAAGGTTATATATATATATATATATATATATATATATATATATAATTGACATTGAAAAAAATGATAACAAGTTAATAATTATTTATTTAATATTGAATGATGATATTTTTTTAATATAATTCTCATATTATAGTACACACGCCATGTCATTAGAGTATAGATTGATATAATGAGAGTTGTACAAATTGTATACATGTTATTTATACAATTTTTTTTCAAATATATATATATATATATATAAATTAAAAAATAAAACCCATGGAAGAATGAAGGATTTCCTTGAAGAGGAAATAGCCAAATTTGTATCAGCAAACATTTATGTATTCCTTTGGAGTTTTAGGTTGGAGGGAGGATGCGCGCTGCTAGGGTTTGCAGATGGCGCAGCAGACGGGGCTGACAGGGGCTTATCGCGGTCGAGAGGGTGAGGGAGACTGAAGCGAACGCAGCGGGGAATAGAATCTCGTAATACCCACATCTCAGGCAACGAGATTTCAGCAGCAAAGTCAGAGGAAATAATTCGAGGCAAGCGCTGAGGGGGAAATGGAAAACCCAAAGGGGAGGGGAGAGATCCCCTCCTTCAAAAATGTGGTAGCAGGAGAGTCCAGTGCGAGTGGAATGCAGCATAATCAGAAGGAAAGCTCTGCCCCAGTGATGGGTAATCTATGGCAGAAAAGGATGGGAGGAAAATGCTTACCTAGGGCACAAAAACAACCAAGATACGTCAACCCTTGCAACAAACTTGAGGAATACAACTGTTATATGAAGGACCATGCCCTGATATGTATATTCATAGGTTACTGGCCATCAGAGAAAGAGTTGTATAGATGGATGGACCAAAGGTGGAGACCAAGAGGCCATATAGATCTGAAACTGGGAGCAAAAGGGTTTTTCACAGCTATCTTCACGAATCTGGAAGACAAAAATAGGATCTTCGAAGAAGGCCCATATTTCATGAACAATGCAGGCCTGTTCATGAAATACTGGGAAGAAAGATACAGCCCAGAGAAGGAAAAAATGCTCGACGCCCCAATCTGGGTTCGATTATTTGGGCTGCCAGACGAATTCTGGGACCCTGAAATCTTAGAAGGAATCGAGAACTCAATCGGGAGTTTTGTTAAAATTGCGGAAAATACGAAACGAGGCAAATATACTTCATACGCAAGGATCTGTGTCTACATGAATTTGGCAGAACCCCTCCCAGAAAATATTGAATTAGAATATCATGATGAAGTCTAGCAACAGCCAATAGACTATGAACATATACCGTTCAGATGCCGCAGGTGTCATGAATATGGCCATCTATACCGGCAGTGCCCGCTGAATAAGGAGGAGGAATAAAAAAGAAATCAAGAGGAATACCAGAAAAATTCAGAAAAAGTGGAGGAGACAGACAGGGGTTTTCAACAGGTCACAAGGAGACGGAAGCAGAGCAAGGAGGGACCAAAATATCACCCACAAGAAAAACCCAGCCAAACAACAAGTCAAAACAAGTTCCAAGTGCTTCAGAGCGAGAACGAGGACTATGAAGTGAATCTGGAGGACGACGAGGACCCTGGAAACTCACCAATGGAAATTGTAAGTGAGGATAAAGGAAAAGGTGCAAACTTAAGAAAAATCATTGAGGCCCAGACCGAAGGAAAGACAGAAAATACAGCAGTGCAATCGCAGATGGATGTGGAAAACCAACTAGAAATTGAGGTGGAAGAGGAGAGAATCATGAAACAGCTAATCCAGGAATGGAAACATCTAGATAACAGATTCATACCTGAAAAACAGAAACAACTGTATAAGGAAGCATTTCAGAAGTATAAGGAAAAAAAAGGGGAGAACATGAATCAGCAGGTTATGATAGGAAATGAACAGGGGAATGGACAGGCGGGAATGGATGGCTCTGGCAAAAATAGTAGGAAAAGAGGTCGAAAAACGATGAGTGAAACCATCCAGACTGTGGGAGAGACGTTGATAAACTCAGGTAAAGTGATACCTCTGTCAGAGGTATTCTTCCCTTCCTACCAAAAGTTTTAAATGATTGTTATCAGTTGGAATATTAGGGGCCTGAATAGTAAAGGTAAACAGAGATATCTGAAAGATAAATTGAAAAAGGAGAAGCCTAGCATTATGATTTTACAGGAGACAAAAATTACTGTTCAACAGCTTGAAAGAATATTGGACAAAAATAAACTGCAATATGAAGTTATGGGGCAAGACGCTATCGGCTCTGCGGGAGGTATTGTAATTTTGTGGAATCCTAATGATATCATTTTAGAAAGTTGGACCAGCATGAGTAGAGTCCTTACTGGCCTGGGTAGGATAGTAGGTATGAAGGAACAGGTGGTCATCTCAGGGGTTTATGGCCCCCCTTCCCCAGGGGAAAAAGAAAACTTTATAAATAGTCTGAAAACCATCAGAAGAATATATCCAGAAGTTGCTTGGATCATAGGAGGTGATTTCAATCTAATCAGATCCTCAGAAGAGAAAAAAGGTGGGATAAGGAGGGTGGACCACTTTATGGATAAATTTAATGAAATGATAGAGGATTTAAGATTAGTAGACATCCAGACTATCAACGGGATTCACACTTGGAACAACAAGAGGGGGGGCAAAAATCAAATTGCCTCAAGACTTGATCGCTTCCTAGTCTCAGAAGCTATCATGAATAAGGATGTTTTTGTTGAAGCAAAAATCATACCATCCCTGGGTTCTGATCATTGGCCAATTAGACTCGAGGTGGATATTAAAAGGAACCGTGGAAAAAGACCTTTCCGATTTGAAGCCTTCTGGTTAAGGGACCCAGAATTCATGAAGAAAGTTGAAGAATGGTGGATGCAAAGTACAGTGCAAGGCAAAGGAAAAATGCATACATTCCAGTTGAAGCTGAAAGAGCTGAAAGGTAGAATTAAAAAATGGAACAAGGAAGAATTTGGCAACATTATGGAAGAAAAACAAAAGCTAGAGGGAGAAATGGAATCTCTTCAGCAAAAAATGATAGTGGAAGGCAGAACAAAGGAAAGCATTAGAGAAGAAGGGGTTGTCCTTGGAAAGTTACAAGAAAGACGAAAGCAGGAGGAAGTTCTCTGGCGGCGAAAATCAAGAATAAAGTGGTTAAGGGAGGGGGAGAGGAATACCAAATTCTTCCATCAGGCTATGATCAAACACAAGCAGAGCAACAGGATTCTATCCATCAAAGATAGGAATGGGAATCGAGTGGTTGAACAAGCTGAGATAGAACAAGTCCTAATAGATCACCATAAAGGAATCCTAACTGAACCTCAAGTGGATAGATCGAGAGCAATTCAGGAGATCTGCTCAGCTATTCCTCGTTTAGTCATATAGGACCAAAATATGGCGTTAATGAGAGCAGTGACCTTAGAAGATATAGAGGAAACTGTGAAAGCAATGAAGAAAGGCACTGCTCCAGGCCCGGATGGCTTCACAGTCGATTTCTACCAGGCGGGATGGCACTTCCTGGGAAAAGAGATCCTTGATTTGATAGAAGAGTCCAGGATGAACCAAAAGGTATGGCCTGCCATTAACTCTACTTTTTATGCTTTAATTCCTAAGGGGGATAATTTAGAAGATGCCAATGGTTTTAGACCCATAGCTTTGTGTAATGTTATTTACAAGATTATAACATCCCTGATCGCCAAGAGATTAAAACCCCTTCTGGGCAAGTTAATATCTGCTGAACAAACAGGTTTTGTTGAAGGTAGACAGATCCTTGATGGTCTGGTTGTAACTCAAGAAGTTATTCACTCTCTAAAAACAAAGAAGCAAAAGGGTATGATGATCAAGTTTGACTTGTCGAAGGCTTATGACCGGCTAGATTGGAATTATTTGGAAGAAGTGTTGGGAAGTTTTGGTTTTAATAGGAGATGGATTAGATGGATACATAGTTTGATTTCCTCTCCAAATTTTTCTATTCTGGTTAATGGTACTCCCTCAAAAACTTTTAATGCTTCTAGAGGGATTAGACAAGGAGATCCATTATCTCCGTTTCTTTTCATCCTAGCAGCCGAAGGTCTGGGTCGATTTATTAAAAAAGAAAGAGAAGCAAACAGAATCAAAGGTTTACAGCTCTGGGGAAATAATCTGCCTTTAACTCATCAGCAATTTGTTGATGATATAATGCTATTCGGGGAACCAACGGTTAAAGAAGTAAGACAGTTTAAAAAATTCTGGACTTATTTGTTGAGGCCTCGGGTCTGGAAATTAACAGAGATAAATCTTGTATATTCATATTTAATACAGTGGAGCAGGTCAAAACCCATCTTATAAGATTATTGGGCTTCAAGAGGGGAGAACTGCCTACGAAATACTTGGGTAATTTATTGGACTTTACCTCCAAAAAGATGAAAAACTGGCAAGGAGTCCTGGATAAGCTGAGAAACAGAGTAGCAAATTGGGCCTTCAGAGTTTTAAATATAGCAGGAAGGATAGTTCTGGCAAAATCTGTCCTTCAAGCTATCCCCATTTATCCCTTGTCGATAATGGCTGCCCCTTTAGGAGTATGTGCTAAGATTCGAGAGATCATTAGAACTTTTATATGGGGAGGGACTAACCAGAAGAAAAAGTGGGCCTTAGTTTCTTGGAACCAGGTAACAAAGAGAAAAGAGAGAGGAGGTTTGGGGCTGAGGGACCCTGAAACTCTTAATAGAGTATTGGGAGCTAAGCTCTGGTGGCGCTGGCTTAGGGGAGGCAATGATCTTTGGAAAGTCATATGGAAGACCAAATACAATATGCCTGACTCCACAGTTGAGATTTTACGTCAGAGAGATACTCCTAAAGGGTCAGCAATATGGGACCTTGCGCGTCAAAACATAGATCTGGTGGAAAAACATACCTTCTGGGAGATCCGAGGGGGAGAAGAAGCCAACTTCTGGGAAGATAGGTGGCAACAGAAAGAAAGAATGAACCGAATATAGAGGCTTCATCAAATTCGGGATAGAATAGCAGGAGATAGAATATGTGTCAGAGACTACTGGAAAGCTAATGACCCAGAAGGAAGCTGGAGAGTTTGGACTGACCCGACTGAGTGGGATAGGGAGCTCAGTCAAGATCATCAAGAAGCTTACAGGAAAGAGGTTGAATCTAGGAAAATTAGAGCCCGCACAAGTAAGGATATCCTTAGGTGGGGGAATTCTATGAAAGGCTCCTTCACCACCAAAGAAGCTTATTTCTTAACTGAAACCCAAACCAGAGGTGAAGAGGATCTAGACTGGAAAATGATATGGGTAAGCAATTGGTGGCCAAAAGTCTCCATATTTATTTGGCTTGCAACTAAGAATAAGATTTTAACCTGGGATCAACTTCAAAAAAAAGGCTTTAATCGTCCTTCGAGGTGCTGTCTATGTAACACTGATACGGAGACCAGAAATCACCTTCTGCTTAAGTGTCCGTTTGCAAAGAAGCTGTGGATGAACACCAAACGAGTATTTGGTAAATCCGAGATAGTTCCTAGCGAATTCACTGAAACGGTCTTTCAATGGAATAAGGAAGTTTTTCAGTGTAGAGTGGTCAAAAAATCGTGGAGTCTCATCTCAGGGTTTGTAATGTGGATGATATGGAAGGAGAGGAATCGCAGGGTATTTCAAAATACAGAAAAATAACTTGAAATAATCTAGGAACGAGCAGTCAAGTTAATGCGGGAAACAATCCTGGTTGAAAAGTGTGATGGGGAGGATTGGAAGGCCAACCCGGTTGAGGAGGGCATTTTGAACAAGTTAAACCTAAAGTTTGAGATGGTACATTACAAGAAGAATTCTCAATTGGATATGCGGACTCAAAGCCCTGATAAATTTAGCTTCCCCAGAGGAAACTTTATCAAATTAAACTTCGACGGGGCCTCGAAGGGGAACCCGGGAGAAGCTGGCTTTGGGGGCATTTTCCGGGATAGTAACAAGCAGGTAAGATGGATTTTCGCAGACTGAGGTGGAGAAATGACAAATAACGAGGCTGAATTCTGGGCTCTTCACCAGGGATTGCGAATTGCTGTAAGAATTTGTTACACCAATTTAGAAATTGTTGGAGACTCTCAGATTGCGGTCGAGACACTGAAAAAGCTTAGTAATGGTCGGGATTGGGAGAAGGTCACAAATAGTTGGCGTACGGCAGGAATTATCCAGGAAATCGCAGATCTTCTGAAAAGAATTGAATACAAAATTATAAACCACGTTAGAAGGAAAGGGAACCAGGCGGCCGATTTCATGGCAAACTGGGGCTGTAAAGGTCGTGGCAGCACGGTGGATAATCAATGGAGAGCAGTGTGCGGGCACAGGGAGTGGAAGGACCTGGCAGAAATAATTAAATCAGACTATGATCAAGCTACAAGCGGGATCACGAGGATCAATGAGCTGGAGCAATGAGAGGACGTGGAGGTCCCGAGTAATGATCTCAAATCAGACGGGACAGAGAAAAGATATGATCATAAGATACAGGCTAGTACAGTGGCGGCGTGCGTGGAGAACGTCCCAGGAAGACATCCGAGGTGAAGCAATAAATGATCGAGACATTAGAGGAGGTTGGAGCGGTCTGTCAGATCCTTTGACAGTGGAAATTAATCAAGGAATGATGGCCGGGGGAATCGTCATCCCGGAAAGCTACCGGCGACAAACGAAAACTGAGCCAAGGATGTACGATAAGGATAGGAAATCGATATATACCCAAATGGGGATGGAAGATCACTTACTAAGCTGTTTCCCAATTTGGAGAGGTGCGGACATTGCTGCTGAGAAACAGCATCTAAAGGTAAAAGCTTCCGGGAACCCGAGATTTCTCTGCGCCAGACCCGCGGGCAGTATGGAAACAAGACAGAAAGCTAGGGAGACAGAGGAGCAGTATAATGCAGCTGCTGAGAATAAGAGCAGGAAAGGAAAAGGAATTATGAATGATGACCAGCCAATCAAGGTCTGGGACATCGAGGATGAGTCGGAGGAAGAGCTTCCACAGGGCGAGGGGAACGTGCGGTCTTTCTCTCAGGACAGGGCAGCAGACGACAAGCACCAACAGATGGAAGGAAATTACCCTGCTCCGCAGGAGGTAAAGTTTCGACGTTATGGCATGAGAAAACGAGAGAGGGGCCCCAGCAGAGGTGTGGACTTGAACATGAAAAGGGGCCGGGGACAGAATAGGAGGACGCAAGAGGAAGGAGAGAACTCCAGGCAGGACAAGAATCCGGCTAAAAAGGCAAGGAGGACGGTGAATCACAGGGTCCGGCGGGCAGAAAGGGCCTACCAGCGTAACTCCAACCCAACAGTGAGAAGAATTATGCAGTATCTGGAGGAGGAGTCTCTTCAAGATCAATCTGAAGAGGACATGGAGGAGTGGGAGTTCCTGCTTCATGATCCAGGGCATACAAGGGGGAGAATGTCATTGTTTAAACAATCTTTGCACATATATTGGGTTATGAAGGGGCTGCTGGCAAAGGCTCTAGAGCAAGTGGCTAAGGAGATGGTCGAGCTGGCCCAGGGAAACCCTGACATGCGTAGGGAATTAAGCTTCATCCGCATTGCGATGGAGAGGCAAGAGGAGAAGCTGGACGCAATTCATCAGCTGCTGAAGGGAGACCAGCAAGATGCAGAGAAAGGAGCAAGTCAGCATCCGGCAATGGACACTGTTTGACATGAGATATGTTTAGAAAAACTAATAGTCTTTTTGGTTATAGTTTTTTGCATGACATAAATAGAGATATGTATTTTCTGCAGACTAGTAGTATTAGGAAATCTCAAGACTGCCTTGTTTATTTGGCTAAGATT
Source organism: Pinus tabuliformis (assembly GCA_031772625.1). NCBI lineage: Eukaryota > Viridiplantae > Streptophyta > Pinopsida > Pinales > Pinaceae > Pinus > Pinus tabuliformis. The sequence continues at coordinate 526,845,279 of CM062813.1, read as the reverse complement.
ATCAGACTTTGGGCCTTTTACTTTTGGGCGGCTATAAAAAACTATAGATGGATTAGTCACCCGGTTTCCCCATGTGGGCGGGTCTGCAAGATTTTTGATATGATGTAATGTTTTATTTTCTATCCAGTAATAGAAAGAGTACCACCTCAGCTTACAAAAAAAAAAAAACCCATGAAAATTGTCTATTCAATATTTTACACCAATGAAAAATGGAATTTTTGAATTTAATTACAAACCATTTGTGTTTATGGTACATAATAATTAACATATAATGTTATTTATCAAATTATTTATATTTATTGTACATAGTAATTAGTGATATAGTACATAGTAATTAATAATAGAGTACACAAAAGTCAATTATTGTCATCATTACACAATAAGAGGGGAGACATTTCAACCAATCATATTTGAGATAAATAGAAATAAGTTTTATTTAAAAATAATAAATTTAATTTCATAATGTTAAACTTTGGATAGATTTTAAATTTTTTTAGTCAAAGAAAAACTAATAGCAAGTCAATGAAAAATTGAATACATTATATCTTGCCAACAGGAGGTATAAATATTTATATTTAAATAAAACAAATAGCAAATTAAAATAAACGAATTGTTTTATTTTTAAACAAAACTAAAAAATAGACATTTTATTAAAAAAAACAATCAAACTAAAAAATATTTTTTGGTAACAAGTCGAGCAGGTAAAATGGCTCCTAAAGAACCAAAGGTGTCAAGCCCACGAGTCGTGACTTGCAATGTGCGACAAGTTGGGTAAGTGCTTCCGATTATGTGTGACGAGCCGGGTGAGCGACAAGTCGACAGTGCGACGAGTTGGCGAACGGGCACGTCGGGTGCGACGTTGCGATGAGTTGGCAAGGTGCGACGAGCCAACAGAGGTGTCGAAAAACCGAGATTCGGGAATTCAACTAAGTATGGCGAACTTCGGGTGAAGGCATCTTATACCATGTGAGCTAGGCATGTGGACTCGGCGGGGCGACGGGCAAAGTGAGGGCATGATGACCCATGAATTAACCACGGCCTAACATATATATTGGTGGGCGTTGGATGGAGAAAGGCAATCAAAAAAATCAAGCAAGTATTCTAAGGGCAAGCTAAGGGAGTAGCAAGCTACAGACTTGGATGCATAGGAGAAAAGGGTGAAGTGCAGGCAGCGGCCAGGGCCGAAGCACGGAGTCGAGACATAAGAATTGCAGAAGTATTGGGCCACATGACGAGCGGGCAGGTAGAACCGCAGGCGAGTGGGCGAGTTGGACCGCAAGTCGGAGGGTGGGCGACACGCCAGGCAAGGCTACACGGTGGTGTTTCAGTGGTAGCGTGGAACAGTTGAGCGTGCGGGCAAACGGACGGTTGGTCGGCGAGTTGTGTTGAATGGTGGAGGGTGGCCAGTGGGCAGCTCTACACGGTGAACAATGCGTTGAGTGACTCGACCCGATGAAGAGCGGGCGCACCTGAACGACAGTTTGGGCAGGTTGCACGGTGGTGCAGGTCGAGTTGTAAATTTAACTGAATTTTGTGAGTTGGAACTTAGGGTTCGTCTCCAAGTGTTAATTTTATGTAAACTGGATAATGTCATTATTATTGTGGGAAGACTCATTCTCAAGGAGTTTCCCCTCCCGTTATTTATCCGCTGTACATATGTCTTGAAGTAATAATGATAATAAAAGATATATGAATGTATGTTTTCCGTTGTGCTTATGAAAGTGATACTTAAAAGTGAAAAATAAACTAAGTATGGAATGTTAGGCATAGTCCACACTTGTGAGTATTGTTAAAAAGAAAATGGGTGGTGGTGTCGCACCCCCCTTCGTGCAGTTGAAAGACTACCGCCATGGTAGGGGCGTGACAGGTGGTACCAGAGGTCTGTATTTTGCGGGCTTTGGTGACTCAGATTTGCAGATTGAAGTACTACACTTCGTGACAAGTCTGATAGTTGATTCAATTGAAGTTTTGGGTTTTGAAGGCTGATGACTATTGAAGGTAAAGCAGGTATCAAACACTTGCCGAACAGATGATGATGGTCGAAAGAGCATTTCAAAAGCTGAAAGACATGGGTGATTATTGGAAAGAAGAAACGCAGAAACATTATGAAGCTTTTGTACAAGAGTGGGAACCCTTGATACATATAGGAAGCAAGATAGCAGATTTGCGGGAAGACTTGAATAATCTTCATGTGGAAACTGATGAACTCAAGAAGCTTGATGAGGAGATCTGGCAGGGTGATCTTAGACTCCAAGAACTCATGAATGAAAGAGTTCGGTTGAGGGAGAAAAGCACCATGGCGCAGGCTAAGGTCAAGGAGCTTGAGGACGAGATAAAGAAGGACTTTCTTGAGAGAAAGATCGTTGTGATAGAGCAAGATGAGCTCGATTACATTGACAGACTTAGGGACTATCACCGAAACATACAACCAGATGTTCGGAGGCTTAGTTCACTTCGAGTGGAAGGAGTCAATGTGTGCTTGATTGGTACACTTAAGCAGGACACGATGGAAGGTAAGCTTGAAGGAGTTCAAGCAGAACTAGGATCAAATTGCTTAGATGAGCCAAGCAAGGAAGTGAAGTACCTTAAGAAGGAAGCCAGGTCGAAGCACAAATCGATACACTCTTTTGAGACCGAATTGTTGAAGAAGGTTGTTGAAGTAAGGCGCAAGATCAAGCCAAAAGAGGATGGAGATGCCTTGAAGCTGAGCTTTGTGTAGGTAACCGTATGTGGCAAGAGATTTGCAGCTTTGGTGGACATGGGAGCTACTCATAGTTTCCTTAGTAGGAAAGCAGCAAAGTCTTTTGGGAAGAAAGCTGAAGTGGGAAGAGAGTGGAGTGCTTTCAAAGCAGTAAACTCTACCATGAAAGTTGTGACTGGTGTGATGGAGAACACTCAGGTGAGAGTGGGCTCTTGGTTTGGAAAGTTGGACTTGAGGATCATGGACTTGGATGATCATTCTATGGTGTTGGGGCAAGACTTTTTGAAGGTTGCACAAGCCATACCAATGGTGGACCGGGACATTCTCTTGATTATAGCTGAAGGGAGAACTTTGTTGGTTCCAATGAATAGGAGGAGTTGCTTGGGATATAGACCAAGGATGGCTTCTATGAATTTGTATCCAAAAGATCTGAATGTGAAGCATGACAATGTGGAGCAAAGAGGACTTGGATGTATGACTCAAACAACGAAGGAAGGGAAGTTAGTAAACTTCGTTGCAAGAGCTAGAAGGAAAGATGAGGGTGGAAAATCAATTTCACACATCTTGAGACACTTGACAAGAGCATCTTCTACCAAAGATCTTCACAGTGGAGGTGAAAATGAAGGAAGTTTGAATGCTTCTTCGATGGCAGTGGTTGGGGAAGATTACGCAGGCAGAGATTCGACTGGCATAGTGGAGTTTTGCAGATATGCCATGGGCATATACGACTTTCAATTGATGAAAGACAAGCTTGGGAAGCTTGGTTGTACACATGAGGAGGTTGAGGCTGTGCACAAACACTTGAGGACGCATCATCAATTAGATACATGGGTGGATGAGAGTCAAGGAGGGAACTTCCTAGCCCTCCTTTCTCAATAGACAACCTTGGAGGTCGGTTGGTGCAGTGGCCTTAACACTTAGAAGGGTTGCACCACCTTAACAAGGGGCCTTGGGGATAGGGCTTCTTTATTTGACATGTTGATGATGCTTGGATGTATGCAACTGCATAATAGCACATTGGCATTAGCATCATGAGCAGCGTGTTGCAGATGAGATGGGCATACCATGGACCTGAGCATGGCTGATTTTGGATGGGATTCTTGATCGAGTTGAGATTGTGACAAGATGCTGAGAAACAACCAACAGTGGCATGGAGAAGGTACATTCTCATGGGTTGAGCATTACGATTGGATTAGCTACCAAACTAGTTCGATGACATGGGGGCATGTAGTGCACCAAGTTTGTGTCAGATAGATGTCTTGGTTTCGAGTGAGATGTTGTGTTGGATGGAGTATCGTGCAGAAGATTCACATGGATGACACATGATGGAGACAGTTGTATTATATATGTTGCAGGGATGTCTGCAATATATAGAATGTTAGAAGTCATGGATTGAGGAGACTTCCTAGTTATGGATTATGATGACATTGAAGCCAAGGCAGGCAATATGGGCATCTTGGATGTTGGAGTTGGTGGTACTTTGCGACAGTGGTGGATTGGTAGTCTTGGCGACAGATGGTTGCTCGGGTGGAGAGTTGTCGAGGATGACAACCCATTTAAAGTGGGGGAGTATGTCAAGCCCACGAGTCATGACTTGCGATGTGCGACGAGTTGGGTGAGCGCTCTCGGTTATGTGCGATGAGTTGGCGAATGGGCACGTCAGGTGTGACATTTTGTGTGACGTTGGGACGAGTTGGCAAGGTGCGACGAGCCAATGAAGGTGTCAAAAAACCGAGATTCGGGAATTCGACTAAGTATGGCAAACTTCGGGTGAAGGTGCCTTATACCATGCGAGCTAGGCATGTGGACCCGACGGGGCGACAGTATGGGTGGGCCGACGGGCGAAGTGAGGGCAGGGCGACCCATGAATTATCCATGGCCTAGCATATATATTGGTGGGCGTTGGATGGATAAAGGCAATAAAAAAAATCAAGCAAGTCCTCTAAGGGCGAGCTAAGGTAGTAGCAAGCTACAGACTTGGACGCATAGGTGAAAAGGGTGAAGTGCAGGCAGCGGCCAGGGCCAAAGCACGGAGCGGAGACGTAAGAATCGTAGAAGTGTTGGGTCGCAGGACGAGCGAGCAGGCAGAACCACAGGCGAGTGGGCGAGTTGGACCGCAGGTCGGAGGGCGAGTGACACGCCAGGCAAGGCTGCACGGTGGCGTTTCAGTGGTAGCATGGGCCGACGGACGATTGGTCAACGAGTTGTGCTGAATGGTGAAGGGTGGCCGGTGGGCACCTCTACCCAGTGAATGGTGCGTTGGGTGACCCGACCCAGTGAAGGGTGGGCGCACTCGAACGACAGTTCGGGCAGGCTGCACGGTGGTGCAAGCCGAGTTGTAAAGTTAACTGAGTTTTGTGAGTTGGAACTTGGGGTTCCTCTCCAAGTGTTAATTTTATGTAAACTGAATATTGTCATTATTATTGTGGGCAGACTCATTCTCAGGGAGTTGCCCCTCCCGTTATTTATCCGCTGTGCATATGTGTTAAAATAATAATGATGATGAAAGATATATGAATGTATGTTTTCCGTTGTGCTTATGAAAGTTATACTTAGAAAGTGAAAAATAAACTAAGTATGGAATGTTAGGCGTAGTCCACACTTGTGAGTATTGTTAAAAAGAAAACGGGTTGTGGTGCCGCACCCCCTTTCGTGCGATTGAAAGACTACCGCTAGAGTAGGGGTGTGACAAAAGAGATCTCATAAACGGTGGATCGAATCGCCAAGATTTTCGTGAGTGAGATTTGGGGTCATTGCCAAAAAACTCATGTTCCAGATTTTCGAATTTCTTTCTGATTTGGTCAAGATCTTAGCTGGAAAATTGTTAGTTTTCTGCAATTTTGCGTCTCTCTTTCTTGTTGTGTGTCTTCAATTTTGTCAGAGTCACAATTGATGCAAAAATTGATTTGAATTTTCTTTTCTTGCAATTACAAATTCAATGGGAGATTCTGGAAGTTCATGGTCGATAAGACAAGAATAAAGGCTCATGATCATATCCATAATAGAAATAAAATCCTATGTAAACCTTTACCAATCTCATGATCAAAAAAATGGTGGATCAAATCGGTCAAAAACTGATAAAAATGGGGTTTTTAAGCATTCGCTCCACGTCACTATCAAATTAGCTCCAACAAAAACCAGGATTTTCTCTGAATTGACACAATAATTTGTCGAAAACTCTTGCGCCAAACTATTTGGAATGATCTTGAGCAAAACCCACGTCTCATATTTGTGGGATTCACTCGCAATCATCTGGGATCTGTGTTACACTAAAATTTGTCACCATGACTATTTGCAGTTAGTATGGCTCCATCAACTGTCATACTATCCTCCTTGGCAAGTCTTATACCTCTGCTCTTCATGTCAAACTCCAAGAAAGAGAGAAAGTCTTTAAAAATCTATATAACTCTGGGTACGCAGTTTCTCTTAGCCTTACCTGCGTGTACGCACCTCAAGTTCACATTCCCTACGTACTTGTACGCTCTGTCTGTAAAGGGGTGGGTGCGTACCCCTGTAAAGGTCAAAAGGCGTGAGTTTTACTTCAAAAAAGTTACTTGTGGTCGATTCTAGAGCATTCTAGAAGTTTGTTTGACGTGTATTGAGCGCCTCCAGATGGTTCATGTATCCCTATGAAAGATGAACTTATCCCATCAAGAGGGGAGCTATCCCATTCAAAGAGGGGCTTATCCCATTGATGGTGGACCTGATTAACTTCCTCCAAAGCACTATAAATATAGGCATTGGGCCAGAGGGAGGGGAGGTTGAAAGCTGAACATTCCTAAGGGTAGATGCTGCTGGAATTAGGACTCCCTTATAGAGCTTGAGAGGAGAGATTCCCATCCTTTCTTAGCTTCATTTGGAAGTGGGTGAGCTGATCAAAGTAAAGGAGAACTCTTGCTAGACCCTAGGAGGGACCTGCACAACACCAAGGCACAGGTTGCAATGGTTTCTTTTGTTTCCACTTAATACAATTAAGCTCATTTTTCTCAACAGGTTGTTATACATGATTTGTTTCATATACTCCTTGGTCTGTATGATGAATATGTTTTATTTTATGAGTTATTCAGGTGCTATGTAATCGTTTGCTTGTTAGTGAATGCAGGTTTCAAAGAGAAGGAGGAGCTCATCCGGATCGGCGAGGCTGGACTGCTACAAAGCGTTGGACTAAAGGTATGTTATAAACACCTGATTACTTGTATTCTAAATGCATATTTAGGGAAAGATAGTGTTTAATTGTCTTGTTTGTCACTAGAAAGCCTTAGCTTCTAGGGAGGTCGGTTTTGTTCGCAAAATTGACTCTTTCCGCATGACAAAATGGCGACTCCACTGGGGAATCCATGGATTTGATTGATTTCTCTTTTGATTGATACTTTGATTTGAGAAAAGTCGTTTTCTTTCTGGTTTTTGACTGATTGACTGTGAATTTGGGTGGAATAGCTTAGGGTTAAGTTAGATTTTACTTTTCTTGGTTTTTGCTAGAAGTACGCAGCCTCTGCGTTAAGCACAGTGCGTACTTGTACGCACTGCAGCTTTGTACACAGAGCGTACACGCACCTGTGCAAACAGGCTGCCTGCGTACCCTGTCAAAAGTTGAGAAAATTTCAATTTTTCCTTTTTTGCCTCTTAGATTTTTTTTTTAATTTGTTTTTGCTGCCCAGATCCACTGGTTACCTGTCAGAAGTCTTCATCTAAGCTTGTTTCATTAGTATCAAGGGTTTTAGTGAAATTCATAGAAGTTCTAGCCTTAGGGTTTGATTTTTGCATTGGTCCTGTAGTGACTTTGGCTTTAGAAGTTGTAAAACCTTGGATCTCCCTGGTCTTTTCAGTCTTCTTAGGAGTCAGACCTTTCATAAAATCCACCTGTGTGAGAAACCTACCTTTGTGTTGTCTCTTTGCGGAATTTCGAGAAAGCTTGTTGGTTAAAGTCGTGAATTTCATTCTTAAGAAAAAGAACAAAAGATTTTGATTTTTGTTTTTTGACTGGTTTATGATTCTGCATGAACGAGTCCTTGGTTGAATTGTAACTGAGTAAAACATCATGGAATTATACTTGGTAGGCTTTTGCCTCATTAGATTTACTTTTAGGTGTTTTTCTCTTAGATTTGCTTTTGGGTGAAATTGAGTTGATTTGATTGTCATAGATTTTTTACACTTGATTTTTGTTAAAGTAGTTTTACATGCTTTGTTAATATAGGAAAAAATACAAAAAATCTCTTTTGAAGAAAAGTTTGTTTTAGTAGCATTTGAAGTCTTTGAAAAGAGAAAGGAATTTTCGTGAAATAATTAGTGGTCATGTGTTGTATGCTTTGGGAAAGATAAAGAGTTTGGTTCTTTGATTTTCATTGCCAAGAAAGTTGTCTTTATATCGATTTTGCATTCTCCAACTCTCTTAGCTAGGGAATTCATTGAAAAGGAAAAATAGTATAAATCATCCTAGGTGCATCTTTTTAGTGGATTTGAGTCGAGTCTACACACCATCAGTTTCATCTCCACTACCTTTTGTCCTAAAGAAAAGCCATAAAATTAACGCTTGAAGTAAAATTTACTTAGTAACTTTTTATTTACTAGGGCTCTGAAACACCAATATAGATCAGGCTAGTGTCTTGGAGTAGGAGAGTAATTAACTCTCCAAGACAGCAAAACCAAACAAGTAGCTCATCTTGTGGTAGGATAAATCCAACTGTTACATTTATGCTCTGAGAAATCTCCTCTTAAAGGAGAAGCACGAGACCATGTCCGAACCAGTGAGGGGATCAATCCTCCTTCATTGGGAAAGACGCCAGATACGCACGTACTACAAACGGTAAACCTTGGATTATTGTCGAGGAGCCTGGGATCACTTGTCGGTAAACCTTGGATTATTGTCAAGGAGTCGGCAAGGGGATTGAGCTTGTTACTCTGCCCTTGCGTGCTATCGAGTCGTAGACTGTTCCCCCAGGTGTATTTGTTGCTGTTGGTGACCTTAGTGACCATTATCTTTAGGGTTCTACCCAAGGTGACGGTGGAGGGAAGATCCCACTATACCTGGAGCAGACGTCGGCTAGACTCACTTGGATTTTCCGGGGGGTTCACTTCACTCGAGACGGTTAAAGTGGAGGAACTTGTGCCGGTCTATTCATTAAGCAGGTTGCTGGGGTAACTGTTCCACCCACCACTTCTGTACTGAATTTGACGATGTTGGGCTTCATCACCAACTAGTGTTTTCGGTCCGGAAGGCTACTGTTTGTGTATGGTCTGACGCCCTAGATTCTTTAGGCATGTGATTCGAATTTGTTTGGTTCTTTAGAGACTTTAGGCAGTTTGCTTTGAGATTTTACTTTGTTTGCGTGTGCAGTAGTTAAAAGTTTTTAACTGTGGCTGAATTACCGAGACAGTCCCGTAGACTTCAGGGCCAGTCACCTGAGATTGTAACCGTGGCCGATTTGTTGAGGAAGTCCCGTAGACTTCGGGGCCAACCTCCTGAAGACGTCCCGAGTCATTACGAAGGTTTGAAAGTCCTTGTAACTCCTAGTGGCAGTAAAGTAGGTTCACCTGAAGAAGGAGAGTCGTCATTGGTAGTCCATCCAGATTACCAAGGTCTAGAAACAGGTTATAATCCCGAAGCTATTGCAGTTTCCGAGCTTGCTGGTAGTTTTTCATCTACTAGTGATATAGGCGAAGAACCTGAAATCTTTGAACCTGTTACTCCAACTTCTAGTGCTCTTGATTCACCAAGGGTAGAACGAGTCATCACCGAAAATCTTCCTTCTAGTTTGATAGCTATTGAAGAACTTGCTCCAGAAGAAGAAACAGGCGTCCCTATCCCTGAAGATCAACCTACTATTGATCTAAGGGAGCGTGAATCCATTTTTTACAGTCCTCCTAGAAGTACTACTTGGTATCTTTCGTTAACTAATTATTTGGACAACTCAGGGTCAAGTTTTTCTCCAGCTCGTACTCCTTATCCACCCGGAGGTATTTATACTCCTGTAAATATGTCAGGTCAATCGTCCATGTTTACTCAATCACCTGAATCTTTCTTGTACGGCGGTCCTTCTGTTCCCTTTGGGTATCAATCACTTTCTGGTACTTTTGCGGGAGCATCTCCTCAACCCATTGAACATGGGTTATTAACTGGAAACAATGGTAATAAACTGTTGGGTGTAGGAGACATTTACATGATGTCAGGTTCAATTCCCAGTTCTCAACCTCAAGGTGGCCAGTTACCGCCTGGGGGGCAACCTCAATTAACGCCTGGGGGGCAACCTCAAGGTACAAAAATTGCGTATGGGGGGCAACCTCAAGGACAGTACGTACCCGTGGTGCAATACATTCCTCAAGGTCAACCCCAGCCTCAATATGTACCCCAAGGTCAACCTCAGTATCAATTTATACTTCAAGGTCAACCCCAGTATCAGTACTTACCTCAAGGGTATCTACCCCAAGGTCAGTACTTGGGTCAAGGTTATCAACCACCCCAAGGTCAATCTTATGTTCAAGGTACGAGAAATGTACCTTTCAATTACCAATCCTACCCTCAATCCGGTTATGGATCTCAATATCCTCAACCTGTCATGGGTCAATACCCCGGAATGAACATAGTGTGGGATCCATCACAAGTTCAACAGGTATTGCAGCCAAGTGTACAGTTGTCATCTCAAGCTGGAAAACCCTTAGTTTCTGGTTCACCCCAGTAACCAGTCCAGTCTAATGTTCAAACTTCTGTACCTTCGGTAGTTTCTCAGTCTGGGCCTATTGCCCCTAGTACTCCATCTCAAACGACTGCTGCAACTACCACAACATCTGTTCAATCTACCACACTTACTTCTAGAGTATCGACAGCTCCGGTTTCTACTGTCTTTGCAACTACTCCTCAGACATCTTTACCATTGTCTGGATCCACGATTCAAACTACAGTTCAGATGCCTGTAGGACAACCTGGTTTAAGTACGGTTGTCACTAGTCAACCACAATTCACTTATCAACCGTACCAGGGGCAGTACCAATACGGGCCTGCTGTCCAGCAGCCAGTTTACCAGTATCAACCGTATCCTGGGTACACTTATCAACAACCTCAACAACCCCAGTACGGTCCGGTTAATCCTGGTTTTCCGGGAGGATACAATATCCCGAATGCGATTCCTATTCCAAGTTATCCCGGATATCCTCCTCCTGGGACTGGTCTTGTGACCCAGAGCTTTAGGGATCCTAATCGGCAATTACCGTTTATCGCAACTTTGGATTTACCAGACTTGTCGCGCCTAACGAACGATCCAATAAATTATCTTCCGTTTTGGCCGCCAATGCCAAATAAGTTGCCCAGTGACATACCCAAGTTCGAAGGTAAGTCTGGAGAGGACCCGTCAAATCATGTGATGACTTACCACGTCTGGTGTGCCTCTAATTCCATCTCAGATGATTCGATCCGCTTACGTCTTTTCCAGCGTACTCTCATTGGTCTCGCGGCCAAGTGGTACATTGAGTTACCACAGGCCTCTTTTTATAATTTTAGCCAGTTAGCTACCTCGTTTTTAACTCATTTTCAGTTGCCGGTCAGATATGATAATGGCACGGAGTTACTAACTTCATTAAAACAATCGACGTCCACTTATATTTCCGATCATATTCATGAATGGAGACGTCGAAGGCGATTAGTGAAAGTTTTTATCCCGGACCAAATCTTAGCTGAATGGTTTGTTAAATCATTATTACCGAAGATTACTGAAGACGTAGCTAAGGCCGGAGTAGTTACTGAGGAGCAAGTGATTGCTCAAGCGCAGTACCTTGACTTAGTTTATACTCAGTCAGGTACGTTACACGAAAAGATCCCAGATCTTCCTAAGTCGAATCAAATCGCTGCTGCTCCTTCGGGGTCTCATGCTGTTGATGGCATGATTGGTACGGTAAATACTAAAAGCAAGAAGAAATCCTCAAATAATTCTTCTCCTATTATAACCTTACCAGACTCCCCGACAGGAGAATCTTCTGCTGAAGTTTCCGCTGATATTCACGCTGTAGAGTCATCTACGACTAAATCAAAATCCGGTGGGAAAAAGAAAGGTAAGAAGAAGAATAAAGCAGACAAAGCTCCAAAGGAGAAAACTGAAAAATCGGAAACCAATGACGAAAAATGCAAACCTCGATATCCTTGTCTTATTTGTGAAGAGGATCATTTTACAAGAGATTGCCCTCATCGGGCCGAGGTTGTGAAAATCGTCAAGGGCTCCCCAACTCCTGCTGTTTTAAAAGATCCATTTCTAAAGCAGGAGAGTAAGATGATAGGTTCTTCCTCGAGTGCCAGTGAAGAACCCATATTAATGATGTCTCATGTAAGGATTACGACTCGATCGCAAGATTATGGTAGTAAAAGTCCTGTTGATGGCAAAGAAGCAGAATCTTCTCATTCTAATCCATCAACCTCAGCTCCCGGTTCCGATCCACTACAGATCGAGAAACCTAACCCGGACTTAGTAATCAAACTGCCCGCCAAGGGTGTACTTCGAAGGTCTGCTTTTAATCCACATGCGAGAGCTGCCCAGAATTACAACATTGTTGAGGATTTAACTGTTTCACCCTCAGCAATGTCGGCTTTGGAAGTGCTGCAATCCTGCCCAGCACAACGCAAATTACTTTTGTCGGCTATAGGAGCTGTTGATGTTCAGGACTCGAACCTAATAATCTTTGATCTAGAAAATAGTACACCGCGTTTACCTCATCAAATGGCTTTCCAGATTCCAGTGATAGTAAAAAATAGGCCTATTCATCATACTGTAATTGATGAGGGAGCTTCCACGTGTATTATGTCGATACAGTGTCGAAGATCGCTTGGTTCTCCTTCACTAAATCAATCCCCAACAATTCTTAAGGCCTTTGATGGCCGTGGGTTCCATCCGTTTGGCATTCTACAGGATTTGCCTATAGGGGTTGAAGGAAAAACCATTAGTCTGGATGTGGAGGTGGTTGATGCCCCTCTAGACTACAACCTTCTCTTGGGTCGAAGTTGGTCTTACGCTATGACGGTGGTCGTTTCATCGGTCTTCCGAGTAATAAAGTTTCCACATAATGGCAAGATCGTAACCATAGACCAGCTGGCTTACTTTTCATCCGACCCAGCCTCTTCAGAGAGTATCCAGCATGTCGGTAAAACGACTATCCCTTATAAGGATGTTGGAGTAGGATTAGTTAAAGATGTCGGTTTACTGGGAACTTTTCCTTTTCCTCCAACCAACGCCTTGTCTTCATTTGCATCTATTCATATGATTACTTCAGACACCATTGTTTGTGACGATCCTTGGATTGTTCCTTCTGAATCTGAGATAGACTCATTTGGTGATGCAATGCCTTTGAGTCCATACGAAATTGCCTATGAAGTCGTGCAGTCTTTTACCGACCCGAGTTCAACCAAAATCGACCAAATGAATGTGGTCCGTGAGGAATCACTTTTCACATCAACCTCGGAGTTAATAACGTTTCCCGAAGTTGTGTCATCTGACGAACAACTTTGTGAAGTCCTGTGTGTAGACGATTTACCATGGGAAGATCTCCATCACAGATCTTCGTTTTTACCTGAGGATGATCGTTTTGAAAACGATTTCTCATCAATCTTTACAGCTGAACATGTCAAAGAAGCTCAGAGTCCAAAGAAACATCCTGATTCAGAGCTGAATTTGGGAAACATTTCTCGCACTATTCCCATTGACATTTCAGTCAAGCCCGGAATTGTTGAGCACATTCATATAGGTGCCTCGTGTTCAGATGACGAAATTCAGACATACAAGGCCCTATTTCAAGAATTCCGCGACGTGTTTGCCTGGTCTTATGACGAAATGCCAGGAATTGATCCCGCGATTATTGTCCATGAGATCAAGACTTACCCGGACGCTAAACCCATCTGGCAACGTTTGCGTCAGATTCACCCACGAAAAGCGGCTGCAATTAAAGCAGAAGTTGAGAAGCTGTTGAAAGCAGGTTTCATTTATCCGATCCCGTTAACGGATTGGGTATTGAATATTGTTCTGGTTAATAAAAAACAGGGAACAATAAGAATATGTATCGACTATAGGGATATTAATCGTGCTTGTCCTAAGGACAACTACCCGACACCCTATATCGATAAAATAATTGATGATTGTGCCGGCAGTGAAATATTTTCCTTTATGGACGGTTTTTCCGGTTACAACCAAATCAATATTCTACCTGCCGATCAACCAAAAACGACTTTCATTTGTCCATGGGGGACATTTTCTTATTGCAAATTACCTTTTGGACTTAAGAATGCCGGAGCCACTTTTCAAAGGGCGATGTCTTATGCGTTTCATGACATCAAACACATTGTGCAACTGTATCTCGATGATTTGCCCGCTCACTCATTACATCGAGCTGATCACCTTGTCCATTTACGGGCAATCTTCATGAGGTGTAGGCATTATCGGATTCGGTTGAACCCACACAAATGTGTCTTCTGTATAGAAGTGGGACGATTGCTGGGATTTGTAGTTTCAAAATCCGGCATTCGCGTCGATCCCTCGAAGGTAGAAGCTATCATCAAATTGCCTCCTCCTTCGGGTCTTCGCCAACTCCAAAGTTTGCAGGGGAAAGCAAACTTTTTTCGCCGATTTATTCCTAACTACGCCGAGATTACAAAGGGTTTTACCCAGTTGTTGAAACAGAACGCTCAATTCTCTTGGGATGAGATAGCTCAGAAATATTTTGATGCACTCAAGCACGCGTTGACCCATGCACCGTTGCTGCATCCTCCCAACTACAACCAGGATTACTTTTTATACCTCGTCGCCGCTCATTCCACCATTGGAATGGTCTTAGTTCAGGAAGACGAATTTGGAACGGAACATGTGATATATTACCTTAGTCGGACTTTAAATCCAACTGAGCTCAAATATTCACATGTGGAGAAATTGGCCTTGGCAGCCGTTCAAGCTGTCCAACGTTTTTGTCACTACATTCTACTCCGTAAAACTACAGTTATTTCGGATTGCAACCCTATGATCTACATTTTGACTAAACAATTGCTAGGGGGCAAGTACTCTAAATGGATCGTTATCCTGCAAGAGTTCGACTTGGAGTTTAAAAAATCTAAGTCTAAGAAATCTTTATTTTTTGCCGAGTTAATGTGTGACTTCCCGCGTGCTGACACAGAAACTGTGGCAGAGGAACCCATTACGGACGAATCTTTGTTTCTCATCAGCACTTTAGATCCGTGGTATGGGGATATAATCGTCTATCTCCAGACCCAATCCTTTCAGCCCGAAGTTTCAAAGTCGGAACGTCGGAAAATTCGATTCCAGTCCCAACAGTACAAAATTATTGGAGATACTCTTTATCGCCGTGGGGCGGACTTGGTTTTTCGCTGATGCTTAACTCATGAAGAAGCTGAAAGGGTTCTGAATGACTGCCACTCTGGAGCGTGTGGCGGTCATATGTCTGGTTATGCCACAGCCCAAAAGATATTGCGCGCTGGTTACTTCTGGCCGTCCTTGTTTAAAGACTGTATCACGACGGTCCGGAAATGCCACAACTGTCAAGTGTTTGATCGCAAGATGCGCGCTCCACCTGCTCCTCTCCACCCTATAATTGCCGTTGGTCCTTTTGCCAAATGGGGTATCGATTTTATTACATGTAACCCTCACTCGGCCGGGGGGCATGCGTATATCATCCTTGCGGTTGATTATTTTACTAAGTGGGCCGAGGCGATGCCTACATTCGAGGCAGATGGCAAGACAACTGCAATTTTCGTATTCAATCACATTATTGCTAGGTTTGGTGTCCCACAAGCGATAATCACTGACCATGGGCGCCATTTTCGAAACGTTATGATGACATAACTTACAGGCCAGCTTGGTTTGCGTCACGATAGCTCAACTCCTTATTATCCACAAGTGAACGGTCTGGTTGAGTCCATCAACAAAGTTTTAGTTATCATGATCCGACAAATCATTGGTATTCATCGGTCGAATTGGCACAACATGTTATTTTCCGCGCTTTGGGCGTACCGAACCTCAGTGAAAACATCAACAGGGTTCACTCCTTTCCAACTAGTTTATGGTTTGGAAGCTATGCTGCCCATTGAATGCGAAATCCCATCACTTCAAATGGCTGTCGAATTACTTCCAGCTACTTCCGAAGAGGAGAAGCGTTTATTATACTTAGCTCAATTAGATGAGACTCGACGTGATGCTGCATTGGCGATCGAGACTCACGCAAAACGCATGAAAGCTCAGTATGATCGGAATGTGACCCCTCGAAATTTTTCGAAAGGAGACCTAGTGCTATTATATGATCAAGCTAACGATAAATTAGGTGCTGGAAAATTCGTTCCTATGTGGCATGGGCCCTACATTTTCAAGCGAAAGCTAGCAAAAGGGGCCTATGAGCTGGTAGATTTTGACGGGGACTCTTTGGGTAAACCCAGAAATGGACTTTACCTAAAGAGGTATTATGCTTAAATGATGGGTATGGAGATTTTAGTTAGGTTAGGTTTTTCTTTCTAGCTGGTGTGTTTGTTAGTTTAGACAATGTGCTTAGCTTAGAAAGTGTGTTTTTCGTCGTTATTTTGCTTATCTTGGTTTTACGCTTGATGTTTGCAGATGTCGATGCCTCTCCAAACATACATTGGATTTGCTGATGGTGCTTGTCGTAGTACACGGAATATCTCTTCCGCAGCTTGGGTTATTTATTCGCCCTCTGACGAGTTAGTTTCTATGCATGGGGTGAGCCTCGGTCAAACAACAAACAACATTGCAGAATACAGTGCAGTGATTGAATTATTGTCTGAATCTATTTCATTTGGGATTCGGAGTTTGATAGTGAGGTTAGATTCTGAACTCGTTGTATTACAACTTAATAGAGTGTATGCCATTAGAAATCCAGTGTTATTAAGGTTATTTTTGAGAGTGCGTCTCTTGGAACGTGAATTTGATTACATTGAATATCAGCATATTCCAAGGTCTTTAAATACATTAGCAGATGCAATTGCTTCTCGAATGTTAGACAGACATTTGTGATAATCATACAAGTAAATTTAAAAACATTTCATCACACATGTTTAACAAGATAAGCCGGTAATAATGATATATATAGATAGGAGTGTGTCAAAAAATACATCGTCTTCGATCATAGGTTGAAAAACACCTTATGATCGGCAAAAATGATAAGTACAAAAACCAAAATGTCACACGTGTCTACAAAAACGACCATCCAATCACTGGTGATGCTCTCTATACGACACCACTGCACGCGCCACCCTACACAAGAGCCTCCTAAAAGGTCCTGGGACTGCGACTACATAGCGCTGAACCCTGATAGGAATATCATCTATAGTAGTCTCTGGTATGTCTACCGTAAGACGCTCTAGGTCTTGTTCCAACTCAGCTAAGGTCTCTGCGGCCGCGTCCTGTGGGGCCGGTGCCGGTGCAACTGGTAGTCTCCTCTCGAAAGGCTGGAGATTGGCTGGACGGCGTGGGCCTACATCTGCATTTTGAAAATTATTACTGTCAGTTTTGAGACGATATAAAAACAAAAAAAAATAGATAATTTAAAAACTTGTGAAAAATGAAGTACCTGTGTCATCTCGCTATTCTCCCGGTGGAAGAACCATGTCCGGATCTCCACGAAAATCAACTCCGGCATAAGGAAAATCCTGTATCGAGAAGATCTGGTCCTCCAACCAGTGAAAATACTCCGGTCTAAATCGGACAACCTCCGTGCCCTCGTCAGGATGACGGGCCATAACCGCAACCCATCGCGTCAATTTGGGCTCTCGGGGATGCCCAGCCTCAACAGTGAGATGTTGTGGGATCAGCATCGGAACCCTCTCTAAAGCAAAACTGACAACTAAAGCCCCATAACCAAAGGTCTTCAGCTGTCCGTTTTTGGTTTTAGTCAGTTGGCTTTTTAAGTTAGCCAACACAACATCACACCAGTTGAAAATGGTGCCCTGATAGCAATCAATCGCCATCCGCATCTGGGATCCAGTGGCAATATGTAAAGCGGCAGCCCCGCAAAGTCTGGTAACCGTGAAAGCAATGAACATAAGTTCAGGCCGAGATATAGTTTTGATCTCTATCCCCTTCTCCTGGTTCTGCGTGTTGCACCACTCTAGTTGGAGACTAGCAATGGACTGGCCACCCGGCCTAGTCCCGGATAGAGTCAATTGTTCGCCCCTTTTGGGCAAACCAGTGAGAAAGTAAATATCTGAGGGCTCTATCTCGAGCTGGTGCCCTCCAATGTAAAAGCACTGGTCCTGGACGTTCCATCTCTCTACCAGCCACTCTAGAAAGCGCACCTGGGCCCTCATGCCAGGTATGGCCCAGTATTTGTAGAGGCTGCATGCCTTTAAAGCATCAATGGACGGTTGATGATTAATGGCGGCCAAATCGACATCTTCGTGCTCTCTCTCGCGCCAATCAAGCATGGTGGGCAATCTACACACCAAAAAACATCTGTTAGAATCAATGAAATAAAAAAATTTGGTCCATTTTTGAAGGAATTAGGGTTTGAAAACGCGTTTTGCGGGGTACGCACCCCACCTTTAGGAACAGGGCGTGCGTACGCAGGTTCCCTTAAGGCAAGGTGCGTACGCCCCACATTTTCCCAACTAAGAAAATGTCGGGGTACGCGGGTCACCTGTGGAGCACCTGCGTACCTCGAAAAACGGACCTTGAAACCCCAAAACCTCCAAAAAATGAAACTAGGGCCTAAAAGCAAATTCTAAACGAATGGAAATGAAAAGGAGGATGTTGTAGAATACCTGATGAGACGGCGTTCGGTTTCGACGGTCGGATTCTCCGCAATGTCCACGGGAAATTTCTTGCCAAAAGCCCTTTTTCTCTCCTCAACAGTAAAATGGTAAAAATGAAACGGTAAAAGCCCTTTTTATAGGTTTTTTGGGTAAATAAATGCTAAATTTGTTTATTTTTCACCATGAAAAGGTATTTTTCAAAGAATTTTTATCTATCTTTAAACATGTATGAGTAATGTGTTGGTTTTTGTGCAGGATAAAAGGATTTTCAGGGAAAATTGTCATTTTTCACAAACAAAAACATCAGAGTCATCTTTTAAGCTCTTTTTGGACTCCTAAAACATGAAAATATTGCCGAGCGTTTCTTTTACACTCATTAAAACGGAATTAAAAGACGGTCCCCTTATAGCCCTTTTCTGGCCGTAAAAAACAGGAAAAGATTGCCGGATTTTTGTCGTTTCAAATTTGATACTGGAAATAAAACGACGTGTCCTTGATCGCTTTTTACTTTTCAGGTCAAAGACACTAACTATGAAAGTACTCCTTGGTCGTAAAAGATCAAGCGGTTCTCTCAAGTATTAATTTATACTTTTTCGGGCTTGGGAGACACAAATTTACGAAAAATTTCAACCCTGGAGTCTTCTTAAGTTTTTCAGACTCTCTAAAATTGAAAAACGCCGAGTTTCTCCTATACTGGACTCGTTAAAATTTCACAGTAAAGGACCTGTTCGATTACAAATAGGAACATAGCACTCCTTCTTAGGGTTCGAATCTAAACTAAGTTGGACTCATCCGAAGGATGAGCTTATAATCAAGCATATGTTATCCTCCTCAAGCTTGTAAAAAATAAAGAGGTACTTGCCAGAAATGGTGGGGGAAAAGAGAGGAAAATGAGCCTGTTTGTTATCCTTTGTCTCAGAAGAAGCCTTATCACCACTCTTGAACACGACACTATTCATTCACCTGGGTTGGGAAATCCTTTGCCTAACAGTTGATCAAACCACTTTGAAAATCCTCAACCGGTTCCGGGTATTAACTTTGGGTCAATTGTCACCAAGCCATCCGTCATGTCGTTATGTGTTCAAGAGGTCACTGCAAATAAACCATTCATCTGCAAAATACCTGTCATCCATCTCGACCATCCCTGAGTCAGTCCTTACAGCTACATTTATTCAACTTGATCTATGATTTCGTGTTGTGGGCTTGCCTGCAACGGGTCGCTTTCTATCGACATCAGCACATTATCTAGAAAGATGACCTAGAAATCGTTAGTACCTTGAAATCTGCATGCATCAATGGCAGGTTTCTCGCCTTTGACGACAGTTTACATCATTGACTTTCGATCGAAGGATTCCGTGAAATGTTCGACATCAACTCATTCATTCACATCTCATGGATTGTACTGGGTACTTTGAGAACCATTGACATCACTGGTGGTCTCTCTCACACTTGTTAACAGTTTACATCATCGACTGGTAATCAAGTGGTTTCTACCATGTTTGACATCGACTCATTTATTCGCATGGATAGAATCGTACCATTTCGGGAAGTAGAAATGAAGACCCTGGATCTAGTTTCCACCATCCAGGCTGCGAGGAGTTTTGTATTCATTATACAGTAGACTAATTATAAACAGATGGCTGCGTCCATACTGTGTCTACAAGAGTCTATGATTATGATGTACTGCGAAATCATTCCTATATCAGAGCAGTAGTTAGTTTGTTAGTTAAAGTTTTCAATCTGAGTATGGGAATGCCTACCTCAACGATGATATGATCTTATATATGTATTTTGTGTTGAATATTTGCAGGTTCCGACTGGGCTCTCCACAAGATAATCCTTGAAATGATAAAGTACTTCACTCTTCTTAGATGATATGAAACCCTAATCTACTACAGGCTTTGCACTTTAGGGGCCAATCTGTTACACTAAAATTTGTCACCATGACTATTTGCAGTTAGTATGGCTCCATCAACTGTCATACTATCCTCCTTGGCAAGTCTTATACCTCTGCTCTTCATGTCAAACTCCAAGAAAGAGAGAAAGTCTTTAAAAATCTATATAACTCTGGGTACGCAGTTTCTCTTAGCCTTACCTGCGTGTACACACCTCAAGTTCACATTCCCTGCATACTTGTACGCTCTGTCTGTAAAGGGGTGGGTGCGTACCCCTGTAAAGGTCAAAAGGCGCGAGTTTTACTTCAAAAAAGTTACTTGTGGTCGATTCTAGAGCATTCTAGAAGTTTGTTTGACGTGTATTGAGCGCCTCCAGATGGTTCATGTATCCCTATGAAAGAGGAACTTATCCCATCAAGAGGGGAGCTATCCCATTCAAAGAGGGGCTTATCCCATTGATGGTGGACCTGATTAACTTCCTCCAAAGCACTATAAATACAGGCATTGGGCCAGAGGGAGGGGAGGTTGAAAGCTGAACATTCCTAAGGGTAGATGCTGCTGGAATTAGGACTCCCTTATAGAGCTTGAGAGGAGAGATTCCCATCCTTTCTTAGCTTCATTTGGAAGTGGGTGAGCTGATCAAAGTAAAGGAGAACTCTTGCTGGACCCTGGGAGGGACCTGCACAACACCAAGGCACAGGTTGTAATGGTTTCTTTTGTTTCCACTTAATACAATTAAGCTCATTTTTCTCAACAGGTTGTTATACATGATTTGTTTCATATACTCCTTGGTCTGTATGATGAATATGTTTTATTTTATGAGTTATTCAGGTGCTATGTAATCATTTGCTTGTTAGTGAATGCAGGTTTCGAAGAGAAGGAGGAGCTCATCCGGATCGGCGAGGCTGGACTGCTACAAAGCGTTGGACTAAAGGTATGTTATAAACACCTGATTACTTGTATTCTAAATGCATATTTAGGGAAAGATAGTGTTTAATTGTCTTGTTTGTCACTAGAAAGCCTTAGCTTCTAGGGAGGTCGGTTTTGTCCGCAAAATTGACTCTTTCCGCATGACAATCTGAGTCTGAAAATCTGGTGTCGTTTTTAATTCGTTTTCTGTTCATACGTTGATTTTAAATTTTTTAATTACTTTTGCAATTTGGGGATAAATCTCACATAGGTGCGGCCATAATATTTCTTGAGGTTTAAATGTGTTGTTGGTTAAATGGTTTGTCAATTAATATGGTGGTACCCTTTGGTTGAGTGTTGGTTACATAGTAAGGTTGGTTGAATAGTACGTGATTCGTATTTGTTGGCTTGATGGGTATGTTTGGTTGGTTAAGTGTGTGACTTCGGGTTTCAAATAAAATTATTTTTCTTTAATATAACATCTATAATAAAATTTATTCCCAAAGAAGATTAGTTTTTCTTTTCTGGAAACCATAAAATCCAAGTTTTTCTTTCTTAATATTTGCTTGTAAGCTTTGAGCTTTATGTTATCATTGTTTGACTCTTTCCACATTTTCTTTGTCTTTTTACATTTCTTGTCAAACCAAGTATTAACCAAAAAGCAATTTGTTTTAGACTTCTTAATTTTTTCTCTTTTTCACTCTGGAAGTGCGCTTTGAATTAAATGTGTTAATTCGTGACTATGAAGACCGTGAATTGGGATTTTCTCATTCTCGAAGATCCTCTCTAGTGTCATTTTCAAAGTATTACAATTTTTTGGAGTCAAAACAATTCTGCCCTTTGGGAGATTTTGTTGAACACACTTTGTTTTTTACTTTAATTGCTTCTTTCTAGTCCAAGGGAAACTTAAATAAATTGCCTTGTGATTTGATTTTAAATCCCAAAGCTGATCTCCAATAAAAAATTCCTCCATTTTCTCACACAAACCATGCGAGCACAGTACATAATCTACTACACTTGCTCCATTGTAAGTATTGCAAGTGAAATTACTGGACTTTGCCCATCTAGTCAAGCCATTACAAATGACTAAATCGAAGGCCCCACATAAAGTAAGCAATTATTCACCAAAGAGATTGCAACACTTGTCCTCTGAAATTCTTTTCCACTGATGATTACTCTCTTTTGTAAGCCAAATAGAGTCGCAGTCTTCTTTACAACAAAGAATGCTAGCTTGCTCACTTGCAGTCCTAGCATTGAAATCACCCACTATAAGCACTTCACCTAACTAAGAATATGTTGCAATATCTGTTTTTAGGGTTGAAAAAAGGATCTTTGTAGTCAAGCCCTCTACTTTTGTATATTTTTGAAACTTGTGGTGCAAAATAGCACGCTGCAATTCTGATGTGATTTCCATTTTATGATATTTTAAACCGAATGAATTGTTTATTTGAATCTTCTTTTTCTAACTCAATTAGATGACCTTCTTTTCCCCTCACTAATACCATGATACCCTCGTGTCCTTTTCCATTCCATGCTGCCTTGTTCTACACTGCCATCTTCGAGTATCCTTCAAACAAAGGTGTCTTGCACCCTTCATGCTCGTGTTCTATGAGGCAAATTATGTCTCTATTTTCCGCAATAGGCCCTAACCCAGGTCCTTGTCTCCATGGGTAACCTCTATAGTTCCAATAAACTAATCTTAAGGAAACCTAGGTATGACTTGGTTGCTATTTATTTTGACATGCAAAACTCACAGTTGAGTCTTTGTCCCTGCTTTCCCATACTGACCTTCCTTCTTGATTTCCTATTGAAGAGTTTGTTGTTTCTTCTTTATTGCCATCTTGCTGCTTTGTTTTGGAAGGAGGTCCAAATCGCACTATCACAACTTTACCTTTATAAATCCATGCTCTCTTGCATTCATCTCTTGCTGCCCTAAACTTTGTCATTTCCTCCCTCGTTTTCTCTTGTTGTCTTACAATTAAATCTTCTTCTAGAAAAAAGCAAGAACTCCTCAAGAGATGTTTCTTACTTAGAATGATATATTTATCATGCAAGCTAGGCATGATGACTTTTATGGGCCTTGCTTTCTCACCATTAAACTTACCCACCCTCCATGCTTGGCATATTTGTCCTTGCCATAGCAACTTGTCTTTCAAGAAGTCCCTTGCAAGGTCAAAAGTACATTCATTTTTCCCATAGTCTTTCACCCCTTTAATAATTATGTTTGCTGCTCTATTTTGTCTTTCCTTGCTTTCTCTATCTTACATGTTGTCAACCTGAATGTTTGTTTCTCCTTCCCTATTAGCAGAATTGCTAATAAATTGAGCCCAAGTTTTGGAAACTTTTGTGGAATCTCCTTTCCTTTCTTCTCTGACTTTCTCTTCATGGTTGTTTATTTGGGCAACTGCTTTCCCTTTATCCTGGGATGGTTTCACATTGACCACCTTTGTACTGTCCAATACAGATCTCTTTATGTTTTGCATATCTGCCTTCATGCACTGCCATTCTGCCTTCCCTATCATAAGAGCTTCCTGTAGCAATGTCACTTGTTCTTTCAAAACTTTATTACTTTCTGCTAAAGCCTTGTTTTCAGTTGTTATTATATGAATGTTATGATCTCTTTCCTGCTCTTTAGCTTCCAAAACCTCGAACTTTTGTTTTGCATTTAACAACTGTTTCACATACAGATCAAATGACCAGGTGAGAGGTGTGGATGTGGGACTATAGAAGGCAAAATAATCAATGACTTTTCCTCTGGACTTGCTCTTGCCACATGCTTGCATAGGGGACTTGTTTGAATGCTTATTGAGAAGGATCCGAGTACTTTCCCTTTAAGATCATTTATTACTTGTCTGCTCCCATTTTAGATGGGCTAATATTTGTTTTAAAATGCCCCGATACTATTTAGCATTGACCCAAACTCACTTCCCAGATTTGGCGGCTGAAGCAATTTTCACTTGCCCTATATCATTTATTTCCACAGGTTCTGAAATTTCTTGCCTCGTCATCCCTTGTCTGTTCACTTTTCCATAAAACGCGAGTTTCTTCATGTTAAAAATTCAAAAAACTATCGTTCCAGAACCCTACGAAACCAGTCAAACTCAATGATGCCCCCTAGCCTCCATGTTTACTTCAGACTTGAGTGATGAAAGGGAATATAGCGATAGATTTCGTTTGAGCTGTGTAAAAATTCTCGTAGAGATGTGGATCAAGACCCAAACGTGTGACTCTCTCTCTCCTGAAACGCTTTCCTGCTGGTTTGTTTGCGGCGGATGAATTCAATGATGGGGGACTATTCAACGGTTACTTCTACAGTTGTTGGTTGTTGTTTGTTGTTTGATGTTTTCTTCTACGATTGCACTCTGTAATCTCTGTAACTTATATATTTACAATAAAATAAGAATTATTCATTGATGTGATTATTTCTGAAATATTTTCTTATAATGTATATATGGATCACAAAAACATAAACTTGATAAAAATAAGAATTATCAAGACAAACCGAAACCAATCAAAGAAGGAAATGACCAAGCATTGCATCCAATAAGCGATCAAATTTTGAAAATATGAAGTTCCATAAATCAAGAAAAATCAACAAACCACCATGTGGAAAGCACTTAAAGCAAAACCTCCAAAGGTCAACCAATAATGATCAAACCATGACAACACGACATAACAAAACCTGGAAGAGGCAAAAAGGTGTAATAATGACGTAACTAATAAAAGAAAATCCCTAAGATACCTTGAAGTCCATAATCCCACCAATAAATACCCATTCATTAAGCCTATTTAAGTCATATCCAATCAATTGGAAGAAATAGTAATAATTTCCATGAGGGACCCTTTATTTTTCTATAAAAAAATCAAGGGAGTAGCTTGGCGTGCCAATAATAGCGACTGATAGGGCGAACAATTTATCTTTGTTTTAATGATTTGAAACCCATAAAAATCAAGGAATCAAGATAACATGTTATGTTATGTTAACACTCAAATAACCCAAAAAGTTTAATCTCTTATTTGTATGAACAACAGTTAAGAATTTGCAACCTACCAAAATTATTTCCACCATAATTCAAAAGCGAGATCAAATAAAAACCAACAAGTAAAATTTATTAATAATGAGCTCGTGGAAAATCAAATGTGACCAAGTAACTCATAATGTTAGATTAACTTTAATACCATAGCGAAGGCAACTGCTGCCAGCAGGCATTTATAGCCTCAATATGGATGCCTTTCAACTCAATGAAATGTCTATGTCCCATCTATTAGATATATATTCAGAGTCATTTAAAAGCATTTTGTTAGATCCCTATACTACTAGTGTAACCCCTTATTGTTATTAGTGCAACCCCCTTATTGTTATTATTATGCCCCATAGAAGTCCACTATTGTTATTGTTGTGCCCCTACAATATTATTGTTATGTAGGCTCTGTTTGTATTGGGACCCCTTAGACTCCTATATATAGAAAGTAGGTATTGTCATTTGTATCATCCAAGAATTATTCATTTGTGTAATTTAAAGGAGGTTGCCCCCTTGAAGAGGCTGATTTTGAAGTCGTTGATCTATCTTTTCTATCTTTTGGTGAGCTGGTTTCATAACATTTGGTATCACAACTTTGGATTCTAGGGTTTTGTTGCTCCAAACAGGTCATCGTGGCATTTTCGCTATAACTTTTTTCTATGAAGTTTAGGAAGCTAAAGAAAAAAACCCATTTGATCCGAAATCGTTCTGAACCTCGGGTCCAAATTTCATATCTTGCCTCACTATATTTTGGGTGATATGATCTGAGGAAGTTAGGGTTTTTGTAGGCTCCAGAATTCCATCTCAAACTTGTCATCGTGGCATGTTCGCTATAACTTTTTTTATACAAAGGTTCAGAATCTGAAATTAAAACCAATTTGAGCCGAAATATTGTTGAAGCTCGGGTCTGAATTTCAGATCTCGTATTGCTCTATTTTCAAAGATATGGTCCAAGGAAGTTAGGATTTTTGCAGGCTCCCCAATTACATCCCAAACATGTGACCTTGGGAAAATCGTCATAACTTTCTCTCTGAGTATCAAATTGAAATTTCGTAGAAAGTTATAGAAAGAGGACGACCTGTAGTTTTATGTTTATCAGTTTCAGGTTCTAAGGTCGAAACAATGACACTTGGAACTTCGTACAAATCACTCTACTGGAAAAAATATATAATCAGGTCATCTTGGGAGATTGGGCATAACTATTTCTTGGAGAATCCAATTTCGATGAGACTGGTGGAATTCGAAAGAGGACATAGAGGGCTATCACAGGTCGCAATTTCAGACCTTGGAGATCCAAAATTTCAGAGATACAACAGATTCGAGATCGAGCTCCTAAAATCAAGAAAAAATGATATGAGGAAGTTTGATGACAAGGATCCAGTAAATTGGATACTATAGATGGAGCAATATTTTGATCTACATGATGTACAACTGTTACACAAGGTCAATTTTCATTGAGGAAATGATAGCACATTATGAGGATACAAAGAGAAACACCTTATTTAGCCAATTGATAAATCTAAAACAAAAGGGTTCAATGGCAGAACATGATGAATACTTCTAAAAATTGAATATAAGGGTAAATGATATTCCAGAGAAGCAAATGATTGATGTCTTCATAGGGACTTTAAAGGATAACATTCAACATGAGGTTCATCTTTAGGAACCTAATTCATTGGAGAAGGCATTCAGGTTGGCAAGAAAAATTGAAAGCGAAAATATGAAAATAAGGAATCCTACCACTCACAACTATAAATATGGTAGTGTTTTTCCTCATAGCCTTCCACAACCTACAAGGTTTACACCACAACAATTGGAAGAAAAAAGAGAAAAAGGGTTTGTTACAGTTGTGATAACAAATACACTAAAGGTCATAAGTGTGTTGAGAAGAAATTATTTTACATTGATCGTGAAGAGGAGGAAGAAAAGGATCAAGAAACGTCAAAAGAAGAGGATATACACCAGGAACCAACCCCAAAGAAAGAATAAATGAATCCGACCATATCTTGTAAAGCATTGGCAAGAATTACCACTCCTCAAACTCTCAAGATAGAAGGGCATATCAAGAAGAAAAAGGTTCAAGCAGTGAAGATCACATTGAGCATCAACAACAAGCTCTCCAACTTTTAAAGGATAACCCCACTTTGGTGCAGAATCGAATGAAACAATAGGTTGATCAACATCACAGTGAAAGAGGTTTTGATGTAGGCTATTGGGTATTTGTACGGCTACATCCATACAAACAAATGCCCCTCAAGCAAGCTAAGAAGGATAATAAATCATCACCAAATTACTATGGTCCTTACAAGGTGATGCAAAAGATTAGTACTATGGAATACAAATTGGAGCTTCTTGCATCTTCTTGAGTGCACCCCATTTTCCATGTTTCATGCTTAAAGAAGGTTATAGGTGAGAAGATCCCTGTTCAAACAATATTGCCAGAACTTGACAAGGAAGGAAAAACCATATTTAACCAGAAGCAGTCACAAAAACAAGAAATCGACAGTTACGAAATCGATCAATTTTAGAGTATCTCATCAAGTGGAAGAACTTACCCTCTGAAGATTCCACATGGGAGGATTATAATTTTATACAGAAGCATCAAGACCTACTCAAGCATTGAGGACAACACTTTTTGAAGGAGAGGGGCATGTTAGATCCCTATACTACTACTGTAACCCCTTATTGTTATTAGTGCAACCCCCTTATTGTTATTATTATGCCCCATAGAAGCCCACTATTGTTATTGTTGTGCTCCTACAATATTATTATTATGTAGGCTTTGATTGTATTGGGACCCCTTAGACTCCTATATATAGAAAGGAGGTATTGTCATTTGTATCATCCAAGAATTGTTCATTTGTGTAATGTAAAGGATGTTGCCCCCTCGAAGACGCTGATTTTGAAGTCGCTGATCTATCTTTTCTATCTTTTTGTGAGCTGGTTTCATAACACATTTATTTTAGTTTATAAATAAAGTGAAGGCCAATGTCTGGGCTTGGTAACTAGCTAGTTACGATGCCATTCATAAGCATTAACAAAAGACAAACAAGCTAACTCATGATGAGACCTCTTGTCTTTCATTTGTACAACTGAAAACCACTACCCTAGCTTGGCGACCAGATAATTGTAAGGTCACTTTCGTTAACACCTATATCATGGTAGGTCAACTCGTAATGAGACCTCCTATCCCTCAATTAATCCTTATATGTTAAAATAAACTCTAATTATAATTAACCTTTAATAGGTTACTTAATAGGAGGGGACGAAAATCTACTCCTTAAGAGCAAGGGATGGCGCAAAAAGTTTTTGATGACTAATCATTACTGGTTGGCCTCGCTACCCCAAAACTCATTTTAAAGAAAACCATCATGTAGTAGCTTTTAAACAATGGTGAAAAGATTAAAACAAGCATTAAGAACGATCAAATGATAAGTTTACAAAACCAGAAATTTAACTTATTAGGAGGGTTGAGCATCAACATAAGGAAAACGTCTTTATAGGAAATATTCTTTCAAGATAAGATTTCATTTATCAATAGCAAAGGATAAATGGTTCACTAATGGTCATGCTAGAAAATGTTAAAATCTGCCCCTCGATCAAACCAAGGAGAGAAGGACCGAAGAAACCTGCAATTGGGAAGGCAAAACAAAAATAGAATCCAAAATCATAAAAGATAGGTAAAAAAGAAACAGTCATCCACCAATGTACTAGTGAAAACGAAAGCCAAGAATAATAAAAGAATTATAGGATAGGGATGATATGAATCTTGAAAAGCTTACATGTTTTTTCCCTTTTAATGTTTTATCTCCTTCATAAATATATACTTGGATTTAAAGATTAAACATGGTGTAAAATGTTTAATGATCTCACCATTTATTAGGCACTAACGAAATCAATGCTAAACTAAATAAATCTAAAAGCAAATGTGCATTTGTGATATTTATTTCAAAGCATAGGAAAACCAAAACATTAAACTTCTTATGAGAGAAAATTTTGTAATGATTGATTCGCCTAGAGAACTCTTGTTTAGTGATTTTAAACTACTCATAATAAACAAGAATAAAAGTGAAAAAATCATAATTAAGTGTACTTCCCTGATCATGTTATGATAGTGCTTCATCCTTAGCTTCGTCACTAGCAAGCTCCCACAACTGCATTATTTAAACTGAAAAGAGAAAAAGTCAAAACACAACTAATCTAGCCATAAACTACTCTAAAGTAATCAATGGTTACAATATCAGGTGTATTTATATATCCAATTTAACCATTGAAGCAACCCCAATCCTACAAAAGCAAAGCAGTTCCAAATCAACAATGTGAATTGGAGCATGTTATGATAAAAATGAAATAAATCATACTTACTTTTATGATTTTCATTTAGAAACACAACAAGTATGATCTTACCATTATTACAAAATTTTGCAAAATATGAATCCTCAAGCCATTGTGTTATCCTGTCATGAAACTGAAAATGCAAGTTATTGCTTGAATAAATAAAGTTTGCAAATGACAAGTGTATCTTTTAAGGATTCAGGGAAGTGGAAATACTGATTCAATCATTCCCATTGATTAAATCAAATGATTCAAAACTAGATGATGAAGGATAAAAATTAGAATAAACCAAAGGGTTACTAGGGAGTGTAGGACTTTCAAATTCAACCAGAGCAGATGTAAAATAATAGATTATTGGAATAAGGTCATTATATAACATGTATCTCTTCCTTACGAGAGGTTGAAAAGAAGGTGGATCATTTTCCATTTTACAAGCATCGTGTCCAATGGTCACATCACCTAAAATTATCATATTAAAAGGATTAGATATGGTGACACCATGTTAGATAAATTAGAATATTGTGCACCAACATCGACAAATAAATCAAGGTATAAAAAATAAAAATAATTGGAAATGAGGAAATGAAAAAGTTCCCTTGAATCATGATAGTTGAAATTAGAGAAAAAAATAAAAAATCAAATCAAATCAAGGGGCACCTCTTTACTTACCTTATCATGTTGATTATGATTAGGTGATGGATCATTATACATTAAATGATCATTATGATTTGCCTATCATATGGTCAATAATTCATAATTTTGAAGAACAACCTTATGGCAAGCGTCTAGTCTTTCTTTAGAATAAATCTACATTATAGAACAATAAAATCTCAGCGAAAGTCACAATTGATACAAAAATTGATTTGAATTTCTTTTTGGCAATTACAACTTCAATGGGGCCGTCTCGAAGTTCATGATCGATAAGACAAAAGAGAAACCCGTGTCTCAGGTTTGTGAGATTCGTTCCCAATCGTATCGTTTTAAATTTGTTTTCTATTCATACGCTGATTTTAAAACTTTTAATTAATTTTACAATTTGGGGATAAATCCCATATAGGTCACGCAAGAATATCTCTTGAGGTTTAAATATTTTGTTGGTTAAAGAGATTGTAAATTAATATAGTGGTAACCTTTGGTTGAGCGTTGGTTGCATGGGATGGAATTGGTTTTTGTTGGCTTGATGTGTATGCTTGATTGGTTATGTGCTTGGCTTAGGTTTTGACATAAAACCAATTTATTTTTTTAATATTACATTTAACATAATATATACAATAAAATAAAATTATAAAAAATAAATTAAAGACTATAAATTATGAAAATACCAAAAACTATAACAATTTGTCGTAGAATTCAACAACCCCCATTTTTATACTTAGTTGTCAATAAATAATGGGAACCCTTTACTTTTTATATTTTATTTTCTTTTAATAAAAAAAAATTATTTTAATAAATTTGGAGCATATTCAAATTAGTTATAAAGTCTAATAAAATTGAGGTCCTTTTTCCTTCTCATATCGAAGCTTCTGATATCGAAGTTATAATTTAAAAACATATTAGGAGAAACCAGAGCTCTGATAGGCCCTACTCTTCAAAGTTAAAGTATATAAGAATTTTTCATATCAGATTTCTATTATATCGTAACTTTCTTTTAAAGATTGTTACGATAAAGCTCCTCCCCGATGTTTGCTTTATTGAAAGAGTCATATAAAAGGTTTTGTAAAAGGCTTGCACGCTTTTTCATAAAGTAACATTATAAAACTCCCGTTGGCCCCACAACTTATTATTATATCAGCGCATCCCATATTAGAGTTCTATTTCAATTGCACCTCCGATATCCTCTTCCTCCAATATCCTTTTAAATCCTTTAACATTTTCATCAGAACTCATTTATGAGGTTGTTGCATATCGGAAGTATTTTACTAAACTCCCTGATATAATTCCCACAATATACCTTGTACCTCTTTCATCGAAACTTTTTCATATGAGAGTTTTAGTTTATCATAACTCTTCCATATAATCTTCTAATATAATTCTTCCGATGAGATGACATGGTAAGCCCATGTGATTCCTCACTTGCGCACTTAATGATTGATAATGTTGATTTATGTAGGTTTTCACCCCGTATAGAAATTACCTGCATACGAATTTTAAAACACAAAAAATAAACAATGTGAGAGCATAACACATAAAACACATATACACAGAGATTTTCCCCTGGATCCCAAAATTAGGACTACCAGCTTGATTTTTCATTATGTTCCTTTCAATGTTATAATACATATTTATACATGCTGAAGCATCCAATACCATGGACCGAAAACCATCGCATCAAAAACCAAGGACCAAAAACCATTGCGTCCAAAAACATGTGCGAAAATCATGCACAAAACCATAGGTGGGTCCGCCCAACCTAACATAGGTTCCAAAACCCAAATTTCGAACCCCATAGAGTGGGGTTACCTGCACCCCTCAAACCCCCTGTGACCCCCCCCGCTATGCAATCGGCGCAATGAAGGGGGGCTTTGCCCCCCCTCTAACTCCCCGATTAACTACGTGGGCTAGTCGTGGAAAGAATATAACACAACCCAACAATTTATGGTTCTCGAAATTCCAAATTCCTTCACTCATTTCACCTCGATATTGTGAAGATTTGCTTAAAAGGAAAAATTACTATTGTAAATTGCATTGTTTGTGCTAATTCTCAGCTAAAGAAAGTGTTCCATTGATCTTTGTATTTTCTATACAAGCAAGCTTCGATTCCCGGAATAATGAAGAGATGTCAAAGGCAGGAAAGGGAAAGAATAAAGCTTGAACACAACAACAACCCATTGCTCCTTCAATAGAAAATATTGATAAAAAGGTTGTTATGCCGGGACTGTTTTCTTATACAGTTTGTACCAAAGATTCTGGGCATTCTTCATGGGAAGAAATGTACAAATTCTTCGAAGATGAAGAACCTAGGGTTATTCAGAGAACAATGGTTGTTGATGATTCCACCCTGGTTTCAAATACAACTTTCAACGATGTGGAAAACTATTTTCGACACATAATTGTAGCCAAACCGAGACTTCTTCCCTATATTGATTGGTTTGGTGGGTCATGGATAATCTAAGTATTGCTAATAGACAGAATATTACAAGCAAGCACAAAATCATTGGGTCTTTTACCAGTGAGGATTTGCAGAAAATGTATCATTTGCCTGAACCACAATGCAAATATGACAAGGAATATGTTGAGGCATTTTTTAAAGAGGGTGGACATGCATCAGAGCCAATTAAAGGCTAAAGAAAAGACTCAAACAAACATAAAAGAGAAGAGAGTGGTAAGTATGTTGTAGACTCTCTCGCTGGTACTTATTCTCAAATTGTTGCCATGATGTGTACACTTCATGCACTACCAAATGTACAAAATTTTCCTAATCAATGGGTACCTCTAATAGATGAGGCTTCAAAAGGGTTTCTATTTAATTGGGCCACTATGCTTTCAAACAATTTAGCTACCCATATTTTAGCCTTTAGAAGTAAACGCAGAGTTTTTGAAAATATAATCTTTGCTTTCTATATGAGTGCCTATATTATGGATTCTTTGTGTTTTTCTACAAATTTTTCATTTATGGGTTGGAAGTGGACTCTGCAAGACCAGACTCCCATTCATGTTCATCATGATATTTTATGGGACTCAAAATATTATAAGCATTTCTATCAAATCTGCCACAAGGTCATATTACCAAAATATCCGCTTATCTTTGATACAAAGAAACCTCGAATGTCTCTAGAAGCTAAATCTGATCTTCTCCGAGTAGGGAATTGGTTTGGTGAATAATCATTCACCTATGGCAGGGCATATGGGAGTTTAACAAACCCTCATGTTTTACCATTGTTCATCCCAGATAAACTTATGAGTAGGGAGATAACTTATCAAACTGTTGGTAATGGTATTTCTAAAGTCCTAAAAGAATCCAACAAAAAGATGTGGCCTTCTTTCCCAACTCAATTTGGTATATTTGCTTTAGACAATTATAAGCATACACAAATTGAAATACATGTTATTCAAGCTCTTGGTTTTCCTAATATACCTAATAGGCAGTATGATCCTCATCATGTGGTTAAAAATATCACATTTGCATCAAGTATCAGACAATTTGTTCATGAGCCCAATAAATTTGATGATTTATTTGAAAAGGCTTCTTCTTATTTGTTGGTGGCACAAAGAGTAGAGGAACAATTGACCCTTAAAGAAATGAATCAGTTTACGCAATACAAAGCCTCCAGGCTAGCGAAACTTCCCATGGATTCACTGCAGATTCCTCAAGAGAAAATTGTTAATGATGATGCTAGAGTTACTGGTTCTATACATTCAGTTGATCCTGCTCAACCAAAAGTAGCAGTTGCTTCTTCTTCTTCTCAAGTAGAAGTATTTGTGCCCGATGCTAGGTTGGAAGAGATTTGGAAAGATTATAATGAAGATTTAAATTCCAAGACTAATGAGTCTTGGGTTGTTAAGGCTACAACACAAATGAAGGTTGAGGACACCCTAAAGAATCCTGAACAAACTCCTAAAACAATGAAGGTTCCTGAGAAGCCTTTGGATGACAAGGATATAGAAATTATACCAGAATTTCCTTCTTCTAAAGTTGTTTTAAAGATTGAGGATATTCCTCCATTAGACATTTTCTATAGCCCTCAACACAAATTTGTAGTAAGGAGGGAGAGAAAGAAGAGAAAGCTCGATCAGTCCTAGGCATTAGTCCTTGGTAATGCATCTTTTGAAGTATTATGGAAAGGCTTCATAGCAACACCTATAGAAGAATTGGGTAGACTTACTCAATTTACAAGTGCTTATGCCGCATTCATCATTGATATAGATACAGGGGTACAACAACTGCTCAAGGAGAAGGAGGAGAAAATTTCTCTCTTAGGACAAAGTATTGAAGCATAAAAGCAGAAGATAACAAAGCACTAACAGTGACAGGTGACAAAGCTTCAACAAAAATTTGATTCTCTCATAATTTAGTATGATGTAGATACACAGGCTAGAGATGCACATATTCAGGAGCTACAAAAAAGGATTGGACATCTGAATGTCAATCCATAATTGGCAGAATTCAAGAAAGAGGATCAAGAGTTAAACGTTCTTCTTTCTCATCAACAAATAGTCTTTTGCCAGAAATTAGCAATTGTTCATAATCAATGCAAGACAACAAGCTCTTTGGTAGATCAACTATCAAATATGAAAAAATACTTTGAAGAGATAGAGGAGAAGATTTTTGGTTTCCTAACCTAGCAAGAAAGTGAGGAGGGAAGATCATGCGATCTTCCTAAAATCGAATAGGTTCATAAAGAAATTGTTTTTGGAGAATGGGAGATTCACATAAAGCAAGTAGAAGCAACAATTTACTAGGCTCGGGACATTTCAAACAATATCATTGAGGCAATCAATGATAAATTACTCCAATCTAATCTCATTCTATGTTGTCTCGATGACACTTTACTCGATATCAAACTTTTGACTAAGACATGGCACGAATGTTCCAATAAAAGGGCCGATATTATTGATCAATTAACCAAGATTAACTTAGACAATAATTGGACTTTCTTAGTAAAACCACATAGTCAATGATTAATACACCACCATACAGATGCTGCCAGCATTGAGAGATGCCATCTTCATGAGTCAGATGTGGATTCAGCCAAAATCTCCACCCGAATTGAAGAATCTGATTGATATCTTTGAGTTGAAACAACTCATCGGAAGACAGTCTTCCTCCCACGCATAGGAAATTTGTTGTAACTAATTCCAAATATGTTCCTTTTAGTTACTTTTGTTGAAGACCGCTTGAGGTTGTTATTAGATTTTCTATCTTTTTCTTTTGTTAAGAAACTATAAATTCCCTCTCTCAGATAGAGACAGGGGTTCTAAATTTTTGTAAGAGGAAGCTTAAGTTGCACTACTGTAATTAAGGTTTTTCTTAATATCAAGTTGAACCATTGCCTTTCTATGATGCGCAGATTCATGGTGTATTGGGTACTATTGTCCTTTATCTGTTTTTTGCGTAAAGTAGAATGGAATTCTATTTTTGTTCAAAATATATTTGTTAAAGAAATCTCTCATCATCACTATTGATGTGTCTCATTGAAATTTTAAACTATATGCGAACAACGAGATCTCAATATATGTGGCGATTTAATGAAATAGTTTTATTAACTATTTAATTAAATTGGTTTCCTTTCTCTGAGTTAACTTCACAATTACATGATGATCTATCTTGTTATGATAATTATGAAATATTTATAATCACATATACCATCAACTTACCCGAGATAAATAGTAGTATATTAGTTTCTATTTCAATTTCTAGTCATATTAGAGAATTATATCTTTATTTACTCCATTTCATATTATTTTATAGAAAGGGAAATTTGTCCCATAATTCCAATTGGAGCATCATTCCAAACATAAAAGGATTTGTTCTAAGGTTCTGACCGGGTGGTTTCCCCCAATGTTGATGCAGTCATTCAGGACCATCAACATTTTTGGCACTAGAAGGAGGCCCATTAGTCTATGAATGAAATGAACGTCTCATCCTAAAACTAAAAGTCAATCTAAGAGTCAATCCCCCTCAAATTATCCACTAACTTCAAGATATCATTCTAAATCTCCTAGTTCTAGATTTGAAGTTGTTGAACCAGTAACTAAATCCCCTAGCTCACTTCTAAAACCAATCAGTCAAACTTTTTATCATATATAAGCACCTGTATAATCTCCCGAAGTAAGAACTTTAATTCAAAGATTGGGAATTTCAATTCTTGAAGAACACGCTGCTTAGATCGATCTATCTGTAGGAAGTGTCACTTCATCTCTTCAATCTTCTAGAATTTTAACTAGATCTTAGAGTGAGAAGCTCATAATCAAGCCTTTTGAATTTCCATTTCCTACTCACAGGAAAAAGAAACATACTCCATATACTAAATCTTTAGCTAGTGGGATTATATCATCTTCTCCATCTCACACTTCTTATGTCAATCCTGTTTTTCTCAATCTCCTTTGCTTTCTCCCTATCATTCTTATCCCCTTATTCCATTCACATTCCTCTTCCACAATTGATTAGTGCTATTGTAATCAGTAGTACTTCAAGGGAAACCTCTTCAAATGTCAAATCTCCCACAACTTCTTCATCAGGTACAACTTCTTCTTGTCCCAATACTCTAAGAATGGCAAATCAACCAAACATACCATGGAATAATCAAGGAACAGTTGCAATGACACCACCCTTACATCCTCTTTCTAAACACCCAGAAAGATGGTTACCTAAATATAATCCATTTGTGGTTTAACTGTAGAGGAACATGTTCATAATTTTATGTTGGAAATCAATCTCAATGGGGTTTCAGAAGAAGATGTAGTTTGTAGACTATTCCATTATAAATTTGAAGGATCTGCAGGGTCCTGGTATTTCTCTTTACCAGTTGGATCAATCACAAACTGGGATACATTTGAAGAACAATTATTGTTAAAATTTGGGAATGACTGAACAACAACTACCTTGATAAATGATTTATCAAATCTTAAATCTAACCCAAGTGACAAAATCAAAGATTTTAATTCAAGATTCAACAAACTATTAAACAAAATCCCAACTATCTCCAGACCCGACATTGATGTATAAATTAAATGGTATATCAGTGCCCTTCCTTCAAATATTGTGATGTTTGTAGATAGAGCTCAGAAAATAGTACTTGTAGATAACATGAAAGAAGCTTTATTTGTTGAGAAAAGAGTTATAGCTCTTGAAAATAAGTCTGTCATCTAAGAAAGAAAACAGACCGAGAAAGTAACCTTCAAGGATGATTTCGAGCAAAATATTTCTAAAGACCCTTTTTATTTGGAAGGATTACAAAAAGTGCTGAAAACAATGTCAAATGAAATGGTTGAAATTAAAAAAACAAGTTGTTAAATCCTCACGGAAATCCTATAGACCTTTTAAAAGGAACCAACCTTCACAATCTCAACCACTTGCTGAAATATCAAACGCAGACTTTGATGATGATGAAGAAGAGGAGGAAGCATCTACATCTGCCAATGAAGCACATGAAGAAGAGATAGGCGAAGCTCATGGCTTATGGGACTTTATCCTTACCACTTCGGAGAATGAAGGAGAAGAAGAAGATTTGCCAGTAAGTACTAGAAGCAAAGTACATGTTGATACCAGTTCTTTAAGCAAAAATAAAAAATCTTCTACTCCCTCAACTAAAGAGAAAGGTACGACTAAAAAGACTTCTACTTTGTCTTTTGATTCTTCTCTGAGCTCTAATAAGTCTCCTTCTCCATCTCCTTCATAATCTATAACTTTGATAGTTTCAGATAGCATCGAATATAATATTGTAGAGGACATGAAAAAGACTAAAGCTAATATTTCTTTATATGAGGTTAGTAAACTGAAACAACAACATAAATTGTTACTTAATGAGTTGAATGTTGTTCCTGCATCCCCATTACCTTCAACTGTTGTCACTTCAAAATCCTCAAAAGGAAAACATAAACCCCCAAATGTTCCTATAGATAAAATCGATCCTTCCGATGCTATCTTGATTGGAGATAGATCTAACTCTCACACTCCATTTCAGTTGATCTTCGAAAAAAATGTTCACAATTGCTTAGTAGATTCAGGTGCCTCCTCCAATATCATGCCCTATTCGGTATGTCTTAAATTGAATGTCACACCTCAAAAGTCTCTTGTGCAAATGTTGTTTTAATAAGACTATCTTCAAACACAAAAGTTTGTCAAATACCCTAGGGGGTCACATGTTTTTTTTCCTGCTAATTGGGGTTCTTCCTTCCCCACCTTGATATATTGGTTGTTGATATCCTTGAATTTTGTGGCCTCATCTTCAGCAGGTATTGGTCTGAGAAATTACATGGTTATTTCGCAACAGATTGGTCACATCTTAAGCTCCCTTACAATGGAAAACCTAATCAAATTCGTGTTGATAGGGAAAAGCACATGAAATACTTTGTGATCGATTTAGATGAAGAGAATACCAATAGTTTTCACAAACAATATCTTGGGAAATTATTCTTCAGAATCATTATTTGGTAGTTTCCCGACTTTGAATTCCCCTTTTCCCATTGATTTTGTTTTGTGACAATAGAAAATTTCTGACAAAGAGATTCATCAAGATGTATTAATATTATAGATAATATTATAAATAAGTGTGATGAATTGTTTTGGATTCTTTATTTTGATGGATCGAAGTCTAGTGATGGTGTAGGAGCTGGGTGCATTTTAATTAATCCAAACGGAGAGAAATACATGCTTGCATGCATATTAGAATTTGATTGTACTAATAACGTTGCTGAGTATGAAGCATTGATTCAGGGTTTGCAAAAAGCTATCAGTCTTGATGTCAAGTATCTTAAAGTTTATGGTGATTCAGAAATTATTATCAAACAAGTAAGGAATAGTATTCATTGTGTTTCTAATCATCTAAAACATTATCAATCCTTGATTCAAGATTTAACTACCCATTTCACAACATTCAATATAACTCCAATTCCCAGATTATAGAATGCTAGTGTTGATCTCTTAGCTAACGTTGCTTCGAAGCTTATTCCTCCAGAGGATTTCAGTCCTGATATATTTTCAATAGAATTTATTTTTCGCCCCTTCATTCCTGATAACATTACTAATTGGTGAGTATTCAATGATGATAATGATATTCTAAATTTTTTAACTTCTGAAGGTTCTTATTCAGATCAGATCATCGATGAGGATGAACATGATAAGCAGCTTAATAAGTCTTCTGAGGAAAATTCCTTTCCAAAACCTATAGTAAAATTAGAAGACTTATATGATTTGAAGGATAGATTCAAGAAATATACTAATTGTAAACTCCAGAGTAGTACCTTAAGATTTGAACTGGTTAATCTAAGGTCTGATGAAAAACCCCAAAATATCAATTTAGGCCTTGGACTTTCACCTAATGAGAGATTTTCTTTCATACATTTGTTAAGAAGATAATGGAACTGGACTTATGCAGGAACGCAAAAAATACAAATATAAACATAAACACAAAGATGTAGCAGAAATAAATCTTCATTTCATTAATATCTAAGAACTGAAATATGCTTACATACATAATGGAAATAAACTAGATCAGACGATGGTAGCTAATCTTTGCGAAGAGATGTGGCGGCTACATGCCTCTGAACTGTGTTACAACGAGGCTTGAAGACCTATTTATTGTTGAGAAACAATGGAAACCCTAAACATCTAAAAAACTAACCCTAGCAGATGAACCGTCAAAACTATGGGCCCCTTTGGGGTAAATTGGTACATCAAATTCTCGGGGTTGTAACTTTGGCATACGATCTCCATTTGACGTGCACAATACCTCGTTATAAATATAGATCCGAGGAATATAACTTTCAACTACAAACATTAATTAGAGACCCATGTTTGCCCACTTTGCAAAAAGAAACATTGTTTAGGGCCTCAAAACGACTCTGAAAGTTTAGGTCCCGAAAAACTGCCAAAAATAGTAAACTGTGCTACAAGTAAGGAAACTGGAAAACTGAAAGAAATAATGGTGGGGGTCCAGGTGTAATAAGTGGGTGACCACCAATGTCCACCTAGATCAGTCCTCCCCCCTTAGGAAGCAATGGTTGTTATGAAACTAGCTCACAAAAAGATAGAAAAGATAGATGAACGCCTTAGAAATAAGCCTCTTCGAGGGGGAAACCTCCTTTACATTACACAAGTGAACAATTCTTTGATGATACAAACGAAAAGACTTCCTTTCTATATATAGGAGTCTAAGGGGTCATAATATAATCAGAGCCGACATAACAATAATAATGTAAGGGCACAATAATAATAATATGGAGACTACATGGGCACAACAATATAATAAGGGGGTTGTACTAATAACAATAAGGGGTTACACTAGTAGTATAGGTACCTAACATGCCCCTCTCCTTCAAAAAGTGTTGTCCTCAATGCTTGAGTAGTTCTTAAATCTCCTGTCTAAAATTCTTGTCCTCCCATGTGGAATCTTCAGCGGTTAAGTTCTTCCACTTGATGAGATACTTTGAAATTGATCGGTTTTGTAGCTATCGGGTTCTTGTTTCTGTGACTACTCCGGGCTCCAATATGATTTTTCCTTCCACGTCAAGTTTTGGCAATATTGTTTGAACTGGGATCTTCTACAACTTTTGAATGAGTGGCCACACTTCTTCGTCCTTCTTCCATTCATACCTTGTTCCGTTTATCTAATCTAGTTGGATAATAGAAATGGCGCACAACAATGCTTCCACATCCTCATCCTTTCTTGAGAGTGCATTTGCCACAACATTTTGCTTCCCTTTTTTTTAGATGATTTCAAGTCATAACCCAACATCTTTGTGACCCATTTTTGTTGATCTTCAAAGGATAATATTTGTTCTAAAAAGTATTTAATACTATCATGATCCATTTTTACCTTGAAGTGTCTTCCCATTAGGTAAGGTCACCATTTCTTAAGTGCGTGTAGTATTGCCAACATTTCCTTCTCATAAATAGCTTTCTTGAGGGACATTTGTTTGTATGTATGTAACCATAAAAATACCCCATCGCCTACATCAAAACTTATTTCCTTGCGATGTTGATCTGCTTGTTGTTTCATTCGATTCTACACCAAAGTGGTGTTATCCTTTAAAAGTTGGAGAACTTGTTGTTGATGCTTGATGTGATATTTCACTGCTTGAATCTTTTTCTTCTTGATATGTCTTTCTATATTGAGAGTTTGAGGAGTGGTAATTTCTTACAGTGCATTACAAGATATGGTCAGATTCATTTCTTGATGCTCTATGTGATCTTTCACTTCTTGAACATTTTTCTTCTTGATATGTCCTTCTATCTTGATAGTTTGAGGAGTGGTAATTCCAGTCATTGTATTACAAGATATGGTCAGAGTTATTTCTTCTTTCTTGATGTGGTATTTCACTTCTTGAACCTTTTTCTTCTTGATATGTCCTTCTATCTTAAGAGTTTGAGTAGTAATTATTTCCAATGCTTTACAAGATGTTGTCGGATTCATTTCTTCTTTCTCTAGGGTTGGTTCCTGGTGTATATACTCTTCTTTTGACATTTCTTGATCCTTTTCTTCCTCCTCTCCACAGTCAATGTAAAATAATTTCTTCTCAGCACACTTAGGACTTTTAATGTATTTTTTATCACAATTGTAACAAAGCCCTTTTTCTCTTTTTTCTTCCAATTGTTGTGGTGTAACCCTTGTAGGTTGTGGAAGGCTAGGAGAAACAACACTTCCATCTTTATAGTTGTGAGGGATAGACTTCCTTGTTGCCATAATTTTTCCTTCCACTTTGTAACAAAGCCCTTTTGCTCTTTTGTCTTCCAATTGTTGTGGTGTTGCTCTAAAGAAGGTGTTGCTCCTTGTATCCTCATAATGTGCTATAATTTCCTTTGTGAAAATTGACCATGTAACAAGTGGTTTATGAGAACAAAGCCATTTATACCATAAAAATTGATCTTGTTCTAAATATGAAGATGCAATACACACCTTTTGTAACAGTGGAACACCATGTAGATCAAAATATTTCTCCATCTGTAGTATCCAATTTACTGGATCCTTGCCATCAAACTTCCTCATCTCGATTTTTCTTGATTTTAGGAGCTCGATCTTAAGACGACTGTAACTCTATAATTTCAGATCTCCAAGTTTTGAAATTTCTTCCTGCGGTAGATCTCTGAGTTCTCTTTCTAACCCTGCAAGTCTGATTAGAATTTGATTATCCAAGGAAGAGTTATGCGAAATCTCCCACAGTGACCTGATTATAGACTAGTTCAATAGAGCGAAATTGTACGACATTCCATGTCTCACTGTTTCGACCTTAGTACCTGAAACTGATATACATAAAACTACAGGAAGTCCTCTTTCTGCAACTTCTTACGAAAATTCAATTTGATGCTCAGAGAGAAAGTTATGACGATTTTCCCAAGGTGACCTGTTTGGAATGTAATTCGGGGGTCTACAAAAACCCTAACTTCCTCAAATTATATCTCCGAAAATACAGCGAACATGATTTGAAATTCGGAGCCGAGGTTCAGACCGATTTCTTCTCAAATGGGTTTTGTTTTTAGCTTCTAAAACGTCGTAGAGAAAGCAGTATAGCGAACATTCCACAATGACCTGTTTTAGATGAAATTCTGGAGCTTGCAAAAAATCTAACTTCCTCAGATCATATCTTCAAAAATATAGCGAGACAAGATATCAAATTTGGTCGCAAGGTTCAACACGATTTTGCCTCAAATGGGTTTTTTTTCGCATCTGAAACATCGCAGAAAAAGTTATAGCGAAAATTCCACGATGACCTGTTTGGAGCGGCGAAACCCTAGAATCCAAAGCTCTGATACCAAATGTTATGAAACCAACTCACAAAAAGATAGAAAATATAGATGAACGCCTTAGAAATAAGCCTCTTCAAGGGGGCAACCTCCTTTACATTACAAAAATAAATAATTCTTTGATGATACAAATGAAAAGACTTCCTTTCTATATATAGGAGTCTAAGGGGTCATAATATAATCAGAGTCGACATAACAATAACAATGTAAGGGCACAACAATAACAATAGTGGGCTTCTATGGGGCACAATAATAACAATATGGAGACTACGTGGGCACAAAAATATAATAAGGGGGTTGTACTAATAACAATAAGGGGTTACACTAGTAGTATAGGGACCTAACAATGGTCCCCATTGTGTTGAGTGCCTCCATGAGATGGGGAAACTTATGTTGAACTTGGTCCCTGGTGAGGCACTTGCCTTGGCGCAGGAGTTGGCTAGCTTTGACAACCCGATATATTTGGATCTTCTACTGGCGATTTTTCTTGATCTGTGTGTCCATGATTCGATTAGTTGTGGCATGTTC
The DNA here is from genome assembly GCA_031772625.1 of Pinus tabuliformis. Classification (NCBI taxonomy): domain Eukaryota; kingdom Viridiplantae; phylum Streptophyta; class Pinopsida; order Pinales; family Pinaceae; genus Pinus; species Pinus tabuliformis. Next base: position 526,801,751 of record CM062813.1, on the reverse strand, counting down.
CATGCAATCTAGGTTTAACTCTGTTGGTGTGAGTTGTTTTGCAATTCTGATGTGTCCAATAATGGGAGAAAGTATGGTCAAAGGTGGTCCACATTGAACACTTGATGCAGACCAAGGAATGCGGGAATGTTGAGTTGAAAAGCATTGTCTCCCACAACCTTGGTAATGGTTTAAGACCCATATTGGAGTTGTCTGAGCTTCCGATGGGCTTTGGTAAGGCATTCTTTCTACAAATGCAACCAAACTTCGTTGTCGACCTGAAACTTGTGTGGCATGTGATGTTGATCATGTCGTTGCTTGTACTTAGCATTGGACTTCTCCAAGATGTCATGAACCTGCTAGCGGATGTTTTGGATGCGTTCAATAAAGCAGGTTGCTTTATCAGCCTTAGACAATACATGTGTGGATTTTGTTTGTGTAGTCGCATGAGGCATGGTAACATCAATCAAACACAATGGTTGAAATCCTAGACCCACTTGACAGGGATTGCGACCAATCGAGCTATGGAGATCTCTTTTATAATTGTGTTGCACATAGGGAAGACTCTCATTCCAGGTTCGTGCATGCTTGGAGTTGTACATGCGGAGTATGTGCACTATCATTCTGTTAACGACCTTTGTCTGGCCATCAATCTAGGGATGGAATGCAGTCAACTTGGTGAGCTTGGTGTCCAATAATGTCAAGAGGCTTGACCATAATGTGCTCCGGAACCTATTATCTCGATCTGATATAATGGTTTGTGGGATCCCAAAATGTACACATACTCGTTCAAGAAGAGTTTGGCAGTGTCCTCTACTGTGATACTCTTCTTGCAAGTCGCCAATATAGCCATCTTAGAAAATTTGTCCGTGACCACAAATACACAGTCATTACCATGCTTGGTAGAAGGGAGGCTAGGCAGATAGTCTATGGAGATGGATTCCCAAGGCTGCATAGGAATAGGCAGAGGAGCATACAAGCCTTTCTTCTTGATGGTTGGCTTGGTGATGGCGCAAACAGTGCAGGATCTGATATATTTCCCAACATCCTGTCGGAGTTTTGTCCAATAAAATTACTTGTGTAGTACAACCACAATTTTCTCCACACCAAAGTGTCCTGCAACCAGACTGTAGTGCGGATCCCAAATCAGCTTGGCACGCTCGCTTGAAGGAACACAAAGGTGGCTTAGGTAGCATAATAATATGTCCTGGAGGTGGAAATCAGGAAGTGGCTTGCCATCTACTAGCATATGGTATGTGGAGGTGAACTCTATATCATTTTTGTATAGTTACATCCACCAGAGGTCTCATGGCCACAAGAGTTGAGGAAAGTAGTCAATGCTGCAACTGGGGGCCGACTGAGGAAGCCTGTAACATGATTGGTGCTACCCTTTTTGTATTTAATTTTCAATTGGAATTGTTGTAGACATGTAGAACATTTTTGATGACGATCATTCTGCAACTTCCCTTGTGTCTGTATAAACTGAAGAGGTCGGTGATCGGTGTGGATGACCTTATGCTTCCCCATAATGTACTGCTTCCATTTCTGGAAGGCTTGCACGATGGAATACATCTCTTTATCATAGGTGGGGTACTTCTGATGTAACAACCATGGTTAAAAATTCATGTAAAAATATATAAGGCCACGTGATGGGACACATATTCCAAGTTGAATGGTGGGGAAAACATCCTAGTGGGTGTTCATTCGATTTATTATGACTAAGGAAATGGTAAAGGCTTTGGAAAGGTTGGCATTTTATTTATGAAAAAATGGAAATTAGGAGAAAAGGAAGGTTAAAGGTCACAGGTTGCACGTGAGGAGGAAAATGAAGGAAAATAATGGAAAATGAAGAAAATAAAGGCCTCATTAATAAAAAGGATTTTGAGGATCAGTGGGTAGGTTTGGTCAGTTCAGTTTGGATCTTTCGCTCTCTCTCTCTATCATACTCTTGGACACTTAGATTTTTCTTGGAACACCCTTAGACAGTGTGGCATACTTGGATTTTTGGAGCAAGAAGACAAAGGAAGAGCAGGAAAATGCAAAAGGACATCCGGATCAATAGCTACAATAGGTTTTTCTTGCAGGTACCAAGTTGCATGTATGTTTTCCTCACTAGTTTTGGCATGCATGGCATATGCATGTGGTTTCTTGGTCATGATCTGTCACTAGCATGGAGGATTTCCTAGATTGACAATGGATTTGCCTAGCCTTTCCATTTCCTTGATAGCCATGGAGATTGTGGGTTTATTTCCTTGTTTTGTTTTGGTTGGTTCTCATGTTTCCTTTAGCTTGGGTTGAGTTATTAGTTCCTGGAAGACCTGTAACAACTTGGGTTGAGTTACTAGTCCTGGAAGCCTTAGTTGGACAAATGCTCTAGAAGCAATTGGTGGGTTGAGTTACTAGTCCTGGAAGCCCTAGTTGGACAAACTCTCTAGAAGCCCGACAACAGCTATGGGTTGAGTTATTAGTCCCCGAATCCTTGGTCGGAACAAATGCTCTGGAAGCTATGGAAGGCTTGGATAGAGACCAATATGATGATGGCTTTGTGATGTTCGATCGTGAGGTGGAATCACTGTCGATGCGTTGACGTGGATGGCCTTTGGAAGCCCTTGATGGTTTTGGATTGATGTGTTCTATGAGGTCCCACATTCATGCTTGGAATATGGCACGAGGGTAAATGGATGAAGAGAGAGATTTGGCTTAGCCATTCTAGGTCGGGTGGAATGTGGAAGTCCCATCCCAGGCTTGGAATTCGCATCATCAATATGAAGTTATTTCTCCTTGTATTTCAATAGGTGTTATATTGGTTTATATGTGGATCATATGGTTGTGATTTCATTGGTATTATTGTTGCTATTATGATGTTTATATATATGTTTTATGATAGAACCAATGTATGGATCTCATCATGTTTTTATAGGTAACTGAATGAACAATGTATCTATGACCTAATGGATGAAATGGCAGTTGATGTGTTGAGGCATCAATGCTTCTTAGTGATTCTCAGCTAAGTATCAGACCCCTATACTCATATTTGTTATTTACACCTGTAGATTACATATTCATGATATGTTTGACGAAATGCCTATCATGGATAGTAGGGGTCTAGTCAAGGTCTTATTCAAGTATTTGCATTTGTAGTATCATTTCCTTGTTATTTTATAGTTCTAAATATGTGCTTCAATTTTGGGCAGTGACTTGGGCTCTGGGCCTAAAAAAGTGGCTCAAATTCCAGGGACGCTAGCACAACACTGTGCAAAAGAGTCCCTGGACGTTGGCTTGTAGGCTTGTGAGAGCGTCGAGAGGTCCCTGGATGCTGGCTTGTAGGCTTGTGAGAGCGTCAAGAGGTCGCTGGACACTGGCTTGTAGGCCTGTGAGAGTGTCGAGAGGTCCCTGGACGCTGGCATGCCCATAGCATGAGAGTGTCCAATGGTCAAGTGGTCCAAAAGCTCAGTGGGACCCAGGGGCTAGTTGGCATAAAGGTTGGATTCGTTCATGAGGATCCTAATGATGATGTTGAATGTCTATATGGTGTGTTTCCATTGGTTCCACTTCCTTAATGTGACTTAGGAGGTCGAATCATATCATAGTGGCCTCTCATTTCATGTTCACCCCGGCTAGCCGGTTGTTTGGGTAGATGTGGGAGAAGGGTGTTATAGAGTGGTATCAAACCATGGTTCACCCCTCGAACTAGATAAGCAGTGTGTTGGTCATGCATTCATGTCAGTTGCGTATGTGTCTCTTGTGTTGTAGGACCATGTGTTTATTACATTTGCATGGTGTTGAACATGGTTATAGTGTTGTTGCCATGGGATGTGTCGTCATGAGTGTATGGTTGTATATGCATGCTGGTGTCTATATGTTATTATGCATGCATTGTCATGATTATATTTATGCATGTATAATAGGTCAAACATGCATCGTGAGGTCATTGTATGAAATTAGGTTGTCATGATGTTGTTGGTTGTTATGATGCTGATGTGTTGGCTGAGATAGAGCAGGAGATGCAGACCATTAAAGTGAAGTTGCATCATTGGACTTCAAGGCAAGAGCACATCTTCATGCAGGTTTAGATGTTGGACATGTAGGTATGTTAGTTAATGGATTGTTATATGCATTAGGGTTATATACATTAGGTTTATTTACATGTCTATTGATGTTATGGTTACATACATGATAGATGCTAGTTGATTAGTATAGTCATATGCACATGTGTCAGATAATCATGAATGGTAGTAACATGTCATATGCATTGCTACTTTTGTTTTATGTTAGATAACTTGATGATTATGTTATAGGTTGTTGTTGAGTATGTTATAGGTTAACTTTTTGTTGTTATATGATAGTTAACTTGATGATTAGGGTTATTACATTAAGATATTGTTGTTATTATGTTTTGTGCTAATGTGGATTGACCTATGCAAATGGTCATGATTATGACATTTGCGTATGTGTTAATATGTTGTGATATTATGTCATACTAATCTAGATTGATCGTACATATGTGATTGCTATGCATGAATGACAAATGTTTACAAGCTTATGATGTGAACATGTTACTTAGTTACTATTATGGATATCATGATCTTATTTGCGTTTGAGCTGATGTGTTATGAATTTATATCGTACTAATATAGATTGATTGTGCAGATAAGATAGACTCCCCTGAGATATAGTAAGGTATGAGCTTGCTTATGTCGTTTATTTGGTGTTTGACATTTGGTGTCTATTATGTTGTCTATCTGTTGTTGAATGTTTGATTAATTGCATGATATGGGTATGTGTTCAAATGATCTTGTTTTAAGATGATTGTACTAACACATATGTGTTGAGATAGTTGATATGTACTTGAGTGTAATAGGTGACAGTTGCAACTTTATGTCTAATGACTATGAGTTGACTATGGATTATGACATGATTGCTAGTCTTGGTAAATATTGATTTCAAATCTGTAGATATGATTGTCTTGATATGTGGAAAATGTGGTTGACATGTGTAAACAGTTGCATGAAACATGCTTGGTATTAGCATGACAAGGTAACCATTGATATGTTTACATAACTAACAAGTGGGTGATGCGACAATACATAGTAAGACTTGGTTGCAACAAGGTAAAAAAGTAAAAGAAAGGAATTGGACAAGAATTCATTTGGCTATGTTTGGAAACGCTAATTCCAAACAAATGAGTGCTTTGCATACATGAAGTCTTCTTAACCTTGATTTTGTCTGACATTATGTGGATATGTGCTAGATTCATGAACTTGTATTTAACAGGTATATTAGTTGGTCTCTAGCTACAGGTGGATTTGTCAAGGGAATTGGAGTCCCTTGAGAGATGGCATGGATGTGTTTAGTTGCGAGAAGCATGATTGGCTCAACAAGGTAATGTAACCAATGTATTGTTATGTTTATTTAAGCACTGTCAGTTATGTGCTTATGGAAATATGATGCAGGGGATTGCATGGCAAAGCGACTGCCATGACATTCTGGAGAAGGATCAGGTTGAGGTTTCCCTGGGAAGCACTGGGAACCTTGGGGAAGGAGTCATGGTGTCTATTTCCAGTCTTGTGATTTTGTTCTTTGTGATTTGTTGAGATTGATTTTCTATTTTGTTTATGTTTAGTGCATGATCATGCCACTTTTTTGTGGTGTCGTGTTGTTGTTGGTTTTCCATGGTTTTCTTCTTGGTTGCTTCTTGGTATTTCCTTTATTGTTTTGAGAATCTTGGGAATTGGTTAGGGAAGGAGGAAGTTAATGGAGCTCTGGGAGAGCTGTGTGGAACCCAACAGGTAATGAAAGACTCAGATGAAGCTTGTGCATGTGTAAGGGAAACTAAAGGTAAGAATATGATAGTCGGATGGGCTGATTGGGTCCATTGTGATAAATGCACGGTGGTAGTACAGACATGAGAAAGGTAACAGGAAAGGTAAGGTGAATGGATTGGAGGCGTCATATGCCTTGGGTATGTTGGGAACTGTTGTTCTCGATGTTGCACATGTGTTGCACGCATAAAGGGAGTTCTCTTAACCTTGACCATATGATATTTGGTAATTATGTGATCATGATTATGTTGATGTTTATATATGTATACATGTTTGTATGTATGTATGTATGTATGTCATGTATGACAGGGTCATCATGGATCATGATTGTTTTATGCTAATGTTTATATGTACATATGAATGTATGTATGTCATTGTTTGGCTATATCATTATTGTTTTATGTTAATGTTTATATGTATATATGAGTATGTATGCATATCGCGTTTGACATTATCATGATTGTTTATTCTAATGTTATATATATGTATGTATCTATGTGTATATGTCGTTATTTGACAGGGTCACCAAGGATCATTCTTGTGGAGGAATGATTGCTTATGCAGGTGAATGGCATGAAGAGGTTCATGGTCTTATTTGATATCGTATGCTTGCATTATGCTTATGTTTATGTTATGACAGGTAACGCTAAAGGATACATCAGCAAAATGAAAACAATGTGCTTTGCGACATGCAAGGATAAGAATGGATGGCAGAGAGACACTGAAACCATGTTTGCATGGTAGAGTCGGTGTGGTTTTGGATGTTTGGTACTACTGTGTTCATATGTTGTATATGTTGTACATGTTGCATCTATGATGTTTTTCCATTGCGGTGTTGTGTATATATAATGTGTGTACATGTTGTTTATGCAATGTTATGTGCAGGGTGGTATAGATAGTGTTGTGCGAATATTGCATATGCAGTGTTGGGTATAAATAGTGTTATGTACATGTTGAATGTGTAGTGTTGTGTACATATTGTACTATGTGCATGATGGATGTGCGTTGTTGTGTGCATATGGTGTTGTGCACATGTTGGATATGCAGTGTTGTGTATAGATGATATTATGTACATGTTGGATATGCAGTGCTATGCACATGTGTTGTTGTCTGCATGTTATACATATGGTGTTGTGTGCATGAATGTACAAGTGGTGTTGTGAGCATCTGGTGTCATGTACGTGTTGTACATGGGGTGTTATGTACATGTCGTGCATGTGATGTTGTGTACACGTGGTGTCATGTACATGACGTGCATGTGGTATTGTGTACACATTGTACAGGTGGTCCAATGTACATGTGGCATTGTGTACACATTGTGCAAGTGGTGCCGTGTACATGTGATGTTGTGCACATGTTGTACAGGTGGTGCGGTGTACAGGTGGTGCTGTATACATGTGGTACTGGTGTACTTGTGGTATTGTGTGCATGTCATACATGCTGTGTTGAGGGCATGTGGCATTATGTATTTGCATTGTGTGGTAGTGGTATCGTGACATGTGTATGTGTTGTGTTGTACTCTGTGTACGTATATGTATTGTGTTGTACATCGAGTGTAGGTTTATGTATTGTGTGGTGGAGTACACCAGATGTAGGTGTATGTATTGTGTTGTGTTGTACACTGGTTGTAGGTGTATGTGTTGTATGTCAGGTGTAGGTGCATGTATTGTATGGTGTTGTATACCATGTGTGGTTGTATGTGTGCGATGCACACTATGTGTATGTGCACATGGTTGAGGAGAAGGCATTAGGTGTTTGTCGGGTGTGGAAACCGATTCGGTTGCGTATGGAATAAGGACAAAGCTAAAAGCTAAGGGTTGATTAAAGGATAAGTATCGGTATTTTATTTCAGTTTTATTATGTTTGTGACTCATGGTTCTGGTCTATAATGATTGCAAGTGATCTATGATTCTAGTTTATGATGGTTACATGTGATTTATCATTTTAATTTATGATGGTTAAATTTGAGCTAATGTGATGTGATATGTTCATACATGATGATTTGGTCAAAGATGCTAGTTTGACTTGTTGTGACAGGAAGCAAACAAAATTGCAAGTGTACCTCCTTGTTGACGGGCCACCAATGAGGTATAATTTGAAGTTATTTCAATTTATTTTGAATCTAATGGAAATTATGTGCTTGGTACAGGAAAGCATGAAATGCCTAGGTGGGTGGTTAAAATTGACTACAAGAAATTACAACAACAAAAGGAATTGGAAATTGCAGCGGTATGTTGGTAAAGTATTAAGGATCAGGGTCATTGTGGGACACATGTACCCAATAGTTTCCATTGATTTCCATGAGCATGCTATGATCGGTATGATGGTTTGACGCAGGGATATGCCTTGGATCTTTGTATCTTCTAATGTGAGGAAGCATTGCCAAGGGATGGACTTCCTGTTATGGGGGTGCCAGCAGAACTTAGAAGGTGTGTGACAACACGAAAGGGGGTGACCGGATTGCCTAAGGGACTATGTGATAGAGAAGGGAAGGTCGGGGATGGATTATTTTGGTAATTAACATTGCTAGATGGAATCAGATGTGCATTGGGAGTGTGCCCTGGAACAATGAGCCGATAACTCTTCACTGAGAGGACAAGTGGCGCAGGATTGTAGCGCTCGACATTGGATGCATCTTTGACTTTGGCAGTGAATTCTGGAATTCCTCGGAAGGCGGGAATCCTGCTACTACTTTGAGGGTGGAGGTGTGAGCCTCTAGATTCCCTTGTTGCAGGTGCAGGCATCATATCCTTCTATTTGTTGGTTGAGAAAATGTGCAGATGTATATATGTGTGTATTATTGTAAGTATTGTATCGAGCTGAATTTACAAACCTCCATAGACAGTATGGCTATTTGTTGGTTGAAGAAAATGTGTATGTGGTTATTATTGTAAATACCGTAATGACCTATGTTATAAATCTCTAGTATGCAGTATGTTGTCGTGTATTCTACAATGGTCATTGTAAATAATGCAATGAGCTATGCTATAAAGCTCCATGGGCAATATGTTTTGTTTTCAACAGTCTTTCTGGTTATAGGTGTCATTGAATACCAAGGAAAGTGTTCCTCCAAGGGGGAGGGTTCTGTAACAACCCTGGTTAAAAATTCACATAAAAATATATAAGGCCGCGGTGATGGGACACATTTTCCAAGCTGAATGGTGGGGTAAACATCCTAGTGGGTGTTCATTCGGTTTATTATGGCCAAGGAAGTTGAAAAAGACAATGGAAAAGGCTTTGGAAAGGCATGAGGCACGAGGCATTATTAGAATTTTGTCTATGAAAATAATGGAAATTAAGAGAAAAGGAAGGTGAAAGGTCATAGGTTTCATTCGAGGAGGAAAATGAAGGAAAATAATGGAAAATGAAGAAAATAGAGGCCTCATTGATAAAAAGGATTATGAAGATCAATAGGTAGGCTTGGTCAGTGAAGCTTGGTTAGTTCAGTTTTTTAATGCCTGATAATCAATGTAGAGCCTCCAGGTCCCATCCTTCTTCTATACAAATAAAATTGGGCTCCCACAAGGTGAGGAACTTGGTCAAATGTGCCCTTTTTGCAGCAACTCCTGAATTAGTCGCTTGATCTCTTCATTTTCCAGAAGGGAGCAACGATATATCGGCCCGTTGGGTAGAGGTGCTTCGGGTATTAGATTGATTGAATGCTTAATCTAACAGTGTAAGAGTACCCATGTGGGTGAGGAGAAGATGTCACTGTATTATTCCATGACCGTATCCACCTATTTCTGTTGCGTGGAGGAATCCTTCCCCAGGGCCATGGATGTGGCCACGATCTTCCCCTTACTTTGAGAGCGAATTAGAAAGAAAACAAATTTCCCAGTCGAGGAGATGATCTTACTGCATTTCTTAGCAAACATCAAAGAGATTGTAGTAGGTGGGGTTACCTCCAGTATCCTGTATAAATTATTACCCAAAGAAATAATAATAGTGTGAGGCCTCAACTCATTTACAACATGGCACTTCCACAAGTAAGGTTTGCCTAATAATACATCACAAAATTCAAGAGGAGCAACATCACATAATAAATCATCTGTGAAGGGCTTGATGTTGTAGGGAAGGCGACACTATTGGCTGACATGAAGATCTCGTCCTTGGTGAAGCCACCTGATGGTGTATGGTTGCCAGTGTGGTTTGGTCGGTAGCCCCAACCGCTTCACGACCTCTCCTGAAATGAGGTTCTTTTGGCTCCAGCTTTCGACAATGAATTGCAGTGATGAACCCTTCACCCACATTTGTGAGTGGAAGAGATGCTCCCCCGCCTCTGGATCTTCGGGCTCAAGCTTCTAGATTTTGGTGGTGGCAAAAATGGTGTTGGACTTCGCATCAATAATCTGCTTCACTTTTTCATTCCCCTTGTCGGGTTCTGACTCAGATTTAGAACATGCATTTGATTCTGAAGCCTTCATCTCGACTGCCAATGATTAATTTTCTTGACACTCACTTATGTTGTGAGTGGGGCTCTTATGGAACTCACACAACTTTCTTGTGTCCTTCTTTATCTTTGTGGTTTTTTCTTTGCTTGTGTCTTTGACAGGTTGTCTTGGGTCACCCCTCCCTAGCTTTGTCCTTTGTTCTGTGGTTTGGGGGCACCTTTCCCTTGCTTCATATTTGCAGATCCAAAGTCTCGCTTCTTCTGTTTAAACTTCTAATCGATCTTGACAGTGTATCAGTAGGCAACACCAAGCGAGGAGATGTCTAGGAACTCCATCTCATCTTGGATGTATTTGTGCAGACGACTATGGTACTTAAGTACCAGATGCTGCTAAGAATCCTTGATCCCCAACTTCGTGTGAAGGGTATGAAAATAATTTGTGAACTCTGACATGTCTTGGGCCCTTCCCTCTCATAGTGTGGTCCACTTTATGTACTTATCTTCATAGCTCCCGACAGGGTAACACTGCTCCTTGATGGTGTCTTGGAAAGAGTTCCAAGTGGGTGTTGCTGAAAACAATGAGGTTTCCCTCTTGTACTTATGCTCACAATAGGTTTCCCACCAATCCTTGATGCGAGGGGCAGTTTTGAGGAGTGCAAAAGTAGTCTTTTCCCTATTGGAAAAATCATGAACCAAAAAATACCCTTCCAACAAATTTAACCATCTATTCACAACGTTTGCATCTATCTAGCCTTAAATAATGGGAATATCAAAGTTGACTTGTATCTTGAAGGGAGTGGTGCCTCCAGAGTGGTTGTCAGATGAAGATGTGTCGCCTGTGGGCATCCGCTGAAGGATCTGGGCAAAGTTGTCCATCATAGCATTCCTTTGTCACTCAAGGGCTTCTTCAAGCAATCTTTTGATGAGATCTCCTACTCCCTAATATTTCTTTTCTTCCACCATGGGAGGTCATCGAGGTTTGTGAGGCTAGGCTTGAAAAGGTTCAACCAGTTCGAACCCTAACTCCTTATACCCTTACCTCATTAGGGACATGCAAAGAAAAACAGATAAAGAGCAGACCGCTCTGATACCACTAATCTGAACTTATGCAGGAACATAACAGAATATAGATATAAACATAAACATAAAGATGCAACAGAAATAAAAATCCATTTCATTAATATATAAGAACTAAAATATGCTTACACATAGAATGGAAGTAAACTAGCTCCAGTGATGGTAACTTATCTCTGAGAAGATATGTGGCGGCTACATCCCTCTGAATTGTGTTACAATGAGGCTCGAAGGCCTATTTATTGTTGAGAAACAATGAAAAACCCTAAACATCAAAAAACCAAACCCTGGGAGATGAAGTGCTGAAACTATGGGCCCCGTTGGGGTAAATTGGTACATCAACTTCCTGGGGTTGTATCTTTGGCATATGATCTTCGTTTGACGCACACAATACCTCATTGGAAAGATATATCCGAGGAATATAACTTTGAATTGAAAACATTAATTAAAATTTGAAGTTAGCCCATTTTCGAAGAAAAAAAAATGTTGTTTAGGGCCTCAAAATGGCTCAGAAGTTCAAGACTCGAAAAACTGCCAAAAATAGTAAATTGTGCTACAATTAAGAAAACTAGAAAACTGAAAGAAACAATGGTGGGAGTCCAAGTGGAATAGGCGAGTGGCCACCAATATCCACCTGGATCAATACAAGGATATTTTTTCCTGGGGCTATGATGATTTGAAAACATATGATACATCTATCATTCAACATATTATAACCATGTTGCCTGATGTAAAACCTGTCCAACAAAAACTTAAGAAAATCCATCCTAATATTGAAGCTCAAATCAAGACCAAGTTGAATAAATTACTTAAAACTAAAATTATTTTTGCAGTCAGACATTCAAAGTGGATTTCAAATCTCGTTCTAGTTAGAAAGAAGAATGGAGACATTCAAAGTTTGTATTAATTTAAAAAATCTGAATAGAGCATGTGAAAAGGACAATTTTCCTTTACCGCTAATGGACCAAATCTTACAATCCATTGCAGGTTCTGAACTGATGTCATTTTAGATGGTTTTTCAGGATATAACTAGATTCTATACATCTTGAAGGCAGATTAAAAACCACATTCATGACCAAATGAGGAACATACGCCTATCAGAAGATGCCTTTTTAATTGATAAATGTTGGAGCTACCTTCCAAAGAGCTATGGACATTGCTTTCAAAGGTTTGATTAACAAGTCAGTTGTTGTTTATTTGGATGATATTACAATCTACTCAAATGAAAGGAATAATCATCTTAATGATTTAAAAAAAATGAAAGATGCAAAAAGTTTAGGATTTCTTTGAATCCTTAAAAATTAGTATTTGCTCTTAGTGAGGGAAAGCTCTTAGGCTTTATTTTTTCAAAATAAGGAATTAGTATAGATCCAAAAAGAGTTAAGGTTATTTCATAAATTTCCTTGCCTCATAACAAAAAATCTATGCAATCCTTTCTTGGCCAAATCAATTTTGTTAAACGCTTTATCCCTGATTTTTCACAGATCATCATGCCTTTACAAAATATGATAAAAAAGAAGACAGTCTATAAATGGGGACAAATTGAGAGAACATCTTTTGAATTAATAAATCAAGCTATAATAGATGCTCCTTCATTATCATCGCCCAATTTTTCTAAAGAATTTGTCATATATACTTTTGCTTCTGAACAATCCTATGCGGTAGTTTTAACTCAACCAAATGAAGAACAAGTTGAAGCTCCCATTGCCTTCTTTAGTTCTAATCTACAAGGAGCAGAGTTGAATTATTCAAAAGTAGAAAAACATGCTTTTGTAGTCCTTAAGTCAGTAAGACACTTTAGACCTTTTATCTTGAAAACAAATACAAACGTGATTGTACCTTTCCGAGCAGTTAGGAAATAACTTATTTAGAGAGAATAAGTAGAAAAGAGAGCTAATTGGGTTACAACCTTACAAGAATATGACCTATAAATTAAACCAACTAAAATAGTTAGAGGTTAGGGTTTTTGCAGGTTGATAACTGAAGCTTTTGATAATTCAATTGGAGAAGATTCAGGTAACAATGTTCAAGTTTCAGAGGTATGTCTTGTCGATATTGAATCTTAGTATGCTGATTTAATTTTCTACTTAAAAACTGGTTATGCACTAGTTGAACTCGATTACAAGAGAAAAATTCTTAAGACTTAAATCCAACCAATATCAACTTGTTAATAATGTTTTGTTTATAAGAAGTTATGATTATGTCTTACTTAGATGTTTAGAAAAACCTGAAGTAGAAAAGTGTTGTAGGAAATACATGATGGACTAGCTAGTGGACACTATAGTGGAGATACCACTACTCACAAAATCATTCATGTTGGTTACTATTGGCCAACTTTGTTCAAAGATACACATGCTTATGTAAGAAAATTCCAAATCTGCCAAGCAGCTTCAGGAAAAGAGAATAAGTTAGCCTTGCCTTTGCAACCAGTCAATATTGAACAACCTTTTGAACAATGGGGGTTGGATATCATAGGTGAGATTGTTCCACATTCTTCTAAACAACATAAATATATTTTAACTGCTACAAATTATTTCACCAAGTGGGTGGAAGCAATACCCTTAAAGGTGGTCAATTCTAAAATTGTTATTGATTTTATCGATCAACACATAATTACTAGGTTTGGCGTTCCTAGTGCTCTCATGTTTGATAATGATTCATACTTTTTTGGTAATGTCATTACTGAATTTCCATTAAAAAGAGGTTATAAATATTATGCTAATTACTACCCTCGGGGGAATGGATTGGCTGAATCCACCAACAAAAACCTCATAAGAATTATTAAGCGAACTATTGATGAAAACCAAAAGAACTGGCATGAGGCTTTAATTTTTGCTCTATGGGCTAACAAGATTACTCACAAAGATTCTTTAGGAGCTTCTCCCTATTACCTAGTATAGGGAAAAAAAGTTGTGTTGCCTCTTAATTTAGCTTTACCTTCACTAGCCCTAGTGAAATCTGTTAAGGAACAACCTTGCTCTTCTTTACAATTAAGATTGTCTCAAATTCTAAAACTAGAAGAAGGAAGAGATAAAGCCAAACATACTCATACTCAACATCAACATACAATCAAGTATTGGTTTGATGCAAGTTTAGTAGGCAATAAATTTTTGAAACCGATGCCTTGGTTCTGAAATGGGATAAAGCCGATGAAGAAAAGGGAAAACATACAAAGTTCCAAAAACTTTGGCTTGGCCCATTTTAGATCATTGAAAAGCTTAGCCCATCAAGTTTTATCCTCCAAGATTTACAGGGTAAGAGAGATTCTCTTCCTGTAAATGGGATGATCTTAAAGAAATATATATCTTGAAGAATTCATATCCTGTTGTAAATATGTAAATAATCATGTGTACATATTGATGTCCTTATACTAGTTGTGTTGAATAACACTCTTTTGACTTTGTACCTGGTTCTCTCATCATTAATATGGAATTTATGAATTAAAGGATAATTATTTAGAAAGAAATTATCACATTGAGGTTTAGTATTGCACCTATTCTAATCTCTCATATCTTTATCTCCATTAGCTTGTGAATTTTCTATAACTTGAAACATTAAAAGATCGTGTTATCCATTGATCAATCATTTACAGTTTCTTTAAAAAAATAAAGACTATTTAAAAGTTTTGGCACCTTATGACTTCAACTGTTATCCATAACTCTTAAGGAGCAATTTGATCGCCCTATCCACTAATTTTACATTTTTAGAATGCAATTCAAAAATATTTAAACTTGAAGGATAAGAGGTCTCATTATGAGTCAGCTTACCATGATCATGGGGAACTAATGTTATTGACATTATCACAACTAGTCACCAAGCCAGGATAATGGCTTATGGTTGCAAGACTGTAAGACAAGAGGTCTCATCATGAGCCGACTTGTTCAATATCATTATAACTTGTGAATGACATTGTCAACATCTAGCTACCAAACCAGGACAATGGCTTTCAAGCAATTAAAATAAAAGTTTTAGAAAAAAATTAATAGCTCTAAGATCTATTATAGTGGATGGGATACTAGTATTACTTGGTTAAATGGTAACCCTGTCGAGGCTATGGATGCCTATTGGCAGCAATGGCTCTACCAGTGACAAGTAAGTCAATCTTAATGCAAAGCTTCAATAATTCTTTATTTCATCTTTTCAACTGATAAAATGACTAACAAAGATAATGTAGGTTCTTATAAATAACAAGTTATGAAGTTTGCAAAGTAATGAGTTGTGTTTTATTCAGATTTATTTCAAACAATCTAAATTTCAACATTCTGATCTTTCTAAGTCTTATTCCTTTAGTTATTAAAATTTCATTTGTTATAACAGAGACAACTATTTCACCCAATATGTCACCAACTGTTGTAGCATTCAACAACCCCCTCATATTTATACTTAGTTGTAAATAAATAATGGGGAACCTTTACTTTTTTATATTGTATTTTCTTTTAATAATTTTTTTCATTTTAATATATTTGGAGCATATTAGAATTTTATAAACTCTAATAAACTTGAGGTATTTTTTCCTTATCTAAACTTCTCATATCGAAGTCACAATTTAAAAACATAATACGAGAAACCAAAACTTCGATGGGCCCTACTCTCGAAGTTAAAGTATATAGGGCCCATGGGGCTTTGGATTGACGGTGAATGGGTGCATTGTTAAGGAACTCCTTGCGATAGGTCACTGGTTCAAATCCCCTGTGGGTGCTTACCTACCAAAAAAATAAAAAAATTAAAGTATATCGGAAGTTTTCATATTGGAGTTATATTATATAGTAACTTTCTTTTAAAGATTTTTACGATAAAGCTTCTCCCCGATGCTCACTTTATTGAAAGAGTCATATAAAAGGTTTTGTAAAAGGATTGCGCACTTTTCCATAAAGTAACATTATAAAACTCCCGCTCGCCCCACAACTTATTATTATGTCGACACGTCCCATATTAGAGTTTTATTTCAATTGCACCTCTGATATCCTTTTAAATACTTTAACATTTTCATCGGAACTCTTTTATCATAATGTTTCACATCGGAAGTATTTTATTAAACCCCCCGATATAATTCTCCCGATATACCTTGCACCTCTTTCATCGAAAATTTCTCATAATGGAGTTTTACATTATCGTAACTCTTCAATAAAATACTTTGATATAATTCCTCCGATATAATTTGTCCGATGAGATGACATGGTAAGCCCACGTGATTCCTCACTTGCGCACTTAATGATTGATAATGTGGATTTATGGTTCTCGAAATTCTAAATTCCTTCATTCATTTCGCCTCGATATTGTGAATATTTTCTTAAAAGGAAAAATTACTATTGTAAATTGCATTGTTTGCGCTAAGTCTTGGCTAAAGAGAGTGTTCCACTAATCTCTATGTTTTCTATACAAGCAAGCTCTAATTCCCAAAATAACAAAGAGATGTCGAAGGCAGGAAAGGGAAAGAAGAAAAATTCGTCACAACAACAATCCGCTGCTCCTTTAATAGAAAATATTGAAGAAAAGATTGTTATGTCGGGATTGTTTTCTGATACAGTTTGTACCAAATATTCTAGGCATTCTTCATGGGAAGCAATGTACAAATTATTTGAAGATGAAGGACCCAAGGTTACTCAGAGAATAGTGACTACTGATGATTCCACCCCGGTTTCAAATACAACTTTTAGTGATGTGGCAAATTCTTTTCTACACAAAATTGTAGCCAGACCGAGACTTCTTTCCTATACTGATATGGTTCAGTGGGACATGGATAATCTAAGTATTGTTGATAGACAAATTATTACAAGCAAGCACACAGTCATTGGGTATTTTACCAGTGATTATTTTCGGAAAATGTATCATCTTCCAGAACCACAATGCAAATATGAAAAGGAATATGTTGAGGCATTTCTTAAAGAGCATGGACATGCATCAGAGCCAATTAAAGGCTAGAGAAAAGACTCAAACAAACACAAAAGAGAAGAGAGTGGTAAGTATGTTGTAGACTCTCTCGCTAGTCCTTATTCTCAAATTGTTGCTATGATGTGTAGGCTTCATGCACTACCAAATGTACAAAAATTTCCTGATCAATGGGTACTTTTAAAACATGGAGCTTCATAAGGGTTTATATTTGATTGGGACACTATGCTTTCAGACAATTTAGCTACCCATATTTTAGCCTTTAGAAGTAAACGCAGAGTTTCTGAAAATATAATCCCTCCTTTCTATATGAGTGCCTATATTATGGATGCTTTATGTTTTTCTATGGATTTTTCATCTATGGGTTGGAAGTGGACTCTGCAAAACCCAACCTTCATTCATGTTTATCATGATATTTTATGGGACTCAAAATATCATCAACATTTCTATCAAATATTCCACAAGGTCATATTACCAACCTATCAGGTTATCTTTGATACAAAGGCACCTTGAATGTCTCCAGAAGTCGAATCTGATCTTCTCCGAGTAGGGAATTGGTTTGGTGAAGAATCATTCACCTATATCAGGGTATATGGAAGTTTAGCAAACCCTCATGTTTTACCATTATTCATCCCAAATAAACTTCTAAGTAGGGAGATAGCTTATCAAATTGTTGGTAATGGTATTTCCAAAGTCCTGAAAGAATCCAACAAAAAGATGTGGCCTTCTTTCCCAGCTCAATTTGGTATATTTGCTTTAGATAATTATAAGCATGCACAAATTGAAATACAAGCTATTCAAGCTCTTGGTTTTCCTACTATACCTAATAGGTAGTATGATCCTCATCATGTGGTTAAAAAGATCACAACTACATCAAGTATCAAACAATTTGTTCATGAGCCTGATAAATTTGATGATTTATTTGAAAATGCTTCTTCTTATTCGTTGGTGGCACAAAGAGTAGAGGAACAATTGACCCTTGAAGAAATGAATCAGTTTACGCAATACAGAGCCTCCAGGCTAGCGAAACTTCCCATGGATTCATTGCAGGTTCCTCAAGAGAAAATTGTTAATGATGATGCTAGAGTTACTAGTTCTACACATTCAGTTGATCCTTCTCAACCAAAAGTAGCAGTTGCCTCTTCTTCTTCCCAAGTAGAAGGATTTGTGCCTGATGTTAGGTTAGAAGAGATTTGGAAAGAATATAATCAAGCTTTAAATTCCAAGATTGATGAGTCTTAGGCTGTTAAGACTGCTCAACAAATGAAGGTTCAGGACACCCTAAAGAATCCTAAACAAACTCCTAAAACAATGAAGGTTCTTGAAAAGCCTTTGGATGACAAGGATATAGAAATTATACCAGTGTTTCCTTCTTCTAAATTTGTTTTTAAAGATTTAGGAGATTCCTCCATTCGACATTTTTTACAGCCCTCAGCACAAAGTTGTAGTAAGGAGGGAGAGAGAAGATAAATCTCGATGAGTCCTGGGCATTAGTATTGAGTAATGCATCTTTTGAAGAAGTACAGAAAGACTCCACAACAAATCCTATAGAGGAATTGGGTAGACTTACTCAATTTACAGGTGCTTATGTCTCAACCACCATTGATAAAGCTACAGAGGTACAATAACTGCTCAAGGAGAAAGAGGAGAAAATTTCATTGTTAGAACAAAGTATTGAAGCATAAAAGTAGAAGATAACAAAGCACTGGTAGTCACAGCTGACAAAGCTTCAACAAATATTTGATTCTCTCATAATTCAATATGATGTAGATACACATGCTAGAGATGCACAGATTCAAGAGTTACAAAAAAGGATTGAACATCTGAATATCAATCCAGAATTGGCAGAATTCAAGAAAGAGGCTAAAGAGTTAAACACTCTTCTTGCCCAGCAACAGATAGTCTTTTGCTAGAAATTGGCAATTATTCATGATCAATGCAAGACAACGGGCTCTCTGGTAGATCAACTATCAGATATGAAAAACTACTTTGAAGAGATAGAGGAGAATATTTATGGTTTCCTAACTTGGCAGGAAAGTGAGGAAGGAAGATCAACCAATCTTCATAAAATCGAAGAGGCTCATAAAGAAATTGTTTTCAGAGAATGGGAGATTTGCATAAATCAAGTAGAAGCAGCAGTTTACCAAGCTTGGGAAATTTCAAACAATATAACATAGGAAATCAATGATAACTTCTAGTCTAGTCTCATTCTGAGTTGTCTCGAGGACACTTTACCCAATATCAAACTTTTGACTAAGACGTGGCATGAATGTTCCAAGAAAAGGGTCTAGATTATTAATCAATTGACCAAGATTAACTTAGAGAATCATTTACAGTTCTTGGTAAAATCACATAGTTAATGGTTAATCTTCGATGCCTATCGAACACCACCATACAGATGCTGCCAACAGGGAGAGCTGCCATCTTCATGACTCAGACGCAGATTCAAAGAAAATCTCCACCTGAACTATAGAATCTGATTGATATCTTTCAACGCATCAGAGGACAGTCTTCCTCCCAAGCATAGGCAATTTGTTGTAACTAATTCCAAATGTATTCCTCGTAGTTAGTTCGTTTAAGACCGCTTGACATTGTTATTAGATTTTCTATATTTTTCTTTTGTTAAGAAACTTTAAATTCCCTCTCTCAGATAGAGACAGGGGTTCTGAATTTTTGTAAGAGTAAGCTTAAGTTGCACTATTTTAGGTTTTTCTTAATATCAAGTTGAACCATTGCCTTTCTATGATGAGAAAATTCATGGTGTATCAGGTACTATTATCCTTTATCTGTTTATTTGCTTAAATTAGAATGGAATTCTGTTTTTGTTCACAATATATGTGTTAAAGAAATATCTCATTATCACTATTGATGTTCTAATTTAAATAACAAACTATATGTGAACAACAAGATCTCAGTATATCTGGCGATTTGACAAACTAATTCAATTAAATTAGTTTTCTTTCTCCGAGTTAACTTCATAATTACATGATTATCTATATTGTTATGATAATTGTGAAATATTTATAATCACATATACCATCAACTTACCCAGGATAAGTAGTTGTATATTAGCTTATATTTCAGTTTCTAGTCATATTAGCGCATTATCTCTTTATTTACTCCATTTCATATTGTTTTATAGAAAGGGAATTTGGTCCCCTAATTCTAGTCGAAGCCATCATTCCAAATGAAAAAGGATATGTTCTAAGGTTCTGACCAGGGGGTTTCCCCCAATTTTGATGCAGCCATTCAAGACCATCGACACAACTATATTGAAAAACTAAAATTTTAAGAAATTAAAATTAGAAGGAAGAATTATTTTTGTTTATTTATTATTATTATATATTTTTAATATACAGTATATACATGCTTTTAATATAAACTATATTATATATTTAATACAACATATATATACACATATATTTCACTAGTATAAGTTAATGTACACATATACATTTACAATAAAATAAGAATTATCACTACAACCCGAAACCAATCGAAGAAGGAAATGGTCAAGCACAACATCCAATGAGCGGTCAAATTTTCAAAATTTGGAGGTTCCATTAATCAAGAAAAATCAACAAAGCACCACGTGGAAAGCGCTTAAATCCAAACTTCCAAAGGTCAACCGCTAATGATCGAACCATGACAACAAGACATAACCAAAACTTGGAATAGACAAAAGGGTGTAATAACGACGCAACTAATAAAATCAAACCCCTAAGATACCTTGAAGTCCATAATCCCACCAACAAATGCCTACCCGGTAAGCCTATTTCAATCATATCCAATCAATTGAAAGAAATAATAAGAATTTCCCAGGGGGGCCCTTTATTTTTCTATAAAAAATCAAGGTAATAGGTTGGTGTGCCAACATTGGCGACTAACTTGGCAAACAATTTGAAACCCATAAAAATCACGAGAATCAAGATAAGATATTGTGTTATGCTCGCACTCAAAAAATCCCAAAAGTTTCTTCTATGATTTGTATGAACAACAATAAGAATTTTGCAACCTCCCAAGATCATTTCCACAATAATTCAAAAACCAAATAAAATAGAAACCAATAAGTAAGATTTATTGATAATGAGCTTACAAAAAATCAAAGACGACCAAGTAAATCATAGTGTTAGATTACCTGTAATACCACAGGCAAGGTCGTTGCTATCAGGAGGCGTTTATAGCCTCGATAGGGATGTCTTTCAACCCAATGAAATGCATGTGTCCCATCTATTACATATAGATTTAGATTCATTTAAAACCATTTATTTTAGTTTAGAAATTAATTGAAGGTCAATGTCCTAGCTTGGTAACCATCTAGTGACAATGTCATTCACAAGCATTAACAAAAGATGAGCAAGTTGTTTCGTGATGAGACCCCTTGTCTTTCAGTTGTACAATTGAAAGCCACTACCATTGCTTGGTGACCAGATAATGGGAATGTCACTTTCGTTAATACCCATGATCATGGTAGGTCGACTCATAATGAGACCTCCAATCCCTCAATTAATCCTTATATGATAAAATAATCTCTGATGATAATTAACCTTTAATAGGTTACTTAATAGGTGGGGAGGCAAATCTTCTCCTTAAGAGCAAGGGATGGTGGGACATTTTTTTAATGACTAATCATTATTGGTTGGTCTCGCTACCCAAAAGACTCGTTTACAGAAAACCATCATGTAGTAGCTTTTAAACAATGGCGAAAATATTAAGACAAGCATTAAGAACGATCAAATGATAAGTTTACAAAACCAAGGATCTAACTTATCAGGAAGGTTGAACATCAACGTAAGGAAAACATCTTTATAGAAAATATTCCTTAAATATAAGATTTCATTTATGAATAATAGAGGATAAATGGTTTACGCAACAGTTATGCGTGAAAAAGGTCAAAATTAACCCCCTGATCAAACCATGGAGAGTAGGACCGGAGAAACCTACAACGGGGAAGGCAAAAAAAAAACAGAATCCAAAATCATAAAAAATAGGTCAAAAAAAACAGTAATCCACCAATGTACTAGTGAAAATGAAAGCCAAGAATGATAAAATGATTATAGGATAGGGGTGATATGAATCTTTAAAAGCTTAGATGTTTTTTCCCTTTTAATGTTTTATTCCCTTCATAAATATATACATGGCTTTAAAGATTAAACATTGTGTAAGATGTTTAATGATTTTACCATTTATTAGGCACTAACAAAATCAATGCTAAACTAAGTAAATCTAAAAGCAAATGTGCAATTGCGATATTTATTTCAAAGCAGAGGAGAACTGAAACATTAAACTTCTCATGAGAGAAAATTTTGTAAATGATTGTTTTACCTAGAGCACTCTTGTTTAGTGATTTTAAACTACTCATAATAAACAAGAATAAAAGTGAAAGAATCACAATTAAGTGCACTTCCCTGATGATGTTATGATAGTGGTTCATCCTTAGCTTCATCACTAGCAAGCTCCCACAACTGCATTATTTAAACCAAAAAGAGAAAAATTCAAAACACAACTAATCTACTCCTAAACTACTCTAAACTAATCAATGGTTACAATATCAAGTGTAATCATATATCCAGTGTAACCACCGAAGCAACTCCAATCCTGTAAAAACAAAGCAGTTCCAAATCAACAATGTGAATTGGAGCATGTTATGATAAAAATGAAATAAATCATACTTACTTTTATGATTTTCATTTAGAAACACAACAAGTATGATTTTACCACTGTTACAAAATTTTGCAAAATATGAATCCTCAAGCCATTGTGCTATCTTGTCATGAAACTGAAAATGAAAGTTATTGCTTGAATAAATAAAGTTTGCAAATGACAAGTGTATCTTTTGAGGATTCACTAGGGAAATGAAAATATTGGTTTGATCCTTCCCATCGATTAAATCAAATGATTCAAAACTAGATGATGAAGGATAAAAATTAGATTGAACTAAAGGGTGATTAGGGAGTGTAGGACCTTCAAATTCAACCAGAGCAGGTGTACAATCAGAGATTATTGGAATAAAATCATTATATAACATGTATCTCTTCCATATGGGTGGTTGAAAAGAAGGTGGATCATTTTCGATTTTACAAGCATCATGTTCAATTGTCACATCACCTAAAATTATCATATCGGAAGGATCAAAATGTGGTGGCACCATGTAAGATAAATTAGAATAATGTGCACCAACATCTACAAATAGATCAGGATATAAAGAATAAAAAGAATTGGAGATGAGGAAATGAAAAGGTTCCCTTGAATCATGATAGTTGAAATCAGAAAAAAATTCAAGGGGAACCTCTTCACTTACCTTATCATGTTGATTATGATTAGGTGATGGATCATGATACATTAAATGATCATTAGGATTTGCCTCTCGTATGTTCAACAAGTCATAAGATTGAAGAACAACCTCATGGAAAGCATCTAGTCTTTCTTTAGAATAAAATGTGATTTGTTGATCTAGATTTATAGCCTTATTTTCAAAAGGAAATTCAACATTTCTAACCTGTTCTATTTGAATATTAGAACAATCATTATCAATATGTTCATCAAAAGTTGAATCTAAGAACAGATTAGATTGAAAATCAGATGCATCTTGATCAAATTTGAGGATTTCTTCCACTATATTACTAGTAGAGGATTCTTCACGAGAGAGACTAATTTGATTAGAGTTGTGCTTGACCAATTTTACCTCTTCTACTTGTTCAATAGAAATTTGGGATTGGAAATTTTCAAACGGTTCCATCTAAATTTGTGAGAAAGACTTGTGTTGCAATTTGGTATTACGATATTTTTCTAGTCTTCCAAAAACAATTGAATTATATCAAGGAAAGGGAGACAAAAAAAAGAAGAGAGCATCTAATATAAGAGACAGATGACAAAGATGAAATTTCAAAATAACGTGACTAACTTTATCTGCAAATCCCCCTGAAGATAAATTATCGTCAGATAGTAACACCCTTAATTCCTCATATATCTTATTTTGATCATAGCTTTCAAAATAATCTAAATTTTTTTCAACAAACTGAAACCAATTAAAGATAGAATATGGCAGAAAGGTTTCAAACCAGTCCTTAATTCTTCCCCTGAATGTGTAAGAGAATAACTTGCACAAAACATTTAGATCAGTAATATTATATTTGATACATTTAAACAAAAATTTATTTGAATGTTTTAATGCATATATACTTCCCTCATCGTCGAAATGGTGTTTAGACAAGTGATAAGTTGTCTCGTGAGGAATGTTTGGCAATACAAAGATAAATACATCCTCACACACAAAGGTTTAGGTAAGAGCCATTAATCAATAACAAAATAAAGATATAGACTCCAAATAGGTTAAATTGTCTTCTAACCTATCTTCAAACACATGAGAGATGACACAAAGAAGGGTTAAAAATATGGAATTTTAAAAGGATACGGGTTGATCTGACCAATTAATTTTACGTACACCCTCCATTTAGCGTCATTTTATTGACGTGGGTATTGAAACACCTATGTCGACAAAGGAGAAATGACCGAGACCAAGGCTCTTCAACAACCCCAACTGTGTTGAGAAATGACAACAATAAATTCCAATTTAATTTGTGAATTAAAATCGAATTCTATTCTCATAACAACTTGTAAATAGTTAATTAAGTTTAATTGACTTAATTAACTTAGGAATTTCAAGTTGGAAGTCTTTATGTCGTCATGTATGAGTGATCCCTAAATTTTAGGGGTCCAGGATGAGTTTATTTGATTTGTAATTAGATAAATCAATTTGACTAAGTTATGGTTAGTTAAACTAGTTCTAGTTGTTGGAGGAACTAGTAGAGGTCTAGTAGTAAGTTGTTACACTGGTGCATCCTCAGTGCTACTCCAGCTAACTGGAGATTCACTCAAGAAAAACTCATGCATGTTAGTTCAGAGAAAGACCCAGTTGAGACTGAGTGTAGGGGCAGTGTACTATCAGTTGTATGATTTTCTGAGTTGTACAGATCATGAAGGAAATCGGTTATGGACCTAAGGTTGGATTGCGTAGTTTTGGAAGCATAATTTCCTCATTAAATAGAGGTTGATTCCTTTAGGAATTGCGCAAGGAAATAGGGGCTTGGCAAGTAGTAGAAATGGTTAAGTGTTGGCCAAAGCGAGCTTGTGATGCAGAGAGTTGATTATAATTGCACAGGGATTGTTCTAGTGTGAACAAACATTGTATTTCCATCTTGGATTTCTGATTAATGCAATATAGATAGTCAAGGTTTTGAGTAGTTTCTTTCCCCAGAGAAATATTGTGTTAATGTGAGATTGGTTATCTTTCTCTTGTTGATTACTGTTTTCATCGATCTATTGGTTTCCGTTGTTGAAAGTAGAGTACATTCTTGTCTTGTGTTTTAGGAAATTACATGAGTTGTTGAATCTACAGGAAAATCTACATGGTATCAGAGCTGAAGACAATATACTAGAGGATATTTCAAGTTTGGGGTTACAGGTGAAATTTGAATTTGCAATTCATACTTCAGGATCGACAAATGGCTTTCTACGGTTTGAGACTCGAGTATGCCTTGGAAGGCAAATCAAAATACATGGCATGGAAGGACATGATGGAAGTAGTGTTGGAGGATAATGACCTCAAGGAATTCATTTATCAAGACATTCCTAAGGCACCAACATCAAATGCTAATCATCTGGCTGAATGGAAAAAGTGTGTGCTAAAGGCAAGGCGGATTATTCTTGAGGGAGTTCAAGACCACATTATCTAAAGTATCGATGGCAAGGAAACTCCATATTCAATGTGGAAGACATTGACGGACCTATTTCAGAATAGCAGTGACCATATGAAGTTGGCACTGAAGTACAAACTCAGAAAGATCAAGATGGAAAAGGGTGACTCAATTCAGAATTACTTGACCAAGTTCACTCATTGTCTAGATGAGATTGGAAGTGTTGGGATTACAGTTTTCGAGGATGATATGGTGAGCCTAGCTCTTCTAGAACTCCCCAAGAGTTGGCATAGTTATCAGGACTCTGTTAGTGGGAGGGAGAAGCTACCAGACTGGGAATGAATGTGGTCGGATTTGATGCAAGAAGAGATCAGAAGGAACACCATAGACGATTCCTCATCAAGGACTAATGATGAGGAAAATTGTGCCTTAGCGGGTAAGGAAAATAAATGGAAGGGGGAATTTAGATTCTTGTCATGGAGGCAAGAATAAAGACATGTCGATAGTCAAGTGCTTTCGTTGTCACGAGCTGGGACATTTTGTTATAAATTGCCCGCTCAAGAAGTCCAAGAAGAAGGCCTCGGGAGGGGCGTAGATGAGGCTCTTGCCTCTCAATTTGAACTGGAATTTACCTTCATTTCATGCATGGTGTCATCAATGGTGGGTAGTGTATGGTACCTAGACAATGCAACATCATTCCACATGACTAGAAATATGCAGCTCTTCAGTGACCTGGAGGAGAAGGATCTCCAAATGCATATCAAGATGGGTGACGACAGGAGGTATAGTGCTACTGGATTGGGTACAGTTACCTTTCATAGGGAGTCGGGTGCTCCTCTCACCTCGAGAGATGTTATGTATGTTCCTGGGTTGAAGATGCACGAAAGAATCTTGAGCCAACAACAGAGTTGGGGATATTTGTGTGGTACACTAATACACCTCACAACTATCGGGTGTACCTGTCGACTAGCAGGATGACAGTGGTTTGCAGGGATATCATATTCGAGGAGGAGAAGGCCATGCAATGTTCCCTTGAGAAGGAGCGTCAACTACATGTGGTTGAGGATATTTTGGCTCCTAAGGTTGAGGAGCCTCATATTGATGTGGAGTAGCCACATGCAGAGGATCCAGGAATGGAGACATCCACTCAGCCAAAGTCTTCTTAAGAAGGGAGAAAGTGCACTAGATATGTTGACAAGTTATTGGAGGATGCAAGAGAGAATGTGGGAGCACCCACATCACATCACAGGCAGAGAAGGTCAGATGAGAGGTACACTGGATACATGGCTCTTATGAGTGGATGTGTTGAGACAGAGCCATCTTCCTTTGAGGAGGCAGTACAACAACCAGTTTGGGTTGATGCCATGGTGGAGGAGTATGACTCCATTGTTTGTAACAATGTTTGGGATATGGTCCCAAGACTGGAAGACAAGTCAGTGGTGAGCTCCTGAAGGATTTACAAGGTAAAGCAAGTTGCAGATGTAGTTTGGAGAAGCATAAGGCCAGGTTTGTGGCTTGTGGCATTTCACAAGTAGAGGGGATTGAATATGATGAGACCTTTGCTCCTGTTGCAAGGTACTCATCGATTAGATCCATATTGGCACTATCAACACAGATGGGTTCGAAGATACATCATATGGATGTAAAGACAACCTTCCTTAATGGCAAGATTGAGGAAGAGGTGTACATTAAGCATCCTGAAGGTTTTGAGACCTTTGACCGTGAGTCGAATTTGTGTCGACTCAAGCGAGCGTTGTATGGGTTGAACTAAGCAGCCCATGTTTGGTACACTAAGATCGATAGCTACTTAACCAGGTTGGCATTCACCAAAATTGAAGCGGGTGCAAACTTGTACTACATTGTGGTGGAAGGTAATTTTTTTATCATTGTTTTATATGTCGACGATTTGATTCTGATAGATGATGATAAGTTAATCAAGTCTTGCAAGGAGTATCTTGTAAGAGAGTTTGAGATGAAGGACTTGGGGCCCAGTTGATGCCTCTAAAATCATAGCACCAACATTGGGGGATAACCACCTGATCCAGACCTTAGTACAACTCCTTTTCCATTTGGGATGGTGGCTCCGACTGGATGTTATGGGACTAGTTTCCCAATAATGTGTGGTTTAATGAATGAATGTTTTAAAATGTATATCGGAGATGGTAGATGGTTTAATCTATGACTTTAAAATATACAAATATACCTATATAACCCAGGTAATCTTATAACAATGTGATTCTTGATAATTCCTATCAGACAAACAATCATATAGATGATTTACTTATCCATAGAAAGATGCATTTAAATAATGATTACTTTGTTTAAGAAATTAAACAAAGTAATTATAAAAACATATCACATGACATCGTAATATTTATCGTTGATATATATCTCTAATGTAACAATTCTAAATTGTTCAGAAGTGAGTCAATATAGAATTGCTTGAAGTGTGTGAATACATCAACAATAGCAAATTAAATGAAATGCTAATTAAATCAAGACAAAAAAAACAGTGATAGAAATACCGCATGCATTTGAGTCTTGATATGTAAATAACATTTTGGTTCCACCTCTTTATTCCAGAAACTTCCAGGAGATACAAAAATGCAGGTCTTGAAAAAGTTCTTTCACAAAAATCTGAAACCTTGATCCACTGCTCATAAAAAAAAATTTAGAAGTGCAGAAGTGCAACTTCTCAAGTCTAGTTTTTGTACAAATTGAGGACCCTTTCTTCAATAACATGAAAGGGTTTATATAATAGAATTAAAACAAATTGTCAACAAAAATCGCTTAGAGTTGTTGGAACTGTAAACATTAAAATTTGGGATTTGAATTGCAAAAATAGTAGTGCGATTGCCTTTGAAAAGATTCATTGTATCTATTTCTTCTCCTGTATCTGCAACTGACAAATTGAGAGCATGTTTTGAATTTTCGGAGGATGACTCATCCTTGAGTGTAGTTGTCCCGTGTACATGGCATCTGAAAGCTCGGGCACCATGCGATCAACAACGTCGGCAAGGCATTTGATGGTCATCTGTTGACTGTGTGGTTTGATAAAAAAGGACCAATACGCATCCCAAGTAAGGCTTTGTACTTTGCTGAGTTGTTCATCTTTGGTGGCCAAATCCTGCTTCCATTGATTTTCTAACACTTTCACTTTTGGAAGCTTTCCTGGGGTACAATCAGAAATCAAATTGGCTCCATATAAATTATTATTTACCAGCTCAATCACATTGTTCATTATAGCTCTAGCCCTGGAAGTAGCCCTTTTGGCCTTTATTAATTGTGTTTCCCATTCCAAAAACAATATTTCTTTATGTGACTCTTGAATTTTCTGTAGGTTAGCAACTCTGCCTTCCACTGTGCTCTGTCAAGAGAGGAAATTTGTGACCTTGTCATCTGCGTCCTCAAATTCTAATCTAGTATTACCTGCCTGATCGATCAGCGATGTAGTTATAATGCATAATGGGTTGACAAGAGATATTTTATGGCAAAGTAGATTGAGCTATTGCAATAAGGCCTTATTTGCTTCTAGGGCTTCCTTCTTAAATTCCTCAACCTTAGGATATTCTTTGAACTATTCTGTATATAGTTGTAGTTGTGAGATTTTCTCCTCTTTAGCTTTCATTTCTTGTTGATGTGTCAATTGAAGCTGTTCGAGCTGTTGGGACAACTGTTGTTGTTTTTGGATGGCATGTTGGTCAATCTTCAGTTTCTCTAGGTTTAATTGAACTTTGAGCTGCTCGTTCCTTTGTTTTTCTTCTGCCAACTGTTCTTCAAGCCGATTAATCTTCTGTTGTTCTACTGTTGTTTTCTCTTCAAGCTGAGTAATCCTTTGATCTTTTTCTTTGATTAATTGGTTAACTTCAGTGGCCTTATCAATTGTGGCAGCTGTGTAAGCCCCTGCATATTGGGATAACTTAGTCAAATCCTCAGAAGGATTGACCTATGAATCCTTCCATATAACATTCATAAATTCAGATTGAGGAGCTATGGATGATGTCTGGTCAATTTTCCTCTTTTTCCTCTGTCTCTTGACTACAACCCTGTGCTTTGGGCTATAAAAGACATCCAAAGGTGGTATTTCCTCAATATTTAATGTAATTTCTCCTGAAGGATTTTCAGGGATTATTTCAATCTCTTTCTGAGCTATGTCTGTACTGGGTGTCCCTTCAATCGCACTCTTAGTAACAATGGGTTGTTGTGTTGCGGGCGATGTTGATGCGATAATGTTTTGGGGGTCACTCTGGCTTTTGATCTACTGATCAAACTGCTCCCATTCTCTAATCAAGATGGGGTCAATATTAACATTTGTGCTAAGGGGTTCACTGGTTTTTTCAATTGTTTCCCCTTCTCCGGAAATCGCTTCAATAGTTTGTTCCCCGTTGTGCTCTGTTTGCTGAACAGTAGGGGTAGTATTCAATAAATCTAGAGGCAATGTTTGTAACCTCTGTGTCTTGTATTCCATGAATTTATCCATCTTTGTGGCTCCTATTTTGAAGCTTTCCGGATGAGTTACTTGTAAGAATGACTCTGATGAAGCGAATAATTCATCAAACTCATCCTCCTCATGTATAAATTTACCAATTTTCACCTGACTAGTGAAATTGTAAGCAACCTTGTTTGGATCATACTATCTTTTAGGAATCACTGCTAGACTTAGATCCTTAGTTTTCTTTGCTTCTTTCTCAACATGTTTAAAATCATGCAATGTGTAAGTGCCACAGCGGAGGGGAAATGGAGGCCACACTTTTTTTTTAGAGTCTTTAAGGTTTCTACTCATCCCCTTTTCCACCATCTGGTATGTTATTTCCCTAGCTAATAGCTTATCTGGTATATAGAGTGGAAGGACATGAGGGTCTATAATACTGCCAAAAACCCTAATATAGGTGAAATTTTCCTCCCCGAACCAACTGTCGATTGAAGTTAAATCAATGTTGGCCTCGTCAAACACCTGAGGAGCAGGTTTGTTAAAAATGGCTTGATGAATAGGTAAAACAAAACCATGGCAAATTCTGTATATATGATTCTTGTAGTCAGACTTCCATAAATACTTATGATAAATATGAATGGGGGTTGGATCTTGAACAGTCCATTTCCAACCTAGAATGGGAAAGTCAGAATTAAAACAGATTGTGTCCATTATGTAGGCACTCATATAAAATGGGGGCATGACTAGGGTGGTTACAAATCTGTTCCTTCTATAATTTAATATTTGACTGGCCATTTTATCTGATAGAATGGTTGCCCAATCCATAATAAAGGAGTTGATTGTTGCTTCTATTAATGGAACCATTTCTATAGAAAACCTAGCAGAATCGGGGCTTCCAAAGAGCCTACATACCATTGCAGCAACATAACAATATGGAGATGCTAAGGAGTCCACAGAGTACATACCATAGGATTCGTGTTTATGCTTGTTTGGAAAATGTCTCCACTATTTGATAGGGTCTGACTCTATGTCATTCTCTCTAGCGAAAGCTTCCAGAAATGCCTTGTTGTAGTGTCACTGGGGATCCGGCAAATGATACATCTTCTTGACATCTTCAGGCTTGAATGTCTTGAACATCCTCCCATCAGCTGTGAAGAAAGCTCTATCTATTATATTAATACTTTCGATTACCCATCTCACTAGATCATTATATGGTAAAACTTTGGATCGGGTTGCTATTTTATGGATGAAGGAACTGGGCAAATCATTGAGCGTGCTTTCTGTTCGATCAGTTCCATATGTTGTTGATTCTTCTTCTACCTCCATTGGATTTTCTACTTCGAGTAAAGCATATATGCCTTCCCAAGAGATTTTACCAAGGCCTAGACAGGTGTTTGGTCAATTTAGTGTGTTCTAAATTGCTGATTAAAATGTCAATCTGGGATTCGTAAACTGACGAAGTGAAGTGTACTATATGTACAAGATAACCATTTCCTTAGTCTTTTGTCGTTTTTGAGTTTTTTTAGTTTGTTTCTGGATTTATCTTTCCCTAATGTGTGATGGCGAAAATGAAAGTTAAGTATGGATGGTAATGGTGATTTCTACAGTGATTTTCCCAAACTTAAAAGCGTTAAAAAAGAAAGCTATAAAACAACTGTAATGAAATCAATTCTTAAGAGGAAGTAAATGTATCAAACAGTGAACTAATGACAATGGCCCAGTATCCTTGCTGCTGTATGAAAAAGAAAGTAAAAACTGAACTTAAAGCAACTCAAAACAAACTAAAAGCAAAGCAACTAATTCACACTACTTCAACTCTTCTGATCCTTTACCCTTCAGCTCAATCTACCTTGTGGGAAGCAATCATGAACAAGTTAAGCAATATGATATCTAAATGGCAAGAAATTAAATTGCATAAAGGAAACTAATCACACTACTTCAACTCTTCTGATCCTTTACCCTTCAGCTCAATCTACCTTGTGGGAAGCAATCATGAACAAGTTAAGCAATATGATATCTAAATGGCAAGAAATTAAATTGCATAAAGGAAACTAATCACACTACTTCAACTCTTCTGATCCTTTACCCTTCAGCTCAATCTACCTTGTGGGAAGCAATCATGAACAAGTTAAGCAATATGATATCTAAATAGCAAGAAATTAAATTGCATAAAGGAAACTAATCACACTACTTCAACTGTTCTGATCCTTTACCCTTCAGCTCAATGTACCTTATGGGAAGCAATCATGAATAAGTTAAGCAATATGATAACTAAATCACACTACAATAAGTAATATTCTGATTCCTTACTAATAGAGTCACTTGACTATAGAAAGAAACCATAAACAAATGAGTAGTATGATGTCTAAGTAGCAGAAAAATAAATAAGCAAAACACAATTTGAAAAAGGACAGTGCTGGAATTAAACTTCAGAAAATGAAAATTAGCAGGAAGGACAAGATGATCTCATATGTCAGTAGTTATCAAAAAGATGAAAATTTGCCCGGGCTGCCTAAGAAAACCTGTAGAAAAGCATTGATCAGCTGACAGCTATAAGAAAACATAAATGAAAATGTAAACAACAGTGAATTAAAAACATCAAAACAACATGTTATATACAAGCTAATGATTATGAAAACAGAAACATAATAAAATCAAATGAAAACTATACAGGGCTTTAGTGCACAGGGGCCCTCTGCCACCTCAGCCAGTCAACGAACAGTCACAAAAACGAGCTCAGGAAAGTAGTCTTCTCATGTATTAAAGCAGCAGCAAAATATATAAAACAAAGTGCAGTGGGGTGATAATAACAACAGTTCAAAAATTACATCTCCAAAAGCTTTTTCACATCGTTTATCAACACGTTATTTATAATGAAAAAGTGTTGTAACTAACTAACTAAGTCCTATGCTGTTAACTGCGTTGCCAGAGACACGTAGATCTCCTCAGCCCGAGATCTAGCGTAACGGTCATCATGTCCATTAAATCTTCGGAGTGGTAGCTTTTGGATTCAGGTTACGAGGTTGATCTCCAGGTGTTCCGATGTCTCCGTGAGCTAAGGACTGTGCCACGTAAACTTTCACGTGCTCAAAACAAAGATGTGCCACCGCTAAATTCCTTGGTTGGCTTTGCCTTTGACCCTTGTTGACCGTGACCTTTTATGGATGATTTGGCTGATCTGAAGGGACACGTTCCATGTACCCGTCACCTGTAGCTTGCCCATGTGGCTCGTTTCTTCATAGGACACCTGTAGCATAGCCTTTAACAAAATGGCTGCGGAATCCTGTGCTGGCTGCGGAAACCTGTGCTGGCTGCGGAAACTGACAAGTTTCCGCAGCTGCCTGAACAAAAATCTAAACCAAACAACAGTCATAAGCATAGTTAGAAAACCATGTTAGAAGCTCTTTTTAGACTATAATGCAATGATTTAACAGCTTGGTGGATGAAGTAAGTGGAAAAAGAAGGCTGAGAGGGTGTATAGGAAGGTGCAGGTTTGAGGCTCAACATACCCCCACTGTGAAGGTGTTGCATGTCCTCATGCAACCAAAATTTAGTTATTTCCCTCTAATCCATATGTTCTGAGGCTTCTACTAGGACATCTAGCCCTCTTTTCTTCTTCTTTGATGCTAACATCATCTTGGGTTTCCTGACTAGACATTTGAACTTGAGATTAATCAATGCTCTGCTTAACTTTTTGCACTTTTTCTTCAGTTTCCTGTTTTTCTTTTGCCACAGTCCTAAATGGAGCATAGTGTTATCATGGACAATCTTATCTACCTTGCTCTGCTCTTTGAGTGCTTCATTTTCCTGTTTGATATGCCTATTTAGGACTTCTAATTCAAATACCTCCTGTTTCAAAGACTGAACTTGTGCATCTAGTGGCAGAGTGGTACTCGGTCCTGCAGCTGATTGTTCTAAGGATTCCAGGTAGTTATATACCTCTTGCTGATTAGGATCTACCTCAGGTGTCTTTCTCAGACTAAGCTCAAAATCTGGTGGAGGAGGAGGACTGCTCTCTCTTTCCGGCCGAAAAGGGCTTTCATCATGTGGAGGACTTGGTTCAATGCTTGGCTGAGCTGGAGATTTCTCAAGTGTCTCTTCACCTAAATCAATAAAGTGAGGTTGTTTTTCTTGGGTTTTATTCACCTTTCCTTTTAGCCTAGTGCTCCTCCTTAAGTATGGATTAGTACTCTTTTCTTGTGTACTCTGTTTTCCTTTTTGCTTTTTCTTTGTTATAGCAGCAGCCTGAAGATGTACTAATCTTTCTGACAGTGGTTGATAATCCTCCTCTATGGATTGCTCAGGGGATGGATAGACTTCTTGGATGGTTCTTTTGCCTTTTTCTTTCTTATGTTTCTTATTTTTAGCTCTATCTTCTTCTTCTTTTTGGACAGTTTCTTGAGTTTCTATAGTAGGGGAGTCTTGGACTGTAGTGTTCTTTTCTCTCCTCCTACTTTTCCTTGGAATCTTTGGTGGACTACTTCCAGAGGCCTCAGATGGCTCTTGGAAGTAGTTTCTTGTCAAGAATTGCTCCCAAGTATCTTTAGTTTTCTTCAACTGGTCCTCAATAAGAATTTTTATGAGTCCATGATGGTAG
The DNA here is from genome assembly GCA_031772625.1 of Pinus tabuliformis. Classification (NCBI taxonomy): domain Eukaryota; kingdom Viridiplantae; phylum Streptophyta; class Pinopsida; order Pinales; family Pinaceae; genus Pinus; species Pinus tabuliformis. The sequence goes on along the minus strand of CM062813.1, from coordinate 526,766,872 downwards.
AGATGAGGTTCAATGTTGCCTATGTGTTTTTGAACTGTAATACTCATCTTTTTCAGACTCAATAGCAGAAAATGAGGCAAATTAAGAGTGTGACCCTCTAGGAAATTCATCATCAGTCTAGCATGATACATATACATAGAACCAAAACGACCTTCACACGTGATAAATTTCTGGATAACTAACAGTAGACTAGACCATTCCTCTTTTAGTGCATGAACAGGGATGCCTCTTGTAAATACGGTGGTATCCATACCTTGGTTTTGTAGCATGATTCTCCATATCTGATCGTCCACACTTCTATTTTTAAACCACCTTTCACCTTCTTGAGGTAGGCCTGTGGCAGCTGCTACTGTGGCCTCAGTCACTGTGAACTTCAAGTCTCCAATCTCCACTGTTTGTCCATCAAAAGACCGTGCAAAAGCTTTGGTCACCTCCTTGTTATGGCCTTTAAACTTTTGGATAAATCGTAACCATCTGGCTTTCTTCAGCAATTCCTTAGTTTGAGGATAACCTTCCAAGTATTTCGGTCCTTCCGGCTCTGCTCTCAGTAATTTTCCCATCCTCTGTTTTAAATTCCAACTGAGAGTTCTTCTGCGTGTGAGGGTTCAGAAAAAAATGGCTCGGTTACAGGATTTAGGATAGACTGTAGTGGCTACAATCGGGGTTTAGAACAAACTGTAGTGGCTGCAGTCGGGGTTTAGGATAACTGTAGTGGCTGCAATCGGGGTTTAGAACAAACTGTAGTGGCTGCAGTCGAAAATGGAGAACAGGGAATGGAAGTACCTGAATTACCGGAGGAACAGAGGGTGAGCAGCAGTAAACAAGTTCAAAATAAAATGCGGATGCATGCGAGGAGTATGGTATTAGTGGAGTGGTAAACGAATGGAGTAACGTTGGGATTTTTTTGAATCGGATGATTGTGTATGAAATTTTTACACGTCTCAACAGACGGCTGCGGAAATTACGGCTAAGAAGAACCGTAACACAATAGGTCACGTCTCAAGAGTACAGGTAATAAATGGAAGTGCAGTCAGTCTTGAGTTTAAACTCGGAATAATCATGAGACCGTTGGAGAAATGAATGCAAGGTGTGTGGAGTGATATCGTGGAATAGGAGTGGTAATGGAGCTATCGTATCAAATCATTGCACATAGTAGAACTTGTTATGGTTTGATAACTATGTGTAATTATGACTTGAATTGTTATTTGATAAAAAAAATTGATCATACCTTTGGAAACTTTGTCATTTCTTGCTCAAGGCTTCTAACCAATTGCTCTTCCTTGATGTCTTGGAGATGCCCCATGTCTTTAGCTCAATTACACCTGCATTTCATGATTATTGCACTAACAGTTGACTGTAAATTTGAAAACAGAGTGATGTTGGCTGCGGAAATCATTTCTGGCTACGGAAACTGCTTCTGGCTGCAGAAACGGCTTCCAGCTGCGGAAACTGAGACGGCACCCATTTAACTGAACAAAGGTAGTTAAAGAAGAACTAACTGAATGAAAATAGTCCTGAAAGGGACTTTTATTGATGAAATGAAATGGAATGAGTGGAATGAAATGAAAATGAAGTGGAGTGAAGTGAAATGGAAATAAGAACGAGATGGAGGTGAAGTGAAATGAGATGGAGTAAAGATGGAAAGAGAAGGAGAGGAGATTTTTTTTTGGAAAATATAGTGTCAGGTGTCCCTGATTTTCACTCTACATTTTTTGTATAAGACCGCCAATCTATGATTGGTTTTCAGGCTTATACAATTTTTTTTATTTTTTATTTTTTTCACTGAAAGAAACAAAGGCTAGGTTGATGGGGGAGAAGGATTCTTCTCCACCAACCTTATTGCAGAATTCTCTTGGAACATTTTGACAAATTCCTCTTTTGAGAGTGGCTTATGATAAATTTTCAATCGGTGGCCATTCACAATAAGAGGAGTTTGAAATTCATCAATGGTCTTGATTCTTACCGCTCCATTGTTAAAGACTTTGTCAATCTCATATGGCCCAAGCCAATGAGTCTGAAATTTTCCTTTGAAGTCTTTAAACTTGGAATCAAACAGTAACGCCCAATCTCCCTCTTGAAACTTTCTCTCTTTGATGTATCTGTCATTGCACTTAGCTCTTTGATGTTGAACTAGATCAGTCCTTAAAATTGCTTCTTGTCTGATCTCATCTAGCTCATTCAGCTGCTCCTATCTGTGCTTTTGGGCTTCTGATAGATTCATCCCCAACTGAACTGCCATCTTGAAAGTCTTGACTTGAAACTCAATGGGGAGCAGGACCTCTTTCCCATAAACAAGTTCATAGGGAGAATGTCCTGTTGTATTCCTCCATGTAGTTCTGTAGGTCCACAAGGCTTCAGGAAGCTTTTCTGCCCAATCTCTTTTGTGTAAATGAACAGTTTTGGTGATGATGTTCTCAAGAACTTTGTTTGTAGATTCCACTTGGCCATTTGCTTGCGGATGGTAAGGAGTAGATTTTATGTGCTTGATTTTGTATTCTTCCATCAGCTTCTCCATCAAATTAGATGTAAATTGACTTCCCTGATCTGTCACAATTTCTCTTGGGACACCAAAACGAGTAAAAATATCCTCAAAAAGAAATTGAACAACTGAATTTTCAGTGGCAGAAGGCAATGCTTTGGCTTCTACCCATTTAGTGACATAATCAGTGCATACCAATATATACTTCTTTTGTTTAGATGGTGGATTAATGGGTCCAATGAAATCTAAAGCCCATTTTTCAAAGGGTTCGATGAGCACCTATGGTTGTAATGGCATTTCATTTGAAAGAGTTGGTCTCCCAACTCTTTGGCAGTTGTCACACCTTCTGACATATTGTTTTGCATCTTTGAAAAGGGAAGGCCAATAATATCCTAAAGAAAGGATTTTATAGGCCGTCCTTTTGTCAGCAAAGTGTCCACCGCATGGTTCATCATGACATGCCTTGAGGATCTCAGACATTTCATCTTCCCGAACACATCTTCTGATCACACAATCTAGCCCTGTTTTAAACAATTCATTAGAAATCCATGATTGAACTCTCCTGAATAATTTTTCTTTTTTCACCAGGAAATAGGTGTGGAGGTAGCTTCCCTGTAACCAAATAGTTAACAATATCTACATACCAAGGAGTCTTAGTAGTTACTGCAAACAAATATTCATCTGGAAACTTATCCTCTATAGGAGAATCTTCGTTAGTATTTTGGATTCTAGACAAGAAATCAGCTACTGTATTTTGTTTCCCTGGTCTATCCAACACAGTAATATTGAATTCTTGTAAAAGTAAGAGCCATCTTGTAACTCTGCCGTTAGTAACAGGTTTATTCATGAGATATCTAATTGCAGAATGATCAGTATGGACAAAAGTTTCATAGTCAGTTATATAGTGTCTAAACTTATTGATTGCATGAACAACAGCTAAGAACTCTTTCTCAGTCACAGTATAGTTTAACTCAGTGGGAGTCCAATTTTTACTGGTGTAGTAAATGGCATAAGGAACTAAATCCTTTTGTCCCAACACAGCTCCTAGAGCTGTATCTGAAGCATCTGTGGAAATATGGAAAGGAAGTTTCCAATTCGGACCTCTCAAAATGGGTGCTTCAGATATTCTTGTTTTCAAAAGTTTCAATTGCAGATTGACAATCAGGATCCCATTTGAATTCACAGTCTTTTGTAAGTAATTTGAAGAGTGGAGATGCTATTTTGGTGAAGTTTTCAATAAATCTTCTATAGTATCCAGTAAATCCAAGAAAACTTCTAACATCTTTTTGACAATTTGGAATAGGCAACTTGGAGATGACTTCAACTTTTGATCTATCAACTTTAATCCCATCTCCTGAAATATGATGTCCTAAAACAATCCCTTCAGTAAACATCATAAAGCATTTTTCATGACTTAATGATAGGTTTGTTTCTTTACATCTTATAAGGACTTTTTCCAAATTCTCTAATGCCTCTTCAAACGAATTACCATAAACTGTAAAATCATCCATATAAACCTCTACACAATCATGGATTAGATCGGAAAAGATTCCTAGTACTACCCTTTGAAATGTTGCGGGTGCATTACATAATCCAAAAGGAAGTACTCGATAAGCAAAAGTTCCCCATGGACAGGTAAATGTGGTCTTGTCCTGATCTTCGGGTGCTACCTGAATCTGATTGTAACCACTAAAACCATCCAAAAATGAAAAATACTTTTTGCCTGCTAAAGTATCTAATACCTTATCGATAAAGGGTAAAGGAAAGTGATCCTTCAAAGTTGCTTTGTTCAATTCTCTGTAATCAATGCATACCCTCCATTTACCATTCTTTTTAGGTACTATAACCAAAGGAGAAACCCATCGGCTATCTGAAATTGGATAAATGAAGTTTACATTAAGTAACTTTTGGAGCTCTTCTTTCACTATCTCCCTAAGTTTTGGATTCATCCTTCTCTGAGGTTGTCTGATTGGTCTACTGTTTTCCTCAATGTAGATGTGATGAATGCAAGTCTTAGGGTCAATACCTTTCATATCTGTATACTCCCATGCAAATGCAGTAGAATGTTTTTGCAAGATTTTGGTTAGTTCTTCCTGTTGTGATCTTTCCAAATTTTTGTTGATATTCAATGTTTTTCCTTGAAAGATCTCAATGGCGGAACTACCAAATTCTTCCATAGAGAAAAGAGACATTTTTCTACATGATAAATACTCAATGTCAGAATCTAACTGAAATTGTGTGTGGTCATATTCTGAAGATATTTCAAAATTTTCTAATGTGTTCAGAATTTGACTGTCTTCACTAACTTCAGAAATAGTAAAGATAGGTCGTATAGTATCTTCATCATCAATCCATTCATTATCTCCTATTTCTGTAATTTCTTTTGCTGGAGGATACAGATTGAATTTCTTTGTCGAATTACCATCAGAAATATACATATCCCCAGACCTACAACTGATGAAAGCATCGGCTGTGGCTAGCCAAGGTCTTCCTAAGATGAGAGGATGTCCTCCTAAATTACTCTTGGGAGTTAAAATCATGAAATCCACTAGATATTCCCAAGAGTCTAAGGAGACTGAAATGTCTTCTAATACACCGTCTGGTTTAATAATTGATCGATGTGCAAGTTGCAGTAAAGTAGGTGTAAAGAGAAGGTTAGGAAGTTTCAGTTGTTCCATAGTTTGTCTACCCATAATGTTGATAGCAACCCCTAAATCAATCAAAGTATTTGGAATTTCAACCCCATTGATATGTGTTTTGACAATTGGACAACCAGGATCTACATACTTCTGCATAGTAATTTTTCCCATCATGATGTCTGCAATTTTCCCTACCAGGTGGATTCTTCTTGTGTCTCTGGGTTTCCTTCCTGGTCTTTTAAGATTCAACTCCTTTATTGTTTTTGCTAAAATAGGAATCTCTTTAATGGCTTGTAACAAGGGAATCTTGATACAGACATTCTTCAATTCATCTAGAAAATCATAGTCAGGCAACAAGATTTGTTTTTCCACCCCTTTGTCAATTTGTAATCTTTCAGGAAAGGGAGGTGTGGATGAAGATGCAGGTTGCTCAACTATAGGAGTTGTGGGGGTTAGCTCTTTTTCTTTTTCTTTCTGAGCGTTTGGGTTTTGGAGAGATGCTTCAGAACCCTTATTGGCTTCAAGAGATTCTTCCTCAGAAATGCTTTGATTTTGGGCATCTATAGAAGGTTTATCTAGAACTCTACCAGATCTGAGTTGTACATCATTGAGGGGAACAATCATATAGGCAGGAAATTGTTGACCTTCTATCATGTAAGCATTTTGAGGGTTTTTATTATTGGGGTTTGGCAATGGCTGAGAAGGAAGTTGATTTGACTTCTGTTGGAATGGAAGCAAGAGTTGAGAGTTTGGGTTTTGTTGAGAGGGTTGTTGTTGTTGAAATGGCAATGATAGTTGTGGGTTTTGATTTGGAAGTTGTGGAGCCTGTTGGTTTTGAAAAGATGGAGGATATTGGTAAAATTGAGCAAATCTCCCATAAGGATTTTGCATACCTTGTACCCATGATTGAAAAGGATTTTGAGGTTGGGACCAAGGTTGTTGCCAAGGATTCCAATTTGGTGGGGGTTGAAAGTTCATAGAGTTGTTAAACCCTTGATTTTGTTGCCCCTGCCAAGGTCTCCTTGCAACAAAACAGAGAGACTCAATTGTATTTGGATCTTCTTGAAAGACAGCTTTGAGCCCAAGAATTGAAGGACAATCCTTGGTCTCATGATTCTCTGAACAAATCGCACATGTTTCTACAACTTTTGCATCCAAGGGACATTCCCTGAGAGCATGTTTTTTTCTACATTTGGGCAAAAGATGGCTAAAGCTTCAGCTTCTGCTTTCTGCTTATTGTGGATCTTAAGAGTGTCTAGTTGCTCACTAAGACTCCCTAAGATATCAGTTTTGACTTCATCAAGCATATTGCCAACCTCAGCCCTACTTACTGATCTAGTTGTAGATTTGTTTGCTCTGATGAGAGAAGGATCTCTAGGCCCTTTTCCATTTTCCTCTTGAGAGATGGACACACAGTTCTGTTATGTCATGAAGTGGAAGTTGAGATATGTCTCCTTTTCCCATCATGTTCAAAATATCTATCCATTCATCTCTAATGGCTTTTAATAGAAGGGCTTTCAAGGTCTCCTCATCCAAGTTACTCATTTTTGCTCTTTTCAGATTGTATTGGAATCTTTCAAGTAAATCCTCCAAGTTTTCATCTTCTCTTTGTATCATTTTAAATACTTCATCCTTGTGGCTGATAGGCATACAATAATCCATGTATCTATCCAGAAATGTTTGTTTCATATCATTCCAAGTCCTAATGGATTGAGTGAGTGATCCCATGAACCATTTCAAAGCAGCTCCTTTCAATGTTGAAGGAAACAGTTTGAGTTTTTGAGAGTTCCAGATAATCATAGGTTCGACACACAACCTCAAACTCAAATAGAAATGTTTCAGGATCTTCATTTCTTAACCCATGAAAGTTTGGGAGGACAGATGGTGAAATATTTTTCATTGTTGCTCGAGAATCCTCATCGACTATAGGAAATCCAAATGAGTTATCTCCATCCCTATTTCCCCCATTGTTACCTCTACCTCCTCCATTATTTCCTCCTCCCCCTCCTCTACCTCTACCTCTACCAAATTGGTTAACTCCCTCTTCTGTCATGGTATTTTTCTCAGAGATTTTAGAGTCCTCTGGTTCCTCTACTAATGGCGAACGAGGAGGAATTTCCCCCTCTTATTCCTTAGATGATTCTACTTCTTCAATTACAATGTGTCTCCCTGTAGAAGAAAAGAAAGGATCTTTTCCTAATTCAGATTCGATGGATGGTGAGGAAGAGTCTCCTAACTCAACTACTATCTCTTGAATTCCAGGAATCCTAGGGCTAGGAGTGTAGGTTGGAGATGATGGAGGTGTCTCTCGTCTATTCCTTGAGGTAGAAGGTGTTAGCGCTCGAATTTGGCCTCGAGCTGAGGAAGGCAAAATCCAAGGCAACATCAAACCACTTAGCCTCGTAGCTAGCCCTACGAGGACAGGAGAGGGCTCTCTCCGGTTCTATCTCAGCAAAAGGTCTTCAAAGGGCTGAGATGACCAATAAAGAACACTGATTTTAGGCTAGTAAACTGATAGGGAAAGTTTGATTTCAAATTTTTAGGGTTTTGTTGGAAAACTGAGCACGGCAATTTTGGGTGCGGGGATGAGACACAGTTTTTGCAGAGGTCTTTTTGGGGAAAGGTAGGAGATTGTCTTGATGCCTTTGAAGGAAGTGAATGGATAGGTATGACTGGTGAGGAGCTAAGGAGAGCAAGAAACCATCAGGAGTTCTCCTTAAACAGATGAAAACATAAATATTAAGCAAACTTAAAGGCAGAGCATAGAAACCATGAATTCTACCTTAACACTTCATTTACTTAATTTGCAGAAGAGAAGAGTAGGAAAATGATACACATAACAAACTTACAAGTACATGAGAGAAACACACCATCAACACAAATAACCACAGGAATCCCAAATAGTGCTGCAAAACCCTGGTCTTTCCTTTGCCAAAATTGCAGAGATACAAAGAGTAATACAGTCTAAGCTTATCCCTCAAGAGTCCAACCATGAAAATGACTAAGAAAGTACATAATATAGGCAAGCTAACACATTTCCTTGCCTCTAGGGGTCGAGCTCATCATCCTAGGAGTTGTTTCAACCAATTCTAAACTGAGCACTACAATCTAGGCAGTCAAAACAACTTGCCTCTATAAGTTAGGAAACCAATTCATTCATTAATTTTTTGCTATTTTATGAATGAATCTTCTAGAATAGGTAAAAAAGTGTCATGTCATCATGAAAATACATTAGTTATATCAAAGAGGGTGAAAAATCCCATGAAAAGTCAAAACTAGTCAAAAGCTGCGTTGTCCTGAGCTGTAGATGAAAAACTGGCAAATTTCCCTGATGCGTAGCGCGCCATTTCTCTACGCGTAGCGCGCCTTTGAGCCCACTTTTGGGGCACTTCCCAGCATCCAAATGAGGCTCAAGTGGGCTTGTTGGAAAGGTCTAGATGTCTACTCTCCAGCCCAAGTTGAATTTCTCAATTTGGTGCCCATTTACCCCTCCAAAAATGCAATCTCCCAAGACTACTTCCTGTGTGTCCAAAAAGTGACAGAAGGTCTTTTTTGCTTGTTTTTTGACCTTCTAGGGGCCCAAACCTCAATGAAATGTCTTGGCAGTGGCTGAGAAAGTGTAATTTGTCATGACAAATCCAAAAATGCAGAGTTTTTGTGAAATGGACCTCCCCATCTTCAGGGTAGCGCGCGGCGCGCTACGCATTGAGGGCAAAAACATGTTTTTAGCCAAAAAAAAAAAAAATTCAAAATTGACCAAAATTGCTCCAAATTTTTTGAATTTTGAGCTGGGGGTGTATCATTGAACACCATGCTCCTTCAAGGAGGCTTCGGCCAAAATCTGAAGTGGATCGGGCCTTTTCCTCCGTTTTAGTGCCTTGGCCAATCGTCCTTTGAGTACCTTCATTTTCGCTTTGCACACATGCATGCAGGCCGAATAATGATTCTTCATGTGGCGGAGCATATCTTTGTCCCTGTTTTCCTTGGCTAGCAACTTCTTTAAATGAGTGTTCACCCAGATGAGCATAGACCCTTGCTCAATAGGTGTCAAATCACCGGGTCTCTTGCGGGCCAAGTTTCGGTCTTCTCGGATTCGCCGCAACTCATCAAGAGTGTGTTCATCTTCTAGCTGCTTGTTACGCTGCTCCAAGTAGTTGATTGTCCAATTGGCCGTTTCCAATTTCTGTTGCAACAAGCGATTTTCAGCCTTCTGTTGCTGAATGATCTCCTTTAGCTCCGAGCTAGGAGAACTGATGTCAAGGTCAATAATGTCTATGTCCGGATCATCTGATGGTCCCTCATCAATCATGGGCTGCTTGCCTCTCTCCTGTACTTGTGCTGTTGTCGAAAGTGAGGCCCCTTCCACCTGATGTGGAGATAACACTCGCTGTCCTGATGAAGAAGGCGAGACAACTTCCACCTGGTGTGGAGATAATACTCGTTGTGCAGATGAAAATAAGGCCCTGTGGCCTCTCTGATATGTAACACATGATGGAGTGATGACATGCTCGGGCTCTGGAATGTGAAACTGACGTGAGGACCCTCCCTCATCATGGACAATCTCAGGGGGTGGCTGTGGCACCGTGAAGAAGTCGCGAGAGATGAAATCCTCCCAAGCAATACCCTGCTGTGCCAACTGATGCATCACTATGATCTCGATCAGTGCATAATGATATATACTCTTGTGTTGCTGTGCGGGGTTCTTCCTTTGCACTAAGGGCACCATCCTCTCTATATTTCGGCACATGAAAAATGGAATGTTCATCATTCGTACCCGGGTGAAATGCATCAACAAACGGATATGGTACGAATATAAACGTGAAAATCTGCCCTCACAAGTGAAATAGCGCATAATGAACCTCATCAAGGGTGCATACTCATCCCTCAGGAATCTGAATGGAAAAACAACAGTTAGGTGTCTCATACACCCGGGTTTGATATATGGTTCATAATGAAATCTGTCTAGTTGCTGGCGCTTGTTCCACTCCTCCCCAACATTTGGTATCCCGGTGGCTTGAGCAACAATTTCGGGTGATAGGGTGAAGTCCACTCCTGCAAGGTTCACCTGACCATTGTGCAAATGTAGGACAAACAAGCGGACTAGTTCTCTGTGATGTTGAATTTGCGAGATCCGCTCACAATATCCAAAGCATGATTGATACTGAAAACATGTCATTGCAAGTGGACAAGCTTGCAACTGAGCCAAAGAAGTGGGCTCCTCCCTGACATGCCGACCACCTTTACCACCCTTATGATGCCTCCTTGGCACTTCTATCTCTAGTGTCGAATCACTGTCATAACTCTGCTCATAATTTGATTCGGTTTCTGACATGGTTTTGAAGGCAAAATGGCTGAAATGTATTGCTGACTTTGCACCCAATTAACTGTTGTTTGACTTTTTCAAATGCTGTCACCAAGGGGACATAAATACAAGGGGATTGTTAGGGAAAGGGGAACATGAGGGAATTAGGGACAATAAACATAAATAAGGAATTTAGAGAAGGCAACATGGGAAATCATAATATTGTGGGATTTTAAGGTGAAGTAGGGTTTGGGAATTTAGTAGGTTTTAGGGATTTTAGAGAGGAAGATTATAAAATTTTATGGGAAAATTTGAAGGAGAATGTTGGTGAAGATGAGGGAAAAGAGGGATAAAAAATGGGCAACCTTGCACAGCAAAATACTTTGAAACCCTAGCACAACTAAGTCTTTAAATTTTCCACAGCAATGTAGGGTTTTAATTTCTCATTTTCATGGCATTTTTAACATATTAATTTCTCATTCATCTTGCAAAACCAAAACTAGCCATGGAGGAGAGGCCTACCTGAAATTTGCTTGAGAGAAAAGAGGATTTGGTAGCTTGCTGGCAGTTTATTGGGCGAAAAAACCAACGCGTAGCGCACCTTGCCCAACGCATAGCGCCCCTCTGGTGCATAGCGCCTGAGTAAAAATGCACTGGAAAAGTCGCGTTGATGCATAGCGCGCCCTGGGTGCGTGGCGCGCCTCAGCTGATGCGTAGCGCACCCCTGAAACTGCCCAATTTGCTCAATGACTCTTGAAATTGCCTTTGCAAGGATTCACTTGGCTTGTGAGAGGCAAATGAGTTGCTAATGAAGAGTGATGTGCTTTTATAGGCTCCTTTTTTATTTTTATTTTCCCAAAACCCACTTTATAATGTTTGAGTTTTGACACTTTTTGAATTAATTGGCTCTGACTTCTGGTTTCCTTTTTTTGAAAAAAATTGGTTGAAATGATGATTTATTCTGAAAATTTTTGCAGGGATGGCTTCTGAGATGCTTTGGCAAAGGAAACCAAGGCTACGCTTCAACATTTGGAGAATTTGAAATTTTGACAATTTTTTACAAAAACGAGATAATGACCTTTGTTTTTCAAAAACAAGGTGAAAATTTAGCTGTACAATAATGAAAATTATTGAAATGATGTTTTATGAAGGACATCCCTCTGGCCTGCTGGTCCTTCATGACCTCTCAAGACAAAAATTGACTCAACCCTAGACCTAAGACCTCGAAATTTAAAACAAGATGAATGACCCTTTGAAGATTTTATTTACTTAAACAAACCTGAACCAGCAGTGCCAAACAGGAGGGGAATAAAAGCCACAAACTCCTCCACCAGAGTTATGGCATGCCTAACGGAATGCAACATGATCACACTGATGGGACACCTAATCATGAAATGCAAAGAGCTTTGATCTCTGGTGGAGGGCTACTAGACCGACTCTAACATTGGCTCCAATGGGGATGGTAGCTCCTTGGAGATGCCAAGAACCTCAGACCTCTGGGAGAGCAGACCAGTGCGTTCAACCATTGGGCGATGGAGTCATTATTTACTCATTTGACACAAACTTTGACAGTTTTGGTGACTACAAATTTGACTGAAAATTGGACACAACTTTGACCCAAACTAACTCAATTTTGGACAGAAAATGAACTGATAAAACCAACTTGACAAACCTCAAACCAACCAATCTTCATCTTCAGAATTATAACCTTCACCGCGGGCCCTAGACTGAGGATGAAAGATCAGTACGCACATGCGATAAAACAGAAGTAAAACGGTATGTACAATAATGATGACAAGAGCAGAAAATGCTCATACATGGTACCTTTTTAGCAGCCGACCATTGACCGACCCTCCGGGATAATCATCTCCGTTCATTTCCTTGAGAAGAAAAGCATTTTGGCCACGATATGCTGCGATCTTGTAGGGACCCTTCCATAAATTGTCAAATTTGTTGTGCTTCCCTTTGTCTTCATTCCGAGCATCCCACCTCAAAACCACATCATCTATTTGGAAGTCATCTGGTTTTGCCTTCCTATCATAAATCTTTTTTATGTGCTCTTGCAGCTTGAGAGTATTTTGAAGTACTTCCTCCCGTGTCTGCTGTAAATGAATCATTTGATTAATCCGCCTCTGCATGGGATCTTCCTCACTACCAGCTTCTTGAAGCAATTTGACCACCGGAATAGCAAGCGAAGTAGGAAACACCGCGTCTGTCCCGTACACCAACTCAAAAGGAGACATGCCAATTGACTTTTTCTGACTTACCCTATCAGCCCACAGTGCATTCACTAACTTTTTGTGCCAGCTCTTCTTATTGATTTCCAACAACTTTTTAATGATATTTACCAAGGACTTATTTGAAGATTCTGCCAGCCCGTTTCCTTGCGGATGGTAGGCGGTAGAATGCCCCAAGCTGATATTGTATTTGTAGCAAAAGTCAACCATTCTCTTTGATTTGAATGCTGCTGCATTATCTGTGATTAACTTACTAGGACAGCCAAAACGTGACAGTATATTATTTTCAAGGAAAGAAATAATTACCGTATCCATGGCCTGCCGGGTGGGAATGGCTTCAATCCATTTTGTGAAGTAATCTGTAGCTGTCAATATCCATATATGCTGTCCTGACAATGGCGGATGAATTTCGCCGATAAAATCCAAGCCCCACTACTGAAATGGTGCGCTGACCTCAATTGGTTTGAGAGGCAATGGCCGTAATTTCTGTTTCCCTTGAAAAATTTGGCACTCGTGACAATTCTTGACAGCTTTATATACATCTGAAAACAATGAAGGCCAATAAAAACCTGCCCTTAGGATCTTATTTGTTGTAGTCTTCCAAAACAAATGGCCCCCGCAGTCACCTTTATGAAAATCTTCCACAACTGTTTTGGCTTCCTCCTCGACTAAACAATTCAGCAATATTCCACCGGGGTCTTTCCAATATAGTGCAAATTTGAGGATGCAAAACTTGGCTGCTTTCAACTTCAATGTCCTACTTTTATTTCGAGGCATCCCGGGAGGTGAAGACAAATTTTGAAGTACGTATATAATATCAGCATACCAAGGAGAAGAAACAAAGATGTCAGATACCTGTTGTGCTGAATTTTCCTCATCTTCATCGGACATGGCAGCCATCAAATTGATATCTAGGACATGTAAATTTGTTTCAGCCATCAATTTGGCGAGACCTTGACCTTTGATCAGCTTTGTTGGTTTAATCTCCACGTCATACTCTAACAACGCAGCGATCCACTTACCCCGCCTTCCTTCTGGTTCTGCCTGTACCAAAACATCCTTTACTGTCGCGTTAGGAACATATGCTATAATGTGGGAATGCAATATATACACACGGAAATCCTTCAAGGCCTTCACAAGCGCAAGTGCTTGTTTTTCAATGATGTTATACTTTAATGCTCTGTCCCTTATAATACGGCTGAAAAAAGCAATAGGCTTCTCAACTCCATCTCTTTTTTGCATTAGTACAGCTGCCAATGTGTGCTCAGAAGCAAATGAAAACAAAATAAAGTCTTGTGTGTAATCCGGACTGATTAGAGTAGGGGCTGAAGATAGAACCAACTTTACCAAATTGAAAGATTTTACCGCCTCTTCTGTCCATTTTAATTGACTGTCCTTTTTCAGCATGTTTGTGATTTCTCTAAGATGCTCAGCAAGATTTGGAATGAAGCGACGCAGAAAATTCAGTTTCCCGTTAAAGGACTGTATTTCTTTTTTGTTCCGAGGCTGCTCAATTTGTTGAATAGCTTCAACACATGCAGCATCTATACGGATGACGTCTTTGGAAATGATGTGACCCAAGAGCTTGCCTTCACTCATGGCGAAAAGACTCTTCTTTGGATTCAGCGAAATACCATATTTTCTGCACTTTTGAAAAACAATTTTCAAGTGATATAAATGTTCTTCATCAGATTTCGAAAATATAGTCAAGTCATCAAGGTAAACAACCAAAAAAACATCTTTCTCGTTGGCGAAAGCCATATCCATCGCACGCTGAAAAGTGGCACCTGCATTTTTCAAACCAAACGGCATCTTTGCATAATGAAAAGTTCCCCATGGAGTGGTGAATGCAGTTTTGTCACGATCATCCTCATGCACCAAAATCTGATTGTACCCAGAATAGCCATCGAGTAGCGACATCCTTGATGCTCCAACTACTCGCTGCAATATATGATCCATCTTGGGCAATGGATAATTGTCTTTTAAAGACACCTTATTCAAATTTCTAAAGTCAATGCATAAACGGATCTCACCGGTCTTCTTTCTTACGGGCACCAAATTTGATATCCAATCGGAAAATCTGATAGGCACTATGATCCCAGACTTGTACAACCTGTTCACTTCTTTTTCTATCAATGGCAGCAATTTAGGATTGATTCTCCTCAACTTTTGACGGAAAGGTTTCTGATTTGGCTTTATAGGAATAGTATGCTGAATGATATTGGTGTCATATGTTTTCAGATCTGAGTAATCCCATGCAAAAACATTAGAAAATGAAGATAACAATCTGATATACTCTTCCTTTACCTTTGGTGACAATGACTTAGATAGCTTTACCATCTTAGGATTTTCAGCTGTCCCAATATTTACCTCTTCAACACCTTTTTCAGTTGGTCTTTATGTCGGTTTGCGGGCCACATCATCTTGATCAAACAGCTCCTCTAAAGGAATCAATCCCTTAGGAATAAAATTATCCTTAAGTTGCAGCACATCCATTTGATTTACTTCATCTGATTCTGTATCTATGGAGGTATCTTTAAACTCACCTTCAATCTGCAGAAAATCTTTGATTTCTTCATCATCCTGAAAGACTTGCCAACATCTTTGATTATCCGGAACTGTGGGGCGGTGTTTCACATAAATCTCAAATTTGTTGCTGGAATTCATTGGAATTTTTAAGTTACTTGCTGCCTTGGCCAGCGCATCCGCAACACCATTTTGTATGCGAGGCACACATGTCAAAGTATGTTCAGAAAATAATTTCAAAATATCTAGGACAGCATTTCGATATGCCCTCATACGAGGATGCTTGGCCTGAAACTCACCTTTAACTTGCTTTATCACCAACTCGAAATCACCATAGACTGCAATCTTCTTTGCTTTCAGCTTGCGAAGAATTTTAAGGCCAGCAATGAGAGCCTCATATTCTGCCTCATTATTTGAACAATCGAATGCTAGTTTATAAGAACACACTCTCACCTTGCTTGGGACTTTGTCTCGGGCAGAAAAGGGACTTCGAATCCACACACCAATACCAGCACCATCGCTGCCCACAGCGCCATCAAAATCCATGGTCCAAAGACCATCTTCATCTTCTTCCAAGTGCTGAAACTGTGTTGCCTCTGTTTTTTCTGTTTGCTACCCCTTATCTTCAGTTGTTTGCTTCATAGCAGTTGGCTTTTCTTCTCTTTCCTTTTGCAGAACCTCTCTAAAATTTTCGGTAATCTCTGGTATATCTTCTGCCTGAACTAACTGACTATCTATCTCATTAAAACTATCAGCAAACAAAACAAACGACTCCAAATCTGTATGTACATAATTTACAGGATGATTGATTGGCTTCTCTTTGCTGGTTATCATATATTTCATCTTTTGCTCCCGATATAGCTTTCTCATTTGACCGAAGACTGGAATTGTAGCATAAGAAAAATCCAACTGAAGTGTACCTTTCAACTTAGCTCCCCAAGATCTTGAAAGCAACATACCAAAACGCGGAGGAATATCCGCCACAACCACATCCATCAAGAAATTCTTAGCTGGAATTTGATCTAGGCTTACCACCAAGTCCTTGATCAATCTGATACACTTTACCCGGCTGGATTCAAATGAATACAAATCATGATATTTTCTTGTTATGTCTAATCCCAGCTTTTCCATGATTGCTTTCGACATCAAATTGTGCAAAGCACCCGAGTCAAACATAGCATTATGTAAAACATACTCATGCAACCTCAAACTGATATAGAAGGGAGGAACATCACTTTCAGGAGACTCACCATCTAAAGCAGGCCCAAAAATTAATTCCGGCTGATCATCTTCTACATTTACTGTGTCAAGCATTGGATCAATATTTAGAATTTTGGAGATTTGACCTCGGTAGCTGTTGTTTTTCATGATTTCAGTCAATGGAATAGACACTTTCAGCTTTGAAATTTCATTCTCTAAACTAAATGTTGAAACCTTTTCACCTTCTTTGGCCCAAACTTCTCTTCTTTCAACTTTATCCCTCATTGTGCTTGGTGGCTGATTTACCTTATCTGCTGAAGATGATTGACCTGCTGGGGAATTAATTATCTCTTTTCCTTTTTTCTGTGGGGAAGCTG
Organism: Pinus tabuliformis; assembly: GCA_031772625.1. Taxonomy (NCBI): domain Eukaryota; kingdom Viridiplantae; phylum Streptophyta; class Pinopsida; order Pinales; family Pinaceae; genus Pinus; species Pinus tabuliformis. The sequence goes on along the minus strand of CM062813.1, from coordinate 526,750,112 downwards.
AATCATTTTTTGCTGAAGTATCTTTCTTCTTCTGAATGGGATTTATGGGAACAGCTCGATTTCTTAATTGTTTCTGCTGAGCGGACAAAGCATTGAGATAGCCTCTTTGGTACTCCTCTGATTCTTCCTCAAGCACTGCATCATTTGATAAGATATAATTCTCATCTTGATCGATGATGGAGTTTCTCACAAATTCTTCTTCTTCTGTAATATAGGTAGGCAGATCATCAGGAGTGAAAAAGTGATTTTCCTCCCCTATAGTATCACCTTCATCCTCGGATTCTTGGCTAACAAAATTCTGCTGAAGAGGAGGTTTTATTTGCTGCTGAACTGCTGACTCTTGTGCCCTTGTTTCACGCTGCTTAATTCTGTATTGTGGCTGCTGCGGACCTCGGAAATTAGGATTGCGAATCTGCGGCTCCGGCTTGTCGAGATGGACCTTTTCGAGCATCCTTTCTACCTTTTCTACCTTGCGAAGGAGCTGATCTGATGTAGAAGCTTCTTCTTTGATTGTCACTCGTTTTTCGGCTTTCATCCTTGCTCTTTTATCATTCAAATTCGCTTCAACACTAACAGCGATTTTCTGCATATCCTCCAAGGTAGGCGGATCTCTATCTTGCAATGAATAAGCCATCTCCGGATCAAAGCCATCTGGTAATTTGAGAAGAGCTGATTTTCTAGATGGTCTTAAGTCATCCAAAATAGCATTATAAACTGTGTTAAATCTGATAATATAATCTTGGACAGACTCACCATGATTACGTTTGAGATTGTTGTACTCGGCATTGATCTGAAGTGGATCCTTTCTGATTTCCCATCGGTCGAGAAACTGTCTCTGAAGTTCATCCAATGTGGGTATGCTTCTAGCTGTCAAACCTCTGAACCATTTTCGTACTTCTCCTCCGAATGTTTGCACAAACAAACGCATAGTTACATCTTCTTCATCTATCTCATATAAATCAAAAAAAGTTTCCATTTTGTCTATATGCTGCTGAGCGGAAACACTTTGAGGAGTGCCATCAAACATGGGAATTTTGCTCTGATAATCAGCTGGCATATCATGCATATTTTGAGGAAGAGCAAGAGGAGCAAACCGAGCAGCCACTGCTTTAGGTAGATTGGGTCTAGGAGTAGTAGGTGGAGTAGGTGTAGCTGTAGTATGAGGGGTATGGGGAGGTGTAGGCTGAGGAGAAGCAATATGGGATGAAGAGGGAGAATTGACTGTAGTTTCAGGATGTGTGACTATAGGGGAAATAGAAATAAAAGGAGGATTGGTCTGCTCGTGCGGAACAAAAGCCGTGATAGTAGATCCAATATTGACAGATACAGTTTCAAGGAAATCAGCAAGATTAGTGACTTGGATATCTGTCTGAAGGTGTCTTAGGATGAAATTTTCCACCAATTTATTGTGTCTCTCGATTTCAAGGGCAGCAGCAAAATCAGGATTGAGGACTAGGGAATCGAGTGCACTTTCAGATTTGGTTTTGAACAGGGACAACTCGAAGCTCTCGTCAAAATTAATGTCTTCAAAATACTTAAAAACAGTTGGACATGAGTGAGATTTGAATATATGACTAGAATCTGAAGCCAGCTTGGATATTCTCAAAATATCAAGGAACAAATAGCCAATCAGCCTGTGAAAACTCTCAACTTATCATCAAAAGTTCAGAGTTTACAAATGTACTGGGGTAAAATGCAAATGAAGTGTTGTATTCACAAGCTCACGGAGATTGACTGAAGCAGCGTTTATCTACTTTCGCTTATGCAAAGCAAAAGCGTTTCGAAGGCTACCTGGCATATCTTCAGACTCCGTCTAAGACTTATGAAATAAACACATCAACCCGCAAACAAGTTGTTCTCCCCAATATGGTCACCAATATGTTAGCGCTCGAATTTGACTCAGGCTGAGGAAGGCGAAACCCAAGGCAACATCAAACCAAGCTCAGCCTCGTAGCTAGCCCTACGAGGACAGGAGAGGGCTCTCTCCGGGTCTATCTCAGCAAAAGGTCTTCAAAGGGCTGAGATGACCAATAAAGAACACTGATTTTAGGCTAGTAAACTGATAGGGAAAGTTTGATTTCAAATTTTTAGGGTTTTGTTGGAAAACTGAGCACGGCAATTTTGGGTGCGGGGATGAGACACAGTTTTTGCAGAGGTCTTTTTGGGGAAAGGTAGGAGATTGTCTTGATGCCTTTGAAGGAAGTGAATGGATAGGTATGACTGGTGAGGAGCTAAGGAGAGCAAGAAACCATCAGGAGTTCTCCTTAAACAGATGAAAACATAAATATTAAGCAAACTTAAAGGCAGAGCATAGAAACCATGAATTCTACCTTAACACTTCATTTACTTAATTTGCAGAAGAGAAGAGTAGGAAAATGATACACATAACAAACTTACAAGTACATGAGAGAAACACACCATCAACACAAATAACCACAGGAATCCCAAATAGTGCTGCAAAACCCTGGTCTTTCCTTCGCCAAAATTGCAGAGATACAAAGAGTAATACAGTCTAAGCTTATCCCTCAAGAGTCCAACCATGAAAATGACTAAGAAAGTACATAATATAGGCAAGCTAACACATTTCCTTGCCTCTAGGGGTCTAGCTCATCATCCTAGGAGTTGTTTCAACCAATTCTAAACTGAGCACTACAATCTAGGCAGTCAAAACAACTTGCCTCTATAAGTTAGGAAACCAATTCATTCATTAATTTTTTCCTATTTTATGAATGAATCTTCTAGAATAGGTAAAAAAGTGTCATGTCATCATGAAAATACATTAGCTATATCAAAGAGGGCGAAAAATCCCATGAAAAGTCAAAACTAGTCAAAAGCTGCGTTGTCCTAAGCTGTAGATGAAAAACTAGCAAATTTCCCTCATGTGTAGTGCGCCATTTCTCTACGCGTAGCGCGCCTTTGAGCCCACGTTTGGGGCACTTCCCGGCATCCAAATGAGGCTCAAGTGGGCTTGTTGGAAAGGTCTGGATGTCTACTCTCCAGCCCAAGTGGAATTTCTCAATTTGGTGCCCATTTACCCCTCCAAAATGCAATCTCCCAAGACTGCTTCATGTGTGTCCAAAAAGTGACAGAAGGTCAGTTTTTGCTTGTTTTTTGACATTTTGGGGGCCCAAACCTCAATGAAATGTCTTGGCAGTGGCTGAGAAAGTGTAATTTGTCATGACAAATCCAAAAATGCAGAGTTTTTTTGAAATGGACCTCCCCATCTTCAGGGTAGCACGCGGCGCGCTACGCGTTGAGGGCAAAAACCTGTTTTTAGCAACAACAAAAAAAAATTCAAAATTGACCAAAATTGCTCCAAATTTTCTGAATTTTGAGCTGGGGGTGTATCATTGAGCACCATGATCCTTCAAGGAGGCTTCGGCCAAAATCTGAAGTGGATCGGGCCTTTTCCTCCGTTTTAGTGCCTTGGCCAATCGTCCTTTGAGTACCTTCATTTTCGCTTTGCACACATGCATGCGGGCCCAATAATGATTCTTCATGTGGCGGAGCATATCTTTGTCCCTGTTTGCCTTGGCTAGCAACTTCTCTAAATGAGTGTTCACCCGGATGAGCATAGACCCTTGCTCAATAGGTGTCAAATCACCGGGTCTCTTGCGGGCCAAGTTTCGGTCTTCTCGGATTCGCCGCAACTCATCAAGAGTGTGTTCATCTTCTAGCTGCTTGTTACGCTGCTCCAAGTAGTTGATTGTCCAATTGGCCGTTTCCAATTTCTGTTGCAACAAGCGATTTTCAGCCTTCTGTTGCTGAATGATCTCCTTTAGCTCCGAGCTAGGAGAACTGATGTCAAGGTCAATAATGTCTATGTCCGGATCACCTGATGGTCCCTCATCAATCATGGGCTGCTTGCCTCTCTCCTGTACCTGTGCTGCTGTCGAAAGCGAGGCCCCTTCCACCTAATGTGGAGATAACACTCGTTGTGCTGATGAAGAAGGCGAGACCCCTTCCACCTGGTGTGGAGATAATACTCGTCGTGCAGATGCAAATAAGGCCCTGTGGCCTCTCTGATATGTAACACATGCTGGAGTGCTGACATGCTCGGGCTCTGGAATGTGAAACTGATGTGAAGGCCCTCCCTCATCATGGACAATCTCAGGGGGTGGCTGTGGCACCGTGAAGAAGTTGCGAGAGATGAAATCCTCCCAAGCAATACCCTGCTGTGCCAACTGATGCATCACTATGATCTCGATCAGTGCATAATGATATATACTCTTGTGTTGTTGTGTGGGGTTCTTCCTTTGCACTAAGGGCACCATCCTCTCTATATTTCGGCACATGAAAAATGGAATGTTCATCATTCGTACCCGGGTGAAATGCATCAACAAACGGATATGGTACGAATATAAACGTGAAAATCTGCCCTCACAAGTGAAATAGCGCATAATGAGCCTCATCAAGGGTGCATACTCATCCCTTAGGAATCTGAAGGGAAAAACAACAGTTAGGTGTCTCATACACCCAGGTTTGATATATGGTTCATAATGAAATCTGTCTAGTTGTTGGCGCTTGTTCCACTCCTCCCCAACATGTGGTATCCCGGTGGCTTGAGCAACAATTTCGGGTGATAGGGTGAAGTCCACTCCTGCAAGGTTCACCTGACCATTGTGCAAATGTAGGACAAACAAGCGGACTAGTTCTCTGTGATGTTGAATTTGCGAGATCCGCTCACAATATCCAAAGCATGATTAATACTGAAAACATGTCATTGCAAGTGGACAAGCTTGCAACTGAGCCAAAGAAATGGACTCCTCCTTGACATGCCGACCACCTTTACCACCCTTATGATGCCTCCTTGGCACTTCTATCTCCGGTGTCGAATCACTGTCATAACTCTGCTCATAATCTGATTCGGTTTCTGACATGGTTTTGAAGGCAAAATGGCTGAAATGTATTGCTGACTTTGCACCCAATTAACTGTTGTTTGACTTTTTCAAATGCTGTCACCAAGGGGACATAAATACAAGGGGATTGCTAGGGAAAGGGGAACATAAGGGAATTAGGGACAATAAACATAAATAAGGAATTTAGGGAAGGCAACATGGGAAATCATAATATTGTGGGATTTTAAGGTGAAGTAGGGTTTGGGAATTTAGTAGGTTTTAGGGATTTTAGAGAGGAAGATTATAAAATTTTATGGGAAAATTTGAAGGAGAATGTTGGTGAAGATGAGGGAAAAGAGGGATAAAAAATGGGCAACCTTGGACAGCAAAATACTTTGAAACCCTAGCACAACTAAGTCTTTAAATTTTCCACAGCAATGTAGGGTTTTAATTTCTCATTTTCATGGCATTTTTAACATATTAATTTCTCATTCATCTTGCAAAACCAAAACCAGCCATGGAGGAGAGGCCTACCTGAAATTTGCTTGAGAGAAAAGAGGATTTGGTAGCTTGCTGGCAGTTTATTGGGCGAAAAACCCAACGCGTAGCGCACCTTGCCCAACACGTACGCCCCTCTGGTGCGTAGCGCCTGAGTAAAAATGCACTGGAAAAGTCGCGCTGATGTGTAGCGCGCCCTGGGTGCGTGGCGCACCTCAGCTGATGCGTAGCGCGCCCTTGAAACTGCCCAATTTGCTCAATGACTCTTGAAATCGCCTTTGCAAGGATTCACTTGGCTTGTGAGAGGCAAATGAGTTGCTAATGAAGAGTGATGTGCTTTTATAGGTTCCTTTTTTATTTTTATTTGCCCAAAACCCACTTTATAATGTTTGAGTGTTGACACTTTTTGAATTAATTGGCTCTGACTTCTGGTTTCCTTTTTTTGAAAAAAATTGGTTGAAATGATGATTTCTTCTGAAAATTTTTGCAAGGATGGCTTCTGAGATGCTTTGGCAAAGGAGACCAAGGTTGTGCTTCAACATTTGGAAAATTTGAAATTTTGACAATTTTTTACAAAAACGAGAAAATGACCTTTGTTTTTCAAAAACAGAGTTTTGAAAACAAGGTGAAAATTTAGCTGTACAATAATGAGAATTATTGAAATGATGTTTTATGAAGGACATCCCTCTGGCCTGCTGGTCCTTTATGACCTCTTAAGACAAAAATTGACTCAACCCTAGACCTAAGACCTCGAAATTTAAAACAAGATGAATGACCCTTTGAAGATTTTATTTACTTAAACAAACCTGAACCAACAGTGCCAAACAGGAGTGGAATAAAAGCCACAAACTCCTCCACCAGAGTTATGGCATGCCTAACGGAATGCAACATGATCACACTGATGGGACACCTAATCATGAAATGCAAAGAGCTTTGATCTCTGGTGGAGGGCTACTAGACCGACTCTAACAGAAGGAGTTGTAAAAATCGAACTCTTGGCTCTAGCTAAAAACCTTCCCCTAGAATCTCTTAACTATGCATGTCATTTTTTATTTTTCTTCAAGTTGGGCTAATAATTCTCTTTCTGATCTTCCAGGTCACTCTAGGTGCAAGAAGAGAGCATACTCAAGAAACTATTAAACCAATAACTTTCTCTTTTCTGGTCCTCCTGATCACACTAAGTGCAAGAGGAGAGCATACTTTGAGAGGTTATCAATTTTCCTTCCTTGAAAATTTTCTTGTTTTTTTTTTTAAAAGAAATTGGCTACCTAATTTCACTTCCCCGGCAACGGCGCCAAAATGTTTGGTCAATTTAGTGTGTTCTAAATTGCTGATTAAAATGTCAATCCGGGATTCGTAAACTGACGAAGTGAAGTGTAATATATGTACAAGATAACCATTTCCTTAGTCTTTTGTCATTTTTGAGTTTTTTTAGTTTGTTTTTGGATTTATCTTTCCCTAATGTGTGATGGCGAAAATGAAAGTTAAGTATGGATGGTAATGGTGATTTCTACAGTGATTTTCCCAAACTTAAAAGTGTTCAAAAAGAAAGCTTTAAAACAACTGTAATGAAATCAATTCTTAAGAGGAAGTAAATGTATCAAACAGTGAACTAATGATAATGGCCCAGTATCCTTGATGCTGTATGAAAAAGAAAGTAAAAACTGAACTTAAAGCAACTCAAAAAAAACTAAAAGCAAAGCAACTAATTCACACTACTTCAACTCTTCTGATCCTTTACCCTTCATCTCAATCTACCTTGTGGGAAGCAATCATGAACAAGTTAAGCAATACGATATCTAAATGGCAAGAAATTAAATTGCATAAAGGAAACTAATCACATTACTTCAACTCTTCTGATCCTTTACCCTTCAGCTCAATCTACCTTGTGGGAAGCAATCATGAACAAGTTAAGCAATATGATATCTAAATGGCAAGAAATTAAATTGCATAAAGGAAACTAATCACACTACTTCAACTCTTCTGATCCTTTACCCTTCAGCTCAATCTACCTTGTGGGAAGCAATCATGAACAAGTTAAGCAATATGATATCTAAATGGCAAGAAATTAAATTGCATAAAGGAAACTAATCACACTACTTCAACTCTTCTGATCCTTTACCCTTCAGCTCAATGTACCTCATGGGAAGCAATCATGAATAAGTTAAGCAATATGATAACTAAATCACACTACAATAAGTAATATTTTGATTCCTTACTAATAGAGTCACTTGACTATAGAAAGAAACAATAAACAAATGAGTAGTATGATGTCTAAGTAGCAGAAAAATGAATAAGCAAAACACAATTTGAAAAAGGACAGTGCTGGAATTAAACTTCATAAAATGAAAATTAGCAGGAAGGACAAGATGATCTCATATGTCAGTAGTTATCAAAAAGATGAAAATTTTCCCGGGCTGCCTAAGAAAACATGTAGAAAAGCATTGATCAGCTGACAGCTATAAGAAAACATAAATGAAAATGTAAACAGCAGTGAACTAAAAACATCAAAACAACATGTTATATACAAGCTAATGATTATGAAAACAGAAACATAATAAAATCAAATGAAAACTATACAGGGCTTTAGTGCGCAGGGGCCCTCTGCCACCTCAGCCAGTCAACGAACAATCACAAAAACGAGCTCAGGAAAGTAGTCTTCTCATGTATTAAAGCAGCAGCAAAATATATAAAACAGAGTGCAGTGGGGTGATAATAACAACAGTTCAAAAATTACATCTCCAAAAGCTTTTTCACAGCATTTATCAACGCGTTATTTATAATGAAAAAGTGTTGTAACTAACTAACTAAGTCCTATGTTGTTAACTGCGTTGCCAGAGACACGTAGATCTCCTCAGCCCGAGATCTAGCGTAATGGTCATCATGTCCATTAAATCTTCGGAGTGGTAGCTGTTGGATTCAGGTTACGGGGTTGATCTCCAGGTGTGCCGATGTCTCCGTGAGCTGAGGACTGTGCCACGTAAACTTTCACGTGCTCAAAATAGAGACGTGCCACCACTAAATTCCTTGGTTGGCTTTGCCTTTGACCCTTGTTGACCGTGACCTTTTATGGATGATTTGGCTGATCTGAAGGGACACGTTCCATGTACCCGTCACCTGTAGCTTGCCCATGTGGCTCGTTTCTTCATAGGACACCTGTAGCATAGCCTTTAACAAAATGGCTGTGGAATCCTGTGCTGGCTGCGGAAACCTGTGCTGTCAGTTTCCGCAGCTGCCTGAACAAAAATCTAAACCAAACAACAGTCATAAGCATAGTTAGAAAACCATGTCAGAAGCTCTTTTTAGACTATAATGCAATGATTTAACAGCTTGGTGGATGAAGTAAGTGGAAAAAGAAGGCTGAGAGGGTGTATAGGAAGGTGCAGGTTTGAGGCTCAACAACAGGTAGTATCGCAATTACCACCAATTTTGTTGGTGCTTCTCCCACTATAACGGGGGCCTTTGCTTTTCAAGATTTCTTAGACATCTTGCCTGATTGTGTAATTCTCAATCAGCTCTACAAAATGAGAAAGAGGAGCGTAACAGTCGAAAAACTTGAGAAGAGATAATACAAATTACAAACCAAACGCAGTTAAGCACATTAGATGCATGAGATGTTATATTGTACTTAGCTATCATGGATGAAATCTTTAAAGGACTTACTCATAACTGCTCCTTAATGTTTTACTGTAGCTTCCAACGTGAAACTTTAATGCTGAAACCATATGTCATGTCGCAAGTTTGGTAATGGTCCTTTTTAGAATAGGTGTCGTGACTCTGCGATTTGCGATCAGCGATTGCATTATTTTAATATTTGTGTAATAATCGCGTATCGCAAATCAGGAGTTACAAGCGCCACACTCAAAAGGTTTGTTTGCATAGTTGCGATTGCGATGAGTGCTGAGCTGGCATGGGGAGACAGCGGGTTTCAATCTTGGAAAATCACGTTATTTCTTTATAATCGATTTATCCCTTTACTGCATGTATTCATAGTATTTATCACTTTGCTTTTATCGAGAGCGTGACATGCGATAATTAAATCGCATCGCGATTCTTCAATGCAGTGTATTGGATGCTTCCTTATGAATCAGCGATATGCGATTGCGATAGCCTCATCGCATCGCAAGCTTTCAATGGAGTGTTTGGATGTTTTCCTATGAATTAGCGATATGCGATTGCGATAGCTTTATCGCATCGCAAAGTTTCAATGCCACTTTAAGTCATTCCGTGGGATTAATGATGTGCGAGGCGTGATAGTCACATCATATCGTGTTTTTTATAAATGGCTTATTTTGATTAAAACTTGACGCAGCAGCAACGTGTGAATGAAAATAAACAAAGCACACAATGGATTCCTTTTTTACAATAATCGACTTTGTCCGTATCGTAATCAAAGTTCTTTTTTATAATACAAGAAATAAAAGAACCCTTTTAATAGCGTTGTGCACTTTTTAAATCAATTCCAGTGCGATTTGAATACAATTATCGCAATTGCGATCAATGCAAATGCCACACTATTCTGATCCGTTGCAATCGGCAATCGGAGATCACATTTATTTGAATATCAAAGCTGTCAAGAGTTGTAGTTCTGATCCGATTGATCGGAATCACAATTCGCAAATTCGGGTGGTGTCGCTTCTCATAGCGAGGCGATATATTTCGGACCCGATTTTGGTTTAAACCAGTTTATAACCCTCTCCGCATCCTGGTTCCAATAAGAATTTATTCACAATTTCTATGTTAATGACTGTTCCAAACTCATAAAATGCGACAACGCCGAGGCTAAATAAAACATAGAGTTCATACAATTTAAACAAAATACACACAGGTCATCATTTCTTCAATCCATTTCGCACCAAAACCAGTATTTGAAACTCCACGCACATCTTACAAAGAGACACACAATATTTGCTTGTTCATACTATTTCAGAAAAACAGAGTTCGCCCTTGGCGAGTTTACAAAGAAAATCTCTGTTACAAACACAATCCTCACTCCATTCTGAGCTTTTGCTCCACACCAATAACCAATCTCTAAAAAAAATCCCCTTTTTAATTCTTATCAATATCTTTATATTAAGCTAATTATTCTAACCACTCAATCTTCTAAATTTGGAATTTTAACAACAATCTCCTATCTATTTGCTCTCGTTACACCTATTTAACAAATCTTATCCCTAATCTAAATAAAACAATACCTTATTTATTATAATAACTAACAATTTGAGAAGTCATCCTTCTCGGTATTCTCGAATGTGACCAAACAGTCAATGAATTTTATTGTGATTAGCCACAACATGTGGACAATCCTCCACATTGTTGGCTAATGTCGATGCTCCTGCATCAGACTCCCGGGGAAGAAAAGATTTGTCCTTCAATTTTTAGGACTTATTCCATATTTTTGTAGTTCAGATGTTGTCAACCAACTGGAATCTTCCATTGGTTTCTCTTTCCATTTGACAAGATACTAGAAATATGTATGTCCTCGAGTTTTCTTGAGCATTCTTTGATCCACGATAGCTTCCACTTCCTTCTTGGATGCTTTTGGTACCTGTTCCTCCCAATCTACAGTTTGAACTTCATCACCTGTAACTTCATTATGTAACTCTGTTTTTGCCTCTCTGAATGGATATAAGTCTGCAACATTAAAAATGGGGGATATTCCGATCCCTTCCGGCAACTCAATCTCATATGCATTGGCTGAAAATTTCCTTTTAATTTTACAAGGTCCTATTTTCTTCATTTTCAGCTTATTATAAGTTTTTGTAGGAGACCTCTCTTTCCTCAAATATGCCATGACTAAATCTTCTACCTGAAACTCCTTTTCCGTTCTTTTCAGATCTGCTCTCTGCTTGTATCTTTTACTGCTTTCCTGCAATTTATCTTTGACTTCTTCCTGTAGCTTCTACATTTGTTCAGCAAAATCTTCAGCACTTGCACTCCTGGATTCCTATTTTCCCAAGTCTCTAAGCTCATATACTCCTCTCGGATGCATTCCAAAGACAATCTGAAATGGACTCATTCCAGTGCTTCGGTTTGGTGTATCATTATAAGCGAATTCAGCTTGAGCTAATGCCAAATCCCACTGTTTGGGATTCTGATGAACCAGACTCCTTAATATATTCCCCAAGCTCCTGTTTACTGCTTCAATTTGCCCATCTGTCTGAGGATGGTATGCTGAACTAAAACTGAGTTTAGTTCCCAGCTTCTTCCAAAGTGTCCTCTAGAAATGCCCTACAAATTTAGTATCTCGATCTGATACAATGCTCACAGGTAAACCATGCAATCTTACAATCTCTGAAAAGAATAAATTTGCTATGTGTGTGGCATCATTAGTCTTCTTACAAGCAATAAAATGAGCCATTTTTGAAAATCTGTCTACAACAACATAAATAGAATCATTTCCTCTCTGAGTTTTTGGTAAACCCAGAACAAAGTCCATACTCACTACATCCCACAATCGATCTGGTATAGGCAATGGTTGCTATAGACCTGTATTCTGACTCCTTCCTTTGGCATGGAACATTTGGGAATAAAATTATCTTTTCCAAAATGACAGGCCTCCTTGAATAAGGTAGTTCATCCACTGACTTCTGTTATGACTCACCGGATTCGGAACTGTTGTGTAGATGTCTTTAAAATCCTCATCATCCTTGTACATTTCTATCATTTCATCAAAACCTACAACACCCACTTTAAACTCTTGCAAAAGAAAACTTACCCTACTCAATGCATCTGCCACTTTATTTGACTTACCACTTTTATGCTTTATTACAAAAGTGAAACTTTGCAGAAATTCCACCCACTTGGCATGCTTCTGATTTAACTTTTGTTGATTATTAATGAACTGCAAAGCATGATTGTTTGAATATAAAATGAATTCCTTTGGCAGTAAGTAATGCCTCCACTTTTTTAATGTCTGCACAATAGCGTAGAATTCTTTATCATATGAAGAATATCTCCTTTTCACATCATTTAAATTTTCGCTGAAATACGCTATCGGTCTTTGCTCCTGGCTCAGCACCGCACCAACTGCTTCTCCACTTGCATCAGTTTCCACTTGAAAGACTTTCTCGAAATTTGGCAATGCTAGAATTGGCTTTTCTGTTATCTTCTTTTTTAGCAAATTAAAATTTCTGTCAGCTGCTTCTGTCCATCGAAATGGCTGATTGACCTCCTTAATTGTCTCAAGGATTGGTGCACAAATTTGACTAAACCCCTTTATAAATTTTCGGTAGAAACTAGCAAGTCCGTGGAAGTTCCTTACCTAAAATACACTTTTGGGAGTAGGCCAGTTTCTGATTACTTGTACCTTTTCTAGATCCATTTTCAAACCTTCTCTGGAAATCACAAATCCCAAATATACCAGCTCCTCTTTCATGAAACTACATTTCTTCAAATTAATTAGTAGTTTTTCCTTCTGTAGAGTTTTCAAAACTAATTTCAAGTGTTCGAAATGCTCCTCTTTGCTTTTGCTAAAAACCAGAATATCATCAACGTAAACAACAACAAATTTACATGTATCTTCTTTCAAGACCTCGTTCATTAGTCTCATAAATGTACTGGGCGCATTTGTGAGCCCAAAAGGCATCACTAACCACTCATACAGTCCACTATTTGTTTTGAACGTCATTTTCCATTCATCGCCCTCCCGAATTCTGATTTGATGATACCCACTTTTTAAATCTATTTTTGTAAAGTACCTGGATCCACTTAAATAGTCCATTAAATCATCCATTCTGGGCAAAGGAAATCTGTACCTGACTGTAATTTTTTTGATAGCACTGGAATAGGTGCACATGTGCCATTCTCCTCCCTTTTTCAGACTAAGCACCATTGGCACAGCACACGGACTCAGACTTTCTCGAATCAGCCCCTTGTCCATCAGCTCCTGAACTTGTCTTGCAACTTCTGCGTTTTCCTGGGGAGTTAGTCTATACGCAACTTTATTAGGCAAACTTGCTCCTGGTATTAAGTCGATATGGTGACTTATGCTTCTAATCGGCGGTAATTCATTCGGCAATTCATCCACAATGATGTCCATGAAATTATTTAACACAGCTTGAATTTCTTCAGGCAAATCATTTAAATTCGTGGAGGTTAAAATTACCTGGGGCTTCCCTACGATAGCGAAATGCACTTCTTCGTTTTTATCGACCTCCTGTAGCAGTTCTTTGCCACTTACCAGCATAATATTATTCTCTAGCAATCCTTTATCACCACATCCTTCACTGGCAGCAACGTATGTTTAACTCCATCCTTCTCTATGGTATATGTATTCCTTCTCCCATCATGAATCGCCTTCCGATCAAATTGCCATGGTCTCCCCACTAACACATGACAAACATCCATAAGCATTATGTCACATAAGATCACGTCTTTGTATGTGCCGATTTGCATTTCCACATTACACTATTATGTCACGATAACTTGATGACCCTTCTGAAGCCAAGATACTTTGTAAGGTTCAGGATGCGCTTTCCTTGTTAACACAAGCTTTTCCACCATCTCTGTAGACACAAGATTGTCAGTACTCCTGCTATCAATTATAACCTTACAACACTTACCCTTTGACTTGCATGTAGTCCTGAACAAGTTCTTCCTTTGTGCAGGTTCTCCAGTCTCCTTTTCTGATCTCAGCAAAGTTCTTCTAAGCAGCAATGATTCACCTTCTTCAGGTGGTTCCTCTTTCTCCACAAGCTGAGGTGGTTCTGACTCTGCTTCAGCCACATTTGCACCCCTCTGGCTTGCTGATTTGTTATGAGGACAGTCCCTCGACATGTGTCCCCATTCTCCACAAGTATAACATCTAACATCTCTTCCTCGCCCTCTTCCTCTAGGCGTGAATCTTCCTCTACTAGATTCACCCATCTGTGGTGATCTGCCACTTGAACTTCTTGTTTCATGCTGATGTTGTGTTCCTCTAGATCTGGCAGCTCCTCTACCTCTTGCTGAGCTCTTCCCTCTATTCCTTTGACTCTGTCTCCTCAGTATTTTCTCCTTTTCTTTCAAACTTGCTTGATAGGCATCCTCAACAGTTTTCAAACTTAACAGGCTAATCTCATCTTGTATTTCATACCTTAGCCCATTTACATATCTAGCTATTTTCTCCAAATCATCTTCTACATGCCCTGTTCTGATACTCAATCTATAAAATTCTTCGGTGTACTCCTTAACAGACATTCCTTTCTGCTTTAGATTTTGCATTTCCTTAAAAAGATTCAAATGATAGTCTTTGGGCAAAAAATTGGCTTTCAGTTTACTTACCATTTTATCCCACTACTTGATCTTAGATTTCCCTTTTCTCGTTCTTGACGTCTGTACTTCATCCCACCAGATGGCTGCATGACCTTTCAATCTAGTGACTGCAAACTTTACCTTCTTTTTCTCTTCAACCTCTTCATAATTGAAATACTGATCTATGGATCTAATCCAATCCATAAGCTCCTCGGCATTCAGACTCCCTTCATACATAGGAATCTCCATTTTGGGTTTGCTTCCAACCTTTGCCAACATCTTTATGAATTTGACATTGTCATTCTCTTCTTTTGCTTCCACATCGGCATCAGATTCTTTTGAAGAACTCTCAGCTCCCTCATCAGGCGCTCTTCTTTGGGCTGTCTCCATTGTCTCCATTCGTGCACACAAGTTCCGCACTTCTTCCAACAGAATGGCATTTGGCTCTGGTCTTCCTCGACCGATTCCCCTTCTTGGCGGCATTTTTACTGCAAACACATGTCTCTTTAGCTCTGATACCAAAAATTTGACGCAGCAGCAACGTGTAAATGAAAATAAACAAAGCACACAATGGATCCCTTTTTCACAATAATCGACTTTGTCCCTATTGTAATCAAAGCTCTTTTTTTATAATAAAAGAAATAAAAGAACCCTTTTAATAGCGTTGAGCGCTTTTTAAATCAATTCCGATGTGATTTGAATACAATTATCGCAATCACGATCAATGCAAATGCCACACTGTTCCGATCCGATGTAATCGACAATCGGAGATCGCATTTATTTGAATATCAAAGCTGTCAAGAGTTGTAGTTCCGATCCGATTGATCGGAATCGCAATTCGCAAAGTCGGGCGGTGTCGCTTCTCATAGCGAGGCGATATATTTCGGACCCGATTTTGGTTTAAACCAGTTTATAACCCTCTCCGCATACGGGTTCCAAAAATAATTTATTCACAATTTCTATGTTAATGACTGTTTCGAACTCACAAAATGCGACAGCGCCGAGGCTGAATAAAACACAGAGTTCATACAATTTAAACAAAATACACACAGGTCATCATTTCTTCAAGCAATTTCACACGAAAGACCAGTATTTAAAACTCCATGCACATCTCATAAAGAGACACACAATATTTGTTTTATTCACACTATTTCAGAAAAATAGAGTTCGCCCTTGGCGAGTAAAAGAAAATCTCTGTTACAAAACACAATCCTCACACCATTCTGAGCTTTCGCTCCACACCAAAAACCAATCTCTAAAAAAAAATCCCCTTTTCAATTCTTATCAATATCTTTATATTAAGCTAATTCCTCTAACCACTCAATCTTCTAAATTTGGAATTTTAACAACAATCTCCTATCTATTTGCTCTCGTTCACACCTATATTAACAAATCTTATCCCTAATCTAAATAAAACAATACCTTATTTATTACAATAACTAACAATTTGAGAAGTCATCCTTCTCGGTATTCTCGAATGTGACCAAATAGTCAATGAATTTTATTGTGATTAGCCACAACATGTGGACAATCCTCCACATTGCTGGCTAATGCCGATGCTCCTGCATCAAAACTTTGCAATGTGGGCTTTGATATGACTTTGATCGGATCGCAAGCTCTCCAAATGGATGTTCACAAGTTGTAAAGAAATGCGATTTGCGATGAGCGGTCCTAAATACTCTAAAAGCAATTTTCATATGACTTTTATAGAAAATTTATTTTATTCAAAAGTTTATTGCTTTTATTTATATTCAAAAGGGGACCCATTTCTTATTTAGCATTTTAAGACTAAGAGTTTAAAAATTGAAATGGGGGGGGGGTGTTTGTTGTATCGCACAACAGGCCCATGCTTTACTTTATGGGCATGGAAGTATGGCAAGGTGATGTGGAACTTTTTGTCTCTTAGGGCAAGTATGCCAACGAGATCTAAAAAGGTTCCACATGGAGAGTAGTAAACCCATGCAGATTCCTCTAACAAGTAACTGGAGGAAGGAGGATGTTACTTCGGGTGAAGTAGTGGAAGTTATTGTTTACAGACAGCTTGTGGGTTCACTCATGTATTTAGTGAACACATGACCAGACATGTGCTATGCAGTTAACCAACTTAGTCAAGCGATGGTTAGGCCTACCAAGTTGTATTGGAAGGTGACAGAGCATGTGTTGAGATATCTCAAAGGCACTACTTAGTATGGATTGTGGTACAGAGGAACAGAGGGAGTGAAGCTGCAAAGCTTCACCGATGGAGATTGGGTAGGGAGTCCATCCGACAAGAAGAGCACATCAAGAGGGATCTTCAGTGTGGGTCAACAATTGTTTCTTGGTACAACAGGAAATAGAGAATGGTTACACTCAGTTCGGCAAAGGCAGAGGACATGGCTGCAAGCCAAGCATCACGTGAGGCCATCTAGACGAGGAAGATTCTGGTTGGTTTATTTGGTCAACATATGGATCCAACTGTGATATACTGTGATAATCAGAGTTGTATCAAACTCTCTAAAAGTCTAGTTTTTCATGATCGGTCCAAGCATATTGATATTTTATATCATCATCTTCAAGTTTGTGTATTGAGGTGGATTATGTTGTTGGAGTACATTCCCATAGAGGAGTAGGGCGTTGACATTTTGACAAAGGCATTGTCAAGATGTAAATTCGAGTTTCACGAAGACAGGATTGGGGTAGCTGATAATCCCTTTCTTGTTGACAGGGAGTGTTGAGAAATGGAAACAAGAAATTTCAGTTTAATTTGTCTTTAAATTAAATTGTGAATTAAAATCGAATTATATTCTCATAACAACTTGTAAATAGTTAATTAAGTCTAATTGACTTAATTAACTTAGGAATTTTGAGTTGGAAGTCTTTATGTAGTCATGTATATGTGATCCCTAAATTTTAGGGGTCCAGGATGAGTTTATTTGAGTTGTAATTAGATAACTCAGTTTGACTGAGTTATGGTCTGTTAAACTAGTTCTAACTGTTGGAGGAACTAGTAGAGGTATAGTAGTGAGTTGGTGCATCCTCAGTGCTACTCCAGCTAACTGGATATTCACTCGAGAAACTCATGCATGTCAGTTCATAGACAGACCCAGTTGAGACTAGAGTGCAAGGACAGTGTACTATCAGTTGTATGATTTTCCGAGTAGTAAAGATCATGCATGCAATCAGTTATGGACCTAAGTTTGGATTGCGCAATTTTGGAAGCATAATTTCCTCTTTAAATAGAGGCTTATTCCTTTAGGAATTGCACAAGGAAATATGGGCATGGAAGGCAGTACAATTGGCTAAGTGTTGGCCAGAGCGGCCTTGTGAGGCAGAGAGTTGATTATACTTGTGCACTGATTGTTCTAGTGAGAACAAGCATTGTATTTTCATCTTGGATTTCTGATTAATGCAATATAGATAGTTGGGTTCTGAGTAGTTGCTTTCCCCAGAGAAATATTGTGTTAATGTGCGATTGATTATCTTCCTCTTGTTGATTATTATTTTCATCGATTTATTGGTTTTCGCTATTGGTAATAAGTGTTGGCCAGAGCGGGCTTGTGATGCAGAGAGTTGATTATACTTGTGCACTGATTGTTCTAGTGACAACAAGCTTTGCATTTTCATCTTGGATTTGTGATTAATACAATATATATAGTCGGGGTTTTGAGCAGTGGCTTTCCGCAGAGAAATATTGTGCTAATGTGCGATTGGTTATCTTCCTCTTTTTTATTATTGTTTTCATCGATCTATTGGTAGAGTAGATTCTTGTCTTGTGTTTTAGGAAATTACATGAGTTATTGAATCTACAGGAAAATCTACAAACTGTTTGGGATGGTCGTTCTCGATGGGTTTAAAGGCTCTATTGGCCTCTCTTCTTCTCGCAAAAGGAAAAGACAAGGGAATCCTACAATTATCCTACATATGCACAATGACATATATACAATGAGATTGCAACTATTGTTTAATCTATACAATTGTACATATCTATACAATTGTACATATATATACAAAAGGATATACTAGAAATCGATGTAATTGGTGTTAATGAAAATGAATGATTTTGCCCCTTAAAGTAAGGCTTTGCTTATTGCTCAACTAAGTTTTTTAGAGTATTAAAATTTAAACAGAAAAAGAAGCTAAACTAAAACTAATCTAAGTGTAATCAATAACCATAAACAAATAACTTTCGAATCACAATCAAACAAAAATGAAACACCTATCGAGCAGGAGTAAATGATCTAAATTGGTTAAGATTATGTGTATATGTGAATGATGAAAATCTAGATTTAATCTATATTTAAAACTATCCAAGCTTTTGCATATGAATCAAATGAAAATCATGATCACTGCAAAACATTTTTAAACTTGCATAAACTGAATATTTTCACAATAAATAGATCATATTGTAAAGTAATGAAAATCTTAACAAAGCAATTGCATAAGACTCTCATCATAAAGTTTTAAAGAAAGATTGAAGCAAAGTTACAAATTTCCATCAAATTTACAGAAAAACATAGCGAGCAAATCGAAAAATGACTTTTATTCTCTGTAGTGAAAATTCATAAGAAGTTGAAGCCAATCCTCAAAGTTCACTCATCTCAATTTCCTTACAAATGTTGATATATCAATTGTTGGCAACATCCCTATTCTTATTCCTCTTGAAAAAATAAGTTTACAAAGAAAAATAAGAATGCAAAGAGGAATCAAAGTTACTCTTTGCTTGACCAGGAGCCTCTGTATTGGTTTACATCTATGATATTTTTATATGCATGAAAAAAAAAATTATCTTCCTCCTTTGAGTTTGTTTTTTATCCATCTCCTTAGGATCTAAAGGTTCCATTTTTACTTGCAATCCAAATCAAAGGATAAGTGTTAATTTGGAGGCTCAGTGGCAAATTATGACCATGGCATGATATTCCTCTTTTCGAGAGGACCAATTTTGACAATTGAAGCACTCAATTTGGATAAAGGAAAGTGTATTTTTGAGTTGAATCCCACATGTGCACATTTCATCAGGTCGACCCTAAAGCAAATTTGACCCCCTTAGATGGCTATAAATACAAGTGACCTCAACCTCATTTGGACATCATCTTGGATCATTTATTCTATTCTCTTTCTTGGTTTTGGCTCACATAGGTCTAAGGTAGTTTCACGCAGATTGGCTCGCACAGATCCGAGGCAGGTTCATGGAGATTGGCTCACACGGGTCTGAAATTGCAAGGTTAGAAGCTCACATGTGGTTTCTAGGGTTTTGGTTCTCAGCTTGGGGCATGACACAGACAGTTTTTAGTCACAACCACAAGTATACAGGCCTATACGTGTAGTTGAAGGGTTTCATCCACACACATGACTCTCTCTCCGTGCGGTTGGGACCTATGTTTTGGTTTTTCAGTTGACCGAAGTTTTTCTTCAGTCAAGTGCAATGTTCAATAGTGGACCGCAGACATTGACAATTGATCACATGCTTCTAAAGCATGTTTTTTTAGTATTAGCATTGTTGGGTTCATCTCATGGATGTTGTTAAGTTGATTTTGCTGGATAGGTTTGTGATTGAAGATATGGATCATTGTACTCTATTTTGTTTAATCATTCAATGAAAATCTAATAAGAAGAATAATTTGAAAGGGTTTTCCCCATAGTGGTTTTTCTCTTGTCCTTTACCAATCTCGGGGTGTCTATGTGTAAATGCTTTTCTTCTATTGTTCCTTTATGTTCCACTACATTGATGATGATGTTTTTCCTTCTATGTAATTGCATATGTTGCTGAATAATGTTGTAAGTATGAATATTGTTATGAGGTGAATTTAATGTGTAAATGAATAAATGCAATTATCAAAGAAAAGAACAATATATCCCTAAGAAAAATTAACATGGGATCAGGGTTGGGCTGAAGAAAAGTCATTGAGATCGCCCCTAAAAAGACATCATTGATGGAATCAAAAGAAGATGGTGGAGACCTAAAAGAATGTTAGGGTTTGAAGGTAACTCTAGGTTATTTTTGCATTCGGGTTTGATGAATATTATGAGGTTAGGGTTTGGAAGAAACCTTGGTTTATAGCAAAGATTTGATATATGTGATCTAGAAACCTTAGCATGATCAATGTGAAGATGTTCAAGCACTTGTGGAAGATTTTATGAAGCCCTAGATGGGATAGTATCTATTAGGCATGGTTGATGATGGAGTTGATGAATATGGTCACTGGATAGTCATGACTCTTGAATGTTGGTTCAAGAGGGAGATGAACACTTCTCATTGATGATAAGTACTCTTTCAAGTTATGTTACTTCTTTATGTATTTACTTTTGTTTAAGATTTATTGATTTGGTTATTACTTATATTTCCTGCATATATATGTGAGTATTTGGATATTTATGACTCCTTGATTATTGAACAAGTAACTTGCATTCAATTATGTCATGGTAGAGCTACTTAGAAACATTGATTTTTGATATACTAGGCAAAGTATCGTACGTGATGAATTTCTAGATTTTGGGAAGAAAGATGGATACGTTGTTTTTTATATGATGACTTGATGCTATTGTTAATGCTTGTGATAAGCATAATAACCATGTTGATATAAGTGTAACAATAAGAATGTTTCTTAAGTACCCCTTGTTGACCTTGGATTAGTAATTTTGACAATATAGTAAATCTGGATGCCTTGACTTGATAAAGTTATGTAAGTGATATTGTGTTCACGATCTTTGGTGATATACCTGTCAGTTTTCCTAATCATATGACTGTAACCCTAGATGAAATTTTGATGTCATGATGAAGTATCATATGCTAACATGTTATGACCATGATGGATATATGTTTTGGAACTTGATATAGTTTGATGTCATGATGAAGTAGCTTGTGCTAACATGTTATGGCCATGGTGGATATATGTTTTGGAACATGATATAATTTGATTTCATGATCTAACAATTCAGCTAATGCATGACAATATTATAATAGACAAGTTGATAATGATGAAGTCTAAAGTGGCTTCTCATTAAGAGAGAGACTCCTTATAATATCCCTACACCTATTATCATTTGAATTAAATATATGGAAGATTATCTATTGTTGAAATGAGTTTTCTTGACATAAATAGAAAAATATCTAACATTGTTAGTCTACAACAGATTTTGGTCTGAGAAGAGAGGGTTTCCCTTAGTCTAAGCCACAACTGCACAGAAGCAAGCTTATAAGTGCAGTTATATGCCTCCAACCACACGGATGAAATCCTATGGGTATAGTTATGCTTGTAGGTCACAAAAACTGAAGCTTTATGCATAAAACCAGGATGCACTAGGAGTATCACAGTCCTACATATATGAAGTGGTGAACAAAAAGTTCTATAAAAAGGGAGGATTTAATGTTTGACTTACTGTAGAGAATGTGAATGTATTGACTAAACTTGTGTTTGCAGGTGACCAAAATATGCATATCAATATGTTATTATTATTTATCTATTGAAGTTATTGTATGACAGTATTTGATAATGATTGCAAGGGTTTGACAATATTTGGTTGATTGGTATAGACGAGCAATGTTTGGAGTTTTTACATGATGCTTCATATGTTCTTGGATTATGGATTGATTGAATTCACATAGATGATAGCTTAGGGTTTTTACCGTATGACTCATGATTTGCCTTCATGTCAGTGCTATGTGGGCGTAGTGACTTTCAATGATTGATGTTGACATTGATTTTGTATTTACTTCATTGGCTTTGGCACATTGGTTGAAGTATAAACAATTGTGATTTATCCTTGGTATATGCATTCACATCTAGTGACATAAATAATTCATATTATGATTATGTGAATGGATTGATAGGATTTGATATTGCTTAAATATGTTGACATGACAAAATATGAAGCTATGACTTAGTGTTTGGATATGATCTCTACCTATCACCTGGTCTAAAGAGTTTATTACGGTGATATTGGTAGAAACTTTTATGATTTTTATATTAGTTTTGACTTGTCTTCTTGGTTTGGACAAATGTTATATTTGCATAGAGCATTGTATAAATCAAGTTCCCCGAGCTTGGTGTGTCCGCATTGACAGTTATCTTGTGAAGCTAGGAAGATGTGCAAATCCAAACCTCTACTTCGAAAGAGGTCCAAGGTATGACTTTTATTTTGGTTTTATTTACTGATAGTGTATCCTTGGTAGGTAATGAGCCTGTGATGATCAAAGTAAGAGGGAGTTGGCAGCTAAAGTTTGAAAAGAAGAATCATGGCATGATGAATTACTTTTTGAAGTTTGGAAGAGAAAATCTACATCATAGAGCTATTGAAGAGTTGTTGGAAACTAGAAATGCAAATCCTTGGACACTTTGATTTAATTATGCACAGATATTGTTGAACCTAACTTGGCACTAGATAGTTGATTACAACATAGATGTTTTGCATAAAACCTAATTGGTCCGCTTCATACACATTGAGTTGTCACCAAGCACCCTTTGAGGTATTTTCATGAGATGATCAATTTATGGTCCGAAATATTCTTCCTAACGATAAGTGACTGTATCAATGTACTTATGTTGATTGGGATTGTTACTGATGAGATGAACACATCTGGGTGCTACCTTAGTATGAGATTTTCCATGATGTTTCGATGAAAAGTGTGTAGTGTTAAGCACGACTGAGGTTGAGTACGATGTTGCTTACATGGCTAGTTGTGAGGCAAGTCGAAGAAGCTCTTTGGAAAGTTGTTTGAACGGATTCTTGATATGAAAAGGATACATTTCAAAAATAATGAGTGGGATCTGATTGGAAGAAAATTCCATATAGCTAGGAATGAGATATCTTCAGCGATTGTTGTTGTACGAGACAAGGTTAGGCTTATGGTTGTTTCCTCCATGAGAGGGAGGATGAATAAGGTATCATTTTGTGATATATATATTTTTATATGATATTTTATTTGATTGTGACATGATGATTAAGTAGGTACAAGATATGAGCATGTTGATATGTTTATGATCTATAGAGAGCAAGATTGATCGAGAACACTAAGCCAACTCTTCCCCACTATCTAAGCTCCTAGGGTGAGGAATAGAGATGGAGAGCTCCTAGGGTTGATGGATATCTAGACAATAGGGTCATAAATGTTTCTCCAAAATCTATTACCCATAGGGTTGGAGATGTTTCTCCCCTATCTTGGTCTCTGTAGAGCATACTCCAGTTGGCATCATAACCAAAAGTTGGGCTTGTTGGGATTGTCCCTCCCCGTCTTGCCAATAAGTTGAGGAGGCTTTGGGGTGTGTGATCCTTACCTTTGGCATGTCGGGTGTTTCACCCAATCTTGGATTATGATGCAAGTGTTCTACCACATGAATCTTGAGGGTCATTGTTGGGAATATCAGTGGGGCAATAGGACGGGTTCAAATGTGCTCCCTTATACGACCTATTTCTCTATATGGGGTTTGAGATGTTTTTCTCCCCCATGGGAGTCTATTTTGATATTGTCTCCCTAAAGTGGTTCCAAGTTGAGATGTGCTACCCGATGATAAGATATATGATGTTTCACAAGTGGTAGCATTAGGCTCCCCACTGACAGTGATTAAGGGTGGAGGTAGTGGCTCCCCGATGACTAGAAGGTGGTAGCTTAGGCTCCACTTCGATATAAAATTATTCTTCTTTTAGATTCAATAATGTTCATCATATGAGCAAGAACAATCAAGAGATAAGTAGGAATAAGCAAGAGATGAGTAG
Source organism: Pinus tabuliformis (assembly GCA_031772625.1). NCBI lineage: Eukaryota > Viridiplantae > Streptophyta > Pinopsida > Pinales > Pinaceae > Pinus > Pinus tabuliformis. Next base: position 526,725,852 of record CM062813.1, on the reverse strand, counting down.
AGATTGGTTGTGATGGCATTTAACGACGAGATACTTGAGATTGGATATGATTTTATGACAGGATTCTTGCGATGATTACATGATGTAGTTGGAATTTCTCCCTTGGTGAGGGGGAACGTTAATTTTGCAATTCAGTGACAAATTCCAACCATGGGATGAGATTCCTCTTTTTGAGAGGACCAATTTTGACTATTGAAGTGCTCAATTTGGACAAGGGAAAGTGTATTTTTGAATTAAAGCCCACATGTGCACATTTGATCAGGTCGACCCTAAATCAAATTGGACCCCCTTGGAATGTTATAAATAAAAGTGACCTCAACCACATTTGATCATCCTCTTGGATCATTTCTTCTATTCTCTTTCTTGGTTTTGGCTCACACATGTTTGAGGCGGGTTCACAGAGATTAGCTCGCACGGGTCTAAAATTGCAGGTTTGAAGCTCGCACATGTGTTCTAGGGTTTTGGTTCTCAGCCGCATGCATGACACAAATAGTTTTCGGTCACAACTATAGGAATGCAGGCCTATGCATGAGGTTGAAGGGTTTCAGCTACACACATGACTCTCTCTCCATGCAGTTGGGACGTAGGGTTTGGTTTTTAAGTTCACCAGAGTTTTTCCTCAGCTGATCGCAGTGTTCGTCAATTTAGAGGAGACAATGACAATTGATCACATGCTTTTGAATCAAGGTATTTGAGTATTAGAATTGTTGGGTTCATCTCATGGATGTTATTTAGTTTATTTTGCTAGATAGGTTTACGATTGAAGATATGGATCATTGTACTCTCTTTTGTTGAATCGTTCAATGACAATCTAATAAGAAGAAAATTTTGAAAGGGTTTCCCCCATAGCAGGTTTTTCCCTGGTCTCCAAATAATCTCGGTGTCTCTATGTGTGAATGTTTTTCTTCTATTGTTCCTTTATGTTTCGTTGCATTGATGATGATGTTGTTATTTCTATATAATTGCATATGTCGCTGAATAATGTTGTAAATCTAAATAATGTTATGGGGTGAATTTAATGTATAGATGAAGAAATGAAATTATCAAAGCAAAGAACAATATATCCCTAAGAAAAATTAACATGGGATCAGAGCTGGGCTGAAGAAAAGTCATTGAGATCACCCCTAAGGAGACGCCATTGACGGAAGCAAGAGAAGATGGTGGAGACCTAAAAGAATGTTATGGTTTGAAGGTAACCCTAGGTTAGTTTGCATTACGGTTTGATGGGTATTATGAGGTTAGGGTTTGGAAGAAACCTTGGTTAATGGCAAAGATTTGAGATATGCAATCTAGAAACCCTAGCAAGATCAATATGAGATTTTCAAGCACTTGTGGCATATTTGATGAAGCCTTATATGGGATAGTCTCTCTTAGGCCTCATTGTTGATGAAGTTGATGAATATGGTCAATGCATAGTCATGACTCTTTAAGGTTGGTTCATGAGGGAGATGATCACCTCTCATTGAAGATAAGTACTCTTTCAAGTTATGTTACTTATTTATGCTTTTACTTTTGTTTAAGATTTATTTATTTCATTATTACTTATACTTCTTGCATGTATATGTTAGTATTTGGATATTTCTAACTCATTGATGAGACGAGATAAGTAGATCCTTCTTGAGGATCATGGCTAGTGCAAGAAGAGAAGAGCTAGTGGTGGAAAAGGAAAAGAGGCACTTGATGAAAGGTTGACAAATTCCTCCAAGCTACCAATTTCAAGGTACACATGTATCTGGATACTACAAGACTTATATGATGTATTGTTTCAATGTCATGTTTCAACTTGACAAGGTAAGCCCTAAGAAATAATGAATGACTCATATTCAATATGAAATTAGGTTTGATTCATGGTACTTATGATGAGATGGTGTGCTTGGTATTGAACAAGTTTCTTACATTCTATTAAGTCATGGTAAAGCTACTTAGAAACAATGAGTTTTGATATACTTCGAAAAGTATCTTACATGATCAATTTCTAGATTTTGTGAAGCAATCTAGATACATTGGTTTTTATGTGATGATTTCATACTTTTGTTAATGCTTGTGACAAGCATGATAACCATATTTATATAACTGTAAAAATAAGATTATTGCTCAAGTTCCCCTTGTTGACCTTGGCTTAGTAATTTATACAATATAGTAAATCTGGATGCCCTGACTTGATAAAGTTATGTAAGTGATATTGTGTTCATGATATTTGATGATACACTTGTATGTTGTCCTCATCATATGACTATAACCCTTGAATAAAGTTTGATTTCATGATGAAGTAGCTGGTGTTAACATGTTATGGCCACGACGGATATATGTTTTGGAATTTGATATAGTTTGATTTCATTATCTAACAGTTCAGTTGGTGCATGACAATATTATAATAAACAGGTTGATAATGATGAAGTCTAAAGTCGTTGCTTATTAAGAGGGAGTATGCTCATAATATCCCTACACTTATTATCATTTGCATTAAATATATGAAATATTCTTCACTGTTGCAATGAATTTTCTTGACATAAATAGACAAATATCTAACAGTGTTGGTCTGCAACAAGTTTTGGTATGAGAAGAGAGGGTTTCCCTTAGTCTAAACCAAAATTGCAAGTAAGTAAGCTTATCAGTGCAGTTATAGGCCTCCAACCGCATAAAAGAAATCCTATGGGTGTGGTTATGCCTGCAAGTCACAAAAATTGAAGCTTTATGCATAAAATCAGGATGCACCAGGTGTATGACAGTCCTTCATATATCTAGCAGTCAACAGAAAGTTTTATGAATAGGGAAGTTTGAATGTTTGACTTACTATAGAGAATGTGAATGCATTGACTATACTTGTGTTTGCAGGTGACTGTAATATGCATATCAATATGTCATTGTGATTTATCCATTGAAGCTAGTGTATGAAAGTATTTGATAACGATTGCAAGGGTTTTACAAGATTTGGTTGATTGGTATAGATGAGCAATGTTTGGAGTTTTGTCATAATGCTTCATATGTTTTTGGCTTATGTATTAATTGAATTCACAGAGATGGAAACTTAGGGGGTTTTGAATTGATGATTGATAATTTGCCTTCATGTCAGTGCTATGCGGGCATAGTGACTTTTAGTGATTGGCGTTGACATTGAATTTATATTGGCTTCATTGGCTTTGGCACATTGGTTGAGGTATAAACAATTGTGACTTATCCTTGGTATATGCATTCACATCTAGTATAATTCATATTGTAATTATGTGAATGGCCTGATAGAATTTGATATTGCTTAAATTTGTTGACATGACAACAGATGAAGTCATGACTTGGTGTTTGGATATGAGCTCTACCTGTCACTTGGTCCAAAGGGTTTATTACAGTGATATTGACATAAGCTTTTATGATTTTAATATTATTTCAGACTTTATGCTTTTGTGATTCATGATATATTGTTAAAATCTTCAGGAAAAATCACATTGAGAAAAGAGGGTCGACGCGTTTTGAACCCAAATCTAGGTTTTGAAATGCGTCAACCCTCTTTTCTCAATGTGCTTTTTTTGGAAGATTTTAACAATATTTTAATATTAGTTTTGATATGTCGTATTAGTTAATTTGATTGCACAGTATTGATTTGTGTAAGGCTAAGCATATTGGTTTGGTCAAGTGTTATATTTGCATAAAGCATTGTATAAACAAGCTCCCCGAGCTTGGTGTGTCTACATTGATAGTTACCTTGTTAAGCCAAGGAGATGTGCAAATCCAAACCTCTACTTGGAAAGAGGTACAAGGTATGACTATGATTTTGGTTTTATATAATGATAATCTATTCTTGGTAGGTAATGAGCCTCTGATGATCAAAGTAAGAGGGAGTTGGCCTCTGAAGTTCGAAATTAACAATCATGGCATGATGAATTACTTTATGAAGTTTGGAAAAGAAAATATACATCGTAAAGTTATTGAAGAGTTGTTGGAAATTGGAAATGCAAATCCTTGGACACTTCGATTGAATTATGCACAAATATTGTTGAACCTAACATGGAAATAGATAGTTGAATGAAACACAGATGTTTTGTGTGTGTGTGTGTGTGTGTGTGCATTCACATATAGTGATAGAAATAATTCATATTATGTGAATGGTCTGATAGAATTTGATATTGCTTAAATTTGTTGACATGACAACAGATGAATTCATGACTTGGTGTTTGGATATTAACTCTACCTTTCACTTGGTCATGTGTTATATGTGCATAAAGCATTGTATAAACAAGCTCCCCGAGCCTGGTGTGTCTGCATTGACAGTTACCTTGTGAAGCTAGGGAGGTGTGCAAATCCAAACCTCTACTTCAAAAGAGGTCCAAGGTATGACTATCATTTTGGTTTTATATAATGATAATATATTCTTGGTAGGTAATGAGCCTCTAATGATCAAAGTAAGAGGGAGTTGGTCTCTGAAGTTCGAAATGAACAATCATGGCATGATGAATTACTTTATGAAGTTTGGAAAAGCAAACATACACCGTAAAGTTATTGAAGAGTTGTTGGAAATTGGAAATGCAAATCCTTGGACAATTCGATTGAATTATGCACAAAAATTGTTGAACATAACCTGGCAACAGATAGTTGAATGAAACACAGATGTTTTGTGTTGCGTGTGTGTGTGTGTGTGCGCGTGCATTCACATCTAGTGATAGAAATAATTCATATTATGATTATGTAAATGGCCTCATAGAATTTGATATTGCTTAAATTTGTTGACATGACAACAGATGAAGTTATGACTTGGTGTTTGGATATGAACTCTACCTGTCATTTGGTCCAAAGAGTTTATTACAATGATATTGACATAAACGTTTATGGTTTTAATATTAGTTTTGACATGTCATCTTAGTTAATTTGATTGCACATTATTGATTTGTGTAAGGCTAAGCATATTGGTTTGGTCAAGTGTTATATTTGCTTAAAGCATTGTATAAACAAGCTCCCCCATCCTGGTGTGTCTGCATGACAGTTACCTTTTTAAGCCAGGGAGATGTCCAAATCCAAACCTCTACCTGGAAAGAGGTCCAAGGTATGACTATCATTTTGGTTTTATATAATGATAGTATATTCTTGGTAGATAATGAGCCTTTGATGATCAAAGTAAGAGGGAGTTGGCCTCTGAAATTCGAAATGAACAATCATGGCATGATGAATTACTTTATGAAGTTTGGAAAAGAAAATATACACTGTAAAGTTATTGAAGAGTTTTTTGAAATTGTAAATGCAAATCCTTGGACACTTCGATTGAATTATGCACAAAAATTGTTGAACCTAACCTAGAAACAGATAGTTGAATGAAACATAGATGTTCTGTGTGTGTGTGTGTCTATCTATCTATCTATATATATATATATATATAAGCCCCAAGGGTTAGCTCAATTGGTCAAAATCAGTGCCTCACCGATAGGGAGGTCACAGGATCCATTCTGCCCGAAGCCCTTGGGGTTAGACCTTGCTAGTGGGCTACGGGGTTGGATTCCCTTCGGGGTCGATCAGCCCAGATTTTTCCGTGGACATAGAGACCACCCGTTGACCAAGGTGTCCATGAACCACAGCCAATATATATATATATATATATATATATATATATATATATATATATATATATATCTATGTATGTATGTATGTATATGCGTATGTATGTATGTATGTATGTATGTATGTATGTATGTATGTGTATGTGTATGTATGTATGTATGTATGTGTATGTGTATGTATATGTATATGTATATGTATGTTGGAAATTGGAAATTCAAATGCTTAGACACTTTGATTGAATTATGCACAAATATTGTTGAACCTAACCTGGCAACAGATAGTTGAATGAAACATAGATGTTATGTTCATATATGTTTCATTCAACTATCTATTGCCAGGTTAGGTTCAACAATATTTGTGCATAATTTAATCGAAGTGTCCAAGGATTTTCACTTCCAATTTCCATATGTGTGTGTGTGTGTGTGTTTTGCATAACATCCGATTGAGTCGCTTCATACTCATTGAGTTGTCGCCCAACACCCTTAGAGATATTTGCATGGGACGAACAATTTATGGTCCAAAATATTCTTCCAAATGATCAGTGATTGCGTGGATGTACTAATGTTGATTGGGATCATTATTGATGAGATGAACACATCTGGGTGCTCCTTTAGTATGAGATCTGCCTTGATATTTTGATGAAAATTTGTAGCTCTAAGCACAGTCGAGGTTGAGTACGATGTTTTTGGCACGGCTAGCTGTGAGGTAGGTTAAAGAAGCTCTTTGGAGAGTTGTTTGAGTAGGTTTTGGATATGACATGGATAAATTGCGATAATAATGTGTGGAATTTGATTGGCAGATAATTTTGTATATAGTTGGGACTGAGATATCTTCAATCGTTGTTGTTGTACGATACAAGCTTAGGCTTGTGGTTGTTGCCTTCATGAGATGGAGGATGAATAAGGTATCCTTTTGTGGTTGAATAATCTCTTTGGAGAGTTGTTTGAGCAAGTTCTGGATATGATAGGGATACATTGTGATAATAATGAGTGGGATCTTATAGGCAGAGGATTATGTATATAGTTGGGACTAAGATACGTTCAATCGTTGTTGTTGTACGATACAAGCTTAGTCTTGTGGTTGTGTCCTCCATGAGAGGGAGGATGAATAAGGTATCATTTTGTGACACACACACACACATATCTATGTGTGTGTGTGTCACAAAAGGAAACCTTATTCATCCTCCCTCTCACGGAGGAATATATATCTATATATATATATATATATATATATATATGATTTTATTATGTCACTGACATGATGATTAAGCAGGTACTAGATATGAGTATGATGATATGTTTTTAATCTATAGAGAGCAGGACTAATCAAGATCACCAAGCCAACTCTTCCCCCCTATTTGAGCTCCTAGGGTGAGGAATTGAGATAGAGAGATCCTGCGGTTGAGGGATCTCTGGACATTAGGGTCGTAGATGTTTCTCCACTATCTTGGTCTTTGTAAAGTATAACACATTTGACATCATACCCACAAGCAAGGTTTGTTGGGATTTTCCCTCCCTGTTTGGCCAATGGGTTGAGAAGGCTTGGGGGTGTGATATCCTTACCTTTGGTAAGTCAGGTATCTCACCAAGCTCGTATTATGATGCAAATATTCAACCACAAGACTCTTGAGGGTCATTTTTTCGGAGATCTGTGAGCCAATATGATGGGTTGAGATGCACTCCACTATATCAAATATTGCTCGATATGGGATTGAAGATGTTTTTCTCCCCCATGAGATTCTAGATTGAGATGTGCTCCCTGATGAGAATCTCTCTCATGTTTCCCAGGTGGCAGCATTGTGCTCCCCGCTGGCAGTGATTCTGGGTGGTAGCTTAGGCTCCCCTCTGATATTAAATTCTACTTCTTTTAGATTTGATAATGTTCAACATATGGGAAGGAATAATCAAGAGATAAGCAAGATATGAGCAGTGATGACATTTGATAACGAGATACTTGAGACTGGATGCGATTTGATGACAGGATTCTTGCTATGATTACATGATGTAGTTTGAATTTATCCCTAGCTGAGAGGGAGTGTTAATTTGGAAGCTCAGTGAAAAATTCCAACCATGGGACAATATTCCCTTTTCGAGAGGACCAATTTTGACTATTAAAGTGCTCAATTTGGAAAAGGTAAAGTGTATTTTTTAATTAAAGCCCACATCTACACATTTGATCAAGTCAATCCTAAAGCAAATATGACCCCCTTGGAAGGCAATAAATACAAGTGACCTCAACCTCATCTGGACATCATGTTGGAACATTTCTTCTATTCTCATTCTTAGTTTTGGCTCGCATAGGTATGAGGTAGGTCTGCAAAGATTGGCTCGCACAGGTCCAAAATTGCAGGGTCTAAAGTTCACACATGTGTTCTAGGGTTTTGGTTATCAGCCGTAGGCATGACACAAGCAATTTTTGGTCATAATCGCATGCATTCAAGCCTATGTGTGCGGTTGAAGGGTTTCAGCCGCACACGAGACTATCTCTCCATGCGGTGAGGATGCAGGGCTTGGTTTTTCAGTTGACCAAAGTTTTTTTTTTCAGTTGACCACAATGTTTGGTAGTTGACCATAAACAATGATAGTTGGTCAGAGGCTTCTGAATCAAGGTTTTTGAGTATTAACATTATTGGGTTCATCTCCTAGATTTTTTTTAGTTGATTTTGTTGTGTAGGTTTAAGATTGAAGATATGATCATTGTACTCTCTTTTGTTGAATCGTTCAATGAAAATCTAATAAGAAGAACAATTTGAAAGGGTTTTCCCCATAGTGGGTTTTTTGTCTTGGTCTCCGATCAATCCTGGTGTTTCTATGTGTGAATGATTTTCTTCTATTATTCCTTTATATTCTGTCGCATTGATGATGATGTTGTTCTTTCTATATAATTGCATGTGTTTTTTAATAATGTTGTAAATTTAAATAATGTTATGGAGTGAATTTAATGTGTAAATGAAGAAATGCAATTATCAAAGCAAAGAACGATATAGCCCTAAGAAAAAATAACATGAGATCATAGTTGGGTTGAATAAAATTCAATGAAATCACCCCTAAGAAGACATCGTTGATGGAATCAAGAGAAGATGATGGAGACCTAAAAAAATGTTAGGGTTTTAAGGTAACCCTAGGCTATTTTGGTATTATTATGAGGTTAGGGTTTGGAAGAAAACCTGGTTTATGGAAAAGATTTGAGATATGTAATATAGAAACTCGAGCATGATGAATGGGTATCATACACGTCAAACGAGGATAATATGATAAAGTTACAACCCCGAGAAGTTGGCTGCCCAACTAACCCCAACGGGGCCCATAAATTGTTGGTGTTACATCTCCTCGAGTTAGGGTTTTGGTTGTTTCGGGTTTTCTCTTATTGTTTAATAATAAAAAGGCCCTTGAGCCTCATTGTAACTCATTTTAGAGGCAAGTAGCCGCCACATCTCTTCTCAGAGATAAGCTACCATCACCTGAGCTAGTCTTATTTCCATCATGTTTATAAGCAGATTTCAGTATTTGATATTAATGAAATGAAGTGTTATTTCTTCTGCATCTTTGTATTTATGGTCATATCTATAATTTGTTGTGTTCTTGTTTAAATTCGGATCAAGATTTGATGAAACCCTAGATGGGATAGTCTCTATTAGGCCTGGTTGTTGATCGAGTTGATGAATATGGTTAGTGGATAGTCATGACCCTTGAAGGTTGGTTCAAGAGGGAGATGATCAACTCTCATTGATGATAAATACTCTTTCAAGTTATGTTACTTCTTTATGTCTTTACTTTTGTTTAAGATTTATTGATTTGGTTATTACTTATATGTCTTACATGTATATGTGAGTATTTGGATATTTTTTACTCCTGTATGAGATGAGATAAGTATATCCTTCTTGAGGATCGTGGCTAGTGTAGGAAGAGAAGAGATACCGCTATAAAAGGAAACGAGCCACTTGATGAAAGGTTGACAAAGTTCTCCAAGCTGACAATGTCAAGTCACACAAGTATCTAAATACTACAAGGTATATATGTGTAGTGTTTGAATGTTATATTTCAGCTTGGCAAGGTAAGCCCTAATGTATGATGAATGACTCATATTGCATGTGAAAGTAAGTTTGATTCATGGTAATTATGATGAGATGGTGCAATGGTATTGAACAAGTATATTACATTCTATTATGTCATGGTAAAGCTACATAAAAACATTGGTTTTTGATATACTTGGCAAAGTATCATACACGATGAATTTCTAGATGTTGTGAAGCAAGCTAGATACATTGTTTTTTATATGCTCACTTGATAGTATTGTTAATACTTATGACAAGCATGATAACCATGTTGATATAAGTGTAAAAATAAGATTGTTGCTCAAGATCCCCTTGTTGATCTTGGCTTAGTAATTCTGACAATATAGTTAATATGGATGCCCTAACTTGATAAAGCTATGTAAGTGATATTATGTTCATGATCTTTGAGGATGCACTTGTCAATTGTCCTAATCATATGAATCTAACCCTCGATTAAAGTTTAATGTCGTGATGAAGTAGTTGGTGCTAAAATGTTATGGCTGTGATGGATATATGTTTTGGAACTTGATATAGTTTGATTTCATTATCTTACAATTATATTGATGCATGGCAGTGTTATGATAGATAGGTTGATAATGATGAAGTCTAAAGTGGCTGCTCATTAAGAGGGAGACTCCTCATAAAATCCCTACACCTATTATCATTTGCATTAAATATATGGAAGATTCTTTACTGTTGAAATGAGTTTTTCGGACATAAACAAACAAATATCTAATATTGTTTGTCTACAACAAGTTCTAGTCTGATAAAAGAGGGTTCCCCTTAGTCTAAGCCAAAACCACACAAAAGCAATCTTATTTGTGCAATTATAGGCCTCTAACCGCATGGAAGAAAGCCTATGGGTGCAGTTATGCCCGTAGATCACAAAAACAGAATCTTTATGCATAATACCAGGAATGCAGTAGTAGTATGACAGTCCTACATATATGGAGTAGTCAACAGAAAGTTTATGAACAAGGAAGATTGAATGTTTGACTTACTATAGAGAATGTGAATGTATTGACTAAACTTGTGTTTGCAGGTGACCAAAATATGCATATCAATATGTCATTATGATTTATCCATTGAATCTAATGTACGACAATATTTGATAACAGTTGCAAGGGTTTGACAATATTTGGTTGATTCGTATAGATGAGCAATGTTTGGATTTTTGACATGACGCTTCATATGTTTTTGGTTTATGGATTGATTGAATTCACAAAGATGAAAAATTAGGGTTTCGACTTGATGACTGATGATTTTCCTTGATGTTAGTGTTATGTGGACATTGTGACTTTCAGTGATTGATGTTGACATTGATTTTGTATTGGTTTCATTGGCTTTGGCACATTGGTTGAAGTATAAATAATTATGACTTATCCTTGGTATATGCATTTGCATCTAGTGACATAAATAATTCATACTATGATTATGTGAATGGCCTAATGGAATTTCATATTGCTTAAATTTGTTGACATTACAATGTATTAAGTCATGACTTGGTGTTTGGATATGAGCTTTACGTGTCACCTAGTCCAAAGAGTTTATTACAATGATATTGGCAAAAACTTTTATGATTTGGTATTAGTTTTGATATGTCATCTTGGTTGATTTGATTGCATAGTATTGATCTGTGTAAGGCTAAGCATATTGGTTTGGTCAAGTGTTATATTTTCAAAAGGCAATGTATAAAGCAAGCTTCCTGATCCTAGTGTGTCCACATTAACAATTACCTTGTGAAGCCAGGAAGATATGCAAATCCAAACCTCTACTTCGAAAGAGGTTCAATGTATGAATTTTATATTGGTTTTATATATTGATAGTCTCTTCTTGGTAGGTAATGAGCAGCTGATGATAAAAGTAAGAGGGATTTTGCCTCTAAAGTTTGAAATTAATGATAATGGCATGGTGAATTATCTTTTGAAGTTTGGAAAAGAATATCTACATCATAAAGGTGTTGAAGAGTTGTTGGAAATTGGAAATGAAAATCCTTGGACACTTTGATTGAATTATGCACTGATATTCTTGAACCTGAAGTGGCAACAGATAGTTGATTGACACATAGATGTTCTGTGTGTGTGTGTGTGTGTCACTATATGTGTGTGTGTGTGTGTGTCACTATATGTGTGTGTGCGTGTGTGTCACTATATGTGTGTGTGTGTATGTGCGTGTTTTGCATAAAACCCGATTGAGTCGCTTTATACACATTGAGTTTCTGTTGAGCACCCTTTGAGATATTTGCATGGGATGATCAATTTCTGGTCCTAAATATTCTTCCTAGTGATGAGTGACTGCATGGATGTATTGATGTTTATTGGGATCGTTATTCAAGAGATGAACACATATGGGTCCTCCTTTAGTATGATATATGCCATGATATTTTGATGAAAAGTCTATAGCACTAAGCACGACTGAGGTTGAGTATGATGTTGTTGGCATTGCTAGCTGCGAGGCAGGTTGAAGAAGCTATTTGGAGAGTTTTTTTAGTAGGTTCTGGATATGTCAGTGATACATTGCAATAATAATGAGTGGGATCTAATTGGCATAGAATTCAGTATATAGTTGGTACTAAGATATCTTCAACCGTTGTTGATGTATGAGACAGGCATAGCCTTATTGTTGTTGCCTATGTGAGAGGGAGGATAAATAATGTATCCTTTTGTGATATATATATTTTTGATATTTGATTTGATTTGATTGTGACATGATTACTATGCAAGTACCAGATATGAGTATGATGATATGTTTCAGATCTACATTTTAACTTATTGACGACACCAAGCCAACTCGCCCCCCTTGTCTGAACTCTTAGGGTGAGGAATTATGATAGAGGGCTCCTCGGGTTGATGGATCTCTAGAATATAGTGACATAGATGTTTCTCCCCTATCTGTTACACATAGGGTTGGAGATGTTTCTCCCCTATCTTGGTCTTTGTAGAGTATAGCCTAGTTGGAATCTTTTGTAGTTTCCAACAACCCCCCCCCCCCATTTATTTCCATTTTATTTACTAATAAATAATGGGGACCCTTCTTTAATTTTAATAAAACTTTTTAATTTTCAATAAAGATAGGACATTTTTAAGTTTGTTGTAAAATCCCTTAGGCTTGAAAGTTTCCCTCATCGGAACTCATTTATCAGAGGATCAACCCTTACGATAAATGTAAATCCCGATAAGCCCTCTTTTCACAAAATCGATACATTATCAGAAGGTTTTTATCGGGCTCTTATTATATCGTAACTTTCCTTTTAAGAAAGTCACAATAAAGTCATTCCCCGATAAAACTTTCCCAACGATTACTTTATTCATTAAAAAGGTGTTTACTAAAAGGTTAATATAAGTCACGTGCCCCCTTTTAAAATGAATATTATTAGGGTTGTCGGCCCCAAAATTGCCACTTGGCATATCAGACCTATGCAATATCATAACTTTCTAAGTGTGCCACTTACGATACTTAGAACTTTTGATATCTTCCAGCTCCAATACCTTCCTCCTTTGATATCTAACATCTCCGATATTTGTTCCCAACAATACCATGAGATCTCTAATATTCGCGTCTACATCTATTATTGGGACTTTCATATCGGGAGATTGTTCTTTAAATTTCCGATATGCCTCCTCTGATATAGAATTCCCGATATCACTTCCTGCCTTAGCTTATAGTCATTACTTCTTTAAATATCCTTTATCAGAAGATACCAATATCGTAACTTTCCAATGCATCTCTAATTTGTTCCTCCGATATGCTGATGTGGGAAAACCCACGTGAATTCATGTTTTTGCATTTAATATTTGAAAGTGGTGAATTTGTAGTTTTCGAGATTATAAACACCCTCATTCATTGCAATTCAATTCTATCATAATTCGCTCTTAAAGACGAATATTGTTGTGTAAAATTCGTTATTTTGTCTTTCATATGAAAAAGTTATCGCTCAAACCTGTGTTTTCGATTACAGGCTAATCCTGACCAACATAACTCCGATGAAATGTCTAAAGCAACAAAAGTAAAGAAGAAAATTGTTGATCAACAACAATCTGTTGCTCCTCCAACTCAAAACGTCGATACGCCAGGATTAGTTTCCGACACAGTTTGTTTTCTAGATGTTGTAAGTGCCTCTTGTGAATCTATCTATAAATTATTTAAGGATAAGGACCCTGGGCCACACAAAGAACAATTACAGCCGATGATTCTACCCCGATCTCCAAAACTACTTATAGTGATGTGGCCAATTCATTATTGCATAGGATTGCGCCCCAAGCCAAAATCCTTCCTTATACGAACATGGTTCGATGGGTCATCGACCACTTGAGCATTACAAAAAGGAAGTTCATGACACAGAAGCATACAGTCATCGAATCATTCACCAACAATGATTTGAGCACAATGTACCATTTGTCAAAGCCTTAGTGTAAATATAACAAACAGTTTGTGGAGAAATTCATGAGCGAACACGACCATGCACCTGAGCCTATCAGGGCATGGAGAAGAGGTCATAACAAGCATAAGCAAGAGGAATCGGGTAAGTATGGAATTGACTCTCTTGCTGGTCCCTATTTCCAAATAGCCTCTATGATGTGTAGATTCTTTACTCACCCTAATACAAAAGTTTTTTTATCAATGAACATGAATCATTGATGGAGCTTCAGAAGGTTATATCTTTGATTAGGAAAACATATTGTCAGATAACCTAGCTTCTCATATCCTGACTTTTAGGAGTAAGCGTAAGGTTTCATAAAATATAATTCCTCCCTTTTACATGAGTGCCTACATAATGGATGCCCTATGTTTCACTATGGACTTCACCTCTATGGGGTGGAAGTGGACCTTAGAAGACCCAACCCCTATCCACATATATCATGATATTCTTTGGGACTCAAAGTATCAACCTCATTTTTATAAAATATGTCATGGAGTAATGCTGCCTATTTACCAAATCATTTTTGATAAGAGAACTCCTAGGATTTCCCCAGAAGCTGAAACTGACTTGCTCCGGATTGGAAACTGGTTTGGTGAGGAGTTATTTACCTATGTCCGAGTCTTTGGTAGTCTTTCTAACCCCCATGTCTTGCCTCTATATGTCCCTGACAAGCTTCTTGCCCGAGAAATAGCATACCAGACTGTAGGGAATGGTATTTCAAAAGTCTTAAAGGAGTCCAATAAGAAAATGTGGCATGTTTTTCCTATTTAGTGCGGTATATATGCTTTGGATAATTTCAAGCATGCAGGCATTGAAATTAATGTTATCCTAGAGTTCAATTTCCCTATTATTCCTAATAGATAGTATGACCCCATCAAACTGTCAAAAAGGTTACCGCACAATCAAGCATTAGGCAGTTTACTCATGAACCAGACAAGTTCGATGATCTATTTGAAAAAGCTTCTACTTATTCAATGGTTACGAGACAAGAAAAAAAACAGTTGACTCCACAAGAGATGATTCAATTCACCCAATACAGAGCCGCAAGGCTAGCTAATTTTCCTATGGATTCATTAAAGATTCCTCAAGAAAGCATAGTTCAGGATGATGTTATAGTTGTTGGTTCCACACAGACTACTGATGTGCCTCAATCAAAAGAAACAGGTGCTTTGTTGTAGATCTGATCTAAAAAATATATGATAATATAAATAAACCAAGAAACAAGAAGAGAGAAATAGATAGAAATGCTTCTTTATTATCAAACCCTTAAGGTAGGGCAACACCATACATTCACTCCTTAAGGAAGGAGAACACTCCACAAGCCATATGCCTGTTCATACAATAATCCTTCACTATTCCTTGACTCTCTCCCATGTGGAGTCTCTAGCCTTTATATAGGCCTCATACATACAATACCATGGATCATTACCATGGTTCCCTCATACCATCAAACTAATACCATGGGCCCATTACATTATTATTAACTACTTGTGGTCCCTTACATGACATGGGTTAACCACCTTATTTATTACTATGGCCCATCCCCTTATTACATTATTACCTTGGGTACCTCCCTTGGTACCCCATATTATCCCCCCTAGGTATATAACATGCTTCCTCCTCTTCTCAGGCTGAAGGTCTTTTGCCTAATACCAATGTTGAGGAAATATGGGAACAGTATAACCAGGTTTTGAAGGCCAATGAACTTTAATTTTTGAAGACTCCCTTACAAGAGAAGGTCCCAAATACTTCTAAAATCATGGGACAGACTTTGATCATAGCAAAGGCTTTTGTGAAGCCTCTAGGGGACGAACACATTGAAATTATACCAACCTTCCCAACATCCGAGGTTGTATTAAGGGTTGAATAAATTCCTCCACTTGATATATTTTATAGTCCTCAACATAAGGTTGTTGTCAAAAGAGAGAGGAAGAAAAGGAAAATCGATCAGTCCCAAGCTTTAGTTCTTGGAAATAATTCTTTTGAACTAGTATGGAAAAGCTCTTTGTCCACTTCTATAGAGGAGCTTGGAAGGCTCACTCAATTCACGGGAGCCTATGCTTCAACAACCATGGATAAATCCACAGAAGTACAATAGTTGTTGAAAGAAAAGGAAGACAGAATTGTGCATTTGGAAAAGAGTTTTGATATAGAAAACCAAAGATTACCAATCAATGGAAAGGACATATCACTGAACTCCATAACCATTTTGATGCCCTCAAAATTCTATATCACACTGATTTGTAGGCCCAAGACATTCAAATACAAGAATTGCAGAACAGGATTGAACAACTAAGTGTTAATCCTGAATTGACAGAGTTCAAGAAGGAAGAAAGAGAGTTAAACACTCTCCTTGTTCAACAACAGTTTTGTTTTGTCAAAAGTTGGCCATTATTCATGATTTGTGCCATACAACCAATTCCCTAGTTGATCAGTTATCAGATATCATAACTTATTTTGATTATATTGAATAAAAAGTTTTAGGTTTCCTTACGTGGCAGGACAACGTTGATGGAAGATTTGTTAATCTTCCTAGAATTGAAGAGTCACACAAGGAAATAGTGTTTAGAGAATAGGAGTTTTGTCTTAAACATGCAGAGGCGACAATGTTCAATGAAAAATATATTTTTAATAATCTCATTGAGGCAATTAGTGATAACTTATTCCAAGAAAATCTCATATCAAATTGTCCTGAGGGAGCATTGCCAGATATTAAACCGCTCACTAAAATGTAGCAGGAGTCATCCAAAAGGCAAGACGAAATAATAGATCAACTATCTAAGGTTGACTTGGAAAGTCGTTGGAAGTTTTAAGACAAACCACACAACGAGCGGTTGATGCTCATTTGTCTATCCAATACCACCACTTACGTGTTTCCAACATTAAGGGACATAATATTTATCATCAAGATGTAGATTCAACCGAAATATCCACTCGAATTAAAGAATATGACATATATCTATGAGCTACAACAACAAATGGGCGAACAGTCTTCTTCACAAACCTAGATGATTTGTTACAACAAATTCTAAATATGTCTCTTTTGGTTTATTTTATCTTCATTCGTTAAAATTGCTTCACGTTGTTACTCTATTTGTTATATTTGTATTTTATTTTGAAACTATAAATCCCCTCCATTTGTAATGAGAAGGGGGTTCTGAATTTTCGAAAGAAGACTTGAGCTTGCACTACTATAACTTCAGTTTTTCTTGATACATAGTTGAACCATCGCCATTTTCCTCATGAGAAGAGTAACAATTTATCGGGTAATATTACATGTTTATTATTTCTTTGTTTAAGAGTTGAATGGAAATCTGATTTTGTTTATCATATATGTGTTATAGCAATTGTGCATTTTCACTACTGATATGTTTGATTGGAATTATATTATATGTATAAACAACGAAATCTCATATATGTGATGAATTTATCAGCTAATTTAATTAACTATTTAATTAAATTAGTTATTGTTCTTTGTTTTAACCTCATAATCACACGATAATCTATATTGTCATGTTTCTTATGAAATATTTTTAAATCACATATACAAATAGCTTTCCTGGGATATATATTAAGTTTAAGTAATCGTTATTGTCAACTTTAACTATATCATAAGCTTTATACTCTTACTCAATTCATTTCTTATAATTTTATTTAAAGGGGAACTGGTTCCATAATCCCAGTCGGAGCCACCATTACAAACGGAAAAAGATCTGCTCTAAGGTCCCCTTCAGATGGCTTTCCCCCAATGTTGAAGCAAACATTTCGATCTTCAACATTTTTGGCACTAGAAGGAGGGCCATCAGACTATGAAAGGAAACAGGTTCTAATCCCACATCAAAAGTTCATTCTAAGAATCATCCTCCCTCGAAGTCACCACCAACTTCAAGATCCCATTCCAAATCCCCTAATCCTAGATCTGGAGTTGTTGAAACAACCACTAAATCTCCTAGCACACTTCCAAAGTCAGTTGGTCAAACTTTTTCAGAGTCCCCTCAAGTTCATACTTTGATTTAGAGATTAGAAGTAATTTCGATTTCTGGAGAAAAATCTAGTGAATACAATTTATCTAAAGGAAGTATTACCTCATCCTTGCAGTCTTCTGTTGTGTTAACTAGATCTCGGAGTGAGAAACATGGAGTCAAACCTTTTGACTTTCCATTACCCACTTGTAGAAAAAATAAAAGTACTCCAGAGACTCAGTCTTCAGCTAGTGGGATTACATCATCCTCTCCACCTCATACTCCTTCTGTCGATCCCGCTTCTTCCCATACTCCTTTACCTTCTTCTTATAATCCTTTGATTCCTTACATTCACATTCCTCAATCATAATCAACTGGTGCTATTGTAATCAATAGTGCTACAAGGGCAACCTCTTCAACTGCTCAATCTCCTACATCCTCTACATCATTTGCAACATCCTTTGTTCCTAGTACTCCTAGAATGGGAAATAGACCATGGAACAACCTAGGGGCAGTTCAGATGACACCACCATTACATCCTCTTCCCAAACATCCAGAGAGATGGCTACCCAAGTTTAATCTTGATGATGGTTTGCCTGCAGAGGAACACCTTCACAATTTCATGTTGGTCATCAATCTCAATGGAGTCACAGAAGAGGATTGTGTTTGCAGACTTTTTCCTTACACATTTGAAGGATCTGCAGGGTCTTGGTATTTCTCTCTTCCTGCTGGATCAATAACAAATTGGGATATGTTTGAAGAACATTTTTTGTTAAAATTTGGGGATGACCAAACAACAACTACTTTAATTAATGATTTGTCAAACCTCAAAACCAATCCAAATGAGAAAATCAAGGATTTTAACTCGAAATTTAACAAATTGCTAAATAAAATCCCAGACACTTCCCAACCTGGTATTGATGTGCAGATTGAATTGTACATTATTGCTCTTCCTTCAATTATTTCTATGATCATAGATAAAGATAATAAAATAGTATTACTTCACAACATGAAAAAGTTATATCTTTCAAAAGAGAGTTCTAGCTCTTTACAATAAATCTTCCATTGAAGAAAGAAAGCAAACCAAGAAAGTGACTTTTAAAGAGGAATCCAAGAAAAGGCTCCTAAAGACCCTTATAATTTGGAAGGATTACATAAGGTTTTGAAAACAATGTCCAATGAAATGGTTGAAATTAAGAAACAAGTTGCAAAATCTTCAAATAAATTTTTTCATCCTTTGAGAAGAAATCAACCATCATAACCTCCTGCTAATATATCAAATGTTGAGTATGATGAAGATGATGAAGAAGAAGAAACATCTCTATCTGTTGATGAAACACAAGAAGAGGAGATAGTTGAAGCTCATGGTTTATGGGACTTCATCTTGACCACTTCAGAAAATGAAGAAGAAGAATAAGCTTTGTTGGTAAGTACTAGAAGTAAGGGACTCATTGATACTACTTCATCAAGTAAAACTCAAAAGTCTCCCACTCCTACTAAAGACAAAGGTATGATAAAAAAGACTTCTACTCCATCTTCTGATTCTGCTCCAACTACTTCCAAATCTCCTTCATCATCTAAAACTTTGATAGTTTTTTATAACATTGAATATAATATTGTAGAAGACATGAATAAGATCAAAGTTAACATTTCCTTATATGAGGTCAATAAATTAAAGCAATCACATAAATTTTTACTCAATGAGTTAAATGCAGTGTGTGCATCTCCATTACCATTTATTGTTGTTACTGTGAAACCCTCAAAAGGGAAAGGAAAACCTCCAAATGTCCCTACAGATAAAATTGATTCTTATGATGTTATTTGATTGGAGATAGATCAAATTCCCACACTCCTCCTTTTCTCTTGAATTTTGAAATTTTTAATAAGAATGTTCACAACTATTTAATAGATTATGGTGCATCATCCAATATCATGCCTTATTCAGTTTGTCTCAAATTGAATATTTCACCTCATAAATATGTTGTTCATCCCGTTCAATTAAATCAAACAAAAGTCAAAGTCTTAGGAGAGATGAATGTTGTCTCGATTAAATTATATTCAAATCTAAAAGTTTGTCAGATAATGGATATTTTGGTCGCAGTCATACCTGAATTCTATGGCCATATTTTAAGTAGGCATAGGTATGAGAAACTACATGGTTGCTTTGCAACTGATTAGTCACATATTTGGTTCCCCTACAATGAAAAACCTAATGAAATTCGTGTTGATAGCGAAAATCATATGAAGTACTCTCTGATTGATTTAAATGAGGAAAATAAATCAGTAGTATTTACAAACAACATTCTTGGAAATTATCCGCTTGAATATTTCTTTGGTAATTTCCCAGCTCAGAACTCTCCATTTCAGATGATTCTGTTTCATCTCAGATAGAATTTTTTTCTCAAACATATTAATTAATATGTATTAATATTGTAGAAAATCTTGTAAATAAGTGTGACAATTTGTTTTGGATTCTTTACTTTGATGGGTCAAAATTTAATGATGGTGCAGAAGCCGGTTGCATCCTAGTAAACCCTGGTGGAGAAAAGACCATGCTTGCAAGCATAATGGAATTTGACTGTATTAAAAATATTTTTGAATATAAGCGTTCGTACAAGGCTTTCAGAAGGCCATTAGTCTTTATGTCAAGTATCTTAAAGTTCTTCATGATTCAGAGATTGTCATAAATCAAGTCAAAAACAACAACCATTGTGTTTCTAATCACCTCAAACATTATTAATCTTTCATCCAAGATGTAACTTCTCATTTCACTGCATTAAATATAGATCTGATCCCAAGATTTAGAATGTTAGTGCTGATCTCCTAGCCAATGTTTCTTCAAGTCTCATTCCACCTGAAGAATTTAGTCTTGATAGATTTTCTATTGAGTTAATTTTTCCTCCCTCCATTCCAAATAACATAACCAACTGGCGGGTATTTAACGATGACAATGACATCCTTAGTTTTTTAAATTTCGAAGGGTCTTACTCTGATCAAATCATTTATGAATATAAACATGATAGGCAGCTAAATAATTCTTCTAAAGAGAATTCTTTGCCTAAGCCCGTAGTGAAATTGGAAGACTTATATGATTTGAAAGATAGATTAAAAAAGGTTACCAATTGCAAACTTCAAAGCTCTACTTTAAGATTCGAATTGGTTAACCTAGGGTCTTATCATAAACCCCAAAACATCAATTTATGCCTTGGACTTAGACCATATGAAAGATCTACTTTCATACATCTGTTGAAAAGATACCAGGATGTATTTGCTTGGGGTTATGATGCTCTTAAAACCTATGAAACATTTATCATTCAACACACCATACATATATTGCCAAATGCAAAACCAATTCAACAAAAACTTAGGAAGATTTGCCCAAATCTAGAATCTCAAATTAAGACCGAGTTAAATAAGCTACTCAAAGCTAAAATCATCTTCCCAGTCAGACATTCCAAGTGGGTTTCGAATCTTCTGCCAGTTAGAAAAAAGAATGGAGACATTCGAATTTGCATAGATTTTAGGAATTCAAATAAAGCATGTAAAAAATATAACTTTCCCTTCCCTCCGATGGAACAAATTTTGCAATCGATTGCAGGTTCTAAACTAATGTCTTTCTTAGATAGTTTTTCAAGTTATAATCAGATCCTTGTCCATCCTGAAGATAGACTGAAAACCACATTCAAAACCAAATGGGGAACATATGCTTATCAGAAGATGCCTTTTGGATTGATTAATGATGGAGCTACATTCCAGAGAGCCATGGATATTACCTTCAAAGGTTTGATCAATATATCGGTTGTTGTGTGCTTTGATGACATTACAATTTATTCAAAAAAGAGGAGTAATCATCTTCACGACTTCAAAGAAATATTTTAAAGGTTCAAAAAATTTGGAATCTCTTTGAACCCTAAAAAGACATTCTTTCCTCTTTGTGAAAGTAAGCTTCTAGGATTTGTTGTTTCCAAGGGAGGAATTTGCATAGAACATGAAAGAATTAAGGCAATATCAGAAATGACCTTGCCTCACAACAAAAAGTCCATGCAATCCTTTCTTGGCTAGATAAACTTTGTCCAACAAATTGTCCCAAATTTTTCACAAATTGTCTTTCCCTTACAAACCATGATAAAAAAAGAAAGCAGCCTACAAATGGGGACAAACCGAAAGAAAGGCTTTCGAATCAATAAAGCAAGCCATCATAGATGCTCCTTCATTATCAACACCCAGTTTTTCTAAAGAATTTGTTCTATACACTTTTGCTTCTGAACAGTCCTATGCAGCAGTGTTGACCCAACCCAATGAACAACAAGTTGAAGCTCCCATTGCCTTCTTTAGTTCCAATCTACAAGGAGCTGAGATAAAATATTTAGAAGTTGAAAAACAAGCTTTTGCAGTTTTTAAGTCAATAAAGCATTTTAGACCTTTCCTCCTAAAAGCACATACGAAAGTAATTGTTCCTTTCCCTATGGTCAAACAATTGCTTATCCAAAAGGAATTAGGGGAAAAGAGGGCTAATTGGGTTACTGCCCTGCAAGAATACGACCTAGAGATAAAGCCAACTAAAATAGTAAGAGGTCAAGGTTTTTGTAGATTAATAACTAGAGATTTTGACACTTCATCTCATGAATATTCAAGTAATAACGTTCAAATTTCAGAGGCATGTCCTATTGGCACTGAATCTCAGTATGCTGATATAATTTTTTTATTTGAAAAATAGTTATTCTCTAATAGAACTATATTATAAAAGAAAAGGAGCTTTGAGGCTAAAATCTAATCAGTATCAAGTTGTCAATAATGTCTTGTTTAGAAGAAATTATCATTATGTCTTACTAAGATGTCTAGAGAAACCTGAAGCAGAAAAAGTGTTGCAGGAATTACACGATGGAGCAGTTGGTGGAAATTATAGCGGGGACACTACTGCTCATAAGATCCTACATGTTGGTTACTATTGGTTGACTCTATTCAAAGATGCTCATGCTTATGTCAAAAAATGTAAAGTCTGCCAAACAACTTCAAGGAGGGAAAAGAAACCAGCCTTGCCTTTGCAACCAGTTAACATTAGGAAACCCTTTAAGTAAAGGGGAATGGATATTATAGGTGATATCATTCCTCACTCTTCTAAATAGCATAAGTACATTTTGACTCCTACAGACTATTTCACCAAGTGGGTGGAAGAAATACCCCTGAAGGTGGTCAATTCTAAAACTATAATCAATTTTATTGATCAATTTATAATCACCATGTTTGGCCTTCCTTTTGCCCTCATGTTTGAAAATGCATCTTATTTTTTTGGAAATGTTATTACTGAATTTTCACTCAAGAGAGGTTTTAAACTCAAATATTCTACAAACTACTATCCTCAAGGAAATGGCTTAGCAAAATCCACCAATAAAAACCTCATAAGGATCATTAAGCAAACTATTGACCAAAATCAAAAGAATTGGCACAAATCTCTAGTCTTTGCCCTCTGGGCTAACATAATTACTCATAAAACCTCTCTAGTCACATCTCCCTATCACTTAGTGTATGGAAAAGAAGTTTTCTTACCTGCTAATCTAAGTCTTCCTTCACTGACCCTAGTGCAATCTATAGAGGAAAAACCTTGCTCTGCCTTACAGCTAAGAATGTCTCAAATTCTAAACTAAGAGGAAGAAAGAGATAAAGCCAAACAAGCTCATGCACACCACCAACAATTGGTCAAGTCTTCATTGGATGCAACTTCAGTAAGTGATATTTTTTTTTTTAAATCGATGACTTAGTTCTAAAATGGGATAAGGCCCATGAAGAAAAATGTAAACAAAAAAAAAATTCAAAAGTTGTGGCTCGGTCCATTACAGATCATTGAGAAACTAGGCCCATCAACCTTTATTCTTCAAGATTTACAAGGAAAGAGGGATGCTCTTCGAGTTAATGGACTAGTTTTGAAAAAATGTCTTCCTTGAAAATGTTCATCCTACTGTAAATATGTAAATAATCATATGTACATATTGATGTCTTTAGCTTAGTGGTGTTGGGTAATACTCTGTTGACTTCATATTGGGGTCTCTCATCATTAACATGAAGTTTTATTAATTAAAGAAGAAGTTATTAGAAAGAAATTATAACATTGAAGTTTAGTATTGTATCTATTATAATCTCTGAAATATTTATATCCATTAATTTGTAAATATTTCATGACTTGAAACATTATAAGATCTTGTTGTCCTTTGATTAGTCATGGACAAATTTTTTTTTTTAAATAAAAAAATAAAGACTATTTTGAAGTTTTAGCATCTTTTGACTTTAATTGTCATCCACAACCCTTAAGGAGTAATTTTACCTCCTCGTCCACTAATTTTACATTTTTTAGAGTGTAATTCAAAAATATCTAAAAACTTGAAAGATAAGAGGTCATGATGAACCGACTTGCCATGATCATGGGAAACTAATGATGTTGACATTATCACGACTAGTCACCAAGCAAGGATAATGGCTTATAGTTACATAACTATAAGACAAGTGGTCTCATCACTAGCCAGCTTGTTAAATATCAATATAACCTGTGAATGACATTGTCATTATCTGGCTACCAAACCAGGACAATGAATTTCAAGCAGCTAAAAGAAAAAGTTTAAAAGGAAAATTAATACCTCTAAAATATTACTATAAGTGGATGGGATACTGGTATTATTTGGTTAAATGATAACCCTATCAAGGATATGGACCCCTGCTAGCAACAGTGGCTCTACCAATGACAAGTAAGTCTATCTTAATGCTAAACTTCTATAGTTCTCTATTTTATCTTTACAACTGATTCAATGACTAACAAAGATAATGAAGATTTTTATCAATAATAGGTTTTGAAGATTTACAAAATAATGAGTTTTGTTTTGTTTTGTTTTGTTTGTTTTTTTTTTTTTTTCTCGTTAAAACTATTCTATTATTTACAGGAACAAGAAAGACATTTACATTCACAGATTCGTTTTACCAGAGGCCAAACTGTGGCACTTTGGAATGGGAGAAATCAAAAGGACAGCCCTCGCAGGGGCTCCACATCTAAGCAAAACAACCCACGTAGGGGCCCTAAACCACAAAAATGCAGCCATATCAAACTAGACATCCCGCGCAGGGGCTCTGGACCAAAAGTGTTCATCCCACGCAGGGGCAACAAAAGACCTTCAGCAATATCCCTTTCGGGCGGTGCAGACATAGCAAGAACAGACATTGAGCCAACATGACATAAACAGAAAGCCAAAACAAGACCTGAGCAGCGCTGGAGGATGTGATGCTGAACAGATGGACAGCTATTCGTCCGGCTCCTCCTCGACCACCTTGCACCAGCCATACTTCTCCATTTCCTCTGCAGAAGGATAAGGATCCATGTTGACATTGTCCCCCTTGGATGTCGACACCTCCTGAGGCTGAGGAAGGTTGGAAGCATGCTCTAGAGCATCCGCTGGCATCCCCTTGACGTTCTCTGAACTCTCGCCCGGGTGCTTCCCCTTGCTGCGATGACCATCGCCATCATCCTGAGATTCCTCAAGGAAGAGAACCGAAACGTGGGCATTGATACGGGGTTTGTTCTGAGAGCTACTAAAGGTAAAAATGGCAGAACCGAAGGCAGGCATAGGTGCTGGGTCAGAATCTGGGCTACTGGAGTCCATGAATTGGCTTGTTTGGAGGGGGTTGGCCTCAGCAATTCGATGGCAATGGCAACGACAACAGTGGGATTGGGATTCTTCGACTGGAGGACGTGAGGACCCTCCCCGGGCAGAACCTCGACGGCTGAGCAAGCGCTGTCGAGGCCTAACCATCTTTGCAAGAGCACCGGGGGTAAGGAACAGTGCGGAATAGGATGGCTTATCAGACTTGAGACGGCACCCAACAGACTTAAGACGGCACCCAACCAGCCTTTCAGACTTGAGACGGCACCCAACAGACAGGGGGATGGCAAGAGCTGTTGCCCGGAGAACCAAAGACCAGGCAAGAGCCTGAACTCCGAAAACCAAATACTGAGCATGAACCAGCGCATGGCGAGCCGTCCCGCCACCTTTTTTAACCTCTTCATCACCACCTCGAGCTTTGCTCGCCATAACTGCTCGCTGCAGTCGCTCCAATAACCCGGACAGAGCATTGAATTGCTTCCTCTGTTCGCCCATACCTTTATTCCTTGGCGGCGATCCTCGCATTGAATGCCAGCCTTAAACTTGAGGCAGCACATGGCTAGCATGTGGCTCCTCATTACCACCTGTCGTGTCACCCGCATCCGGGGATAATGAGTTTTGTTTTATTAGAGTAATCTTAATCAATTTAAATTTCAAATATTTACATCTTTCTAAATCTTTTTCCTTAGTTGTTAAAATTTCATTTACTTTAATAGAGATAATTGTTTTGCCTAGTATGTCGCCAATTATTGTAGTATTCAACAACCCCCCCATTTATTTTCATTTTATTTATTAATAAATAATATGGACCCTTGTTCCATTTTAATAAAACTTTTTAATTTTCAATAAAAATAGGACATTTTTAAGTTTGTTGTAAAATCCCTTACACTTGAAAGTTTCCCTTAGCGGAACTCATTTATCAGAGGATCGATCCTTATCATGTTACGACAAATCAAAATCTCGATAGGCCCTCTTTCCACAAAATCGATGCATTATCATAAGGTTTTTATTGGACTCTTATTATATCATAACTTTCCTTTTAAGAAAGTTACAATAAAGTCATTCCCCGATAAAAAATTTCTGATGATTACATTATTCATTAAAAAGGTGTTTGATAAAAGGTTAATATAAGTCATGCAGCCCCTTTTAAAATTAATATTATAAGAGTCGTTGGCCCGAAAACTACCACTTAGCATATCGGCCCTTCGCAATATCATAACTTTCTAAGTGTGCCACTTATGATACTCATCACTTCCAATATCTCTCAGCGTCGATACCTTCCTCATCCGATATCTAATATCTTTGATATTCGTCTCCTCTAATACCACGAGACCTCTGATATTCGCATCTACCAGTATTATTAGGACTTTCATATTAGGAGTATGTTCTTTAAACTTATGATATGCCTCCTCCGATATAGAAATCCTGATATCACTTCTCGCCTCTACTTATAGCCGTTACTTCTTCAAATATCCTTTATGGGAATTTACCAATATTGTAACTTTCTAATGCATCTCCAACTCGTTCCTCCGATATTTTTCTTTCGATACGTTGATGTGGGCAAACTCAAGTGAATTCACATTTTGGCATTTAATATTTGAAAGTGGTGAATTTATAGTTTTCGAGATTATAAACACCCTCATTCATTGCAATTCGATTATATCATAATTCGCTCTTAAAGACGAAGATTATTGTGTGAAATTTATTATTTGTGCTAAGTCTTCCATCTGAAAAAAGTTATCGCTCAGACCTGTGTTTTCCATTACAACCTAATCCCGACCAACATAACTTCGAATAAATGTTTAAAGCAGCAAAATCAAAGAAGAAACCTGCAGCTCAACAACAATTTTTCGCTCGTCCAACTGAAATCATCGGTATGCCAGGATTATTTTCCAACACAGTCTATTCTCTAGATGTTGGAAGTGCCCCTTGGGAATCTATCTATAAACTATTTGAGGATGAAGGACATAGGGTCACACAAAGAATAATTACAGCGGAGGATTCTACCCCAGTCTCCAATAATACTTACAGTGATGTGGCCAATTCATTCTTGCATAGGATTGCAACCTGACCCAAAATCCTTCCTTATACGGACATGGTTCGATGGGTCGTTAACAACTTAAGCATTTATAGAACAGTGTTTTGGATTAATCACATTGTAAGGATTGGGTCGACGAACCAACTAATGTGGTTCATCCTCAGGACAAGGTGAGAAACCGATTGATCTGAGAGAATAAATAGCACAGATGCATCATTGTCCAGGGTAAGCCATTCAAAATTAGCCGTTGGTGAAATAAAATTATTTAGGAATATGTGATGAAAAGATGTTTATTAAATTAACTAATATTTAGTTAGAAAATAGTTGTTATGTAGTAATTAATTATTTAATATCGAAATTGTAAATTATTTATCAATTTAAATAATAATATAATCTAAGAATAGCTTATTTATATAATATTATTAGTTAGGATTGACCTATTCAATGTGAATTAGGTAGAAAACTAGTCGTTATCATGATATAATAAATTAGTTAATAATAATCTTAAAAATAATTAATATATTTATCAATTAAAATAATAATATTTTTTAAGCATAATTCATTTATATAATATTAATAGTTAGGGCCCACCTATTCAATGTGAATACGGTGGAAAACAAGTCGTTATAATAAATTAGTTAATAATACTATTAAAAATAATTAATTTATATAATAATATTTGGTTGAAAATTAGTTGTTATGTACTAAATTAGTAAATAATAATATTAATAATCAATTCAAATAATAATATTATCTAGGAATAATTTATTTATATAATATTATTAGTTAGGGTTGACCTATCCAAAGTGAAGTAGGTAGAAAACTAGCCGCTAACATGATATAATAAATTGGTTAATAATATTATTAAAAATAATTAATTTATATAATAATATTTGGTTGAAAATTAGTTGTTATGTAATAAATTAATTATCAATTTTTATAATACTATGACCTAAAATAATTATTCAAAATTCTATTAGTTGGGGGTGACTTAATTAAAGTATATTTGGTTGAAACTTCATTTTTAGGAATGATTCAAAATAAATTTTATTTCATTATATTTTAGAATCTTTTATTAAAATTACCAAAACCTCTATAAGGACTATTTATCAGAATTATACATTAAATGAGACCATCAAAGGATAGAGGATAGTTTATCCTCCTTGAAAAGGAGGAAAGAAAAGATAGTGATAAAGGTAATACCATCAGCAAGATGAAAGCAAATAAATTTTAGGATAGAAAACAACTGAAGTTGAAAAATGATAAGGGTGAGGAAAGGGCGGAGGAGTTATGAAGTGAGAGCTGGAATCCAGCTTTTACTTAATTTCTAACCATCATCCCTATTGAGGTTTTTGGCATGCCTCTCAATCTCAATCGCTTCCCTGAGTTTCTTGTGGTGGAAATGATCAATTTTAGCAATGACTTTGGATTCTTCAATGTAGACATGGTGTTTTGATTTCTTAGCATGTTCTGCAAGGGCCGATGTGCGGGAGCGATTGTGTCTGATGTCAGTAGCATGTTCACTAATCCTCTACTTAATAGATCTTCCTGTTTCTCCAATGTAGGGGATACCACATGAGCAGGGAACGAGGTAGACCCCTTTTGAGTCCTTTGGGTCAATAGGGTCCTTAACCGATCTAAGAGAATTTTTAATGGTATTGAGAGGTTTGAAGGAAGAAGAAACATTAGTCTTCTTAAGAATATGGGCAATCCTATCCATGGTTCCTTGGATATACGGGAGATAAACCTTAAAGATAAGATCAGCGAGAGCGGGTTTAACCCTCGACTCTTTGCTAGCTCTGTGAAAGGCCTTGAGTTTATGGGGTTTGTTATACCCATTATTTTCAAAAACCTCAAGAAGATGAGATTTCTCCTGATCAAGGTGGTCATCATCAGAGATTCTTAGAGCACGGGTAGCGAGAGTGCTGAGAACCCCGAATTTCTGAGCTAGGAAATTATGAGAACTGGCATGGAGGTATTGTTCCGTGTGAGTCTTCTTTCAAAAAACTTGGTGACAGATGGAACCATCCTCCCTCCTAGAAAGGAGAATGTCGAGAAAGGGAAGGCAACCATTCTCCTCAACCTCCATAGTGAACTTGATGGAATATGATTGAGAATTCAGGTGGTTGAGGAATAGATCTAGCTTCTCTCGTCCATGAGGCCAGATGACACAAGTGTCATCGACAAACCTCTTCCATTTTTTAGGACGGAATTTAGCGATGCAAGGGCCCTTGTCTCAAAATCTTCCATAAACAAGTTTGCGACAATGGGGGAGAGAGCAGACCCTGTTGCAACACCACAAGTTTGTTCATAGAACTCACCTTGGAAACTAAAGAAAGTAGAGGTGAGGCAAAGGCCAACTAACTTGGCAGTGTCTTTATCAGTGATGTGATTAATGATATCAATGGCTTCTTGGATGGGGATTTTGGTGTATAAGGAAACGACATCAAAACTCACCAATAAATCTCCAGGATCTAATTTGATATCTTTCCATTCTTGAATGAAGGAGGCAGAGTCTTTCACAAAAGAATCAGTGCAACCCACAAGAGGTTTGAGCTTTTGGGCTAGGAATTTAGCCAGAGGATAGGTTGGACCGTTAATGGTATTAATAATAGGTCTCAAGGGGGCACCAGATTTATGAATCTTCGGAAGGCCATAGATTCTAGGGGTAAGGGGGTTGCTCTCAATGAGCTTTCGAGAAAGGGGATTAAGAGATGGATCTGCTTTAATCGCAGAAGCAACCTCCTTAGAAATGGATTTAAGGGGATTTTTCTTGAGCTTGATGTAACTCCCACTACTAGATAGATGTTCTACCATTTTGTGGACATAATTAGACTTGTCAAGAATGACAACAGCTCCACCTTTGTCCGCCCTAAGGACGACAATGTTGGGGTCATCCCTTAGGGATTTAAGGGCAAGAAAGTCAGCCTTAGCAAGGTCGAGTTTCTTGCCCTTAGCAAGGCAACTAAACAAATGTCTTATTCTGATCAAATCATTGATGAAGATGAACATGATAGGCAACTAAACAAGTGTTTTGAAGAGAATTATTTGCCTAAGCCCGTAGTGAAATTGGAAGACTTATATGATTTGAAATATAGATTCAAAAAGGTTACCAATTGCAAACTTCAAAGCTCTACTTTAAGATTCGAATTGGTTAACCTAGGGTCTGATCATAAACCCCAGAACATCAACTCAATCCTTGGACTTACACCAGATGAAAGATCTACTTTCATACATCCATTGAAAAGATACAAGGATGTATTTGCTTTGAGTTATGATGATCTTAAAACCTATGACACATCTATGATTCAACACACCATGCCTATGATGGCAAATGTAAAACCAATTTTACAAAAATGTAAGATTTTCACCCAAATCTAGAAGCTCGAATTAAGATTGAGTTAAATAAGCTTCTCAAAGCCAAAATCATCTTCTCAGTCAGACATTCCAAGTGGGTTTCGAATCTTGTGCCAGTTAGAAAAAAGAATGGAGACATTCAAATTTGCGTAGGTTTTAGGAATTTAAATAAAGCATGTGAAAAAGACAACTTTCCCTTGCCTCTGATGGAACAAATTTTGCAGTCTATTGCAGTTTATGAATTGATGTCTTTCTTAGATGGTTTTTCAGGTTATAATAAGATCCATGTCCATCCTGAAAATAGACTGAAAACCACAATCATAGGAAAATGGGGAACATATTCTTATCAGAAGATGCCTTTTGGATTTGTTAATGCTGGAACTACATTCCAGAGAACCATGGATATTTCCTTTAAAGGTTTGATCAATAAATCAGTTGTCGTGTTCTTAGATGACATTACAATTTATTCAAAAAAGATGAGTAATCATCTTCATGACTTAAAACAAATTTTTGAAAGGTTTAGAAAATATGGAATCTCCTTGAACCTAAAAGGTCATTCTTTGTTCTTAGTGAAGGTAAGGTAAGCTTCTAGGCTTTATTGTTTCCAAGGAAGGAATTTACATAGACCCTGAAAGAGTTAAGGCAATATCGGAAATCCCCTTGCCTCACAACAAAAAGTCCATGCAATATTTTCTTGGCCAGATAATTTTTTTCAAACGATTTGTTCCAGATTTTTTAGAAATTGTCTTGCCCTTATAGACCATGAATCAATAAAGCAAGGCATCATAGATGTTCCATCATTATCAACACCTGATTTTTCTAAAGAAGTTATTCTATACACTTTTTCTTCTGAATAGTCCTATGCAACAATGTTGACCCAACCCAATGAACAACTAGTTGAAGCTCCTATTGCTTTCTTTAGTTCCAATCTACAAGGAGTTGAGCTAAAATATTCAGAAGTTGAAAAATAAGCTTTTGCAGTTTTTAAGTCAATAAAGAATTTTAGACCTTTCCTCCTAAAAGCACATATGAAAGTAATTGTTCCTTTCCCCACAGTCATACAATTGGCTATATAAAAAGGAATTAGGGGAAAAGAGGGTTAATTGGGTTACTTCCCTGCAAGAATATGACCTAGAGATAAATCCAGCTAAAATAGTAAGAGGTCAAGGTTTTTGTAGATTAATAACTAGAGCTTTTGACACTTCAGCTGATGAAGATTCAAGTAATAACGTTCAAATTTCAGAGGTATGTCTTGTTGACACTAAATCTCAGTATGTTGATTTAATTTTTTATTTGAAAAATGGTTATGCTCCAGTAGAACTCAATTACAAAAGAAAAAGAGCTTTGAGGCTTAAAGCTAATCAGTATCAACTTGTCAATAATGTCTTGTTTAGAAGAAATTATGATTTTGTCTTACTAAGATGTCTAGAGAAACCTGAAGCAGAAAAAGTGTTGTAGGAACTACACAATGGACCAGCTGGTGGACTTTATAGTGGGGACACTACTGCTCATAAGATCCTACATGTTGGTTACTATTGGCTGGCTATATTCAAAGATGCTCATGCTTATGTTATAAAATGTAAAGTCTGCCAAATTGATTCGAGGGAAAAGAATCCAGCCTTGCCTTTGCAGCCATTTTACATTGAGCAACCCTTTGAGCAATGGGGACTAGATGTTATAGGTGATATCGTTCCTCACTCTTCTAAACAACATAAGTACATTTTGAATGCTAGAGACTATTTCACCAAGTGGGTGGAAGCAATACCCCTGAAGGTGGTCAATTCTTAAATGATAATCGATTTTATTGATCAATTTATAATCACTAGGTTTGGCCTTCCTTTTGCCCTCATGTTTGACAATGCATCTTATTTTTTTGCAAGTGATATTACTGAATTTCCACTCAAGAGAGGTTTTAAACTTGGTGTTGATGTTATAGGTTTATATCAAGGCCAAAGGGGGAGCATGTTGGCATCATGGTGCTGGTATTGAAGTCAACCTACAACTACCTAAGGAGTCAATTGTGGAGTCAATTGTGTGGCAATTTATGTCAACAAGCTTGGAGGATTTTTCATGATGATAAGAGGCTTGATGATGTGTTACTAAGGTGTGTATGATGTTTTCAGAGGCTCTACAGCTGTTGGAAAATGGTTAAAATCAAATGTAAAAGTTATGGGCCAAGAGGAGGTTATTTTCTATGTGTTAAGGCATCTTCTCTAAGAGGAAATTATGCACAGAGCGAACATAGCATCATTGTCTCTAGGATGTCTCTAGTATCTAAGCGACAAACATTTTTGGGGGCCAATTCAATCACTGCAACAATCGCTCTAGAGAGGGAATTCTAATTTGTGTGCATGCATAATTTACCATAAGCATTTACCAAGGTTTTTCCCTAAGGTTTTTGATGGTTTAGAGTCGACTTGAGTTAGTCCACACTCTAGAAGGTGATCAAGTTAAAGATAACGAGGAATAGTACTTTGTATTGATTGCATCTTTCATCATTGATAAAATGACGGAGTGCGTAATAAAAGGGGTTAGACTGTGAGAGAATGTGAGATACCATATTTCAAATAGAATGCAATTTAGAGATCAGATTTGGTGCAATATTGCAACATGTTGAGAGTGCCTATGGAGAATAAATAGCCAAAATTCGTATGTAGATGTTAATTTTACGTTTTTGCAGTCATGGTATCAAAATATTACTATAATTATTGTTGTAGAGACTTTGGATCAGAGTTTCGATTGTGGATATGTTTGTGTTGCAGGTGGTAGAGAAGATGAGAAGTGAAAATCAATGAGTTTCCATACTAAGTATTGAAGGCCAAGTTTAGGGATGATTTCAATTCCATGTTTTAATGTATTGAAGGTTCACTTCAAGTTAAAGCCAACAATTATTGTAATTTGATTCTTAATGAGAATTGGTGTCCTCATCTTCTTGATAGATGGGAGCCCATAATTTTTGTAAGTTAGTGCTTACAAAGGATTGGTGTCCTCACAAGAGAATGTAATAAATTAAAGAATGTTTTCAAGTATTTCTTCTTCAAATTTTGATTTTCACTTTAATCTCTCTGTTGATACGTTGTTGATGATTGATTATGTGATGTGAATTTAGTTTCAATATTAACTAAGTGAAAATTTGTCAAAAGTAACAAAATACCAATTCACCCCTCGTCTCAGTATTTACAATGACCCTCCACAAACTTTTGGTAGTAATTGATCATCCCTATGAAGACCCTCGCACCATGCACACTGTGAGGCTCCTCCCAATTTACTATCACCTTTATCTTCTCAGGGTCCACGTGAATACATCCACATCCAACCCAATGTCCCTAAAATTGTATATCCCTTTGAGTGAACATACAATTCGACTTCTTCAAGTATAACTGATGCTACCTCAATGCCTCAAATACCTATTCCAGGTAATTCTTATGCTCGTCCATGTCATCACTGAAAACTATAATATCATCAAAATATACTACAACAAACTTTTCCAAGAATGGATGTAGTACCTCATTCATCAAGGTAAAAAATATAAAAAGGGCATTACATGTGCCAAAAGGCATAACTAGGAATTCATAACTTTCATACCTTGTTACTATGGTTGTCTTTGCTTCATCACACTTTGCTATGCGAACCTGATAGTAATCTTGTCTCAAATTGAGCTTTGAGAATACTTTGGCCTTAGCCAAATTATCGAAGCAATCTAATGTTAGTGGAAGGTTGTCTACTTGTTTAATGCTCAATAGTCAAAACACATTTTTAGCTCATTAGTATCCTTCTCCTCCTCAAAGAGTACTTGAGCACCATACATATAATGAGAAGAATGAATAAACCCTACATCAATTATCTTTGTTAAATTACACCTTAACTCATCCAACTTGAGACCTGACAACCTATAAGGAGCTCATGATAGTAGTGGAGCACCAGGCTCAAGCTCAATGCAATGATCAACTGGTTGCCTAGGTGGGAGTACATTTGACAACTCATCAGACATCCTATTCGCATATGTCCTCAACGAATAAAAGATCTCTAGGGGAATAGGCGTCCCCATCCCATCATCTCCTACTTTATTGATCATTTTTGCTATAACTGGGCATCTGGGCTATGTGTTGCTCTCTCCATAGTCATTGTAAAGACAATCTACACACCTCCCTCCTTCTTTTGTGTGGTTGTGCACACAACCCATGTATTTGCATCACCGAAGATAATAATTTGATCCATCCATAGTATTAGAACCACCTATTTCCCTCTCGTGAGATCCTATCCCAATATCACCTCAAAATCATCCATAGGCATCACTTTGAAATCCAACAATCCCCTCTAGCGATCAATCTTAACCAACACAACTATTGCCATTTTTGTCAATTTTCTAGCCTTGGAGTTTACTGCCTTCACCGCGGTCTCACTTGCGGATATTGCAAACCAAGTTTCTCTACCAAACTTTCCTTCATGAATTTGTGCAAGGCACTTGTATCAACAAGTGATGGTATTTCCCTTTTATTGATATCTATGTTCACAAAGCACAATTTGTGCCTCCAACTATCTAGCTCCTTCCCCATGACACCAATTCTCATACAAGAATCATCATGTGAACAAAAATATAAAAGAGTTGGCATACCTCTTTTATTGCACATCTTCATATGGTTGTTCTACATATTTGCTCAGATATCACCTATCACAACCACAAGGGCTTTGCATAATTACACAATGCTTTTGGTGCACTGTGACCCCTTAAGTGTGAACCAATAACGTATTTTGCAACTGCCAATTTGTAGCACAATGTTATTCCACCCAGACTATAACTTACAACAT
This sequence comes from Pinus tabuliformis, assembly GCA_031772625.1. Lineage (NCBI taxonomy): Eukaryota > Viridiplantae > Streptophyta > Pinopsida > Pinales > Pinaceae > Pinus > Pinus tabuliformis. The sequence goes on along the minus strand of CM062813.1, from coordinate 526,690,028 downwards.
GTTACTTCTTAATTGTATTATCTATGAGTCATTTAATGGAATTATCATAACTTCAGAAAGATAGAATAAGCAACCATATTGTCAAAATCTCCATACAACACTTTAAATGTAAATACAATATAAAAAATAGTATACAAATATCAACAAGTACATAAGAGTACAATGGAAAGATTCTCTAGCCTTATTTTTATTAAAGCAATGAAATTTACATACAATAAGCAAAACAAGTTCATAAGCTTAGTTCCTTCTTTACATCATGCAAAAATAACCAAATTTATTTATGGTAGCATGTCACCAAATTTTGGCTCATCTCGAGCATTTCCCTACTTACCTGAATCACGGCTAACCAAAGATATATTGACTTTGTTTTGGTTCATTTAGTAGTTTCCCCTACCAAATACCTACCCAAACCCACATCTCTATGCACTGTCCTTCTTCCTATTTTGTGTTCTTGTGATTTCCCATCTTGCTTGCTCCCCTCAATCAATTCGTCTCTCGGTTTATAAATATGTTGAAATGAGGTGAGTGAACCATCATGTTGATTCACCCTCGTGTCCTTTCGTATCTCATTCACGTCATTTCATTTTGTTAGCTCGCCCATCATTCTAAGTCAGCTCACCCTTCTACCATTTCCCCAATCGTGTGTGTGTTGTATGCCTTCGGTGTCGACAACCATTTAGTATTTATTGATGTTGGGCCAATTCCCCATCTCATGTCACTCATTCCACTTGGTCTTGGGCCAACATGCTACCTCTTGTGCATAATTATGTTGCTTAGTCAGGCAGGTAACCATGTGGCATCCAGATTTTGTTCCACCAAGCCAACACATATGTCATGCACTCCATTATGTCGTGTGTGTCCATGTCGCATGTTTGTTCTACCCAACTAGAAACCCCAACTCTTGGTCACTCATGACTAGTTGATTCAGCTAACTAGGTGCGTCGTTGCTTAGGAGCTTCACCAACTTGGATTTTCACTTACCAAGGTGCCTGTCAAGTGCACTTGGTGCTCAGTCAAGATGGAGGCATGCCTTAACGTCCAGTGGCCTGACAATGTTTGTCTCAATTTATTATGCCTTTTTCATGCTTCTTTGTATGCATTTGTCTAAATCATTTTGAGTGGGGATATCATCTTGTATGGAAGCCTCACCACAAACCACAGGAGTATAAGTTATTTGTCGAACAAGAGGAATTTGGTTAAGCAAAAGCCTGAACCTCTCGATGTAATCCTAAATGTATTTTTTGGCTCTACTTGATTTCTTTAAGTTTTTGCACCACCAAGTGATCAACATATTATGTTTGAAAGAGTGGCAATAAGTCTATGCTTATTTCAACATTTCTTCTTTTGTGATTTTCTACAAAATTGATCCTTTCTTCTATTAATCTATTTTTTGCCATTTGAAGCCATATTATTTTTCCTCTGAAATAAATTTAGGGGTACTTCCATGCACTTCCCCTCATTTAAAGGATGGTACCTATTATAAAGCCATTCATGTAGACTTAGTGTGCCTAGTGTTGTCAAAATTATATTGGGAAACTAAAGTTCACAAATTACTAGTAATTTCCTAACAATGGTGGCATTAATTGATTCTGAACTAACCTTGGGGTTATTTGAATCTATTAAGTGTCCACTTTCATCTAGTCAACCCCAAATTTAGGTTGTTCCATGTTCAATGTGCAAGCTATCCTGAAGGGCTTCAATTATGCTTGAAGTTTGCCTTCTAATTTTTTATTATTTTCTTGTTGCTAGCCTCCACTTGTAGATATTTGTATATTATGCAATATTTTGTTGTTGTGAGTCTCCCATGTTAGCCTCTCCATTATTATTAATTTATTCAATTTAAAGAATTGTTGTTGGTTCTTCCACTTTTACATCTAGTTGATCATCCAAACTCCATAGAATAGGGTTAGCATCTCATTCATTTGAATTTTCAATGTTTCGAAAGAGTTACAAATTGTTAAAGGTGCTTTGTAACACCTTCCTCCCACACTTTCCAAGCCAACTGATCCACTAGGGTAAATATTTGATAATGAGTTACTATGATATGATTCAACTCCCTAAGTACAGTTAAGGAAGTGGAATCGATGAACCAAAACTTTACATAACTCCCTCAGGTGCTACAAGACCCCCAAGAGCTAACCAACTGCCCCAACTGCCCAACCCCTGAGTTAACTTAGCCTTTCACTGAACTAACCCCTAGTTGTTACCATGACAAGGCCTCCATGCAGTTGAAACCCTCCAATCACTCCCACAAGCCTGCTTCCCAGTGACTGCAGCCTTTTCCAGCCAGTTTTGTGCCAGCATTTATGAGATCTAAGCCACTTTTTCAAGGCTAGGAACCAGACCTATGCCCAGAACTTGATGAAACACTCAAAAGTGATAAATAATAAGGAAACAAGACCTCTAATGCAAAACTTGAATAATGACCTAGCCTTACCCATACTAATTATGACAAGCATTTCGTCAAACACATCATTAACATGTAATGTACAACTCATAAAAACACATTTGAACATAGGGGCCTCATACCTATCTAAGATTCATCAAGAAGGTCTGATTCCCTCTCATAATAGTTGCATTATCATCTATTAGATCATTCATTCATTAACATTTCATCTACTAACCAAAACATGATGAGAGCCATAACTCAACACTGTCATAAAACCATGCTTATAACCAACATATACCCAATAGAATAACAATGATAGAACAACCAATAAAATCACATAATAAAAAGTACATTTACACATAATACACAAGAAAAAAAGCGCTCTTATCAACATATGCAAATCCAACCAAGTCAGGGACTTCCACATACCACATGACCATAGATTGGGCTGAACCAAATCTTTCTGTCAAAAAATCACCCTCGTGTCATATTCCAAGCATGAATGTGGGACTCACAACAAAACCGACCATGCTTCTTAGGCTTTACCACATATCCAGTCAAAATCGGTCAAGGTTTTTTAGGTCCGAAGCAAGCACCTATACAACCAGGCTTTACCATATATCCCACCAAGAGTTTCCTAGGCCCAAACAAAAAACATACACTACTAGGCTTTATCGCAACTCCCGCCACATACCGTCCAGGTATCACTAGGCATATACAAGCATGGATGCCTCCCAATCTCTCCACGTAAACCGTGAGGAATTTTCCTGTCTCCACCCTTAGGCTTTATTGCATATCCCACCTTTACCGGTCCAGGGACTTATAGGCATTTTGGAATTTTCTTAAGACCACCTCACTCAGTTTCGAAACCATCTGACAATCCAACTCAACCAAATGAAAGAACCCCATCACACCATGGTTATTCAAAAATGACAAGGCAAGGTTGAAACCACTATCACACCTGGAAGAACCCATTCCAATGACAACAAGAGAAACAAATACACACATGCAAATAACATGCATGCCAAAATTAGCAAGAAAATCATACATTGAACTCGATATGTGCAAGTAATCCTGATGTAGCTGCTTGATCCAACTCTTCCTTACTTGATCTTTGCTTCCCTTTGCTTCATTGTCCTTCCTTTGCCTTCCTTCCTCCAATGCTATAGTGCTCCAAGAATGCTCTACTTGTGCAAGAGTATGAGAGAATAGATACAATAGAGAGAGCTCCAAGCTAAAACTGACAAAAGGTTGTGAATTGATCATCAAATTACTTTTTATTAATAAGGCCTCTATTTTCTTCAATTTCCATTATTTTTCCTTCATTTTCCTCCTGACATGCAACCTGTGACCTTTCACCTTCCTTCTCCTAATTTCCATTATTTTTCATAAATAAAATGCCAATTAATATCTCTTGCCTTTCCAAAGTATTTGCTATTGCCTTTGCCAATATTCCCTTAGCCATAATAAACCAAATGATCACCCACTAGGACGTTTTGCCCAACATTCAGTTTGGAATATGTGTCCCATGACCTTGGTCTTATTTTTCCTTTCTTTTTTAACTTTATTACATGGATTTTTAACCCGAGGTTATTACATGCTTCCACTTCTTCACCTAACTAGTTGTCCTAACCCAAATCATGTAAACTCAACACCCCATCAATTCAACGGTCTTTTACTTCGTCATTTCTTCTAGATTGAAATAGGTTTATGCCCTCTCTCAAATTACATCTCTTTTGTTGTGTCTTTACCACATTCTACATTTTGTAGGTCAATTGAGCATTTGTAATCCTTTATTCTCATTTTTTTTTTGGAGTATATTCCCTAATAACAAATTTTGAATTTAAAGCTCGATATGGGCCCTGTTTTAATATAAAAGCCCTTTATTAAGCCCTAAACATTAAGTGATTACATTTATATTGTTATCTTTTTATGTAAACTAAAACCTCCCATTTTATTATAATTGTATCCTTTATTTTATTTCATGGTACAACCACACACACTATGGAGACCTAATTTTCTATCATCAAATATTGTCTTGTTCATTGTATTTATTGTATAAGGAGGCTTCCCACTTGAAGTGGAATATAATTATTGGTTTCTGATCATTTTTAAGGTGCAAGGATCATACAATTTAGTATTAGAGTTCTTGATCCTAGGGTTTTGTTGCTTCAAATAGGTTACTGTGGCATTTTTGTGACAACTATTTTTATGTGCAGTTTCATACAGTGAAACATGGAGAAGATTTACAAGTCATCCCAAGAAATTTATAGTTCAAGTTTCAGATCTTGTTTTATTTTATTTTCGGAGATATGGTCCAAGCAAGTTAGGGTTTTTGGATGCTCCTAAATTTTGTCTCAAACATATCAATTCATAATTTTCGCTATAATTTTTTTCTATGATGCCTCACACCATGAAACTTCAACCAAGTTGAGAGGTAGTCGTGGCGAACATTTTATACAAGTTACATATCTTGATTCGCTCTATTTTAGGATATATTCTCTAATGAACATAGGGTTTCTATATGCTCCAGAATTCAGTCTCAAACATGTTAGTTTGCCATTTTAATATAATTTTTTCCCATAAGGATTCATCAAGTGAAACTTCGACCATTTAAGGAGATCTCAGGGAATATCTAGTTCCATTTTCGGTATTTGGTTCACTATACTTTGGGAGTTATGCCTTATGGAAGTTAGAATTCGTGAATAATCATGAAATAAATTTTAAACATGTCAACTTTGTATTTTTGCTATATCTTCTTGTATGGAAATTTTATTCAAAAGAGAAACAAAAATGGGTTACAAGGATGTCGGGTTATGACTTTTAAATTATTTACAAAAAGGAAAACAAACATTGTGACAGATGCACTCTCAAGGAAAGAGGAAGACACAAATGGTTTACTATGTGTTATTTCCATTCCACATTCTCACTCGATGGAAGAAGCAATGATAGAATGGCAACAATATGAGAGGATATGAAATATCATTCAACAACTACAGGAGGATCATGATGCAGTAGAAAAAATTACATGGAAAAATGATTTGTTATGGTATCAAAATTTCTTATATTTATGTAAGAATTCTCAACTCAAACAAAAGGTCATATTGGAATTACACACCTCTTATATAGGACACTCAGGGTTCTTGAAGACATGCCATGGGATCAAGAAATATTTTTTTAGGAAGGTCTTAAAGCATATGTGTAAAAATTCATGGTGTAATGTGTGGTATGCCAACAAAATAAAGGAGATACTATCGAGATCCCATGGCTCCAACCACTAGCCATACCAAGCCACCGTTGGGAAGAAGTTTCAATGGATTTTATTATAGGTTTACACAAATATAAAGGAAAGAGTGTCATTGTGGTAGTGGTAGATTGAATGATGAAGTATGCCTATTTTTCTCTCTTTCTCTTCCTCTTAAAGCAAGTATTGTGGCAGGAGCTATCATGGAAAAAATACAAAAGCTACATGAAATACCAAAGATTCTTGCGAGTGATAGAGATATGATTTTCACTGGAAAATTTTGAACTGAATTATTTTATTTTTTGGGTATTTAATTGGCTCACAACTCAACTTACCATCCTCATTCTGATAGGAAAATTGAGATTGTGAATAAATGTTTAGAATGATATCTACATTGTTTTACATCTTATAAACAAACAAAATGGGTCAAATAGTTTCCCTTGACAAAATGGTGGTACAAGACATCCTTCCATATGTCTGTTGACGGTGTTGGACCCGCCAACATGTAAGGGGATCACCCTGGTAAGAAGTCCCAATTAGACCTCAGACCGTTTGGTGTAGGAGTCCCATAAGTGGGTCGTAAAGCAATGCCTTGACCGCGATGTCTCACAGAGGCAAGTAATATAACTCTGTCAGTAGTAATGGTGTGACCGTTATAGTGATTCAAGGAAAGTGTATGAGAGGTTCTAACATAGGTGGGTTGAGATAAGGGTGAAGGTGAGTTCCAGGTTGAAAGGGATCAGTCCCAACTCGGCCAGGAACACACAACACACGGGAGCGAGGAGTGAATACACAAATTTCGATGGAGCAGTCCACTCAGATGCAGTAGTCACAACATACAACGTAACATAACACGTACAACACTCACGGATCAGTTTGAACGAGTGCAGCGGTTGTTACAGCAAGGTTTATGTGAAAGGTTTATCTGATGTCCGGCAGAGCAGCTGACACGGATGGAATAGCATATACAACACATTTCCATTAATAGATTAAGCAGTACAACAAATGAATGAGTTGAGATGTAGAACACAGGTTAAAGCAACATGCATTACAAGTGTTAAAGATCAGTCTTACAACAAATACAGTACATGTGTGAAAACATGTTCGCTCTTATTATATAAATAAGTGCAAGTTCCAATCATACAATACATCCATGTAAACCCGCTAGCCCCAACAGTGGAATGTTACAGACACATCCGCGTGCTCCTCCAAAGAGATGAACTAGCTCCGTGTAGTGGAGAAGTCAAGGCGCATTACAATATTGTCCAAGCCCTTTCCAAGATAATCTTATCAGAAGATTGGCTAACCAAAAACCTATACAATGAGTTATGAGGGACTATTTATAGCAAAGGGTGGGGTGACCCTTGACATTCTCCTTTGTGACAGTTCAACTACTCTCATGACTCTTCACCTACTCTATGACTGTTATATCCAACTATTGACACTTGACTTACACTTGACATGACTCAACATTACAATGCACGTGTACTCATATGAGATAACATGACTTGAGCAAGCCTTGCAAGACATCATTGACACTCATTCCATTATGATGAGACCAACTCTTTGACATGCTTGTGATGGTGAAAGTGGTGAGTTGATGCCAAGTTTGATCATCTGTGATGGTGTGCATGCACCTCATGGTGACATCTTGCTGAAGCAAACTCTTTCCTCCGTTGCAACCGGTTCATTGGTTCAGCTCCTTCATCCAACTTTCCTGCTAACATGCACATGGTCTTCTTGGTGCGGTTGAACTGGCAACACACTGATGCATAGTGTCCGTGCTGATATTCAAGTGTGTGCTGGTGGTCATGCACATCAACTTACCGAAGTACATGTTCAGCTCCAGTTGGACTTGCTTCTTGTCTTCACCTTGGTGAGTGTGTTGAATGGGTTGGATTGCATGCGTGCGCACAATGACATGCATGATGTTGAATCCCTTGCATGCGATCAATAACACTGCTCATCATGTTTTCTCTGTGTTAGCTACTGGGATGGATCTTTGACTTGCACGGGTGCAGTTTCATCCCGGAGTGCACGTTGCACCCACTGCTATTCCTGATCCTGCGGCTGCTCGTTCGTTTGTCTGTGCAGCTTCATGTTCTTCCTTGAGTTGCTGCTTCAGCACATGCAACTCCTTCTTTGTTTCATTCTCTGTCTTCACACGACCTTCATGTCACGCCATCACCTCATAGCCTGAGTCTCCAAAGTTGCTTTCATTATCAATGGATTTGCTTGATCTTGCAACTTTGTCCCACCTCTGTGTTGTCAACAACCTTCCTCTTACATTTGTTGCATTCGGTATATTGCATTCAGCTGTTGTTCATGATGTTGCTTGTTGTTATGTTGCTGTTGTCATATCTTGATGTCCTTGTCTATGAACAACTTGCTGTCTCGGTGAGTAGGCAAGCTCATAGACACTTGATCAACTGCATCTCCAGGTGTGCCCTGAACGGTGTCTTCGACTCTGCTCTCTTGGAAACCATTGCACCTGCACTGCTGAGAGGCAGATGAGCACCTTCAATACCTGGGGACATGGCAACAGTCATGGCAAGCAATTTTTCAGTCGAAAACCAAAATGTACTTGAGAACTGACTTGCAACATACCTGTGTGACTGATCATGAAGGTTGCGCACTTTCAACCAAGAGATCGGGAAACCAACTGCCAAGACTACACAAGGCACAGTTTGGGCTGCTGGGAGACTAACTGACTGCTGGAACTGCACAATGCATAGTATAGTATGGTTGCTCACTGCTGGGATTGCGCAATGTGCAATCTCAGCTAGCAATGGTTGCAAGTTGAGTCACTGCATTGCACAATTTTCTTGGGCAACAATCACTGTCCCTCAGGATTGCGCAAATCAGGCCTTGGGAACAGTTTCTGGGTAGAAATGTTCACTTTTTGGGAGGAAGGGAGAGGTTTCCCTCTTAGGATTGCGCAATGTTGTCTTGGTGAGGCTCTTGGTGAGGCAAAGTCCGGGCCGAGGTTGGCCAGACTCGCCGACGAGCAACTGAAAGTGAATGTGAGTGTGAATGTATGTTGATATTGAGTGTAAGCATAAGTGAATGATCATGCATGTTGATATTGAGTGTAAGCATAAGTGACTGATCATGCATGCAAATGGTGAATGATAGATTCAGAAAATGGAACGACATGCATGGGGGTGAGGCGAGTCATTGAATCGGCGAATGTTCGCGGAAAACAGTTTCATGCATGTGACAAACAGTGAGATGTTGACAAAAACTGAAACGGTGCTAGGACAAGCTAATATACATGTAAACGATAGCAGACGTTCAAATAAATAAAGCAAACAAGACTCATACAAGTGAAGACATGAAAAGCAACATAAATGCAACACAAGGCATGACAAGTGGGCTTACCCCAAAACAACTGAGCTGAATGTGTTGAAGGCTCCTAGATGTGATGTGGGAGGTCATGGCTGCAAGGTTGGTGTGAGGAATGAGTTCTGCAGTGCAAGGTTGATGAGTTTTGATAACATTGAGGTTGTGATGCACATGCCACAAATCTAGGGAAGCGACACTTGGTGGGAGGTTTCTGAAATGATCCTTGCATGTAACCTTCAACTGCTAAACATAGATCCCTGAAGCAAGGGATGCCTTTACATGCTGCCTTGGTAGAAGCATCCCATGCATGCAAGTCAGTTTTGCTTGGTCCCAAGGGGAACCGGTCAACTCAACTGCACATGCAAGAGACTGCTTAACTGCTGGAGAAAAATGCACATTTCTGGCTGGGAGCTGGGTTGGTTGTCCAGGAGATTTTCACAATTTTTGGGCAGGGAAGCTGACTGTTGCCCAGGAGATTTGCACAATTTCTGGGCAAAGAATTTGACTGTTGCCCAAATTTGCGCAAATTATGGGCTAAGTAGCCCTACTGGGGAAAATTGTGCAATTCCTACTGGGAGTGTTGACTGGTAGGATTGCACAATCTTGGAGCCCAATAGGCTGCCAGACAGTATTGCACAATTTTTGGAGGGAAGGTTGGTTTCCCTCGAGAAATGCACAATTTTCTTGGGGAAGCTGCTCAGCCTACAGCTAGACCAAGTCCCGGTGAACAACCTATGAGGGGAATTCATCAAGCTGTGATCGACAAGTTGCCTTTATGCAAGCAAAACATTGAAGCTGGTGAACTTGATGAAGCAAGGCAAGTTACTGTGAAGGTTGGAAGGGAGCCTCCAAAATGAAGCTAAGGCAAAATTTTGGAGGGTGGTTGTAGCCGCTACAACAACTTCATAAAAAGGTCACCATTTATGGCACTTTGTGGATATTATCCTCCATCCATTACATCACCCTTGAAAGTGACTATAAAGGCTCAAGTAGTAGAGGACCACATCCAACACCAACAAGAGGTTCTCAAACTATTGAAGGACAACTTGGTTATGGCACAAAATAGGATGAAACGACAAGCATATCAACAATGTAGTGAAAGGAAATTTGGAGTGGGGAATTGTGTATTTAAGACACACTGGAATTGTGTATGATGTTGCACCCTAAGGAACCTTCCATCAAAGTAAGAAACTTAACAGGTATCAGGGATACCTGACCATCATGAGCACGATCATATAAAATGAACCTTCATCATTCTCAGATGTCATCAAGCATTAACTATGGAAGGATGCTATGACCATAGAATATGAGTCTATTATGGAGAATGATGTCTGGGAAGTAGTTCCCAAACCCTGGACAAGACAATTGTTACTTCAAAATGGCTTTACAAGATAAAGCATGCAGCAAATGGAAGTATGGAAAAGTATAAGGTTCATTTTGTTGCTCGTGGTTTATCCCAGAAGGGAGGTATAGACTATGATATTTGCACCTGTTGCCAGATATACGACCATCCGCTTGATCATAGCCCTTGTGGCTTCACAAGGATGGAACCTACATCAGATGGATGTTAAGACCGCGTTCTTGCATGGTTCTATCAAAGAAGAGGTCTATGTGGAGCAACCTGAAGGATTTGAGATTTATGATTGAAAATCTCATGTATGCAGGCTGAAGAAGGCTCTCTATGGGCTGAAGCAAGCACCCCGAGCATGGTATGAGAGGATCGATAGCTACTTGATGAAGCTGGGATTCACTAGGAGTGAAGCTGATCCTAACCTTTACTTTAAGGTTGAAGATGACAAGCCTCTCATACTGGTGTTGTATGTGGATGACCTCTTTCTAACAGGTGCAAACCCTCACATTCACAAATGTAAGAGGGAGATGGCTTCTGAATTTGAAATGAAGGACCAAGGACTTGAAGTGTGGCAGAAGCCAAGGGAAATTTTCCTATCTCAAGGAAAATATGTGGTAAAGATATTGGAAAGATTCGGTATGATGGACTGCAAGCCTATGACTACCTCGAGGATCTTAACTTTTAGAAGTTATATGGTAGTGATGTCGGACCAGACTTGGGAAATTCCTCTGAGTTTCAAAAACTCATTCACATTGATGTTCTTGGTGAACCTCCGTCCGAACATATGTTTTGCAGTTAGCATTGTGAGCTCATATTTGGTTGAGCCTCACTGGATTGATGCCAGGAATCTTCTGAGATGTCTTCAGGACACAATCTCTCATGGATTAAGATACACTGCCGGAGATGTGAGACTACTTGGATATACTGATGTTGATTGGGCAGGCAGTGTGGTGGACCGTAAGAGCACTTCCGGGTACTGTTTCACCTTGGGATCTGCTTCGATATCCTGGATGAGCAGGAAGCAGAAGTCGGTGGCTTTGAGCACCGCCGAAGCAGGATATATTGTTGCTAGCATAACCTCGTGTGAGGCAGTCTGGTTGCGAAAGCTCTTCAGTGAGCTGTTTGGATTTACATTGGATACCACTGTGATTCTCTGTAACAACCAGAGGTGGGATTCAATTATTGAGGAATCCCATATTCGTCAATTTCTCCAGCAGATAGACATCATCTAGGACATGGTAAGTTGATGAGCAAGGAAGCTCCATCACATTAAGATGATGTACAGGTTGATACACCTTGTCAAAGCCCCGAGGAAAGATCTAATCTGTGATTTTCCCAAACGACTTGGAGTCGGCAAGAAATCCTTGTACAAGGGTCCTGCATGTTGCATACAATGAGCTCCGGGAGCTCTGAGGGCTTGCGGTTCCTACTGGAGCAACATATGACCACAGGGTGACTCACCCTCCCCTGGTGGTGCACACTGGAACAAGATGATTCGCTCTCTTGTGGGACAAGATGATTCGCTCTCTTGTGGAATAGGATGATTCACTCTCCTGTGTAGCAGGATGATTAGTTCTCCTATGAGGCCTGGATTGATGTGTTCTCCATGGCAGCCTGGATTGATGTGTTCTCCACGGCGATTGTAACAGGATTGATGTGTTCTCCTGTGAGGACAGGATTGATTAGTTCTCCTGTCGAGGCATCCTACCCATGCAGTATGGGACTCATGGGAAGTACCTCTCATCTGATCAATGAGCAGGGAAATGAAGTTAGGGACCATAGTAGTACCGATGGACGCATCATTGTATCTACCGTACTCCCTACGCTAGGATGACCTCCATTGATCTGGGATCAATGATACTGGTCTAGGACCAGTGGTAGGAGTTGTACCATACTATGACGCTGACTTCAGGTCGGTTGAGACTGGTCTGGGACCAGTGGTACATACTCCGAGACTGACTTCGTGTCAGTGCAGTATTGGTCTGGGACCAGTGAGAGTGGTACATACTATGACGCTGACTTCGGGTCGGTTGAGACTGGTCTGGGACCAGTGGTACACTCTCTGAGACTGCGATACTAGTCTGGGACCAGTGGTAGGAGTTGTACCATACTATGACGCTGACTTCGGGTCGGTTGAGACTGGTCTGGGACTAGTGGTACATACTCCGAGACTGACTTCGTGTCAGTGCAGTACTGGTCTGGGACCAGTGAGAGTGGTACATACTATGACGCTGAATTCGGGTCAGTTGAGACTGGTCTGGGACCAGTGGTACACTCTCTGAGATTGCGATACTGGTCTGGGACCAGTGGTAGGAGTGGTACTTACTATGAAGCTGACTTCGGGTCGGTTGAGACTGGTCTGGGACCAGTGGTACGCACTCTGAGACTGACTTTGAGTCAATGGAGGATGATATTGGTCTAGGACCAGTGGAGTTGTACTCACTATGACGCTGACTTCGGGTTGGTTGAGACTAGTCTAGGACCAGTGGTACATACTCTGAGACTGACTTTGAGTCAGTATGATACATCCTCGATCATTTCTTCTTCTTCATAATTCAGACAAAAGCAGAGCAGAACAGAACAGTGCAAGAGCAGAGCAGAATAGAGCAAAACAGTACAGATCAGTGCAGGGCAGAACAAGACAAAGCAGAACAGGCAGAATAGAGCAGAGCAGGGCAAGGGTCAGGCTGTACAAGGCAGTGCATTTGATGGATGAATAGTAACGACTGATAGACAAATTGCAGATGAAGTTCTCCATGGTTGAGAGGGAGTGTTAAAGTTGGCAACCAGGGCAAAACTTCATGTGGGTCATCTTATTCATGGCTGATAATATTTTTATTAGATTCCTCTCTTCGAGAGGTGTACGATTGATATAAAGATCATCCGATTCCGATAAGTATTCATGGAGATATGAATTTATTTTGATTATGGAATTATTATCAAGCCGACCTACAACTCATGTAGGCTCAGAAGCCCAACAGTCGCATCTATTCACCCACCAACGTCGTGTATAAATATAAGAGGACTTTTCCTCATTTGGACTCACTCATCTCATCACATCTCTCTCTCTCTCTACTATGCAGAAATGAGTCTCTTCTCTACTGCGCTGAAATGAGTCTCTCTCTCTCACATGTGAAGTCGGAAGTTGTTGAACTGAAGTTGCAAATGCAGAAGTAAAGATTGACTTGCGTGGCCTAGAATATCTCCTCTTTGGAACTGCGCTATAGGGTCATCTGAACCTCCTCTGAAAGCCGCAACTTTTGGTGGTGGAATGAAGTCAATCCGATGAACGGTTTGCAAGATATCAACTGCCCTAGTTTGAAGCCGGAAACTGTTGAATTTGAAGCTGCAACTGCAGAAGTAAATATTGACTTGCGTGGCCTAGAAGATCTCCTCTTTAGAACTGCGCTATAGGTTCATCTGAACCTCCTCTGCAAGCCGCAACTTTTGGTGGTGGAATGAAGTCAATCCTATGAACGGTTTGCAAGATATCAACTGCCCTAGTTTGAAGCCTGAAACTGCTGAAACTGAAGCTGCAACTGCAGAAGTAAAGATTGACTTGCGTGCCTAGAAGATCTCCTCATTTGAACTACGCTGTAGGTTCATCTGAACCTCCTCTGGAAGCCGAAACTTTTGGTGGTGGAATGAAGTCAATCCGACGGTCGGTTTGTGAGATATGGTCTGCCCTAGTTTGATAATGAAGCCGCTAATGTTGACGCTGCTGATCTAGGGTTTGCTACTGCCGATATGAATCAAATTTATTGTACTATTTCTCTCTGCTAAATTATTGAAGATAAAAGAAGATTTGATCAAAGGGTTTCCCCACACATTGTGGGGTTTGTCCCTGGCTAGCCGCCACATCTTGTGTCTTGTCTTGGCTTGTTTTCTGTCGATCATTTAATGTTCTATCTGCACTTTACTTTATGTATATGTGATTGCTAATCTGTGGAATATAATAAGAAAAAGAAGTAAACTGTTATAAGCATAGAACATACCATAACTTAACAAGAAGAAGGGATGATAGAAGGAGAAGGGGTACTCTAGATGATTACAAAGAAGACCATCATCCTCAAAAGAAGTTGAGGAACTATAGGTATGAAAATAATGGAGATGATAGTCAATCTGAATATTCTCTTATTTATGCTCCTTGTAGTTCTTCCCCTTCATATTTGTATGATAGTTTGTTGGTACATAGTGGGTCTTCTAGACAATTCTCCAAGTATAAGGAAGTCCTCTCAAATCCGATTGAGAGGGAGATAAGTTTGAATATTATTCTTGGGGACAACTCTACATATCTAGTGAAGGTCTTTGGTTTTGCCAAATTTGATTTGAAATTTGGGGAATTTGTTTTTCTTCATGAAGTAATGTATGTTTTGATACTAAATAAGAACTTGTTATCCATATATACCCTGGAAGACAAAGGGATGAGAGTAACCTTCATAAGAGGTAAAGTCCTCACCTAACCTATGGAATCTCGTATGAGGCATGCATTTACATTGGGATCTAAAGTTGAAGGACTCTATAGAGTCAATGGAAGACCTCTACTAGTAATGGTACATGACACTAATCATCAAACCGAGCTATGGCACCAAATAATGGCACATCAACATTATGAAGCTCTACAAAAATTGAAGAAATTAGTCTCTAGGATGCTTGATGTTGAAGACAATCATGACAGAGTATGTCTAAGATGTGCCAGTGGAAAGAAGACAAGGGTACTATTTGTTGGAAAATCAAGAGACTTATAGATTATAGAGATTTTCTTTAGCTTGATAATTACTTGTGATGTGTGTTGGCCTTTTATTGCTTTATTAGATCTTGTTCATCAAGTAATTACCAAAACAATGAAGATCACAACAAGACAAAGTACACAAGATATAGGCTCCAAGCTAGGGCAAAACCCTTCCAAGGGGAAAACCCAGAAAAATATTTCTCTTCTTATATAATCACTTCACAAAGAGACTTCCAAGACCCAAAGACCAAAGCCCAAAATCCTCCCAAGCACCAAGTGATCCCCTGAGCAAGATATTCTCCAAGGCAGCATCCAAACTTCGACCTATTATAGCTTCGCTCTAGAATTTCAACCCTTCAACTTCTCCACAAAATTTTCCCCCCTGCAACTGCAAGCTTCATAAAAACCCTGGCAGCTTCACACATGTGGACAAAAAAAGAGACAAGTCAAGAGACTTCGATTTCTTCTTCCTTCCTTCATCCTTCCAACTCTTTCTCTTCCTTCGCTATTGCAAATCAAACTTGTCTTGGGTGTGTGTCTCAAATGAGTCGAGATCATTCTTATTTACATCCTTCTTGAGGGGTTGAATTGCCCTCCTTTAGGTGGACTTAACCTTGACTAGGGCTGACTTTGTCTTGGTGGAATAAATGGATTTTTTTTTACTTAAATAAATGTTTTCCTTTGTTACAATGAGTCCAAATGGGTCTATAATAGATGACATAATTTCTTCTTTGTCCTAGAAATACCTAGAAGCATGAAGAACATGTTTTTTACCCAAAATTGAGCGTCAAAACCCATGCTTTACATATAATAATTTTATTTTCTTTCTTTTTATTTCTTTATACAAAGTATATAATGTCATGTTTACAAATAGGTCATTATGAAGACTAAACTTAGTTACAATTTCCAAGGCTCCATCTTAACTAGCTAGGTATTCATAATCCCATCACATGGTACACAAAATCTCAATCTTGAAGCATTCTCATAAGAAGAGATGGATTGATAAGCCATCTTTGTAAAGCATCTATATCATAACCAACATTGTCCTTGAAGGCCTTAACTTGAAAAGTTCATCCTTATTTTAGAGCATTATGCTGGGAGGTTTTATGTGAGCTACCACACTACCTCTGAGGCACATACCCCATCCAGATGTTCACTAAGTGTGAACTTTTAGGATTATTCTTATAATGGATTTCCAATCATGAATTCTCAAAGAATATCGGTCCTCTTAGACTACTCTTATATTGGATGCCCTACCTCATCCTCAAAGAGTATCATTCTACAACTTCTTTCCTAGATTCTATAATCCATAAAAAGTTCCAATGTGAGATTATTATCCAGTCCTCTGGACTCCATTCTTTCTTTATGGTCTTCACTAAGACTTATAGTTGTTAGTCTTGGTCTAGTGCATGACACATAAAGATAAGAACTATCCAACATCACTCCCTCTCAATTAGGGAAGAGATGTCTACCAAACCAAGCTTGTCTCTCAAGTACTCAATATTCTTGTTTGGTAATGCTTTAGTCAGAATATTTTCTAGATATTCATCTGTAGGTATATAATGCATCTCCATGACCCCATCTCGTATTAGGCTTTTGTTGTAGTGGTACCTGTTATTTATATGCTTTTTCCTAGCCTGAAACATTGGGTGTTATGTCAATCGTATACAACTTTTATTATCACAATGTATATGTGTAGGGCTAAGTGGTCTTTCAAACAAATGTGATAATAACCTCTTGAGCCAAACAACTTCCTAATAGACTTCACTTGCAGCGACATACTCAGCTTTAACAATACTCAAAACAATTGTATCCTTCTTTATACTAATCCATGAGACCATGGAAGATCCTAAGTTGAAGCATCCACTTGTTGTGCTTCTTCCATCTATTTCACTTCCACCCTAATAAGAATTTGTATATCCCATGAGTTTGATTTCATTACCATTATACTGGAGGCAATGATGTATGGTTCCATGCAAATATATTAGGATATGCTTAGTTGTTATGTAGTTGTCATGATTTGGCTCCATCTAAAAATGAGTGAGGACATTTACTGCAAGACAAACGTCAGGTCATGTGTTTACTAGATACATCAAGGACTCAATCAGTTGTCTGTAACAAGCAGGATCCACAAGACTATAATTTTGACTCCCCAACTTCTTTAGATTAGTAATCATAGGAGTCATCATAGGCTTATTTTCCATCACGCCAAACTTTTGAAGCACCTTGATCACATATTTACCTTAACTAAGATATATTTCACCTATCTTTTTCCAAACTTCTAGTCCCAAGTAATAATGCATAATCCTAAGATCCTTCATATCAAACTCGGTTTCTAACTACTTCTTGCATTCTTGAATTGGATGCTCTACACATGTAACAAGTAGATCACACATTTACAAGAGTATGATCATTGGTTCTCCCTGGAACACCTTGATATATAGGTTAGGATCTTGCATACCAAGCTCTAGGTGCTTGATCTAAGCCATATAGAGATTTCTTCAGTTTGTAGACATGAGTTTCCCTATGATTTATTTCAAATCCTTTTGGCTACTCAATGTAAACATCTTCATCAATACACCCATTCAGAAAAGTTGTCTCAACATCCATTTGATGGATGTTCCATCCCATAATAGCAACCAAAGAAACAAACGATCTTATTGTTGTATATCTAGCTGTAGGAGAAAAAGTTTCTTCATGATAAATACCTTCTTTATGTGAGAAGGGTCTTGCTAAAAACATTGCACTTTTTATTTATCAATGCTCCCATCCATAGCGTGCTTTATCTTATATATCCATTTTGAAGTGACTATCAATTTGTCACTTGGCCTAGGAACAATTTCCAAGACATCATTCTTCATAATAAATTGGTATTCTTCCTGGATTGCATTCCTCCACTCTTGATGTTTAGTTACATCTTCATAGGAGGAAGGTTTAGCTTCAACGAGCTTCGTCATATATCCTGCATACCCAGAATACCTTTCTAGTCTTTTACTTTCCCCAAATGTCCCTTTTTTTGTGTGTGTTACTTCTTGTCGAGTAGTTCTCAACCAAGTAGGCCTCTTTTGATTTTCAGGCACAATTACTTGTTGCACAAGCTCACTAGAACCTTCAACATATTCTTGAGTTGATGTTGGATCTTGATCATCATTGTCTCTTGAGATATCCTCAAAGATAGGTATCTCTTCTTCATCAAAGTCATCTCGAATATCCTTGGATTTCTCGTAAGTTGTACTTTCATCAAAGATGGCATCCCTACTTACTTCAATCCAACGATCCTCCTTAATATAGATTTTGTAAGCTTTTGATGAAGCACTATACCCAGCAAAGATGCCCTTCATACTAGTATGATCCAACTTCTTCTTTTTTTCCTTGGGTATATGTATATATACATGACACCCAAATATTTGAAGATGATCCATAATAGGCTTTTTTCTTATAAATTCTTCTTTCAGGGTCATGTTGTTGAGTATCTTATGAGGAATTTGGTTCGTCAAGTAAACAACTATCACACATGCCTCTTCCTATAGGAAATTAGGGGGATCTTGATAATGTAGCATGGCCCTCACATATTCTTCTATTGTTTTGTTCTTCCTTCTGACCACACCATTTTGTTAAGATTGTAAGGAACAATAAGCTCCCTCTTAATACCTGCTTTCTTGCATAATGCTATTAGTTCTTTAGAGGTATATTCTCCACGATTGTCAGATCTCAAAGTCTTGATCTTTCTCTCGGTCGGATTCTTCACTTCAATCTTGAATTCTTGAAACTTCTTGAATACCTCGTGTTTGTACTTGAGGAGGTATAACCAAGTTTTCCTTGAGAAATCATTAATGAATGTCACATAATATTGATGCCCACCAAGATATTTTACAACCATAGGACCACGTACATCTGAGTGTATGAGATCTAAAACTTCCTTAGATCTAGTATAACTTCTTGCAAATGGATTTTTCACATTCTTGTCAAGAGTACACCCCTTATAGGTCCCTTCATGTTATTCCTTCAAATCGGGGATGCCATTTACCATTTGACTTAGAGATACCAAAATCTTATAGTGAAGGTGTTCATACCTTCTATGCCATCGTTTAGAAGTGTTCACATCTAAGTGAACTAGGGCTTGAGAAAGACATGTAAAAAGTTTATACAATGTCTCCTCATGAATATCGATCACCCTTCAATTATCAATACTAGAGCCCTTACTCTAAACCAAAACCTTCCCATCAACAAAAGTAATTATATCACCCTTATCCTCTAGACAAGAAATAGAAAGTAAGTTTTTATTCAAACCATGAACACATATTGTTGAGGTGAATACTTCCACTAGACTCGAGCTCCAATGAAGTAGATCTAATCCCTTTCATTGGATAACTCTTCTTATCTCCAAGATTTATTGAATGAGAAGAGGTTCCTTTTGATAAAGTTTGGAGTTGGCGACATTCTCCTATCATTTGTCTTGAGGCACCACTATCAATAACTCATACATTATCATCCTTGAAAGTGTGAGATAAAGTAGAGAACAAAGTTCCATTTTTCACTTCCTTTGCTAGCTTGGAGATGATCTTCAACATGCAATCCTTGATGGATGTAGAAAATTTCCCAAGAAACTTGAAACCCTTCTTCGTAACCATTGCCGTAGTGCCAACTAGGATTTCATCTTCAGTCTCCTTCTTGCACCTTAGCTCTAATACCATGTTGGAAAATCAAGAGACATAGAGATTATAAAGCTTTTCCTTAGCTTGATAATTACTTGTGATGTGTGTTGGCCTTTTATTACTTTATTAGATCTTGTTCATAAAGTAATTACCAAAACAATGAACATCACAACAAAACAAAGTACACAAGATATAGGATCCAAGCCAAGGCAAAACCCCTCCAAGGGGAAAACCCATAAAAATGCTTCTTTTCTTATAGAATCTGTTCACAAAGAGATTTCAAAGATCCAAATACGAAAGCCCAAAATCCTCCCAAGCACCAAGTCACCCCCAACAATATCTTCTTCAAGGAAACTTCCAAACTTGGGCCTACTGCAACTTTTCTCTAGAATTTTGGCCCTACAACTTCTCCATTATCCACATAATTTCGGCTCCCTATAATTTACAGCTTCACAAAAACCCTAGTAACTTCACATGTGTGGACAAAAAAAAAAAAAAGATAAACCAAGAGACTTTGATTTCTTCTTCCTTACTTTTTCCTTCTAGCTCTTTCGCTTCCTTCACTATTGCAGATCAAACTTGAATGTGTGTCTCAAATGAGTTGAGATCCTTCTTATTTATAGCCTTCTTGAGGGGTCAAATTGCCCTCCTTTAGGCCGACTTCACCTTAACTAGGGCTGACTTGGAGTTCGAGGAATAAATGGCTTTCTCTTGACTTAAGTAGATATTTTCATTTGTTAGAATGAGTCCAAATGGGACTATAATACGTGACATAATTTCTTATTTGTCCTAGAAAGACCTAGAAGCATGAAGAACATTCTTGTGACGTAAACTTGAGTAAGAAACCCTTGCTTATATATATATATATATATATATATATATATATATATATATATATATATATATATATATATATATATATATATATATTTCTTTCTTTCTTTCTTTCTTTCTTTCTTTGTCTTTCTTATACAAAGTACCATGTTTACAAATAGATCATTATGAAGACCGAAGTTAGTTACAATTTCCAACACCGTTCCCCTATAGCAGGAACAAGACCGATGATATTCTTCATCTCATTCATTCTGACCTATGCGGATCCCATGCCTATGCACTTTGTTGGTGGACATCTCTACTATATAATCTTTATTGATAACTTCTACATGAAGACATGGATATACTATTTAAAGCATAAGGATGAGGCTTTTGATATATTCAAGGACTTCAAGGCGCTGGTAGAAAACCAAACAAGGAAGAAGATCAAAATCTTCAGGTCTGACAAAGGTGGAGAGTACATTTCAAATGAGTTCATTGACTTCTACGAGAAGGAAGGTATTAAGAAGGAAACTATTGTACCATACAATCATGAGAAAAATGGAGTGCCTAAGAGAAAGAACATGTTCATCGTAGAAGTTGCCTGAGCCATGCTCCATGATCAAACTTTGTTGAAATTCCTTTAGGGAGAAGCTAAAAATACAACAATATATGTTCAAAATCAGGTTCCCCATCATGCATTGGACAACCACTGGACAACAAGACTCCTAAAGAAGTATTCACAGGTGTGAAGCCTAACATTGGTCATCTCAGGATACTTGGTTGCCCCGTATATTTCCATGTGTCAAAGGAGAATCAGAACAAGTTGGAAGCCTCCAAAAAGAAAGGTACATTTGTTGGTTATTGTGAAAATTATAAAGCAATTAATATATACATATATGGTAAAAGGAAGATAGAGTTTAGTAGTGATACAACTTTCGATGAAGATGATGCTTGTGAAAAAACAAGGGAAATTCCTCCACCTCCTCCTATTGACAAGAATGATGATGACATGCTAGAAGGTCTTTATGTGCCTAAATCTAAGAAGGATATTATGTATAATCCCATGGAGCCAGGGATCCCTTAGATTATCCTCCAAGTGATCTCCCTAGAAGGAAGAGATCATTATGGCTTTGTGATACTTTACAATATGTTGAAAGATATGTTCCTACCAAAAGGACCTTTAGAGAAAGTAAGAAGCCATGTTGATATAAGGGATAAATTGTAGCTATGAGCATTATGATCTAGGTTGAGCCTTCCACCTTTGAAGAAGTTATGAAAGAACAAGTTTGGAATGGTGCCATGGCTAAAGAATATGAATTGATTATGAAGAATGATGTATGGCATGTTGTTCTGAGACCTTAAGGAAAATTTGTCACAACTTCAAAAAGGCTATATAATATCAAGCACGGAGCTAATGGAAGCATTGAGAAGTATAAAACAAGGTTCATGGCCCTAGGTTTCTCCCAGAAAGAGGGATGAGACTATGATGATATATTTGTTTTCATTGCCCACTACACTACTATTAGATCAATTGTTTCCCTTATTGCTAGTCAATATTGCACTCTTCACCAAATGGATGTAAAGACCACATTTCTTCATGGAATACTATAGGAATAAGTATATGTTAAGCAGCCTCAGGTATCTTAACTGAAGGACAAGACTCACATTTTCAATTTAAAGAAAGGATTATATGGCTTGAAGTAAGCCCCCATAGCCTAGTATGCGTGTATTGGTAGTTACTCGATGAATCTTGGATTCATGAGAAGCAGTGTCGATCCAAACCTCTATTTCAAAGTGGTCCTAGATATGCCTTTGATTTTGGTTTTATATGTTGATGATATATTCTTGATAGGTAGTGAGCCCTTGATGCATGATTTTAAGAGGGAGTTGACCTCCGTGTTCAAAATGGAGGAGCTTGATATGATGCATTACTTTTTGGGATTATAGGTTTGGCATAGGCTCAAAGAGATTTTCCTTTCTTTAGGAAAATTTGTTGTGAAGCTATTGGAAAAAAATAGAATAACAGAATGCAAATCCTTGGCTACCCCAATGGAGATAAACTTCAAGAAGATATGTGGAGACGTTGTTGGACCGGACTCGATAGGCCCTCTCGAGTACCGATAATTGATTGGGGCATTGATGTTCCTTGTGGACACTCATCCAAACATATGCTTCACAGGGAACACTTTGAGTTAATTCATGATTGAGCCCCTTCATGCGCATTGGGTTGCTACCAAACACGTACTAAGATATTTCTGTGGGACGATTAACCTTGGTCTAAAATATATTGTCGGAGATGTTCATCATCATGGTGACACCAATGATAACTAGGGTAGAAATGTTATTGACCAGAAAAGCACATGAGGGTGTTACTTTAGTCTGGGGTCCGCGATGATATCTTAGATGAGCAAGAAAAAAAAGTTTGTGGATTTGAGCACGACTGAGGCATAGTACATTGTTGTTAGCATGGCTAGCTGCAAGGCATTTTGGTCGAGGAAGCTTTTTGGAGAGCTATTTGAGTAGATTCTAGATATGAAAGTCATATACTGCGACAACAAGAGTGGGATTCTATTGACTAAAAATCCCATATTTCATGACAAGTCCAAGCATATTGAGATCAAGTATCATTACATTTGAGACATGGTGTAGAGAGGAGTCGTGAGACTCCATCACATTTCTACTGATGAACATATAACATATATACTCACTAAGGCTTTATTGAAAGGGGAATTCTTAGTATTCATAGAGCAACTTGGATTGATGGATGTGACCCTCCTAGGTAAGGGTCCCGGTTGATTGAGGACACTGAGCTATTCTCATCTCCTAGGGTGAGGAATTAAGCCTTAAAGCTCTTGGGGTTGAGGGAACTCTGGATAGTATTGACAAAGTATACATGATTTCGCATCTAGTTTCCCACCCATTTGTCCAATGGGTGCTAGCTGCTTTATTTAGTTGTGATCCTTATCATTTATGGTAAGTGGCATCCTACTTAAGCTAGAGATGCAGGTGTTCTACCATTGGCTCTTGCGGGTCAAGTTGGGAAGATCAACAAATAATAGGATATGCGTGATCCTTACCATTTATGGTAAGTGATATCTCTCCTATTATCACTAGGAAGTGGGATAGGTGAGATCCTTACCTCATAAGGTAAGTGGCATCCCTCCTATTGTTTGTGGATTCCCGATGGTAGCAGAGGCTCCTCGATGATGATGATCTTGGGTGGTAGCAGAGGCTCCCTGATTATGATGATCTCAAGTGGTAGCAAAGGCTCCCTAGTGATGATGATCCCAAGTGGTAGCAGAGGCTCCCCGATGATGATGATCCCCAAGTGGTAGCAGAGGCTCCCCGATGATGATGATCTTGGGTGGTAGCAAAGGCTCCCAATGATGATGATTTTAGGTGGTAGCAAAGGCTCCCCGATGATGATGATTTTGGGTGGTAGCAAAGGTTCCCTAATGGATAGAGGGTGGTAGCTTGAGCTCCCTTGTGATGTCAAATTATTCTTCTTTTAGATTCGAGAGTATTCAGCAAAGACAAGAAGAGATGAGCAATGACAACATTTGATTTCATGATGTCAAGATATTTGAGATGGGACATATGTTGCAGTCAGTAATTTCTCCCTAGCTGGGAGGGAGTGTTAATTTGGTAGCTTACAGATAAATTCCCTCCTTTGGACAACCTTCCTCATCAAGAAATACCCCTCCTAGCCTTTGGAAGAATTTAATTTGGTTAAGGAAAAATGTATTTTTAAGGAGGAAACCCACACGTGCACAAAAGTTCGGGTCAACTTTAAAGATAAATTGGACACCCTTGGAAGCATATAAATACAAGACAAATGCACCTCATTTGGACATCATCATCAAGCATCTTCTTCTTCTCTATTTTTTGGATTTGTTTGCACAAGTTTGAAATTGGTTCGTACAGGTTTGGAGTTATGGGGTTTGAGCTCACATGTGTGAAAGGAAGTTTTATTTTAGAGCCGCGGACTTGGTTTGTGGAAATCTCGATTGTAGATGCTCACTTGATAGGGTATTCACTACGATTGGAGAGCTTCACTTGCAATCACTGTCACTAGGTCTATGCGGCTGTGATATTGACCTATATTATGTGGACCATTGACTGCCGACTTTAGAGATTTTGACATTGATCACATATTGTTTGGTTTATCATATAATAGATATTGTTTGGTTCGTTTTGGGATTGGTTTTGATTGATTGATGAATTGGAACATTTTACTCTCTCTCTCTAGACATTTTATGACAATCTAGTAAGAAGAAGAATTTGAAAGGGTTTCTCCTCTTGTGGGTTTTTCCATGGTCTTTGACCAAATTCTTGGGTCTCTTATTGTTGCTTTTGATTGTCTACTATACATTGCATTTAACGTTCTATCTACAATTTTTATTGATCATTGTAAATTGTTTTGAAAGATTTATAATTGAAGAAAAGAATTGGGCTAAAGTAATTGTGACAACATAGAACATTGGAAAATTAACATAGGGAACAATGAATGTTGATGGGTCTGAGGACATGGATATGGATGGAATTGCACTCTTAGACCTCATTGAAGAGTGGACAAGTAAGGACCCAAGAAAGATACTAGATCAATAAAAAGAGTTATTTAAACATGTCTATTTGCAACTAAAGAGTAAAAGGAATGAGGCTTTGAAGGGAGAAAGCTCAACTCCAACCAACCTTGGATTCCAAACACAAAGCTTCAAAAAAGGAAAAGCGGAGAATAGTTAATATAGGATATGAATGATGCGCAGCCCCATGGGTTAGCTAAGTTGGTTGAGTTCCTGTTGCTAAGTACCTTGCCAATTGGGAGGTCATGGGTCAAATCTCCTTGACACTCTTGGCAATAGGCTTGCTTGTTTGGCCAGCGGATAGATGCTTTCAGGTTGATCTGCCTAGATTTTCCGTGCAAAAAAAAAGGATATGCATGATGCACTTGTCAATTATGGACAAGTGACTCTCTTGAAAAAAGTGTTTTCCTCGGCCCAACATGCTTCCCTACGAAGATAATCTAGTGTAATATAAGAGGCCTTGACTATTGAGGTAAACAAAGGCTTCTCCACACAATAGAAAGAGAAATTGTAGGGAACTCCACATAATAGTGATGTTAGAGGCGATTAAATGTGACAATGATAAAGTCAACTCAATAACCTCCCATTTTTTGAGAAGTTGTCAAACCATAACACTAAATGCTGCAAGGAAATTAGGAGGACTAGTTATCGTATGGAATTCAAGCAAAGTGGAATTTAAAAATTGGATGGCTACCGCAAGGATAATCTCTAGTATATTCCACTATCTAGGCTCAAAATAAACGTAATTCATAACAACGGTTCATGGGCCAAACATGGTAAAAGAAAAGCCATGATTTCTTAGAAACTTAACTAGCAGTAGAGAGCCTCAACAAGATAATTTATGGATTCTAAGTAAAGAATTCAACATGGTAACATCATTGGAGGAAAACAAGGGAGGTATTTTCCGCTTAGACACAAACTCAAAAAGTTGATGTAGCAAATGAAGCAGGGCAATGTGGAAACTGTTAATGGATTATTCACTTGGAACAATCATTGTGGCGGTAAGAATCAAGTAACCTCGCACTTGGCTAGATTTTCAGTCTCATAATATCTATTAGAAGTGGATGTCTTCGTGGAAGAATATATTCTTCCTTGTACAAGTTAAGATCACTCATTGATTAATTTATAAATAGATATCAAAGTTACCCCTAAACATAGGCCTTTTAGATTTGATAATTTATGGCTTAAGGATCTATCACTCTTTGAGAAGGTAAAGGCATGGTGGGAAGAGATTCAAGTTTAGGTTCCCTCCAATATGGCCAAGTTTTAACAAAAACTCAAGATCCTTAAGTCAAAATAAAAATATGGAACAAAGAGTATCATGGAAATATTTTAAGAGCAAAACAAGAGTTGGAGGTACATATGCAAGAGGTTGAACAACTAATAATTCTAGGGGGGGAACTAAGGATTTAGCTGGAAAATTAGGAAACTACTCAGAAAAAATAAAGGATAAGAGGAAACAAGAGGAAATATTGTGGAGGCAAAAGTCAAGAATCCACTAACTTCAAGAAGGGGAGCAGAACACAAAGTTTGCCCATAAATCAATGATCAAACGTCGACATCATAACAAGATATTTTTGCTCAAAGATGAAGCAAGGTGAAAATTCACAAACATAAAGAGATGTAGCAAGAATTGGTTAGATATTATGGATCACTCATAGTTGAACCAAATAAAAGTCAGTGGAGACAAATTCAAAGTATCACATAAAACATCCTAGTGCTAGTTCAACCAAATCATAATGTTGCCTTGATGTGAGGGGTATCCTATGCCGAAGTCAAAGAGGTAGAAATTTCCATACCAAAAAACAAAGTGCCGAGTTCGAATAGGTTCAACACTAATTTTTCCAAGCTTGTTCGCAATTCCTTGGCAAAGAAATCCATGGCCATGTGGAGGAAGCTTGAAGTACATGCTCTTTATTTCTAGCCTTGAATGTCACACTACGAACACTAGTGCCCAAGTTTAACAAGACCTAGTTTCCTCGTAACTTCAGACCAATAGCCTTATTGCAATGTGATATATAATATTATTTCAAAAGTCATTGTAAATCGTCTAAAGCCACTCCTGCCAAATCTAATTTCAATGGAGTACACCGCATATATGGAAGGAAAACACATCTTAGATGGAATAGTAGTAGCCCATGAGATCCTGCATTTGTTGAGAAAATCTAAAGAGGTTGGAATGCTAATTAAGCTTGATATGTCTAAGGTCTTTGACAAAATTTTTGGCCTCATCTCTTCAATGTTCTCATAACCTTTGGTTTTTCAAGTAGTTGGATTAATTGGGTAGGAGCTTTCATTGCAACCACTTGCTTCTCCTGATGCGCAATGGATCTCCTTCCCCACTATTCAAGTCTTCACCTGAAATTCAGAAACGTGACCCTCTCTCACATTCTTATTTATTCTTGCTATAAAAGGGTTTGGACGCACCACAAAAGCGGTGGTAACACAAGGAAAGATAAAGGGATTAAAATTCTTTGGTGACGATCTTCCCATCTAAATCAACAATTTGTTGATGATACAATGTTAAAGGGAGTTCCAATAGTAAGAGAAGATAGAGCTCTAAAATTGATCTTGTGGGACTTCATGGAGGTCTCAATTACATTCGTTAATGTGGGTAAATCTCAAATTTATTTCTTTAATATTAGCAATGCAGGGGCACCTAGCTAGATTGTTGGTCATTTAGTGCAGTTATTTCCTACTAAATATTTGGGGGTGCCTTTGGTAGACTACTCCCTTCAAACTATTCACTTTAAGGAATTAATCAAAAAAATTATATTGTTGGACCTTCAAATCTCAAAATTTTGATGGAAGATTGGTCTTGTTAAAATCAATCTTGCAAGCCCTTCTGATGTATCTTTTCGTTGTATTAGTGGCACTTGAAGGAATCCTCAGATCCATCAAAGCTTATCTACAAATCCTTTCTATGCAAAGGGGTTATATGGGAAAGAAAATGGACCCTTGTAGCCTCAAATAAATTATGTCTTCCCAAAATGGCTAGTGGTCTTGATATTCGTGATCCAAAAATTCTAAATAATGTTTTGGGGTCAAAATTATGGTGGAGGTGGATCCAAGGTTGTCAAGAGTTATGTAGTCAACTTTAGAGCAAGAAATACATCCCCTCTCAATCTTGGAAATGACAATTGAGAGCTCAAATCCCTGTTCAAGGATCTTAAATGTGGAATCTGGCTAGCGTTAATAATTTCATGGTACGCCAATAATGTTTATGGGAAGTCTGAGAAGGAAAATATGCCTTGTTTTGCATGGAATCATGGGATCAATATCCAAATCTTGGAGGCAGGGTAGAATTTCTTGCTATAGAAGAGCCTATGAAATCTAGAGGCCTCTTGACAATAGTAGGTTATTGGAACTAGACAATGAAGCACAGCTCATGGAGAGAATGGACAAAATAAGGAAAGTTGGCCTCAAACTCTTTATCAAGCCAATATGGGCACATTAATGGAAGAACTTCATGAATGAAAGGTCACACTCTTTGATGGATCTTACAAACTCTTGTGGGGATATGACTAGAAGGGTATGTTCACAATCAAAGAGGCATATCAACAAGCTGCAAGCCACACCAATCATCTTCACCAGCCAATCTGGAAATAGGTTTGGGCTAAGAAATTATGGCCCAAAGTTGTATGTCTTCTTTGGTTGTTGGTACACAAAAGATCCCTTTCATGGGCTAAAATCGTTCACAGAGGATTTGAAGGCCCTTGCCTTTGTTTCTATGTAGATAGGATGTAGAAGACATTCAACACTTGCTCAATATATTTTTTTTTTTTTTTAGTTTATTTAATTTTCTGAAACTTTGTGGTCTCAACTCTTCAACTTATTTGGACAATCAAATAGGAATAAGAATGGCATCATAGAAATGATTGAAGGTTGGAGATACTCTTTGACAAAGAATCCAATTGTAAATCGAGATTTGGACCCCATTCAAAGGGTTTTTGCTATGGAATATATGAAGGGAGAGGAACAATCACATCTTTAATAATTGATCATCAAAAGGGGAGGTAATCTAGGCAAAATCATTGCTAGGTATCCGTGAAATAATACTACTCCACCCTTGGTCATCGTTAGACTAGGAAGCTAAAGGTTTATATGCCACAATTTTGCATAATCTCTAGTTGTTTCCATCTCCTTCTATTGATCCTTTACCTCCAGGAAGCCATCTTACAAGCCTCTAGCCTCCTAGAGCCCTCCTCCTCTTGGATTCCTTAAACGTAATTTTAACAGGGCATCTAAAGGCAATCCAAGTTCTACTGGTCTTGGAGGAATCTTCCATGACAACCATTGTTTCTATCCACATATAGTATGGGACATTCAAGTGCAACACAATGAAATTTACAGCTCTAGATATTAGCTTTGTTATCACATCAACATAAGGCTTCTTTAGGCTGAATGTCGAGGGTGATTCTCAACTAGTTATATAAAGAATAAAGAAATCAATCAATGGAGCTCCTCTAGAAGAAGATTGCCACAACCGAACATTGGAAAAACATATCACACATATTAACAATATGATCCGTATGATTCAAATCGTTATTCCTTCTCATGTCAGCACAACATGCAATAAGTTAGTCAACCTTCTAGCCAACTTGGGATCTAATGACATTCACCTTCATCTTTTGGCAAGCTTGAATAGTCACTTAAGGGAGGACCGAAGATCGAGCCTTCTCGATATGATAAACAAAGATCAATAAACCCCTCTAGGGTGGAAGAACATGAAGGACTAGTTTGCATTAAGGAGTAGCTCAACAACAAACCAAATCATGTATCTATAGTCAATCTAGCCATTCCATGCTCTATTGATATTTACACATCCTCTTGATGGTTTCATTTAAATTAGGGATTTTTTACTTTACTTGCAATTTACCAGTATTGTGGCATAATGTATTGCATAATAAAGTCTTGGTCAATAGATCTTTTTGTTTGTATGTGATTAGTATATGGACATTTGGGATAAAAGACATTAACTTTTGTTGTTAGTTTGGTTTCCAATCTGGAAAAACATGGCAAAAGAATTTTTATATTATGTAACATGGTGACAGATTAATAGAAAAAAACTTGTTTACAAAAATAATAGGGTATACTTTCACACTTTTTAGTTGATGCTTACTTTTTCCTTCCACTAGGCATGATTAGTTTTTTTTCTTCACCACATTTCTTCTTTTCCAATTCAACTGAATTAGGGTTCAATTCACGCATCCATCCTATGGGTAGTTAGCCCCCCCATTACCAACCTCAACTTTTACTCCAAGTCATGATGGAAAGCACAATGTTCTTTGCCAATTTTGAGGTTTTTATGATTTATTTATTAACAAAGAAGCCCTAATCTTCATTCTAGTTCTTCAATTTGGTGCTCACCCGTGGAAATAATGATGATATTTCTTTGAAAATATGTTTGATCCCTTTATCTATTAGGAAGTTTTGGAACAAATTTGGTACTAAATAGAAGAAATTGCCTTCTCTCCACATCATTTAGTGAAGTTATTTCTTCAATTACTTGGTCCTTGTGAAAATTACACGAGTTATTCTCTAACCACTCATCTAGGATCGTTCTTATAACATTTATAAGTTTTTATATCAATTTTATATATTCTTCTACATACATGTTTTGTTCTTGTCAAACAATTTATTGGCATGTATGGGTGCCAACTCTATGAATTTCTCTTGGGTTTTGATGGAGAGTTGTACCTTGAATTGCGTAAGGGCTATTAATTCCTTCCTCTGTAATTTTTCAAATAATTGTATATTTTCCATCCACTATATTATCTCATTCTTTGATAACAAGTGCATGTGCTTAGATCTTTCTATGCAGTGCCTTGGACTAGTGCAATCTATGGCAAAACCAATGTTGTGAATTAACGAACTCTAGTGCAATCTAGTTGTCAATTTGACAATACAAGAAACCATCTATAAAACCTATCTCTCTACACATATACACACATCGATAAAGAGAGAACAAGTAACCATAAAGCCAACAAATAAGTAGTCTTTATTATATCCTTGATTCTCTATATGTACAATGATAGATTGATGCATATTTATATTTGGATTATAGAGGGGAGGTAGTTATGATTATTGTAACTACCTTGGTAAGCTAGTTAACCAACTCAATTGCAAGTAAACTCTTATGTAAAAGATAATTAGTATATCTCAACTTAGTCAACCAAGGTTCCTAGAAGACTTATTCATGCAAATTACATTTATGATAGTTATGTTAGCTTATTGTTGCTTTCTGATCTTCTTTCCCTCCCATATATACAAAGGAGACTCATTGGAATGATTATCTTAATAATTATTATACTAAAATTTTGCATATCATTACTAAATTGGGTCCTTTTTTTCCCCTGCTTGGATACTAGATCCATAACACAAATTCCTTTTTTATCGATACATACATGATTCCGTCATAGATGGGTCTTATCAATCCACAAACACATGGGTTAGACCTTGTTATGGATGACTCCTTACAATAAAAAATTTTGGTCTCAGGTCTCACTTTTCCATGTCACGTGTCACATTTTTACTACAATGAGGTTGGAAGGGTTATGGACTCATGACAAGGGCCTTGCAACCTTGCATGAATGCTAATTATCTAATCTCTCTGGATTGGATGATCCACACACTCATGTGATTTGACAATGACCAAACATAATAATAATAATATTCACAATGTCTATGTAGTTGAATCTAACATTGTGCATGAAACAATCTGACATCTCTTTACACCATTACTAAATGGGCTTACAACTCTCTCACGCCATGTTCATGTCACCTCATTGCATTTATCATGCATGTAAATGTTTGATGATCAATACTACACCTTCCCTTATTCTATATGAAATTGTGATAATGTTAATTTTATGCGACTCTTAATTCCATAGACTCTGCGTTAGTGTTTGAGGGCCATCACACTCTTTCCACACATCCTCTACAATGGACTATGTGGTACTAATTATCAACCACACTCTGTGGAATGGTCCTCTTCATGATATTTATTGAATTTGTTGACTTGGCCATGAGTTTGTGCTCACCTTCATTTCCTTGGGTTTTGGCAAACTTGAAATTTCAATTGGTGGTTTTGTGGGATTTAACATGCCTCACTATGAACTTGTTCACAAGCATTATTACCATTGAACTTAATTCCTCACAAGATTTAATGGAATTGCCTTCAATCCAAATTACTTGCCACCCATAGGGGATTCATTTTAGACCACGAGTAATTGTTAATTGTTGAAAGAACTTAGAATTGAAGTCTCTCAAGGACCCATGTTTATTATTTTATTTTATATTTCCATTTTTCATAACTTTGGCCTCAATAATTAGGGCATGATTAATGGTAAGGGTGACACCAAGAAAGATAAACTTCTATATTCGATCTTGCAATGATGATATTTCTTAAGAAGTACTATTGGAGATTTGAAAAAAATGATATATATCTTATGCTAAAAGGTCCAACACCTTAGCCCTTTAGTGGTAGTTAGCAACAATTCCAAACACACCAAAACCAATTTAGAGTATCTGTAATGTGGCAAGTCACTGAGAATGTGACACAAAGTGCAATTTACCTTATGTATGGGAAGGAATTTCATTTCGATATCAACAAGAGATGATGATAACTTTGGAAGAAGGCCGACGAATGGAGACACATGTAATTGGTCATGTTTATGGCATCACCAAAGAAAGACTCACAAAATATATTGCTACACCTTCCAAATAAACAAGGTTAGTAAATTTGGTATAAGCCATAGTGAAGAAAAGCGTCGACAAAATTGTGGATGACAATGTTGCATAAGTGTTATAGAATGGTGAAATTACCCATGTACTAAAGATATCGATACTTTGCTTCAAATATGGGAAGCATATGTAAATGATAAAAATAGTGAAAGGGGACAAAATTTGAGGTGTCAGATGGGAAGGTGAAAAGCCGCTCAATTGTGTTAGTTTAGCTTCTCCATTTTGTATAAAAAAACCATAATTGCAAAAAAGAAGAGGTTTTTGTTTAGCATTGTAAGCTCACTTCAAGTTAATGGAGAAGCCATCGTCAGGCAAAATTTGGTAGAGATTTTTGGTGCTGCCACGAGATTAATGCAGATTGTTCTTGTTGTTTATGGTAGTATAGAAAGTTGTCCAAGAATGGATATATATCTACTATAGATTTATCTCATTTATCTAATATATTTGCTCACTTTATATTATTTTGTTTTGCTAAGAAAAGGATATAAAGTTGTAGCTTTTGGTATTAGTTATAGGTTCACCTCAATTTCCGCCAAGGAGTTCAAGAATTTATGCAATCTACAATTCAAAGAATTTGTTTTGTCTATTTCTCGCACTACATTTTCCATGTCTTTAAATTTCTTATTATATTAGTTTAGACAAATGCATTATCCATTTGCATCTTGCATTTTAGATTGTAATTCATAAAACCAACAATGACAATTGAGCCATAATCCAAAGGGTTCCCATACAATCAAAGGAAGGTCTAATTGGGCCTTTCATTAGGTGAACCTGTAATGTTGATGATGGGACAAGCACTAGTCCACGATATCACATCAACCTCGATGTCCCATTAACCTTATGCCAATTGGGGAAAAACATGGAAGTAGTGGCTACCCAACAAACATAATGGTTGATTGGCTGAAAGTTGAATATACTTATTTGCTTGTACACTCCCACCTCCTCTCCCCCCTCCTTTGTGTGGTTTGTATGCAACATGAAAATCTCATTCCCTTCCTTTTTCTTCATTTCTCTCCATGTCTTATACGTGGTTTGATGTTGGTTTTCCCAAGTAAACTCGCAAAGTTAGGGAAATTGTCATTGGAGTCCACATGAATTACTAGATCAGGTATACCATGTCCTAAGCTTAGGATCATTGGGATCAACATTGTCTTTGACTTAACATAATTCTTCTTCATTTTTATTCCAAAAAAAAATGTACATTTTATTTAGGATTAACTGGAAATACAATCCTTAGGTGTTAATGCGCATATAATCTATAACCAGTTTCTATGGCCTATAGGCCCACTACTAACAAACAAAATTGTCCACCATTACACCATTTAAAAGCCAAAGCCACAAAAAATTCAAATGGAGAATGAACGTGACTATTAAAACATCCACTCACCTGAGGCCTTCATCTTATGTTCTCCAAAACTTCTTAGAAGACATTGTTTTGATCTCTAAAATGTAGTTCTTGGTTTCATTCTTTTCCTTTCTACATTGCTTGCACCATTAAAAAGCCAATATCTCAAAAAAGTTAGAAAGAGAACAAGGGTTGATTGTTAAAAACGCCCATTCACCCGAAGGCCATCATCTTATGTTCTCAAAATCTTGTTGGAAAATATTGTTTTAATCTGTAGAAGACATTGATTGGTGTCATTGTCCATTTCAAAATCAAATTATTTCTACTTGATTAAACTGAAAATAATAAAAGACACAAAGTGATTTCTATAACGTGGAAAATAATTTCAACATTAATTAATAACCTTTTTTTGAGTTAAATTATAATCATGCATCATACTTGTACATCATAGTTGGTTCTACTTTTCCCTAGTCTATCACTTGGAAACCAAACAACTGGAAAAACCAAAGTTTCTTCAACATCCAAACATAAAAATCATGAATTTATAGCAAAAAAACATAGGATTATTCTTTAGGTATTTACAACCTAATCTACCCTCTAATATGTAAACAAAAACCTACAAAATGAACTAAATAAATGAGAGGAACTATGACTCGTCATTCAAAATTATAAGAGTTTGGTGCTTCCATTGGATTGGTCCTTATCATTGCATAGCGAACAACCTAGATTCAGAGGAAGGCCTAGATGGTCTTCAATTCGATTCAAGCGTTTGTCTAGGTTCTTCATGCAAAGGTGCATCTCATCCAACATGAAGAGGATTTCCCCCTTGGCCTCATTGCAATCCAACAATACAAAACCTAACATAATTTTCAACTGCGAGTAGACATTGAAAATATACATGTATTAGTTGTATCTTCCTCTAGTGTGCCTTATGTTGGGCATGTAGTCTGCTATCTCTCCAGCCACTTAGGTATTCGTTTCCAATGTCACATTCCATTGTTGCTATTTTGTCTTGAATATTCTATAGAATGTGGGTGCGATATAAACACACCACTGAAGTTTTAGCTCTTTGTTGGTCTTGAGAGTCTTCTTGTTCTTTGTAGTAGGCCACTCCTCATCGATTCTAAGTGTGTTTACAAGGAATTATAAGCTAGAACCAAGGATAACACAAACTTCCCAAAAGATAAATGTTTTCTTGGGAGATGGAAGCGAAGGGTCGAGGAAATTAAGGAGGAGAGGAGCTTAAGAGACGACGGATTTTCTCAAGGATGTATTGGTTTAGAGAGGAATTCAAAGGAGAAGGGCCATGACCAGAAAAGTAAATCCAAAGTGGAGGGGAGACCCAACCAAACTTGATTGTAACAGTCCAAGGGAGGGGCCAAGAGTTGATATAGTTGTAAAGAAAAGAGGAAACAGTGTAACCAATGCTGGGATGTGCCGAGGGAAAACACAACAAATAAATGAAACAACAAAGGAGAGCAAGTTGTCCACTAAACAGACTTAAAGTAGTATCCCTAGAGGTAACCTCATGCTATGTTGTCATAATTGAAAAGTAATAGCTCATGAATGTTAATACACTACATTGCAAGGCCTTGTACCCTGATTTAACATCTACCTTGTGAAAATGATGACCACTTCCTAGAACAAATGGATACACCTGCAAATTATGTGTGTTTTGTAGGGGTGTGAAGGCTGAGAATGAACCTGACGATGGCTTTAGAAATCCATACCCCAATATCATAACTTCTTTTGATTTCCACCTGACGACTGTTAAACCAATACTAATTCTAGAGGGATCCAATACCAATTTAAAGTGATGTTGTACAATCCCCTGTGTAACTGCATGGTGGCATGCCAATGACATTGGAGAGGGTGCATGGCCATATGATCATTCTTGAATACTTGGTGGAACAATGAACATGCACCCTCCCCACCTAACGCTTCTTAGCCACTTCTTACTCACCCCTCTAAATTAATTGATTACCCTTATAATTTCTTTCAAAATTATATATTTTTATTTTAAAATATATACTTTTAAAATATCATTTATTTAGTATTTCCCAAAGGCTTTCCAAGTGAAATCAAACTTCCCTTCAATCTTTAATGAAATTTAGTCCAAACAAGGAGGATAAATTATCAATTATAGGATTGATTTTCTCAGCTCATCATTAGAAATGAAATGATATTTTAATGTCCACGAGACTAAAAATAGTATATGGGACTATTAGTTCCCTGCTTTTTGTCTTTTGCAATTTAATCTTTTTCTTGTTCAAATTGATGATGAGTTGGCCCAACTTTCCAACAATCCCCTCACTGAAAAGACAATGGCAAGAAATTGATGCTAGCATATTCCCATAACTCTCTCTAATGTCTTTGAATGTGTCATATTCCAAAATGAAATGTTTTTCCGATTCCACTGCCCCAGACATGCAAAATGTACACACCCGTTCTTCCCAAGCTTCTTTAGGCCTTTTCCACCGTCCTATTTCACACCGAAGTTGATGCGAGTTGGTTCTTAATTGAGCAATAAGAACCTTTTCCCTCCATGGAATGCTAGCTCCAATGAACTCTTTTTATTGTAGATCACACATAGGGTTGAATTGCTCAATGTAATACTTCTTCTTTCTACCCCACTCTTTTCCCCATACCCGTTTATGAAACTTCTCCATAACAAAATCCTTTAGGTCCTTGCTATTTGTCGGACATGCATTGAGGTAGATATTACATTTTTGCATCCATATGTAGTTTTATTTCATCCATGTTTTCTTTATTTCACTCATGCCTTCATTGAAGATAACATTAGGCCATTTACCTACTCCCATTTGCTCAATTCTTTTTAGATATCTTATGAGCTGCACCATAGCAATTGCTTCGATGGGAGTTGCTCATGTTTCACTCAACATTATCTCATAAGATACCAAACTTTTTATTTTGAACTTGCTCATGATCAAACGTTTTTGGATTTTCTCAATTTGTTTCTATTTTGAGACGGGGGTGCTGTTAGCCCACAATTCACACCCATATAGCATTATTGGACAAACTAGGAGTCCAAAAAGTGCTTTAGTCATTTTCCAATCCCATAACTCTGCCTCTCTACATCTATTTTGAAGAGCATATAATGCTTTCCACCCTCCTAAAATTCTCTTCTTTCTGCAGTCCTCCCAATTAAGTTTGTTTTTGAAATCAATCCCGAGGTACTTGTACTCATTTACTTCTTCAGGAATGTTGCCTTCAAAGAAGAACGTATGTTAGCTCTGCTTCCCTTTATTAGAGAAAATCATTATTTTGGTCTTACTAGTATTGACTTGCATCCCCATTGCTCTACAAAAATTCTCAAGGGCATATAGGTGCATTTGCAATTCATGGGCCGATTTAGAAATCAATATAAGATCATCTGCATATAAAAGAAGCTTTATCACAAACTCCCCCAACCAAACACCATCTCCACCTTACAGATTTGGCTACTCTTCCAATTTATCAATATATAAGCCCAAAAGAGTAGGAGATAGAGGGCAACCTTGCTTGACTCCAATATCACTTTTAAAGCTTTCTGAACTACCTGTTGAGGTTCTAATTTTGACTTTCACCTCTTCACAAAGTCTATGGACAATGACTCTATAATGCAAAGGAATTTCAAGTTCTTCCATTCTATGCCACAACTTATCTCTAGGGACTGTGTCAAATGCCTTTTTGAAGTCAACAAAGCAACATAATACTTCTTCTTTATCCTCCCATCCTTTTCAACAATGTGTCTCAATGTGATACCATGATCCACTATAGAATGCTTCGGCCTAAAACCCGCTTGCCCTCTTGCCCTCTTTTCTTTTACTTCTGCCCACTTATTGATTCTATTTTCTACCATGCTGCCGAAAAGCTTTACAAACAAAGGATTGATCATAATGGTTATATAGTTGGAAGGATTATTAATGTCTCCACTTTTTAAAAAGGGTATTGCTAGGCTAGTTGTCCAATCCAATGGGAATCCTTGTTGAATGATGTTGTTGAATAATTGCATGATGTGTAGTGCAAGAGTGTTCATTCCCCATTTTAGATACTTTGCTTAAAGCTCAACCAAGTCCTTTGCCTTTCCTATTTTTAGCTTCTTAATTCTAATCTCCACCTGCTATAACATGAAGAGCTTTGTAGTTGTGTTGATCCTGGAGGGAGGCTCCGCCTCTGATTCTTTCTCATAGAGTTGCTTTGCATATTCAAACCATTGATTGGCTGTAATATTATTTTCGATTTGCTTCTTCCTTGGTTGAAGTTCCTGCCAGAAAAGCTTTGGGTTATTCTTGCTTAGATATATTAACTCTTCTTGCCTTTTTTGCATGAACTCATCTTTTTTTCCTTTTTAGTATCTGCTTATATAACTTCACATTCATCTTCTCCTTGCTTAGCTTTTTCAAGGTTCTCCTTGCCATTTTGCATTCCTCATCAAACCAAGCATTTACAGGAAAACAATTTGATTATGATTTCCTATTTTTTGCTCTTTTGCACTTCTCAAGTGCACTTTGAATTATATTTGTTAACTCATGACTGTTGAAGCTTTTGATACCAATTTTCTTCTTATGAATTAATCTTATCTAACACTGTCTTGAAGATAGCACAATTTTCTCGTGTTAGAAGAATTTTGCCCCTTAATAGTGATTGCCGAGAGCATTGGGTTTTTCTCCCATTTTTTCTTTCTTCTAACTATGATGACTTGATATAATTTGGGTTGGTCTGGTTTTAAGTCCCAAATATGCTCTCCAATCTTAACTTCATCTATCTTTTCTATCAAGCTTTGTGAACACATCACATAGTCAACGACACTTGCTCCATTGTATGTGTTGCAAGTGAAGTTCCCAGACCTTTTCCATCTATCTAGACCATTGCAAATAATTAAGTTGAAAGGCCCACACAGTGTAAGCAACTCCTCTCCAAAATGATTGCTAACTTTGTCATCTTTTGAACACTTCACCCATTACGGATTCTCCTCTTAAGTGAGCCAAATTGGATTGTGACCCTATTTATAGCAAAGAATGCTAGCTTGATGATTTGTTGTTCTAGCATTGAAATCTCCCACTAAAAGAACTTCTCATTGCTGAGAGTACACGACAATATTTTGCTTTAATGCTACATATGAATCCTTGGTGTCTCGCACCTTATTTTTGTAAGTTTTTGAGACTTGAAGGGCAAAACAACATGCTGCAATTCTTATGTGATTCTCATTCTCTGATATTTTAAACCATACATATTTTTTATTTCCATCTTCTTTAATTAACTGAATGTGACGACCTTCTTTTCTTTCACTAAAACTAGTATTCCCCCATACCCTTTGCCATTTTCTGCTACCTTGTTCCAAACTGCTAACTTCAAATAACCGTCAAACTCAAAAGTTTTACAAGCATCATGTTCATTAGTTTCTGCGTAACAAAATAATAATTTAAATAAAAAAAAATTAAATTGCAAAAGCAAAAAAATAAAAAATAAATTAATATTCCCATATACTATTTTTAATTTCTAATTTCTAATTTCTAATTTCTAATTTCTAATTTCGTTGACTTTAAAATTTCATTCATTCATATAAGTAAAAGTTCCTCACGAGTTAAACTTTTCATGAAAATTGCGAAAACAGATTATAGTCCTCACAGGCTATCTTATTTTGAAATTCGTACCGTGGCACGAGGGTGTTTCAAACCTAGCGTCCCAGGCCAGCCTCAACACGTTGTGTAGCAAAAGCAACATAGGTGTAAGCGGTGACACGATGAGCTGTCTTGTTTCATAGGACTGCAAGGGCAAAGGATATCAGCGGTAGAATCAAATGGCGGGAGCCGGAGACTCGCAATTACAAACGAGGGCTGCAAGGGCAAAGGATATCAGCGTCTAGTGGAATTGGAATCAAATGGCGGGAGCCGCAGACTCGCAATTACAAACGCTATCGGAGAGGGACAGCACCGCCAACTTCAAGAATTTGCACACCAG
Organism: Pinus tabuliformis; assembly: GCA_031772625.1. Taxonomy (NCBI): domain Eukaryota; kingdom Viridiplantae; phylum Streptophyta; class Pinopsida; order Pinales; family Pinaceae; genus Pinus; species Pinus tabuliformis. Next base: position 526,649,858 of record CM062813.1, on the reverse strand, counting down.
AGAATATGCTGCTCACAAGAAGAAGGTATCCACAACTACCATCTCTTCCTGCTAAACTTCCTCACATATAGTTATTAAAAATTCCCATTAAAGTTCAAACGGCTTCACGGGATTCGCTCTCGCGACCTTAGGTGCACAAGTTGAATGCTCATTTCAAGCCGTGAATGATTTTAACGGAAGTGCTTTGCAAAGCAAAGTAAGTTATAGCTTCGAAGTTAGTCCTAAAGTTGGTTTTTCATCTTCGATGCAGAGGTGCTAATGTAGACAAATTTAGTTAAACTTATTACAATTAAGGGAATGGGAATTAGGGTTGCCAGACACAGACTGTTATTTCGAGCCATTTGTGATGGATTATTTTCAGAACTTAACGCAATATATCTGCTAATCGCTTTAAAAATGGTCAGGCACTTAAAATATCTATAAGGTATCTGCGGGGTATTTCAAAAAAATATTTTAGTAAAATAAGTAAATCAGATTTAATTGACTTGAACAGATTCATGTGCAATTTGGTGAGAATAATGATATTATTTATCTCGATCTTTTGTCAGAGTGGGAAATACCCATTTCAATCCACTCGCGGTTAGAATCCAGACAATGAAAATTACTGGGAAATTTTTGAAACCTATTCATTTCAAAGTAAAACTTTTACTAATTAACTTCAGTATTTACATCATCTTATCCATACCCAGTGGCTTGACTGTTTTGATTGGATATGGCTGTACTGGTGATCTCAATGTGCTTGGACCAATGATGAAACACAAGATTTTCAGAGAGCTTAATGCAACTTTGATTATCACAGTGAATCACCATTGGCCCCATCTGCAGATCAAATAGTCTTGCAAGCATCTTGTGAAGCCACACTGCCTCACAACTCGCCATACTCGCTGCCATGTACTCTTCCTTTGCTGAACTAAGTGCCACTAGTTGTTGCTTCTTGCTATACCACAAGATCATGGCTGATCCCTAGCTGAAGTAACATCCAAATGTGATTTTTTTGTCCACAACACTCCCTGCCCAATCAGAATATGTGTACTCTTGCGGCTCCACTCCTCCAACTATAACATATCTCAATCCAAAGCCTATTGTATCTCGTAGGTACCTCAACACATGCTTCGTTGCCACCCAATGGACTTGTCTCGGCTCCACAATGAACTAGTTGAGTGTGTTCACAACAAAACATATATCTGGCCTAGTATTGACTAGATACATCTAGGAACATATCAGTGGCCTGTACAATGTGGGATCAACCAGCTCGCCTTTAGAAGCACTTGGCTTCTTCAAGTTAGTGATCATCAATGTAGACATAGGCCTGCAATCCTCCATCTTGAACCTCCTCAAGATCTCAACTATACTTACCCTGTTCAAGGAAAATCGCTCCTGGCTGCTGCCCACCTCCAACCCCAAAATGTAGTGCATCAAGCCGATGCCCTTCATCTCGAACTCCAAAGTAAGATCCTCCTTGTGGATGCCTATGAGTTCATCTGTTCTTGTCCAAGAAGAGACCGTCCACATAAAGTGCCAAGATGAGTGACTCACCCTCAACTGGTACATAGTACAAGTTGAAGTTTGCCTCAATCTTGGTGAAGCCCAAACTAAGAAGATATCCATCGATCTTGGTGCACCATGCTTCACCCATAAAGGTCCTTCTTCAACCTACATACATGAGACTCTCTCCCATGCACCTCAAAGCCCTGAGGTTGCTCAATATACACCTCCTCCTCAATCACCCTGTTGAGGAAAGCAATGTTCACATCCATCTTATGTATCCTCCACCCCATCTCCGAAGCAAAGGACATAACTGCTCTAATGGATGCATATTTGTCAACAAGTGCAAATATCTCCTCGTAATCCACCCCCTCCTTCTGCGACAACCCTCTTGCCGCGAACCTCGCTTTGTACTTCTCAATAATGCCATCAACTGCATGGTTGATCTTATAAATCCATCGAGAAGTGACCACAAACTTTCTCTCCAGTCTTGACACGATGTCCCATACATCATTGCTCATGATGGGACTATACTCCTCCACCATGGCATCCCTACAGACCTACTCATCTGTAGCCTCCTCAAAAGTTGAAGGCTCAGACACGTTGGCGCTTCTCAACAATGCCAAATAACTACAAAATCTTGTCGGTAGTCTGCTTTGCTTGAAAGTGTTGCTAGGATCCTCCACATGCTCCTCAGCATCTCTCAAGGTTTGCTCGGCCCATCTCGGCCTCTTACTGGTAAAGCTCGAAGGAATATTTAGCTCATCCTCTAAATCCACATACTGTGTACCTGTTGCCGGTGTTGTTGGTCCTTGTTCAACCTTAGGAGCTTCTCGGTCTCAATCCTCTACCACTGCTGACTCTTTCTCATGAGACTTCCTAAGAGTCCTACCCTCATCAATTCTGACATCATGGCCCAAAATCACTTTCCTCTGTCCTGGAATGTAGACTTGGTAGGCCTTTAAGACCTCTCTATAGCCCACAAATACACCACTTTCTGACAAGGGCTCCAACTTAGTCCTCTTTTCCATGGGAATGTGGACATAAATTGGACTACCGAAGACGCGCAAATGGCTCACATTCGGTTTCAGTCCTGTAAACAATCTCCTTAGAAGTTACTTCCTCCAATATCTTGTGAGGACTCTTGTTCTGCACATACACAATTGTATTGTAGGCCTCTGCCCACAAAAACATAGGCAATCCCTGATCATAGATCATTGCCCTCGCTGCCTCCATTATGGTCCTATTCTTCCTTTCGACAACCCCATTCTATTGAGGGTTGTAAAGTACTATCAACTCCTTAATCCCTGCTGCCCTGAAAAATCTTGGAACTCGTTGTAGGCATACTCGCCCCCATTATCTGATCTCAACACCTTAATCTTCCTCCGAGTCTGGTTCTCCATAAAAGCGTTGAACTCCTAAAATTGATCAAAGACCCCATCCTTAGTCTTCAGGAAGTAGATCCAAGTTTTTTTGGAAGAATCATCTATGAATGTCGCAAAGTATAAGGACCCAGTGATCGATGTTATAGACATAGGACCACAAATATCTGAGTGCACGAAGTCTAGCACTCCCTTAGACTCGATCTCGTTGTGAGGATACACAACATTGGCCTGCTTTCCAAGCACATACCCTTTACACACTCCTTCTTGCTCCACCCTAATCTCTGGGTAACCATTGTCTCCAACATAGGGAGAGCTTTGTAGTGTAGGTGTCCCAACCTCCTATGCCATATCTCACTTTGACTGTCACTGTCATGTATGAGAACCTTCACGGACTGCTCTCTTAACAAATAGAGACGCCTCTCCCTTCTCCCAATTACATGCTTCTTGCTGGGATCAACTCCTTTCGGCCCAACAACCACTTCATCTCCAATAAAGCTACCTTCTAGTTCTCTGTCTTCTATGGCCAAAACTGAAAGAAGATTCTTCTCAAAACCCAATACATACAATACTCCGTTCACCTCCATGTTATCACCTAGTCCATCCAAAACTCAATACTGCCAATGCCTTCTACTTGAATACTTGACCTTATCACCAAACTATACATGTACATCCCTAGGCCTCTTGGTCATATTGGTGAAGACATCTCAAGATCTTTTCATGTGACGAGATGCTCAACTGTCCACAAAATAGTCACCTCTTGTGACAGTTCTAGAAAGGCAAGACACTAAGGCAAAGTTTTTCTTACACTTTTCAACCATCTCATCCATCTACCCAGTGGCTGCTGTAGTTGTCTTTCCCTTGCCCTTCTTGTTTGGACACTGATTGGCAAAATGGCCAAACTTGTGATAAGTAAAGCACTTGACTTTGCTCTTGTCCTTCTCATTTTTATTCTGTGAAGGTGCTCCTCCACTCTGGTTTTGCTTGGCCTCCCCTTGCTCTTTTTTGCTTGAATAGCAATAGCAAGCTCATCTTTCTCCTCAATACCCTTTTGCTGTCCTTTGGTCAATGAGTTCTCCCAGATATCCTTTTGGATGAAGTCATCCGATAAATGGCCCCAATCAAGAAGCTTATGCTTAGGAAGGATCCCATCCACAAAGGTGGTCCAATGCTTAATGCAACCCTTCAGAGCAACTTTCACTAGCTCCGAATCAATCACAGTTTCCCCAACAACTGCAAGCTCATCACGAACTTGTTGGATTCTCATGAGATAAGATGTCATGGTCTCAAATCTGCTCATTTTGATGTTGTTTAATTTCTCTCGCCACACCATTTTCCAGTTTTCGTTCGTGCTCTGATAAAGACCGGTCATAGCTACCCACATTTGTCGTTCGGTATCCTTCCTTGATATGTGAGGAATTATGTGATCCTTCCCACCATCCAAAATTATACACCTTGCTTTCATATCTTTAAGATTATGCTATGCTGCAGGGTTTGGATCGATGTGTTCACAAGATCCCACAAATAATTCATCTTCAGGATCATGGTAATTCGCTTCCTCTAGCGACTGAAATTTGTAGCCCTAACCAACTTGTCTTCATATCACAAACTACTCAATGATGCCATCTTCACTGACCATAGCCACAAAACCTAACTGGAAAATTTAAAAATAATTCTATTGCCATAAAAAGTAGAAACTCATGGTTGCAAATCCTAGTGATCTGGGATCTCTCTCGCAGAGTTATCTATAAAGCTCTGATACTATGTTAAATTTCCAAATAATAGTCCAAAAAAATTGCCAAAATTTTGTAGAGACTATATATATAATATCATTAGAAATTTGAGTATTTTTACAAATATATCACTAAACATTTATAGTTTGCATATTAAGGACTACTAAGATTTGCCAAGGTTTCTAAACTTTAAGATAAATTTCCATCCTTAAATGGCCACTTGGAAATCAGCCTCTGAAGGAAGTCGCCCTGAAGAAATTCAACCCAATCAATCTGCTGGCAAATTGACCATGCACCTTCCCATGAGTTGCCACTGTGCCTTAGGAAACTTGGTCTCCAACAAATCGACTACTCCAATAAAATCGACCTCTCTCCAACAACTTGACCCTACAATCTCCACAACTCGGCTTCGCTCTCAAATTCTCCCGTACTTCTCCTCTATGCTTCAGTCTATAGAGCGGCGAGCCACTTGCACTAGAGGAAATAGCTCTCTCTTGTTGTGACTTGCTCGTTTGAGTTCTTGTGTGTCTTCACCTCTTCGCTAGGCTTCTTTTATAATCTTCATTAAGTCCAAATCCCTAACCCTAATCTCCCTTCTAGAAGATCTTGGAGATCAATGGTTGAGATTATTTCTAAGTCAGCTAAAGAATTAAATTATTTATCCTTAGAAATTGACTTAATAGTCTAAAATAATTAATTGATTTTAATTATTGTACTTTTCCTAAGTTAGACTTAGGAAAGAAGACATAAATCATGTACTCCACCAAACAAGCACCTAAAGAGGCAATAAATCATCTTCCACATGCTAAGACGCTAAGCCTATGTAGAAGACCTTCCAAAGCTGCCACAAGCTTCAATTTGAAAGGGGGCTTCAATTATGTGTAAATAGTATGGATGTTAAGAACAAACACAATATGTGTATGACTTAGACAAAAAGTGCTTATTCGTATATTATGCTTGGAAATGTATATTTTTCTCTAACAGATCATGCACAAAGTACATCACCAAGATTCAATTGCACCATGAAGAAACAATAAACCAATGACAAAGTAATGTAGACAGCATGTTAAGTTCAGACATGAAAGGTTACTCCATCATCACTATGAAATCATGAAACCAATTGAATGCCAATGAAATTTAAGGTGGCAGAATTTAGAGAAAATCCACTATCCTTATAATAGTGATTTGGCTCAAGCATGCAAGTATGTCCGCCAATGTTATTAGGAACAGAAATTCAACCACAATGCAGAAGTGTGGTTGGAGCAAAGAGTGAGCAACTTTAAGCAATATAATGTCGAGTTCAATGCTATTATTAATATTGATCATGGAAATGCAAATTCTGCCAATACTATCCAAGAACAACACTTCCAACCACAACATTCAAGAGCCGATTATTTTTCAATGTCATAGAGTAAAAGTGTGTTCCCATTCAAAGTTAACAGACTTCTGTAGTAAATATTAAGCAACCGTGGTCAGATTTCTGATTCTGAAAAGGAAGTATGAGAATATTCCACTGCTGAAGCGCAGATCGTAACTGCTAGGGGCAGTGGTCCCTTGACAAGCTTCTGAGTATGATTAGACTGAACTTCCTGGTATATGTCAACCAAGAGATTATGTGTTAGAAATTTGAAATGCTTATGCCACTTATCACAAGCTTTCATGAAAGCTTGACACCAGCGTTCCAAATGTCACATGTGCAATCCAATGTTCAATGGTGAGTGAGTAAACAAGAGCAACCCCAATGTTTTATGTGAATTTCAGACAATTGGTGTAGTGCTAGAAAAGATAAATTATCAGATTTTATGGCGTGTAAAATGTCGATTCTAAACCTTGAAATCAATACCCAGGTGCTGGCCGGAATGGTCACAAAATCAGAGCTTATACACTAGAGGGTATATTGTGTTTGCAACTTTGCATTCATTATTGATAATAGCATATCCAGGATGTCAATGGATAAGACATTCAGATCATGAAACAGACCATCAATTCTGCAGTTTTAGCATCTTAAACCATCAGGACTCTTACATTTGTGATGTGCCACCTTAATACCTGAGCACTTGATTAGCTGTTCCATTGTTTCACTTAAAGACATGTTTGAGTTCTGTTAAGTGTCAAAATGCTGCCCAGAAATTGGTGCAATGAAGACAGTGTTGGAAATACTGAGAGCAGTGGGGGGGGGGGGGGTCAGGTGAATCAGTTTTTCTTTCAATTGTTATATTGTGCCAGTTAATATTTTTATCACAAAATAAACCAGAACACAAGAGATAGAACAAAAGTAATTTCATTGATAAAAAATAGTGAGGACTCTAATCCTCTTTCACAACAATTTCAGGCTCCAACCTGTACAAACCAAATCTCTGACTTTTTCAAGGCTCCAACCTTGAACATATCCAAGCTCCTACTTGGTCAAAATGAGGACTCCAAGCTTCTCAACAATTCTACTTGGTCAAAAATGAGGACTCCAATCCTCTCAACAACTCCAAGCTCCAACTTGGTCAAACCAAAACTTTACAAGAAATACTTACTTCAAAAATGCTCCAAAATGTCTTCAATAATGCTCCAAGAATGTCTTCAATAATGCTCCAAGTATAGACAAGGATGTCTGCTCCAACAAGAGACCTATATCAGCTCAACAAGTCTTCAATAAGGCTGTTTCAACAAGGGTCAACAAGTCTGCTCCAACTCTGTCTTCAAGTCTGCACAAAAAAAATTCTTCAACAGCTACTCCACTGATGGCTTCAATACTGCTTCAAAGATGTTTCAAGGATGTCTTCTTCAAGAGGTCAAGTTTAGCTTCAAATATCTCCTTCAAAGGGTAGCCGAAGTCTTCTTGAGAAGTCTGCTCCAACAAGGCTGTGAACCTCAAGAGTGCTCCAACAAGTTTTCGGAAGTGCTCCATGAAGTCTTCAACGATGTCTTCAATAAAGCTTCAACAATGCTTCCAGATGCTCCAAAAATGTTTTCAAATGTCTGCTTCAAGTAGAACCCAAATTCTGTTTCCAAACAACCCCAATGCTTCCTTTCAAAGAGGGATGAAATCTGCTTGAAAGAAGTGTCAAAGTCTGCTCTCAAAACTGCTCCAATGTGAGGCCAGGGTCTGCGATTTATCTCACCCATAATAGGGCCGAATCTGTGCCTTATTATAGGCCTAAGTCATTCCTCAGGAGGGTCAAAAGTCTGCTCCAAAAGGGCCGAAAAGATCTGTTCAAAATACAGAGAGGTCTGCTCCAAAAGGGCTGAAAATGTGCCTTATTACAGGCCTGAAATCATTCCTCAGGAGGGCCAAACCTGTGCCTTATTACAGGCCTGAAATTGCCTTGTTACAGGTCTCCACAGGGCCGAAAATCCTGTTCAAAAGGGACTGCTAAAGTGGCCGAAATCTTCTTTACAATAGAGCAACAAATCCAGCAAGAAATCCAACAAGAACCAAACAAAAAACCACCAAGAAAAAGCAGATCCAACCACTGAGATGTCAATCATGAATTCTTCTTATTTGTCAACAAGTTAAGAGTAATGAACTTATCTTTTGCTTCAGGTTCCAATTTTTTCCTCTCTTTTTCTTCTTTGCTGAGTTGGATGGTTGAAATGAGGAGCCACATCCTATATTTATGCAAATTAACCTTTTCATGAAACAATATGTGTCTTGGCAAGGGGGTCAACCTGGGGCTGACCTGTCAGGGGCTAAATTTGGGTATTTTAGCCTTAAAAAATTGATTTCTCTTTAACGAAGAGGAGTTAAAGAACAAGTAAATACTCATTGGAAAGGGTTGGAGTCCTCTTTTAGCATATGTGCTTTTTATCTTTATCAAGGTACCTTTTGAGATCAATAACAAATTCTTTCTTCCAACGGAACATAGACTGAATTATTTGCCCCTACAGAAAATTCGTACCAGTGCTATGTGTGAACGAGTTAGCCTAGAATTCATTAGAAGTGGTGCATTGTATTCATATGCAGTATTCCAACAGTAAAAACGATGCCAAATCCTTAAACCTTTAACTGTTCAAGCTATGCATAAACTCAAGAGAACTCTGTAGTAGATCAGTGGAGAACCGTTTAGACAAACCCAAAATCAAGGTGACTTGAGTGTTTCCAGATCAAGTCCTTCATTCAGTGTATGATATTGGTCTTTTATGTTAGAATGTCTTCAGGGTGCATGTGTGTTTGAACGCCGTTGAGATAATGGGATATCAAGGCATAACTTTGGAACTATAGCAGAGTAAACAAATCATTACTAGAAATGTCAGGAGCTGAAACCATTAAAACATTCCTAGCGAATATTTAGAATGAGATGAAAAGAGTATCAACAAAATAATTAAATACAGGTATAAAACCCTTTGACATCATATTTTAAAAGGTGAAATTGCATGCCCAAGGCACAAGTCATTTTCCCCTCATAGATATAAGCTAAGTCACATGATGCGAGGACACAGAACACAGAGGACATGAAAATACCAGTATCCAACACATGACACGACACCCCCCCTTGGAATATGACACAGAGGACACGTTATACACACACAAACTATATATATATATATTAACCAATTTTAAAGTCACAGCCAAGCCAGACAGCAAATTGGTGTATGAGACCCCTTGTTTGTGGGACAAGGGACCCACCTCCGTGCAGTGATTTGACTGCTAAGCCTATGAAGGCATACATACTATATCCCCCACCAGTTTTGAACCTGTGGCCTCTTATGAGGAAGCACATGCTCTTAACCATTAGGCCCACTCAAGCTGTATATATATATATATATATATATATAATAGTTATTAGACAAAGATTCAATTTAAAAACTAAAACATGTACATGATGATGATACAAATTCAATCATACATTATACACACAATCATTAATGATACAGCTAGTACTTACTACTACGTCAACTATATAAATTGACAAACACAAGGAATTAATCATAAACTGTACTTCTCTCATTAAGTCATCAAGATCAAAACATATTACATAGATACTAAGTCCTGACTCACTGAGTCACAGTTAGTATAGGTGGGAATGCCAATGACATGGTAAATTCAAACCAGGATAGATACTAGAACTGTAGATTAGTATGGAAGAATCCCATTCGATAGTTGTTCAAAGGTAGGAGCTTCTTTCTAACTATTGAGACATGAAGCAAACGAACTCCAAGTAGGTGGTAATCCCAATAGTGCAATGATTACTAGCTTCTTCTCCGGTACTATTTCATCTATGACTTGAAGTTCATCTCTAATCCTTGATATCCTTACAAAGAAGGAAGCCACGGTGTCATCCTTTGTCATCTTAACAGTTCTTAACTCATTCTTCAAGCTTGCTACTTGACCAACATTTTTGATAGTGAATAATTTTGTCAAGGCTTCATACATTTCTTGAGCATGGTCTATATTGGAAATGTATGGGACAAGATTGTCCTTAATGCTTTCTACCATCAGAGTCATAGCCAATATCTCCAATTCTCTATACTTCACCTTGTCTGCATCATTGGATTCTTCGGTAGGTTTCTTCACCTTCCCTTTGACCATATCCAAGACCTTGTTCTTTTCAAGAATGAGGTCAATTCTCTTTTTCCAAGATCTGTAGTTTGATACTCCTTCCAACTTGTTCTCACTCTTCGATGTGTTAGACATTGTCCTTGAAGATAGAGAGCTTCTTCTCTTATAAGAGCTCCTTGTATGATCCTTGATCAATCCTTTAGATCTCTTCTATTTGATACTGCCTTTTTCCTCCTTCACCTTCGCGCTGATTCCATGTAAAAAAAAAAAAAGGATGAAAGATTGTCTTAGATAGATAATTACTTGTGATTCTATTATCTTTATGTTCTTCTTTTATCTTTTAGTTCATTAAGCAATTGCCAAGACAATTATATAAGGACAATAGATGTAAGTGGACAACCAGGTTAAAACCTGTTAAAATTGGCAACTAGTGCCAAACTCCATGTGGGTCATCTTATCTATGGCAACTGATATTTTTCTTGGATCCCTCTTATCGAGAGGTGTAGGATTGATCTAAAGATCATCCGATTCTGATAAGTGTTCATAGAGTTATGAATTTATTTGTGTTATAAGACAATTCGTCAAGGTCGGCCAACAACCAAATAAACCCCACATGTGCTCAACGTTTTAGTATAAAAGGGGATGACTTGAGAGTCATTACACACACACTTCACTCTTGATTTCTCTCCACTTGCTTTGGGTTTTAGTGTGAGAGAAATCTAGGAGGAAGTAGCCCTAAGACACAGGAGGAAAGGAGGCTTAACAATCTGCCCTAGCCACAGTCCTAGCATAGCCCTAGCTTCTACGCATAACCTAGCCGCAGTCAAGAAGAAGATATACGCTGCCCTAACCTAGAGGACGCAGTCATGAAGAGATGCCCTAATCCTCCACGCTGTCCCAAGGGTAACCTAGACGCAGTAAGGAAGGAGTCCTAGATGATCTACGCATGACCTAGGTGCTGTCCAAAAGGGGTCATGGGACAACGTGAGAATTCAGGGACTGTTTGGAGGGTTTTTCAGGGGTCCGAAGTGCTGGAGAAGGGGCTGAGTTCCCTTGTTGTCATGCCGTAGCCATAAGGATTGTTTTAGGGTTGTTTGGAGGAGTGCAAACTCTTGGAAGGGCTGCCGCAGTTAAGAGGAGGCTTGATGTAGCAAGCCACAACAAAAGGATGTAGGCCGAAGTTGTTGATCTGGGCTAGACTGCCCAGAAATTGCAGCGTAGGGTCCCTTCCCTCTTAGAAGGGCAACCACAATAAAGGAGGACACTTCTAGGGAGATTGAAGGGTTGTTAGGGACTATGTTTGGGTACCCTAACCAGTCTAGAATTGTAGCAGTTGAAGGACCCTAGAACAGTGCGTTGAAGCATGCATTTTAGGTGCTTGGTGTGATAGTGCAGCAAGATGCATGGGCAACATAACAGTAGCAATGGCATAGTGCAATGATGGCACAACGTGACAGCAGCAACAAATAAGGTGACCCATGAAGTTTGAATGCATACTAATGTGATAGTGCAACAAGATGCATGGGCAACATAATAACAACAATGACATGTGGCAACGAAGGCACAATGGGACAACAACAATAGCATGGTGCTGCAAACTTATTAGGATAGCAACAAGGTACAACATGCCACATGGGACAGCGGCAAGCACGGTGTTGCAAACATAATAGGGCAACAAGCTATGACATGGTATAGCAATGTCACAATGGGACAACATGGCAAGCATAATGCAACAAGCACATGGGATAGCAGTGGCAAGCATGGTGCTGCAAGCACATGAGACATGTTGTATGACAACATGGTTCAACATGCCACATGGGACAATAGTGTGGCAACAAGGTGCAGCAATGGCACATGGGTGCAACATGGTGCAACACGGTGAGGTGCAACATGATGATGAGGAGCAACACAATGATAGGTGCAACATGGTGATGGAGTCACCCGGGAGAATCAGTTGAGGCAGCTTGTCTTCAACTGAGTTCAGCTACTTCATGTATCATCTAATTAGAGATGATCTATGCTCTTATTTAGATAAGTCAAAGTGTTGACTTCTGTAGTATATGTACTCTCTCTCTCTCTCTGCTGAACTATTGAAGAACATATAAGAAGAATTGATCAAGGGTTTCCCCACATTGGGGTTTGTCCTTGGCTAGCGCCACATCTTGTGTCCTCTTGTCTTGGTTTGTCTTTTGCGATCTATGTTTATGTTCTATCTGTAATTTACTTTAATGCTAATGTGATTGCTAATCTGGAAAAGATATTGAGCTAACTGTGAAAATTGAAATAAATTGCTCTAAGCATAGAACATACCTAAAATTAACAAAACCCCTATCTAGGGGAAAACCTAGTCAACAATTCTTCCTTCAATAGTTTTTTGAGATAATCCAAGACTCTAGACCTAGACAGAGACTCCCTCCACACCAAGTCAGTCCTCAATCCTTCTTGTAGATGACAACCCTTCACAAGCAACTTCGACCTGACAGCATCAGCAACAACTTTGACCCAGTAGCAACTTCGACTCAGTAGCAGTAGCAGTAACAACTTCGACCAAACTTGGAGAACTTCGATCTCCCTTGATGCACCTCAGAATAGGGTGAGAGTTGTCCCAAAATTTCGATCTTGAGGTATACTATCTCCTTCCGGAAATTCGCACTTCTTTCCAGCCCTTTCTCAACTTCGCACTTTTCTAGCTTCCAGCTTCAGAAATCGAACTATGTGAGAGAAAATGAGATACACCAAATGAATTCAAACTCCTTGTATTTATAGCCCTTCAGTGAGGTCGAATTACTTGTCTTGAGGCCGACTTGATCTTCTTGAGGCTGGCTTGGTGTGGAGGAGACTAAATTCATTTTTGACTCAAAAATAATTCTTTTTACATGATCCAAAAGCCCAAGAAAGGTCTCTTTAAATGTACAATGACTCTAACGACTTAGAATAAATCCTAGAAGTCCTCAATGGGGACTTTGACCTAAAACATGATGACCCAAGCATGAAACCCATGCTTTAATAAGTCATAATAATAATAATAATTTTTTTTTCTTTATTCTTTGATAAGTACATCTCAAATACATTTATGAAGACCGAGCCTAGTTACAAATTTCAACAACCCCTTGGGGGATAACACCCCTTTTTTCTACTATTTCATAAGAAGTCTAACCCAAGTTTCCTGAACTTACTGGTTACATTGAATATCAAAATAGAACATGTTGTTCATGAGTGCATTTGCAAATCTGAGAGGCGAGGGTCGAGTATTTGCTATGCCACAGCTGAGCTAGCACAATGATGTATTTGAAGGAGAAAATGAGAGAAGTGTTTGAGTCTGGAGGGTTCAAACAAGAATGCTCATGAAATCAGCAACAATACACCATTGTGAGGGTGCCTCTAATGTAGTTGCTCCTTGGGTGATAACACCCCTTTTTTCTGCTATTTCGTAAGAAGTCTACCCCAAGTTTCCTGCACTTACTGGTTCCAGTTTCCTCCTTTTGGGAAACTGTTTTCTGCCATTTCTGATTCTTAAGAACTTGCTAAAAATATGGTAATCTCTTGATGCTGGTCTAGTTTATAACCTTACATTCAAGTTTTGTATCCTTTTTTACTTGTCATTTTTTGGCAGTTGGTATCACTAAAACCATGCACTTTCTTATTTGTAGGCTCTTCATTTGTGACTTTCTGCTATGCATTCTGTGATAAAATCATTTGATGACTTCTTGATGCTGGGCTCGTTGATAACCTTGCCTTCAAGTTTTGTACACGTTTACTTGTTATTTTTTCGGCAGTTGGTGTCACTAAAACTGTGCACTTTATTATTTGTAGGTTTTTCATTTGTGACTTTCTTCTCTTATGCATCCTCTATTGTAATAAAAGCACTGAGTAAAATATTGTTTGGTATTATGTCTGCTAATATTTAGCATCTTATATGTATGCTTTTGTTTGTGCTCTGTTCTTACTGCATTTCAGGCATTATAAAAATCACTCAAAATTATTTGGTTGGGGAACTGCTTAAAGTATGTCATTCTAATTTTCAGGTGCATTCAGTGGCATGGAATTGTACTGGTACCAAGCTTGCTTCTGGTTCTGTTGATCAAACAGCACGTGTTTGGAACATTGAGCCACATGGTCATGTAAGGTCTATCATGGAATTACTGTCCTTCCCTTGTGAAATGTTTTAAGTTCTATAATTCTGTTGCTTTTGTCACTTACCAGCCTAAATATCACATTTTTTTTTGAAATGCATTTTTTGCTGAGAACGATGTTGTTGAAGATTGTACTTATTGTGTAGACTTCAAGTTACTTGGTGTTTACAAGTATTCTATGAATCAGTGTTGCACTTAATGCAATAATATTCGCCAAAACCAACCTTGGTGATAATATCAGCAGTATTTATCGTAATAGTTTGCCGTTTTGAAATTATCGCAATGATTTAGATAATTATCGTGATAATTTGTAAATTATTGTTTTGTCTTTGCCAGTTTTACTTTATAACCAAATTTTTTCCTCTTTTAACCCTCATTTTGTAAAAATGATTTAGGAGATTGAGCTGTGAGGATATTGTGACTATTTTTCATCAAGCAAACAAGGATATTGTGACTATTTTTTCCCATGATTCATCTCATGAGATACATACCTTATTAGTTAATGGTAGTATTAATTTCTTAAAGTAAAAAGATGAAGATGATTGGTTTACATAAATTTTTAACATTACCATTAATTGTTTGAAGATGTTTGAGAGTGGTTCCAACCTCATTGGATTTCATATGGAGAAAGTAGAATTTTAGATCCCATACAAAGTTCGGCAGACTTAATAGTTATTGGAATTTCATGATTGGTAGGAGTGCAACATTTCTATTGTATTTTGTGATGTACGAGGGTATGGAAGTGATTTTTGATTAAGAACACCAAGCCCTATATTACCTTGATGTTGGTGTTATTGATTGTTGAACTCCTCTGTCATGACCCTAATAAAAATGTACACTTCACTCAAGCAAAATCATTGATTAGGCATGTTAAGTTTTTTAATATTATTTTAATGCTTAAACAATGATTGGGATGAGGAGATCCCAATATAGGAAGTGATTTCGATGTTATATAGCTATTTGTTGTAGCATGATTTTTTTTGGACTCTAGAGGCCTTTTAGAGCCTCTTTGTTGATTTATTTTGATTCAAAGATGGATTGCAGTTGGTGCTATTATGTACACGAGAAACTTTGCATATTTGTGTACAATAATTTGGACTCATATGTGTTGAGAAATCAAGGGCAGCTAGATTAGGGTGATTTCCATTACTTTGATAACTGCTTGTGATGTTCTTTTACTTTACTTGATGTACTTGTAATTAGCTTTTTCTTTCACTTGATTATTATTGTGTTCTTATCATCAAACAACTACCAAACTATGAAGATCAATGAGACAAGAGGACACAAAATATAGGTTGCTAGCCAAGGCCAAAACCTCTCCCTTTGAGATGAAAACCCACAAAGATTCTTCTCTTCTTATAGAATCTCCAAATGGGGAATTCCAAGACCTAAGACCCTTGACAAAGACCCCTCCAAGACCAAGTCAACCTTTTCTTAGATTAACTTTCTTCTTCAAAGTTAACCCAAGTCAACCTGCTTCAAAATTGCATCAATTTCACAAATTCAGACCTGCAATTCCTTTACTGCAATTTCAGCCTAACTGTAGAAACCCTAGCTTGCACGTGTGGATGGAATATGGCAAGATGGGTCTCCTTCTTCCTTCGCTCAATGTGCTTCTTTCTCCTTAGAATTTTAGCTTGCAAACTTGATTCCTTTTAATACAAAACTCGACTTCTTTGGGTGACTGTAATTAGTTTACAAAATCGATGCTCTAATTTCACGTGTGAGGGGATGGAACCCAAAAATTATATTTTAGAACTTTGATCTTTTTCTTCCTTTAGTTTCCTCTTCTTCGCTCGTCCTACTAGGTCTTCTTCTTATCCTTATGTGAATTTCTTGGTTGCTTTTCTTATGAGGTCGAGTACTTATATATAGTCTTTCTTTGGAGTTTGAACTGTCATTATGAGGCTGACTTGTCCTCTCTTGTAGGACGACTTGATCTTGGAGGGTCTTAATGATACAAATTGACTTACATAAATTCCTTTGACTTGATTCATGATGCCCAATAGGGTCTTGTTGTCGCACAAAATGTCTAGGCACCTCGACAACGACTCAGATCGGGGGCTGTCACTTTGATCCCCAATCTCTCCGTTTAAGCTGTCTCCTAATATTTGGCTAAGGGGGGTAGATCTGATGCAGGAGCATTCACCCAAGAGAAAATCATTGTAAACAAGTAGACATAGGGGGTCATGTATCTTTAGAGAAGTAGTTTCCTAAAGTCTCAAGTTAATGTAATATTTAGGCTTAAAGTGATTTAATTAGATAATTAGAGAAAGTTGTAAATGCTCTCAAATAAATGAGAACATGAGTGGTTAATAAAGATAAAGAGTTAAAAGTCAAATATAACTCTTTAAGCAGTTTCATGATTCTAGGAGCGAGAGAGAGTTTTTAGGCATTAAATGGAGAATAGAAGTGGACATAGAGGATAGAGTACATCTAGGAGTCGGTTCAATAGATCTAGGAGTAAAACCAGGATGAGTTCCATAGAACTCACTGGCATATATGTAAGCCCACGGGTAGTGTCAAAAAAAAGAGGCCACGAATAGTTGAGGATTAGGCCTGCATGAGAGATAGAGAGTCTCATTCTGAAATCATTTGTATATTTATAAATACAGGGGTTAGTTTCGACCCTGGATAAGTGTGTTTCAAGTGTTGAATTTATTGTGAATTGGAATTCTGCAAAAAAATTGTATGCAGGCAGAGTTGAGGCGGAATACAAAGAGGAGAACGATTCAGAGGAATCGTAAAAGGATCTTAGAACCCAATTGAGGAAGTAGAGTGAAGCTCTGGAGAGGAGTGAAGTTAAGCCCTAGCGAGAATGAATTAAGCAACAATAAAGTGTAAGGCAAAACCTTGAAGAAACCCGAACCACAAAGAGAAAACTGAAGAAAACGCGAAAAAACCAAGTAAAAAGAGTCAAGCGGAGAAGTAAGGGATGGACGCTTAGCAGCCGTTGGATCATTAAGATCAATGACTAGGATTAAGTCGCATCGGCGGAATCCCTTTTGAAGGCATCAGAACGGGCCTTTGAAATGGAGCGATTGCGATCATGCGATTAAGTGTGGACTGTCGGATCAAGATTCAGATCGACGGTCTTGATGACATCAACGATCGCATGTTGGAGAGATCAAAGGGTTGGCTACAGTGTTATAACGAAGGGCCGATACACCGATAGCGATAAGCGCTGATCGGTGATCGGAGGAATCGAAGGACGACAATCAGAGCGGCGGAAGAGTTAGTACGGAAGATATGGACCCGACGGACTTTATAGTGGCAGGTCTATATGATTTGAGTTCGGGCTGATGTGCTTTGGGAGATTTTCCTTTGTATTTCCCTTATTTAGTGTGTTGCGATTAATGTATGGTCCCAGGGTTTCTAAAGGAAATCTCAATAGTTATAAGGGTTCCGATAAGTGTAATACGGCTTGCAAAAGAGCCGATAGCGATTGCGATAGAGGTACAGCCTCGAGATCTGTGCAGAAGCCGTATGGAAGGCGGAAAAAGGGTATGTTTGCATAGTTTTCCTTTGTAAATGGTTTTATAAGGAAATTGCGCCGAATGAAGGTTTTTATGTGTTATATATATTAACCAATGTTTTAAGAGGGTGGTTATATATATATGCGGCCGATGGGTTTAAAAAAGGCTTAACTAAGGTTTAGATGGGTTTTAGAGTCCCGATAAGGAAGATTTGTGGAATGCTTTGATAAAAGGGAAAACGAAGGCTTGAGGATTGATTTAACTCCCGATAGGAGGTTTAGGCAGGGTGATTGGTTCTGATAACAAGGAACTGTGACTAAAAAGGGCCTTAACCATGTATGGTTGGAAGTTTTGACTCCTTGAGAGTCAATTACCTGGGGCAATTGTGTTTATGCATGTTTATGCATACTGTGGGTATGTGCGGGGGTAACCCTGCATCATTAGTGGTATCAGAGAAGGTTTGTAATCAGAGTGGGTTTGTAATTAAAACTGTTGGGGTTAAACAGAACAAAGAAATTCTATGAGAAAGAATTGAGAACAGAATATGTGTTAAGGTGTTTATGCAGGCAAGAGGAAGGATTAGATTCTAATCTGATAGAAGGAAGGCACACAGAGGAGATGTGTAGTAGAACTTGCAGATGCAAGAGACAGAGGGAGTCCATTCAAAGTACAGGTGGAATGGTGAAACAAGATCATGCTGAGATCTTGAAAGTGAGGTAATATGTTCTGTTTTAAATTGAGAATGTGTTTTTTACACTAATGCACAAGTGACAACAAGAGAAGCTGTGAGAGGAGAACCAGATGTGTTCTTGAAGACAAAGTAAGGAAAACACTCTGAAGGAAAGTGGCAGTGAACTTGAAGAATCCAACAAGAGATTGGACAGAGAGGACAGCTGAAGTGTTCTCAAGAGAGAGTGAGAGATTGCAGAAGCCTAGAAGGAGCAAAGGTGTTGCTCAAGAGGAGGTTCCAGATAGAGGACCGTGCTTACCAAAAGACTGAGTGAGGAGAGCTTAGTGAGGTAAGATTGCAGCGAGGAGAACTAGCTGTTGCAGAGGCTTGTTGTAGATGAGTGAGGAGCTCATGAAGAAAGAGGAGAAGAAGATGACTACTGATAGTCATAGCAGAGGTTTAGAGAGAAGCCACAACAGAAGAAAGATGAAGAAAGAGAATGCCAAGACAAATGGCAAGAGGATGAGTCAAGAAGAAATTGACCAGGAGATTGCAGAGTTAAAAGAACAACTCGATGCATTAAGGAGGATACTAGAGGAAAGCCAGAGACAAGGTTGGGTATTAAGGAAGAAGCCAATGGAGTGGCATGAGATGCAGAGAAGGCTACAACAAAAGCAAGTAAAGTGGCTGAGGGGAAAACTCAAGGAAGTTGAGTTGGAAATGGAAGAGTCCATTTGTGAACCAGAACAGGGAGAAATTCTGGGAGAAACTGAAGATGAAGACTTGAAGACTGAAACTTCAAGTGAGGCCAAAAGGTCTGATGGTTTTAAATCTGACAATTTGTGTATGTTTGCAGGTGAAACATGTAAAGAAGGACAATTT
Organism: Pinus tabuliformis; assembly: GCA_031772625.1. Lineage (NCBI taxonomy): Eukaryota > Viridiplantae > Streptophyta > Pinopsida > Pinales > Pinaceae > Pinus > Pinus tabuliformis. The sequence continues at coordinate 526,630,606 of CM062813.1, read as the reverse complement.
GCTGATATTGTCATAAAAGAGAAAGAAGACAAGCAGAATCTAAATTCTGTTTTGGAAGAAGATGAGATAGATAGGTCTCATATACAGTTGGAGGAAGATATCAAGCAACAAAGTGAAGGGCTTGAGGAGATTGAAGAGGAGACAATCGAAGAATTTTTGAATCATATGAAGAACTTGGAACAAGAAGGAGATATGATGGCTGAAGCATCCAGTGAGACCAAAGGGTCTTATGTTTCTAAAACTGATAGTTTGTGTATGATGGCAGGTATTGCAGGAGAAAAGTAGCCTTTTGAAGATATCTTCAAAGTAGATGAAGATTTAGAAGTAAAAGGTGACAAAGAAAACTTCTCAGAAGAAGAAGAATTTGATTGCATACAGAAGAAAAAGTCTATGGATGAGTCTAAAGAAGCTGTCATAGAGATGAAGAATCAGGATCTTATTTTGATGAAGAATGAAGGGATACTGTCTCAGAAAGGTAATCAAATGAGTTTGATTAATGTTATTGATGAAAAACAAATACAAGAGAATGTTAATGCAGATGGTGAGACAAGGATAGCTCTTGGAGGAGGTAAACAACAAGAGATTAAAGGCAAACTTGAAGAAGAGACTATGTTAGCTGAAAACATAGTAAAGGATCATCAATTCACCATGATGATAGGCACAATGGAAATAGCCATGGAAGCTGTTGAGACAGTCAATAAGGAAGAAGGACATCTACTGAAAGATGTTAAGAAGGAAGAAGTCTATGCAAAAGACTTAGCAAAGGGAGAAAGAACACTAATAAAGGAGTGTTTTGCAGAGGATGAGCAATCTGTTGAAGCTGTCAGAAATATGAAGAAGTATCTTTTAGAAGATAAAAACTCTGAAGTAAAGGAGGATGAAGAATGTCTCTTAAATGAGAGAAGCAGTGAATTATTGCAGCAAAAAGAACTTAATAATGCCTTGATATTTGAAACTGTGACAACACAGGAAGAATTTCTTGTGGAAGAAGGAGATGAAGTTCAGTCTGAAGAGCTGATATGTGAAGCAACAGTTGAGACTGTTGAACCTTATGATTTCCAAACTAATAATTTGTGTATAAATGCAGGAAACATAAGTGATGATGAAATACTTATGAAGTGTCACAAAGAGATTGCATTGTTGGAATATTTGCTGAGAAATTCAGAGTATGACAGTGTGATTACAAAGGAAGGAGTTCACTATGGTGAACAAGAGAAGGAAGACATCATTAGGACAGATGGTGTGGAAGAGAGACTAATGGACAGTCTCATGAGTTCTTTTGAGAATTCAAAACAGCATATTGATGTGCTGACAGAGGGGAAAGAAACAGAGTAGCAAACTGAATTGTTGTCAAAGGAAGATAAGGCACAAAAGCCTTATGTTTTTGATTTTAACAAGTGTTTTGTGAATGCAGGTTTAGTTGCAGATGCTAGAGGAGATTTGGCACAAATGAACAGCCAAATAAAGATGAGAGAAGAAGATTCTGTGGAAGAATTCAATCCATGGAACAAAGATGTTAAATTGCTGGAGAGAGTGCTGGACAGTCATGATTCAATCATGAAAGAGGGTAAGGATGATAGGGAGGCAGCCAACATAGGAGTCACAACAAAAGTCAGCATAAGAGTCAACATAGAAGTCAGCATAGCAAGAATAATAGAACAAGAAGAAGAACAACAGATTGAAGAACTAGTGGACAACAACAACAACCTGAAGCAAAGAGAAAGAGGAAGAAGTAAGAAGCAGAATATGGACCAGTCCAAAGATGTACTGGAAACAGAGATTGAAGAAATGTGGCAGCTGATGATGAAGCAGTCCAAATGGAAGAAAATGGCAGCAACAGGAAGAAAGATCAATCAGAACTTGAACCTGATTGACAAAGAGAAGAAAATGGAGCAAAAGATAGCAGAAGTGTAGCAGCAACAAAGGAACAAGACATTTGGGCAGTTACAAAACAAAGTATGGGATCCAGGAAGACAAAGATCAGAAGACACATGATCAGGAGATCATGAATATTTTCTACTTTGGGAGTCTGATGCAGGAGCATTCACCCAAGAGAAAATCATTGTAAATAAGTAGACATAGGGGGTCATGTATCTTTAGAGAAGTAGTTTCCTAAAGTCTCAAGTTAATGTAATATTTAGGCTTAAAGTGATTTAATTAGATAATTAGAGGAAGTTGTAAATGCTCTCAAATAAATGAGAACATGAGTGGTTAATAAAGATAAAGAGTTAAAAGTCAAATATAACTCTTTAAGCAGTTTCATGATTCTAGGAGCGAGAGAGAGTTTTTAGGCATTAAATGGAGAATAGAAGTGGACATAGAGGATAGAGTATATCTAGGAGTCGGTTCAATAGATCTAGGAGTAAAACCCAGATGAGTTCCACAAGACTCACTGGCATATATGTAAGCCCACGGGTAGTGTCAAAAAAGGGAGGCCACGAATAGTTGAGGATCAGGCCTGCATCAGAGACAGAGAGTCTCATTCTGTAATCATTTGTATATCTATAAATATAGGGGTTAGTTTCGACCCTGGATAAGTGCGTTTTGAGTGTTGAATTTATTATGAATTGGAATTCTGCAAAAAAAATTGTATGCAGGCAGATTCGAGGCGAAACACAGAGAGGAGAACGATACAGAGGAATTGTAAAAGATCTTAGAACCCAATTGAGGAAGCAGAGTGAAGCTCTGGAGAGGAGGAGTGAAGTTAAGCCCTAGCGAGAATGAATTAAGCAGCAACAGAGTGCAAGGCAAAACCTTGAGGAAACTCGAACCATAAAGAGAAAACTGAAGAAAACGCGAAAAAACTAAGTAAAAGGAGTAGAGCGGAGAAGTAATCCCTTTTGAAGACGTTGGAACGGGCCTTTGAAATGGAGCGATCACGATCATGCGATTAAGTGTGGACCATCGGATCAAGATTCAGATCGATGGTCCAGATGAGATCGACGATCGCATGTCAGAGAGATCAAAGGGTTGGCTACAATGTTATAATGAAGGGCCGATACGCCAATAGCGATAAGCGCTGATCGGCGATCAGAGGAATTGGAGGACGACAATCGGAGCGGCGAAAGAGTTAATATGGAAGATACAGACCCGACAGACTTTATAGTGGCGGGTCTATAAGATTTGAGTTCCGGCTGATGTGTTTTGGGAGATTTTCCTTTGTATTTCCCTTATTCGGTGTGTTGCGATTAATGTATGGTCCCGGGGTTTCTAAAGGAAATCTGATAGTTATAAGAGTTCCGATAAGTGTAATATCGCCTGCAAAAGAGCCAATAGTGATTGCGATAGAGGTACAGCCTCAGAATCTATGCAGAAGTCGTACGGAAGGCGGAAAAAGGGTATGTTTGCATAGTTTTCCTTTATAAACGGTTTTATAAGGAAATTGCGCCGAATGAAGGTTTTTATGTGTTATATATATATTAACCAATGTTTTAAGAGGGTGGTTATATATATATGCGGCCGATGGGTTTAAAAAAGGCTTAACTAAGGTTTAGATGGGTTTTAGAGTCCCGATAAGGAAGATTTGTGGAATGCTTTGATAAAAGGGAAAATGAAGGCTTGAGGATTGATTTAACTCCCGATAGGAGGTTTAGGCGAGGTGATTGGTTCCGATAACAAGGAACTGTGGCTGTAAAGGGTCTTAACCATGTATGGTTGGAAGAGTTGACTCCTTGAGAGTCAATTACTTGGGACAGTGTTTATGCATACTTTGGGTATGTGCTGGGGTAACCCTGCATCAAGACCCTGTGGAAATGGAATGAAGGAGAACTAGTTGGGAACCAACCAGTTTGGTAGACACAATGAAGCGACCAAGTACTTGTTTTATATTTAGCAAAACTTATAGGATTCGATTAGATTTAAGCAATTGATACCAGTGCCTTACGGAGTCAACTATCTTGCTAGGAAATTTAGGACCAAGTAATTGATTTGCAACTGCTACTTGGATGAATGACTATCTTATATGAAATGCAAATCTTAAAGCTAATGTGAGATGCAAGAATCTTGGTTAATTTTAGTTAAATGCCTATTTAAGTTTTAACCCTTTGATCCTTTCTATATTGAGCTTGATTTCGTAGTAATTGGTAGAGAGGAGATGAGGTGAAGCACACTAAGGTGTGATTAATGATACCTCTCCTGAAAATCTAACATACTTGGTGCCTCTGGTGCTGCAGAGAGCTGTGGCTCTCACGACTGCAAAGTCACTGTTTTAAGTACTATTAAAAACAGAGTTCTCAAGTAAAGATGGATGGGTACCTATCTCTCTATCGACCAAGCTTATGCTTGGAAGTAAATTTTAATTATATAGAACTAACTTAATATGCAAATGCACGAGATGATTAGAAGATGAGATGAAGTTAGATCCAAGGATTAAAAGCGCTTATGCTACGATCTTCTTCAGAGTTATATATCAAAGCCCTTAATCGCCAAAATAAATTTTCACTTTACTACACTGAAAGATAAACTTCTCAGCAATATCACAATATAATGCCCAATTAAATCACAAGCTTATCACTTCAATCTAATTTCTTTCCGATGCAATTATAACTCAAAGAACAAAAGTTTCTTCACAATTCTTTAATATCAATGCCAATAGATGCTAAAAAATACTCGGTTTAAGAAACGAAAGATATGCAATTTACCACAGTTCCATGAAAGAGTACTTAAAAATTACTTGAGGAATTCTCAAAAGCTTAATAGGCAATAATATTCAATAGTTCAAGTAATTAAATCACGCTTAGAATCACTTTAACAACGATCAATCTCAATAGATACGTTCAAAATCCTTATCATGCAAAAATACATTAAGCAATTAAATCTCGAAAATTAATTACCATGAAGAACCATGAAATTCAAATGCGAGACCCTTCAAACAATTCTGGAATTAAAATGATTTTTCTTAAGTGATCCCAATCCAGAAAAATTTATTGTTTTCCTATAGTCAACTTTAGAGATGATTTAAAACATATTTAAATGTGTTTTGACTATAGAGAAATTTTTTTTTTTTACCCCTCAAAAGATTTCGCTCTTAAGATTTAAAAAAGAAAATCCCAAACCCTTAACACAAAAAAAACCCAAAAAAGGAACTCTAGATTAAAAATTTAATTATTCCTTCAGCAAATTTAATGTGCTAAGGTTTATGAATGATGATTAAACTTTTAATGTGGCCAATAATAAAAAAAAATAAAAAAGGCTTAATTAAAATTTTCATGGGCTAAAGGCCACATAGAAATTTTAACTCGAAATAAAAAAAATAAAAATTTAAAGGCACGACTAAAAAAAATCAGATGTCGAAAAAAAAATCATCAGCAAACTTTGAAAATAAAGCCACGACCAAAAATTTAAAATCAAATGGAAATCATTTGTTATTTAAATTTTGCTTTGTTTTTTAGAAAATAAAAAACAAAAGAAAATAAAAAAAATGAAAGGCAACCGCATTAAAAAAAATTGAATTTTTTGTGTAGTAAAAAATCTAAACCTAATGAAATTAAAACAAAGGATAAAATAAAAAAAGGAAATCGTGAGAAAAGGTTTGTATGCAGGTCGATGGCGAGGAGGAGGAGGGAGCAACGAGGAAGCTTGGGCAGCGACTTGGAGAAAGAGAAGACGCAGGACTGGAGATACTGGGAGAGCAAGGAAGATAGGGATGAGGGAAAACGGGCAATCAACAGGGAGTAAGAAGATATGGGACGCGAGAAGGGAAAGGAGCTCGGAAAGAAGAGGGATGGCAGTGAGGAAAGGAGGGCCGTGAATAAGGAGAAGAAACAAGGAAACATGAGAGAATAAGGGAGACGAGGATGCAGGAGGAGGAAGAACGCAGGTCAAGGGAGAGTTGCGAGAAAGAGGCAGCTGCCATCTGAGGAAAAGAAAATCGCAGAGAGGGAAAGAAAGGAAAAAAACACAGGGAAGAGGCAACATAAAAATGAGGGCAAAGGGATAAACAAGGAAAAAAACACAGCAACAGAAGGAAAAGAAAAAATAGAATTTTCCCAGAGAGAGAAGAAAAACGCAGCAGAAAATGGTAGCCCAAGAATCCCATAAATTTATTTATTTATTTTTGCCAAGAATTTTAAATTTTAAGCCAACATATTTATGCTTTAAAGTTTGCTCTCAGAAAAACTTCAGTTCTGAATTTGAAACTCTCAGATTGAAAATAATTTTGAATAATGTCCCTACAAAATGGTATCAAGGCCAGATTTTGCCCTCCAGGGTCTAGATTTGGCTTGAAATTAAATTTCTCTTTCAAATCTGCACCTGCAAAAACGAAAACAAAAATACCTAGAACTCAGATATACAAAAATAAATAAAACCCCAGAAACCCAAGTTAGAAATATTTCAGATCTAAAAAATTTATAGATCTATGCAAAAATGTTGTAGATCTATCAAATCTGAGGAGTACGAGTCCAACTTCGCTCCCAGGTCTGATAATCTAAGGCTCTTACTAGCCAGATCTATAATTTTTGCACAAAATATTTAAAAGGTTTTAAAATTTTAGGGAGGTACTAGCCCAAAAACATCGTGCAGAAAAATAATTTATTGTTAGATAAATCCTGGAGCTTACATGAGGTAGGCTCTTCAAAAAATATATGTTGAGAGTTGGCTGGTCCAACTGAGGACTATCCTGAAACGCTCAACGAAAACCTGATAGATCTCTTGTAAAGACTAGATCATCCATCAAACTAAGTAGAGAAATAGATAACAATGAAATTCTGAAGAAATAGAGGTAAATGCTACTTCGATCAAAATTAAAAATGTTACCCCAGATCCAACAAACTGAATAAGATATCTGTATTCAAATTATTCTAAGAGAGCTATTGATTGATACTTTTCACATAATATTAAGCAAAAATTAAAACAATGTTTCCATAGATTCATGAAGAGGACCATTACCGCAAGGTGAAACCCCAAAGACTTTTGCATTAATTCAAAAAAGTATACAAGAGAGCTTGAGAGCTTAGTACACGATTCAAAGATTGGATGAAAAACAGACTGACACCGACCTCTAATTTATAGGTAAAATCTCCAACGGCTAGTTGGCTTGATCCCTGTCAAATTAATCTCGACCGTTCATAAAGATTTAATTAATCTTTAATCATCACCGTCGAAATTATTTAATTTTTGAGGAAAAATCAAAATTTTCATTTAATTGATTTTTAATTAACTCAAAATTAATTATTTTGAGTTAATTTCCTAAAAAATTGACTTTGACTTAACCACCAAGGCCCAAGGGTTCAAAATTTATTGATTTCTTCAATATTCCCTTGGCTGGGGACCTCCAAAAATTAACTTTTTTAAAACCCACGAATTTCACCATTGGAGAATTTAATTTTACCTAAGACACAAAATTAATTAAATTTTTGGCTTAGGATTTTAATTTAATTTTGCCAAAAAATTTAATTAATTGACTTATGAGGGGATTAATTATTTTTTCAACCCTCTAATACTTAGCCATGGTGTCTAATTACGAGAGACCATGCACTAAATCACAATTTTCCATTTTAATATATGGAGGGGGAAAATCCGTTTGTTATAACCCTAAAAAAATACCCATTTTTGCGACACAAAATATAATCAAGTAGACCAAGTGATCTATAATAAAATAATCTAGCCAATTAGCTAGGATTTTTCCCAAATTACTTTCACAAGGACTCGATTAAAAACACTAGGACTCACTTAATATCTTGATAACAAAATGCACCCTAGCACCATGCAGAATGGGTTTACATTTTTAACAAACTGCCTACTGATGATGAAATTTGAAAAGGCACGAACACTCGAACATGATAGATCCCTTTTGCGAAAAAAGGGTGTACTGCTATGGGGTCGTTGACACAGAGTGGTCAACAAGTTTTTTACATATTACAATGACTCTTTGACTTCTTTGACTCTATGACATAGCCCTATAAGCACACAACGGGTGCTTGACATAATAACAAAATGATATAGAGCATGAAACTGATGCTCAAAATAGTAATAATAAATTTTCTTTTTCTCTTTTATTAGATACAAAAGTCATTATCTCTCAAGGCACATACCCCATCTAGATGCTCAAGGTATGTCCTTCTAGGACCATTCCGATCTTGGATTTACACATCCTTATGGAGGTTCGTCTTCGACTACTCTTGCCTATTGGATGCCCTACTTCATCCTCAAAGAGTATCGAAATTCAGATGCTTACCCAATCCTCCATTCTTTCTTCATGACATGAAGACAAGAATGATTTTTCTATCACTCCCTCTCAACTATGGAGGATCTCATTCCTATAAAAGGAGTATTCCTAAGCTCCCTCTTAACTAGGGACTTGTTTCCAACAACTATCTGCTCTTCGATGGAGATCATGGTATTATCAACTGCTTGTAGGGCTCCTCCTTTTTGCATCATTGTGGATGAACTTTGACTTCTCTATCATGGAGCTTTGATCTCCGGTTACTTCTTCGTAGGGCTTCGACCGTCTTCTACATCACTTCCCTTTAACGAACATAATGTTGAACCAATAGTCATGTCATCTTTTTCTTCTTCGGGAAGTGACCTTCTTCGTCATCATTTGGCTATCCTTCATACTGCTATCTCTTCCAGGTCATGTTCCTTCCAGGATTTTCCATCAAGTCTATATGTACTAGTTGTAGATGAATTTCTACAATTCTCTTTAGGTAGCCTTGTTCCAACCCAACTAGATGCTTGCTTTCAAAAAAAAAAAATGAACTTAAAAAATGTACTTACCTCTTTATGATGGCCTTTCGTCATAATATCATCTTTTGCAACATCAACATCCTGCATATTATACAAATCCATCTCCAAGACATTTACTACCAAGGTCCTCCTTTTTCATACATATCAGGGTCTACATACCTTCTCCATGGAGACGTCATAGCTAATCTTTCTAACTGTCATCAGATGTTGATTACTCATCTCAAGTGGCTATAGGTACTTCTTTATGAACTCTTCTTCCATCTTCTTCACGTATTGCCTTTTAAGGATTTCTATACATACTCCTTTTGCATAGGAACTATTGTTGTCCACCACCTCATAATACATATTGATTATGAGGTCATCTTTATATTGATTCTGTCTTGTCATCATGTAGAAGAGTTAAAGGCATATAACATTCATGCCTTCATGTATCATACATACGGAAGAATCCCTTCTTCTTTTCTCATGCTCATGGTCTAGAGCATTCTAATCATTCTATCTGCAACTATGTACTGACATGATTTTATCCATCTATTAAGGATTACCAAATATATGCATATCTCTTCCTTGATGTGATCATTTAAGCTTCCATCAGCAGCTTCACTTGCTTGAAGATGAAATTGCTTCAACCAACTTGACATGCTGCACTTCTCTGTCACCATAACTTCATCCTTCTAAATTGTGGATCCCCCATTAGGTGGAATGTGATGCTTCTTTAAATAGTGATGAACCCCTTTAACAAGGATTCCAATGGAGGATCTTGATGTTGATTTTTGGTAGCATCAGATGTGCTCTAGTCTTGAAATTTGGAGGAGAGGCTAAGGCACATGAGATCTCCAAGACCCAAAAATCGTTTTGAGAAATTCCACCTGGATGAGGAGTTATTAAAATAATTAATATTTTTAATGGGTTCCTAAGTCTAAACTTAGGAAAATAAAAATATTAATGGGTATTAATAAAGATAAGTGTGAGAAGCTTCTAAGAGACGAGGATCAAGTCTGTATTAATCTTAGCTATTGATTAGCGACTTAATCTCGACCGTTGATTCGTCAACATGAAAATTTTAAGAGAAGACTTGAGGATCATTTGGAGACACACTGACAGATACTCAATATCTCAAGGAAAATCGATTCTCAAGTAGAGGAGATCGATTTCAGAGGGAGAGTTGGAGGGTGGAGGAAGAGGAGGGCATCAACAACAGGCAGTGACAAAGGAGGAGGTGATGCAGGGACAGTGGGAGACAACGCAAAGAGAGATGCAGAGCCTACGCAGGCTGATGCAAAGCCACTCAGAGCTACGCTGGGCCACGTAGAGTGGTGCAGGGGTGACACAAAAGTGGGAGTAGGGTCTCCAAAGCGTTAGAAGGTCTCAAAGGGAAAGTCTCAGGTGTTTTCTTTTAGTTTCTCTGTAAAATCATTCCTTGTAAAAGCAATTGTTGCTGAAGATTAATAAAGCCTTCATCTGCTGCCTCGGTTTTCCCACATTGGGTTTCTTCGAGGACAATTGTCCAAAAATAACTGTGTTAATGTGATTGGTACTTGTGCATGTATTTTTTCTCTGAGTAATTGTGTGATAACTGCAACAGAATTTATTTTAATATTTGTTGAAGGGATTTCGTAAATAACTTATTGTGAATAATAAGTTGGTGAAATAAATCAATTGCTGTAGTAGTAGAATTTTAGTTTAGAAATTTTCGCATGGTATCAAAGGAGAGATCCGGAAACAGGAGAGGAAATTTGATTATGGGTCAAGAGCATGATGCTGAGGCATCCACTCAAGAGGACTCGCGCAGATTTCCAGAAGAATGCGCAAGGGACATAAATTACGATTATTCAATGTTAGCTTCCAGATTAGAAGAAGAAGTCGCTTGCTTAGCAAGCTCTGCCTCCTCGGAGGTTTGGTATATAGACAGTGGAGCTTCCTGGCATATGACAGGAATCCGATAATGTTTTTCAGATTATTAGGAAGAAAGAATGAATTTTCAGATCACCATGGGAAATAAGGCAAAGTGTACTCCAGTAGGGAGAGGTACTATAGTTTTTCAAACCAAAGTAGGAGAGCGGCTTCAAGCAACCAATGTGCTGCATGTGCCAACATTGGGGATGAACTTACTTTTCGTATCTCAACTTCAGAACAAGGGCTATGATATTTTCTTCATTAAGGGGAAAGTATATGTCAAACACCCGAGTTGGAAAAAGAAGGCCCAGATTGGAATCAGAAGTAACAGGTTGCAGCTCAAATCACCAATGGCACTGATATGCAATAATGGAGACAAAGATTTGAATGAACTATGGCACAGGAGGATGGGACACTTACACCATGGGGCTCTGAGAATTCTCAGGAAAACAGTATTAGGAGTTCCAGAACTAAGTATTGAATGAGATGATGTATGCAGAGGGCGCGCTCTGGGCAAGTATACCAAAGTAGCGTTTTCCAGAAGTAACAATAGGGCTAAGAGTGTGCTAGGATTGATACACTCAGACATCTGCAACCAATGTCCACAAAAGCTCTTAGTGGTGCCGAATACTTCATCACCTTCATCGATGACCATTCCAGGAAGACTTGGATCTGCTTTCTGAAAACCAATGATGAGGTTTTCGGTTGATTCAAAGAGTTCAAGGCTCTAGTGGAGAATCTGACGAGAAGTAAGATAAAAGTGTTGCGCTCAAACAATGGTGGAGAGTATGTTGACAAGGACTTCATCGATTTTTGTGTTAAGGAAGGCATATGAAGAGAGTGGACAACTCCCTACAATCCAGAGCAGAATGGAGTAGCAGAAAGGAAAAACAGGACTATTGTGGAAGCAGCTAGGGCAATGTTGTATGATCAGGATATGCCTAAATTCCTGTGGGCAGAAGCATGCAACACGATAGTTTATGTCCAAAACAGGACTCCTCACAGGGCATTGGGCAAAATCACTCCAGAGAAGGTCTTCACTAGGAAGACACCTGAAGTCAGTCATTTCAAGATATTTGGGAGTTTAGCGTATTGCCGTATACCCGAAGAGAAGAGAAAGAAATTAGATCAAACTGCTGAGAAAGGATATCTTGTGGGATATAGCGAGAATGCTAAGGCATATAGAGTCTATCTTCTAGGGAGTAGGAAGGTAGTAGTTCGGCGGGATGTAAAGTTCATGGAGGATAGAGCTTTCAGGAAATCCCGAGAAATGCCTTCTGAGGAGCAGTTGAAAGGCGAGTCGTTGGTCCAACCACTTGAACCAGCGAAAACTAGTACCGGAAATTCTCTTGAAGACAAAGCTTCGGAACAAGAGGAATCTCAGGAAGAGGAAGAGCTGATAGATGTGCCTACTAACAGTGGAAGAATGAGCCAGGAACCCCGACAGATTCTACACGATGCAGAAGCCTTCATTGGTGCACCCAGGAATAGTAAAAGGGAGCAAAGACAACCAGATAGATACTAGGCCTTAGTAGCTCAGGTTGGGGAACCTTCTAGTTTTCAGGAGGTTGTTCAACATCAAGTATGGGTGGATGCTATGGTGGAGGAATACAACTCTATAATGGTCAATGATGTCTGGGAAGTGGTACTTAGGCCTCAGGACAGATCAGTGGTAGGTTCGAGATGGATCTACAAGGTCAAATATGCTGTAGACGGCAGTGTGGAGAAATACAAAGCCAGGTTTGTGGCTAAGGGGTATGCTCAGAAGGAAGGGATAGACTACAAAGAAACCTTTGCCCCAGTAGCCAGGTATACTTCTATTAGAAGCGTGATATCTCTTGCAGCATAGATGGGGTGGGAGAATCACCAGATGGATGTCAAGGCGACATTCTTGTACTGGGCAATAGAAGAGGAAGTATACATTGAACGACCAGAAGGTTTTGAGACACATGAGAAGAAATCTCATGTATGTAGATTAAAGAAAGCCTTGTATGGGCTTAAATAGGCACCTAGGGCATGGTACAGTCGACTTGATGGCTACGTGTAGAAGATGGGGTTCATCAAGAGTGACACAGACCCTAATCTCTACTATCTGGTTGTAGAGAATGAGCCTCTAATCCTAGTGTTATATGTGGATGATCTCTTCCTAACAGGGTCATCCAAGCTCATCAAAGACTGCAAGAAGAACCTAGCCACATAATTCGACATGAAGGATTTGGGACAGATGCATTATTTCCTGGGGTTGGAAGTTTGGCAGCAAAAGGGTGAGATATTCCTTGGACAAGGGAGATATGCTATAGAAATCTTGAAGAGATTCAGGATGCAGGACTGTAGACCTATGGCTACTCCAATGATCACCAACTGGAAGAAGATTGATGCATCAGAAGATAAAGACATTGATCCCACCTTGTACAAACAACTTATAGGGTCCCTGATGTATCTGGTCAATACTACGCTAGACATTTGTTACGCTATCAACACCCTTAGTCAGTTCATGGTGGAACCTAAGAGGGTGCACTGGGCAACAACCAAACATGTTCTCAGGCAATGTTGCACGAAGCGGGGGCGAAGTGGAAGCGTTTTTTGGAAGCGGGGACATGGAAGCGTCATTTTCCAAAAATCTAGGAAGCGAAGCGTCCGCGGAAGTGTCTGCTATATATATATATATTTATATTTTTTTTGCATTTATACTCAAAACAAACATCCCAAATAGCAAATTAATTGTAGAAGACATGAAAACATGCATATTTTTGCATAAATCAAGATAGATATAACATCCATTGTACATTAATGATTAATTATTCGAGCATCAACCATTTAGATGCATCAACCATCTAGAATCTAGATTCTTCTCCTCTTGTCTAGCCTTTGCCTCTACCTCGATTGTCTAGGGATATTAGTTAACATTGCCCAATTTTGATCAAACTACCTAATTCAAGACTTAAAATATGGTAGAAAAAGCTTAACATGCTTGATCGATGATTTTGACTTGATTGAAAGGTAATTTTTTGCTAAGGGCGTGCCGCGTGACAAAGGAGTTCAACAATTAACACCGCCAACACTAGGGTACATATAGGGCTTGGTGCTCTTGATTAAATGCTAATCGCATACCTTCATACTTGATATAATCTAATGAAATGCCACAATCCCATTGATCCTGAATTCCTGAAAACTGTTAAGTCTGCTGAATCTTGAATAGGATATGAAATTCTATTTTCTCCATATGAAGTCCAATGAGGCTGGAACCACTCTCAAACATCCTGAGTCATTTCATGGTAATGTTAAAAATTTAAGTAAAAGGATGAAAATGAAAAATAAAGGAGAATGTCACTTTTACTTTAAGAATTTAACATTACCATGAGGGAGCATCTGCTATATTTATATTTTTTTTTGCCTTCATTCGTCACCCTAACCCAAGGTGGACCCACCCCCAACAAGCAAACTCACCTAAAATTAAAAAAAAATTGAAAAAAAAACGATTTTCTAAACGCTTTTCCGGAAGTGTACGGGAAGCGTACGCTTCCTCCTCCAAAGCACCACGCTTTTGACGCCCGAAGCGCCGTATGAAGCGCGCTTCGGCGCTTTGGAAGCGGCGCTTCCGTACCACGCTTCCGAATTTCCAGGAAGCGGCAAAAAATTTGGAAGCGCGCTTCCAGCCAAGCTTCCTAGGCGCTTCCGTACGGGACGTGCTTCAGGGCTTGGAACCGTGGGGGGGGGGAGGCGCTTCGTGCAACATTGTTTTCAGGTATATACAAGGAACAATCGAGCATGGAATATTGTATACCAGAGGCAATGACATCAGGCTGAGTGGGTTCACTGACGCAGATTGGGCTGGAAGTTCAATAGATCGGAAAAGTACAACTAGGTATTGTTTCAACATTGGATCAGGAATGACCTCCTGGTGCAGTAGGAAACAGAAATCCCTGGCTTTGAGCTCAACTAAAGTAGAATATATGGCAGCTAGCACAGCTTCGTGCGAGGCCATATGGCTTAGGAAATTGCTTGTGAATCTATTTAGGAGAAGGATGGAAGCGACCAGGATCATGTGTGATAATCAGAGTTGCATCAAGTTCTCTGAGAATCCAGTATTTCATGATTGGTTGAAGCACATTGATATCAAGTGTCACTTTGTCAGAGACTCTGTCCAATGAGGGGCAATACAGTTGAGATACACTCCTACAGGAGGACATGTGATAGACATCCTCACCAAGGCCCTAGGAAGAACAGAGTTTGTTTATTTCAAGGAGAAGATGGGGATGGTAAAGAATCCATTTTAGTAGCAGAAATGGATGTGTCAGGAGTTAGTAGTGGCAGTGCTATGGGTAGCATGATGCAACATGTTGAGAGGGAGTTGCAGTACAGGTGCGACAATGGCAGTGCTAGTGTCATGGGCAGTAGTACAGGAAGCAGCAGTGCAGGGGATGTGAGGCAACAGGCCAAGCATCAGCATAGGTACCGATGCGGAAGATCAATGTGATGTTTCTATAGTGAAACATTGCTAGAGCACATTCCTCGCTAAGAGGGAGTGTTGATTTTTGGTAGCATTGGATGTGCTCTAGCCTTGAAATTTGGAGGAGAGGCTAAGGCACATGAGATCTCCAAGACCCAGAAATCGTTTTGAGAAATTCCACCCAGATGAGGAGTTATTAAAATAATTAATATTTTTAATGGGTTCCTAAGTCTAAACTTAGGAAAATAAAAATATTAATGGGTTCCTAAGTCTAAATTTAGGAAAATAAAAATATTAATGGGTTCCTATGTCTAAACTTAGGAAAATAAAAATATTAATGGGTATTAATAAAGATAAGGGTGAGAAGCTTCTAAGAGACGAGGATCAAGTCTGTTTTAATCTTAGCTGTTGATTAGGGACTTAATTTCGACCGTTGATTCGTCAACAGGAAAAGTTTAAGAGAAGACTTGAGCATCATTTGGAGACACACTGGCAAATACTCAATATCTCAAGGAAAATCGATTCTTAAGTAGAGGAGATAGATTTCAGAGGGAGAGTTGCAGGGTGGAGGAAGAGGAGGGCATCAACAACAGGCAGTGACAGAGGAGGAGGTGACGCAGGGACAATGGGAGACAACGCAGAGAGAGATGCAGTCCAGAGGAGAGGCGCAGAGCCTACGCAGGTTGACGTAGAGGGACACAGAGCCACTCAGAGTCACGCTGGGCCACGCAGAGTGATGCAGGGGTGACGCTGAAGTGGGAACAAGGTCTCCAAAGTGTCAAAAGATCTCAAAGGGAAAGTCTAAGGTGTTTTCTTTCAGTTTCTCTGTAAAATCATTCCTTTTAAAAGCAATTGCTGTTGAAGATTAATAAAGCCCTCATTTGCTGCACCGATTTTCCCACATTGGGTTTTTCCCGGGACAATTGTTGAAAAATAACTGTGTTGATGCGATTGGTTCTTGTGCATGTATTTTTTCTCTGGGTAATTGTGTGATAACTGCAGTAGAATTTATTTTAATATTTACTGAAGGGATTTCGTTAATAACTTATTGTGAATAATAAGTAGGTGAAATAAATCAGTTGCTGCAGTAGTAGAATTTCAGTTTAAAATTTTCCACACTTGATGATCCTTATTTTGCAAATGATGATGTATGATGATCTATCTTTCTGTCTTGTTAGATGATTTTCTTCAAGCATTCAAACTGCTACTTTGGTTATCCTTCTATGATTCTAATGATGATGAGCTACTTTCTTTCTATCATGTAAGTTGACTACTTCAACTATGCTTCTAGATGTCATCTCAATTCTTCTATATTGCATCTTGTAAGGCTTCCTACCATCACTTGCTGACTTCTAGATACTGAAAAATAAGGTAAATGTATGTGATAGACCTCTTAATAGTAGAGTTCTTTCTCTTCCTACTTCTTTGTCTTCTTTTCTTTTAGTTCTTCTACTTCCTCGGTCACTTGGGCCTCATTCCCTTCATTTCTTTTCTTGTTGCCGTTCTTGAGTTTAGGACAATTCCTTTTGAAGTGCCCATATCCATTACACTCATAGCATTGGATCTTATACATATCAATTTTCTTTTGAAACTTCTTTCAAGGCTCAAACTTTCCAAAATTTCCTTTCTTCTTGGTCGTTGCTGCATGTGCTTGTGTTTGTTCATTTGATTCGACATCGTTTTTTGCTTTTAATCTAGTTTCTTCAATCTTGCATAATGACCATAGATTGCTGGATGGAGTGGCTTCTTTCTTCTCATAGATGCTTGATACAAACTTCCCCCATTCATCTGGTAATGCATTGAGTACTAGAGTGGTCATCTCTGGATCAAACATTGTTTCTCCAAGTTCTTGTAGTTGATCTTTTATTTGAGATACCTTCATGAGATATGAAGCTACCCCTTCTTCCCTTGAAACTTTCATCTTGTATAATTTGGTTCTTAACGATATTATCTCCCCTACAATGCTTATAGAAAACAACTCCACCAATTTGTCATAGATCTCTTTCGATGTTTTCAACTTTTCTACATAGAGTATGAGAGAATCCTTGATTGACTCAATTAGGATTCTTTGAGCCCTTATTTCTTTTGTCATGTATTTTGATAGTGCTTGAGATCATTCTTGTGGTGTTTTGCTGATTGTGCCCGTGACATAATCAATAACTTCATTCTCCATGAGAACTAAATCTATTCTTTTCTTCCATGCAAGGTAATTCGACGTCCCAACAAGTTAATTGTTCTCCATGTAGAAAGAAGTCGTTTGGTTTGTAGGTTGAGACATAAAATATAAAGTGCTTACTTGTCAAAATGAAGATACCTTCTTGATGGTGTTCTCCATTAGATGCTTCTTTGATGATGTCTTCCTTCTTCATAGATGATAATGCCCCTTATAAGAGAAGATGAACTTCTTCAATGATGTTTGAGATGAGACCCTTTCTTTAATAAGAGGGAGATCTCTTTGATTTTGATGATGAAGTGCTCTTCTTGCTTCCTTTGATTGATGATAGTAGAATGTTGAGGCTTCCAATAGTACTTCACGTGTGTAGGGTCCTTGAGGTCTTCTTTCAAGATGATGTGTTGACTAGTCCTCCTCGATGCTTCTTAGTTCTCCTTTTTGAGATGATGCTCTTCTTATGCTCAACCCTTATGTATCCTTCTTCATTTGGATGATCTTCAAGCTGCGTCTTCTTGTCTGTGTAGGCATTGTTTTCAACTCTTTATAGTTATGTATTATTCATGTAAACTAGATGTGTGTTCTAGTTCACTGATGTGGTTGGAACATGACTTGTCGGTCAGTATTGGAACTCATGGTTCAGAACTCTTTTTGTGGGTGGTCATATACTTTTGATGTCATGCTTCTTTATTTTGATTATCTTGCCCTGCTCTGTTGCAGAGTAAGACCAAAGATTTGGAGTTGAAGGGGCATGCTGATAGTGTTGATCAATTGTGCTGGGACCCAAAGCATTCAGAGTTGCTTGCTACTGCATCAGGAGACAGGACAGTGCGTCTATGGGATGCTCGAAGTAAGTGGAATATTCGATATTTTTTCTTTTTTAGTATGTGGCTACATGTTCAACCCAGGATGCTTCCACATGATGAAGGGTGTTTGCCATTCTGTTTGCTTTAGAGTGCTGAAAAATGGGTGGAAGAAGGATAAGAGGTTTTGTGAGCCTGATGATTTTCTTGCCTTTTTGCGCATGTTTAATCTTTTAGCAAAGTCATACAAAGTTGATCTATAATGTTGTAGTTCATCAATAATTGAAACTAGAGGTAAACTACTGAATTATTTGCATCAGCTTCACGTTGTAGAATGAATTCCTCACGTCTGTACAGATTGTTTGTCAGTGTTATCCTTGGCTGTAGTTTTGAAACATCAGTGCTTTAAATGCTTATTTAGTGCATAGCATTTTTCCTGTAAATATTCTAGCTCTATTCTATCATTTTTTAAAGAAAACTTTATATTATATTATAAGAAGCAAAACTATAGAGCAGTATATAAGAAACAAAACTATAGAGCAGTATGGAAAAAAAGTGTGGTCAAGTTGTGCTTGTCAAAGCTTGGAATCTCAATAGGGGGTAACCATAGATCTATTCTTAACACAAAATTTCTGGGAACTCATTAGCATGAATGCTATAGACTACAAAGGACCATACAATTAAAATCAGACATATTCCCATCAAAGGAAAAGGAAACGTTACTGATTTAATTTTTATCGTTGCCTTCTTTATAATTTTCTTGTGTCTCCTGGGGTGCCACCCTTGAACCAGTGGATGAACAATCGAGATCTGTGCCACCACTATTCTTCATTGCAGCTGCTGTTTCTTGAAGTATTTCTTCAAGACTGCTGTGCTTGCTGAATAAGGAAACTCCTGTATTCAGATCTGTTGGAAAATGTAACTAGTATCGGTCTTCATAATTATTGTTTGGTTCATAACATGATGTAATTCTTATATTTGTCAAAAAGAAGAAAAATAAAAATATTGTAAAAGAAAAAATATTTTATTAAGCATGGGTTTCATGCTTGGGTCATTAGTCAAATAGGTCAAGGCATCCATTGCATGCCTATAGGATTGTCATGAGTCAAAGTGTCATTATCATTATGAAAAAGACCCTCTTGGGCTCTTGTATCAAAGAAATAATTTATTTTTGTATTTTCGAAAATGTCTATAGTGCTCCTAAGAACAAGTCAGCCAGCTAGCTGAAGTCGGCCTAACATGTGTGCTAAAAGAGCTCTTGAAAGGGTATGTAAGGAGGGTATTCAACCTCCTTTGAGACATACATCTATGCACTTCACTTTCAGAGATGGTCTGCGGTTCATAAAGGATACGAATGACACAAAAAGGCTATGTTACCGGATCCGCTAGGCCAAAGGGCTGGATCTGCGGATCCCCAAATCGGAGACGGATGTAAGGAGTTTATCCAATAAAAAGGGTATTCTTAAGATCATTGGATGGCAGACTTGGCTGTGGCATCATTGGAGTTTTCAGTTTTGAAAAAAAATAGGAAGGTCGTGGCAGCGGTGGAAGTGACAATGTCTTGGATGATGAAACCTAGAAGAAGGCTTTGTAGCAAACTTCCATTGATCATGGAGGACTAAGGTATGTTGTCCCTGTTTACAAGGTACATATAATTGTTTTATGCATAGATGATTAAAGGGTCTAATATGAAGTGTATTAGGGTTTTGTGACATGTTCGAGTCTAGGGTTTATAGTCTTCATCTTGTTAAATATTGTTGGCATCTAGGGATTGTAAACCGTAGTTGTTACTTGGAAACCCTAGTCATATCAAAACCCTAACCCTAATTTGCTTGCTCTCTCATAGAAACCCTAGCTCTTGTCTTCTAGGGTTTGTAGGTAGTCTAGGGTGTATGGCAAACCTTAGTGAGGGTGGAATTGGATGAAAATTTGGGTTCAAAACCTGGGGCTAATATTTCAAGGGAAATATCAAGGAACTTAGGGTTTGGATCTGAAAACCCTAGGAATTCTCCCTCTCTAAGATACCATGGAATCCCTATATTGTCAAAATCATAATCATGCTCTTGTACTTGTATATTTTGCTTGGTGGTACTTGTCAGTGAATATTACAGATACATAATTAAGGAGGCAAAATAAGGAGGATGGCTAAGCAAAAGCAAATATTGTGCTTTAATGAGCATGATGGAAGAAGGGAACTGTAAAGACCCTGGGGGAACTGATGCTAACAAGTTCATTAAAAAATGGTAACTTGGTAATCAAGTTAGATCCTTGGGCACTCTGATGCATAAAGGTAGGCTCATATGAACCATGCGGGTGTTGATGCTTTGTTGAAAAGATCGTCATGGTGATGTAAGTCTGATGTTAATATCTATTATTGGTTATCTGGTTAACATATTGTTTTGTTTTTTAAACCAGAATGAGTATAGATTTGTATTAAAAAGTCGCGCCCGTTCGCAACAAAATCGGGGACTTACAACAATTTATCTGTGCTTCAACAAGCTGGTAATGGTTTCTTTGTCCATCCAGAATGTTATAGTAGATATGGCTATCCCGCCCAAAATTTTCCCATTTTGGGGTATTTACAACTATAGCTTCGACAAAATTCAGATAAAAGATATATACATTTACATTTCATCATGCTGATAAAAACAAAAAAACAAGACAGAGGTGATCAGATGTCCATTGGAGCTGGGCAATTTAGATCCAGGCCAGGAGAAGCATCTTCTGAGTCTTTGGAATTCTCCTGATCTGTCACGCCCTCCATGTTTTCCTCCATGCCTTCCTCCATGGTTTCCACTTTGATCTTCAAATTTTCCAGCTGATGGCACAGTGCATCCACCTCATCCTCCAATTGCCTGATGCGTTCTCGTTTCTTGAGCTCCCGTTCCTGCATAGTCATGTTCTCATGCATTTGCTGGTGCATGCTACGTTGGAGTTCGGTCAGGGCCTCTCGCAGGTCCCAATGGTCCTGTACACAAGTGAGACAGGAAGGTCTGTTTCTACCACCTTGCCTCGAGAAATTGGTCCTCGGCCCTCTAGACCTTGGCTTGTGGCTTCCCCACGTGCCCCACCAAGAATTGGCATCTGTACCCTTCATGCTGGCTTCCAAAACTTCATTTTTTATCAGGCTCCAGTAATTGTCATTGTTTTCCACGTTCTCCTGCAGCTAGGCACCCTCGCTAATCCTCCGGAGACTGCCTTGTTCCTCGGTTGGTATGCGCCTCCCAACCTCACTCCAGCTCCAATTCTCCTCCCACTTTAGGAGAGAATTAAGAACCCACCCAGTGTCCCAAATCCAAAATGCCTGCAAACACTCAGACCTTCCAATGCCTAGACCTTCCAGCGCTCGCGACCCCTCAATTATACTCAGAATTTCATTAATTTTCCTTAAAACCTCAGATACCTTCAACCCCTCCTGTTGACTTTTAACAACACAAAGCCCTGCCTCTGTGACATAGGAACTAATAATCGATCGCCTCAGCTCTAGCCACCAGGCTTTTGTTGAGGCCACCGTCCAACACTCAAACCTTAAAACATACAAATTCCACACACTGTTTTGCTTTTTATAACTGCTGCCTGATCGAGAGGTGATGTAGAGATGAGCGAGGAGATTGCTATAATCGAGATCCCATGAGTACTCCATCATAACTCTACCATCCTCCATTAATTTCCCACCAAGCTCCTGATCGCTATCAACCATCCCCACTATTCTCCCACGAGCGAGCTTGACTTCACTGGGAACTTGAATTAGTTTTCTGCTTCATAATTCTCAAATTTCTGCAGACACCTGAGGTGATGCGTCGCCCAATTCTCCAAGAACCAGGGCAAGAACAATGAAGCCGCACACTGTGACTTAAGCTTGGAACAGGTGTGGTACTAAAATGCCATATGATGCCACGTCTCGTTTGAGTGAGATTGTTTGGCTTGCCACAAGTCTTCATGACTGGCTGGAACTTGCAGAGGATGATGCGACAGGGGGAGGAGGATACCGGGGTGGTGAATATTTCGTGGAGGGACATAGGAGAAGGGGCCATATGGGGGGGGAAGGGAAGGAGAGGGGAGGAAGCGGCAAGGGGAGAGCTAGGGGGAGGATGGAGGGGCATCATATCTTTATGATATGATAAATCCGACTTTTCAACTTTCTTAGCATTCCTTCGAGACTTTAACAACAACCTACAAATGCCTCTCTTCATTTTATTAAGGAATATTTGTCGTGCCCACGACATCGTTTATTACACTTTTTTCCTCCTCTAGCTGGCATGCCTTATTAGCTTGTCTATTAGCTTCTTGGTTATTTACCCTCAAGACATGGTAGAAGGACACCGATTCAAAAGCAGGGAGCAAGTTCTGGGCTCTCTTAATGATTTGGTTCAGGTTAGTGATCTTAGCCTTTGAAGTGTTAATCATATGCCTTATAATGATCATGGAATTGCCTAACACCTGAATCTTTTTTATCCCATTTCTTTGTGCCAGGATTAGTCCCAGGAGCATACCATACGCTTCTGCTTGGTTATTTGTCTTCCGGCCAAGCCCCCAAGCATATCTAAATTCATTGATTCCTTCGGGATTAATGAGAATCCCTCCCCCTCCTGCCACCCCATTAACATATTGTTTTGTTACTTGGAAAGATGTGCAGGTATACATGATAACAATTGAGGCAAGTTCAACTGTGTAAATTTTAAGGGAAAGCTCAACATCTGGTACCTGACATCTATGAAGATCAAGATGTGCTCATCTTAGGATTGGAAGGTAGTAGTGTGAGAAAATAACCTGAAGGTCAAGAAGGAAGATCACTTTCATAAGGAAGCTATGATCAACTTGAAGTTTGGGAAGGTTCAATAAAATGCCTTCATTGATAAATTCAAGACGAAAGTGATGTGCAAAATGGATAACTCCGTGATCAGTGATACCATGAAAAGAAGCATGCTCTGATATGTGGAGGAAAGAGGGAACTTCTTCTATTTTCAAGACACAAGCATTCTATTCCCTTTTCTTCATTATATTGTTGTTAATTCCATGTCTAACTTTATTTAACTATATCTTTTCTTTTTAAGAGGATTGCAGGTATATTCCTAGGACTATTCAAATATGAAGTCAAGATGTTGTAGCTAGACTCAGAGGGAGCCTAGAAGGGATAATTGAATCTTGAAAGAATTTTGAAGAAGAAGCCTTGATTTAGAGGGAGCCTCATATTAAAACTTGGAAAATGAAAGCACCTCCCCTATCTTGAAAAGTACATGATTGTATAAAAAAGATGTAAGAACAAGACAAAAGATGATGGAAAGAGGGAGCTCTTATGATGATATTGAAGATTCCACATTGATGATTGAAGATGAAGCTGTACCTCATTGTTACTTGAAGATGGAACACATAGAGAAAATAATGACCTCAGAAAGAGGTTTGATGAGTTGGTGTACCTTAGGCTGAATAGCCCGTATGATGGTACTCAGGGTTGGTATCTTGGCAGTTAGCCTAGATGATACCTAGATCCTTGTTAGGGTGGATATCTTGGTCTAGATGATACCTAAATCCCAGTTAGGGTTGGTATCTTGACCTAGATGATATCTAGATCCTTGTTGGTGTCTTGGCTAGTAGCCTAGATGACACTTGGATCCTTATTGAGTTGGTGTCTTGGCAAGTAGCCTAGATGACACTTGGATCCTTGTTGAAGTTGGTGCCCTGGCAGGTATCCTAGATGACACCTGTATCCTTGTTGAGTTGGTGTCTTTGCAGATAGCCTAGATGGCACCTGGATCCTTGTTGAGTTGGTATCTTGGTAGGTAGTCTAGATGATACCTAGAATCTTGTTAAGGTTGGTGTCTTGGTAGATAGCCTAGATGACACCTCGTGTCTTGGTAGGTAACCTAGATGACACCTTGATCCCTGTTGGGATGGCACTTTGGAAGGTAGCCTACATGGTACCTAGATGGGTTGATACCTTGGTAGTTAGCCTAGACAGTATCTAGATCGCTAACATTGTACATGTTGTTTGTGATACTCTTCTTAGAGAACTTTTCAAGGTGAGTACACTCCTTGTAACAGTTAAAACAATTATGAATACCTCCCTAGTTAAGAAGGAGCATTGGAAAATGTAACTAGTATCGGTCTTCATAAGTATTGTTTGGTTCATGACATGATGTAATTCTTATATTTTTCAAAAAGAAGTAAAACAAAAATATTGTAAAAGAAAAATTATTTTATTAAGCATGGGTTTCATGCTTGGGTCATTAGTCAAATAGGTCAAGGCATCCACTGCATGCCTATAGGATTGTCATGAGTTAAAGTGTCATTATCATTACGTAAAAGACCCTCTTGGGCTCTTGTATCAAAGAAAGAAAACTATTTTGTATTTTGGAAAATGTCTATAGTGCTCCTAAGAACAAGTCAACCAACTAGTTGAAGTTGGCTTAACAGTGGGCTTAAAGAGCTCTTGAAAGGGTGTATAAGGAAGGTATTCAACCTCCTTTGTGACATACATCTACACACTTCATTTTCAAAGGTGGTCTGCGGTTCATAAAGGATACAAAGGACACAAAAAGGCTAGAAGTGCCTAGAATAAGATCAGTCTGCCCTAGAAATTGTTGAAGGTCTGAAATATGCAAAATTTCTTGAGTGTTCTCGGTTTGAAGTTGTAGGAAGACTTTGTAGTTTATCATTGGAAGTTAAGAAGGAAAGATTTGCTAGCTGGTTGACTTGTGTCTTAGTGGAAGCAAAGGGTCTTGTCTAGGTCTTGGAAGTCTCCTTTGAAATTAACAGGAAGAGAAGTTCTTGTGGGTTTTTCCCCTTTGGAAGGGTTTTACCCCGACTTGGAGCCCATATCTTGCGTTGCTGTGATCTCTATTGTTAATACGCTGCCCTAATCCATTTTCCAACATGATCATGGCAATAATAGGCCCACAACCTTATGAACTTCATGTTCTCATGCACCTTCTTTGAATTTATATCAATATTGTTATCTAGTCTGTTGAGCTTGCCTTCACAGAATATCCTTGTTGTGCTCAACTTAGCAAACTCGGTCTTTCTTATAATGCCTTGATGACCATCCAAAACATCTTCAAGTTGGGGGAAGAGATATGTAAGTGAGAGGAATAACCTGAGGAATGTTTGTGACATATTGCTGATGTATAGGAAATTATTAAGGAAAAGTTCCAGTAGAGCAGATTATCTTACATAATATCTTTTTTGTCATAAGTAAGGATGGTATTTTTTTTTGTTTATTCATTTAGGAAGTTTTACCAGACAATCTTTTGTTATAAAATCGGAAAGGCAAAAATATTTTCTTATGTTGATAATTACTTGTGATATTATTATGTTCTTATTAGCTTCTTTATGTTCTTCCTTTATCTTTTTCTCATCATGCAATCATCAAAGCAAAAATATGAAGATCATCGACACCAGATGTAGGCACTCAGCCAGGGCTAAAACCCCTTTATAGGGGAAAACCCAGCCAGAACGCTTCCTTCTGTAGATTCAAATTCAGATAGACCAAGACCCTAGACCAAAAGACCTTCCTTCTCCACCAAGTTAGCTCTTCCTTTTGATAGATGATCTCTTCCAAAGTTGCTAAGTGCCAACCTCTCAAATGCAGTGTCAACCCAAAATTTTGACCCCCATCTTCAGAACTTCGACCCAGTTTTGGGACTACAGTTTCGATCTTGCAACTTTAGTAGCTCCAGCCTAGCAGCTTCACAACTTCGACCTTGATGCAACTTCACAACTTTGATGCATCTTCACAGCGTCGACCTTGATGCAACTTCACAGCTTCAATGCAGCTTCACTGCTTTGATGTAGTTTCCCAACTTTGATGTAGCTTTAGAATTTCGTTGCACATGAGAGAGAGAGAGACCCAAAAACTTCGATTCTAGCTTCCTTGTTGAACTTCACACTTTTTTTGCTCCCACTATTGTAATTTGAACTTGTGTGATATGTGTTTCCAAATGAGTGGAATTGCTCCAATATATAGTGAGTTTTTGAGGTCGAATTCCCTTGTTGAGGCCAACTTGTCCTTTCTTGAGGTCGACTTGGCAGAGGAGGACTAATTGACCTATTTTACAATAAAATAAATTTCTTTCTTGACAAATAAAGCCCCAAAAGGGTCTTTTACATTATGACATGGACAAGGACACTTGACATAAACCCTACAAGCCTGCAATGGAGGCTTTGACCTATAAACAACTGACCCAAGCGTGAAACCCATGCTTTAATAA
This sequence comes from Pinus tabuliformis, assembly GCA_031772625.1. Lineage (NCBI taxonomy): Eukaryota > Viridiplantae > Streptophyta > Pinopsida > Pinales > Pinaceae > Pinus > Pinus tabuliformis. The sequence continues at coordinate 526,604,392 of CM062813.1, read as the reverse complement.
GTCAGTTGTTTCTTTTGACAAATACATTACATCATGACTCAAATATAATTATGAAGACCGACACTAGTTACATTCTTCAACACTCCCTCTTAACTAGGGAGGTATTCACAATTACAAATATATATAGAGGTACATGGAAGAGTATCCAATGAAAATGTTACAATCCTACCCATCCTGGAATTCTGAGAACTGATAAATCCGCTAAATTTTTAACGGGATATGAAACATTAGTTTCTCCATACAAATTCCTTTGAGGTTGGAACCACTCTCAAACAACTTGAAACAATTAATGATAATGTTAAAAATTTAAGTAAAAGGATAAAAATGAGAGATAAAGATAAAGGAAATGTCTACTAGGAAAGATAAGATGAAGGAAATGGTAAAAATTTAACATTATCATTAATTTCCATTGTTTGCGGTCAAACCCTTTTAAAGAAAAACTAAATTTTGCTTGTTGTTGGGGTCCAATACCTACTCAATTGAGTTGCTAAGTAACTGGACATGCCCAAATAGGGGTTGTTTCTTGTATTTTGCATGTGAGGCGCGAATAAGTGAGGAAACGTGTCAGGCACATGTTGGGCACATGTCATGTTCATAGGACAAACGTTTGGCACATGTCTTATTTACAACACACATCCCAAACATGTGTCAGACACTTTCCCTCAATGTGTCTCGAAAATTGGACACAGGTCCCCCATGTGAGTGACATTAAATCATGTTTTTGCATTCTTTTCCTTGTTTCACTTTGCAAGTTGGAGTTGTGAGGCAATTTGGAGTGCAACTAAGGGTTGTTGTGCAATGTTAGAAGGGATTCCAAGTGTTGGGCAAGTGGATTTGTGCTCCAATCTTTATGTTTCTTCCTACGACAATCCATTTTCTTCCTCATTTCATAGAGATTATAGCTCAATCTTCAAGGGCAATTGGTAAAGGTCAAAGGACAAAGAGAAGTTTTGGTATTTTTGGAGGAAGGCGGATCAAGATTCTTCAAAAAGGTCATGGATACAATTTTAGATGATGGTTGGTGGGAGAGGGTAGATCTTACCATTAAGTTCATGGACTCTATCATTTATGGTTCTACTATCTACTATCTACCCTATTTTTTATTTTCCATCAGTATTCCCACCTATGGTAGTAGTGATTTAATATCTATGTTATACATTTTGATTTTGAATAATTAATGAGAAATCTATAGTTTATGGTTCTAATTTCTTGTGTGTTTGTAATTTTATCATTGTTGATGTAGTACTAGTTGTATGATTGAATTTGTATCATCATGTTGTAGCTGCTACAACCCCCGTCCAAAATTTTGTTTATGCTTTAATTTTGGAGCCTCCCTTTGGTCATGCCAACTGTTGTTTTAGGTTACTAAGGCCAACTTTGATCTTATTTTCCTAAGTGTCAAGTTTCTTATTTGGATTCTAACTATCGCAACTTCTCACTCTTTGATTCCTAGCTTGTGATATTTTAATCGTGCATTTTTTCAAGCAGTTGCTGGGCACTTCATGATAATAACAATCAATCCTTGTCTACAGTGATTGCACAACTTCTAAAGAGAGACAATGCACATTTTGTGAAGACAGGCTTAGGCATGCCTTGATGACATTGATCGCGTGCCTTGATATGAGGGATTGCGCAGTTCCTTGTGGTAGTCAACTGCGCAACTCTTTGTTAGAGTGAACTGTGCAACTCCTTGTGATAGGGAACTGCACAATCAATTGTGGAAGCAAATTGCGCACTTATGGCAGTAAACTGTGCACTCCATTGAGACAGTGAATTGGATAGTCTCATGTGCCAGTGGACTGTGCAGTTCTCCAAGACAGGCAATTGCGCGTTCGTAGGAAATAAGAAGTGCACACTTACTGATGATAGCCCATGCATGCTTCTAAATTGTACTATGGCATGCTTTTTCAAGTTATCCTTATATGTGTCAATTGACTAAGTTTAACTCCTTGATTTTAGGCATGCAAGCTCAAAACCCTAACGCTAAATTTGTGATTGCTTAACTATATCGTAGGCTATCATAAAGCTCATTTCCACACTCATCTTTAGAGCTCTACCTATACTCGTGAGCACAAGGAGCTTTTGGTCTCAATTGCGCTGCTTTTTCGGGTAGGTTTCCTAATTGTCGCTTTTTGTTGCTTTTGCTTTTGTGAATGTTGTTTTTGTTTCCTTTTCACATAACAAGTGTCGCTTTTGCTATTATTGGCTTTTGCATGTGTTGTTTTACTCTTACATGCCTCTTTTCTAGTGTTGTTTCACATTCCATGTCTTTTCATATGCCAATGATCATTGTTGTTTAGTATATCAATGCATGCTTGTCTTCTTACTCTCATTTGTTGATTTTTGGTAGCATCGGATGTGCTCTAAGTCTCAAATTTTGCAGGGAGGCTTAGGCACATGTATTCTAAAGAACCCATAAATCGTTTTGGTAAATTCCACCCAGAAACAATTGTATTAAAATAATTAATTATTTTTAATGGGACCCTAAGTCTAAACTTAGGAAAATAAAATAATTAAAGGGTATTAATATAAACTGTGCATGTAACTTCTAGAAGAAGACGAGGATCAAGCAGAAATGATCTTAGCCATTGATTAGCTTCTAATTTGGGTTGTTGAATGTCAACGAGGACATTATTTAAGGAAGCTTGAGGGTCACTTGGAAGACACACAGAGGGAGTTCAAAGAATCGATTTTCTAAAGCAGAGCAGCTGCCGAGAGATTTTCGATAGAGAGATTTTGTAGTGAGGGGCATGGATAGTTAGGTTGGAGTATTTTCTCCAGGACCCAGGATCAACAACAGAGAGGCAAAGAGACACCAGGAGGAGGCAACGCAAACCTAGGAGGGGTTGACGCTGGGCCAGAAGGGCCCACGCAGAGCTGACGCAGAGCCAGAAGGGCTCACGCAAAAGCAGCGCAATCTTCTAGTGCAGAAATCCGAAATCTGTCGGGGAGCTGAGATTTCTGAGTCGGGAGGGCTGGAAACTGCTCCAGAGGGTAGACGTTTCCCATTTGGGCTGACGCAGAGCCTGTTGAGGCTGACATAGGTACTACACAGGGTCAAGGTAGAGATAGCCGAGGATAAATGGTTCAGCTACCGGAACAGCCAGAATTGCCAGGTAGAGGTAGGTAAGCTCACTAAGTTTTTTTGCTAGTTTATTTTCTCTATAACTAGACTACCAGAAGGGCATCCAAAGTTGTATTCAGAAACTACTTATTAATAATATAAAACCCTCAAAGCTGCTGCACTGGTTTTCCCACATTGGGTTTTTCCGGGGACATTTGTCCAAAAAGTACTCTGTCACTTGTGTGGATTTTTCTCTATTGTTTTGGGCAAATTTTTAATTAAGTGAGGGCTGCAATGCGTTAGCTTCGATATTTGCTGTAGGAAACAGTAAATAATTTGTTTAAGTATTTAACAGATAGGAGAAGTTTAATCAGTTGCTGCAGTAGGTGATTCGGGTGGGATTCTCAATTTTTCACATGGTATTAGAGCATTGCAAGTAAAGCAAGAAAGAACAATACCAAAGACCCAACACTGAGCAGAAGAGGGAGTTTGAAACAGCTGCAAAAGACAGCAGTTCGAAACCCTAGAGGGCTTGTGCAGTTCTAGCCGGAGGGCTGAAATTTCGAGGCAGTCTCTCTTTGAGTGAGTCGACAAAGAGAAGGGCTTCTGGACTGAGTTTTTGATGGCTCAGAGGGAGTAGTGCAGAAGCCTCAGCGTGAGGAGAGCTAGTGGGACGCAGTCTTTTCTGCAGGCCATTTTGCTGGGCAGAAAGACGTAAGAGGAGGAAGGAGCATGGTTGAGGGAATTTCTCCTCAGAGGACTTCCAACCAAGGAGTCCGAATTGTCAATTGCTGAGCAGTAGCGGAGAGAGGCAGATCTACAAGCTCCAGCAAGGAGTGCGTAGGCCCGTCTAATGCTGCGCAGAGGAGAGAGGAGGTCATTCGACAGTTCTTGTGGCAGAAATGGCAACCAATGGCTTGAGGGATCAGGACAGGTTGGATGGGGCATCCAAAAGGTAAGAATGTCATTCCTTCTAGATGAGCATGGTGTCAAGACATACGTCGACAACGTGGTGGTTGAAACAACAAATCCAGATCCGCTGAAGAAGTACAAGGTTGAGATGGCGAAGGCGAAAAGAATGATCCTCGACGAAGTGAAGAATCATGTGGTCTGTCTCATCGCTAGTAGAGGGACTACTAAGGAGATGTGGGACGCATTGTCTACGTTATATCAGGGATCTTCCGAGCAACGAAAGATGTACTTAGAGAAGAAGTTGAGGTCTGCTTAGATGCAGATGGGGGAGCCTGTGGATCCATTCCTCACGAAGCTTCAGGAGACCCGTGATGAGTTGTTCGCTTGTGGGGTCTACACCTCAAGACTCAGAGTTGGTGAGACTGGCCCTAAATTCTATCTTAGAGGAGTGGCACATCTTTGTCAAGAGTATCCTGGGCAGGGTGACTTTGCCGAATTGGGATGAGATGTGGGCAACTCTCAAACAAGAGGAGCTGAGAAGAGACTTGGTCAAGTGCAACCTTGATAGAAGAAGCAATAGTGGGTCGATGCCCAAGGAGGAGGAGGATAATGCAACCCTCGCATCGAAGGGGCAATAGGAGTAGCGGAGACGTAAGACGGACTTCTTGAAGATGAAGTGTTTCAGGTGTGGTGAGATGGGTCACTGTGCAACTCAGTGTCCTCTCAGGAAGAAGGACAAGGATGAGAAACACGATTCGAAGGCTGCGCCTGCGAAGATCGAAGAGGTAGAGTTCACCATGACAACTGAGATACCTCCAAGAGGGAGGTGGGTTGATTTGGAGCTGTAGTTCGAAAGAGCTACAGATGGGCAGGATCGTTGAGGAGCCCACCTCTTGGATCAATTCCTTGCTACGGTAGGCCAGATTAGAGGTAGTAGGATGATGCTGAGGAGTGTCAGAGAGACGGTTGCAATGGCTAGGAGCGCCAGAGACTGAGTAGCGCAGAGCAGAGTTGGCAGCAATGCAGATGGTACAAAGCAATAGTTAGCAGCAACGCAGTGGATTTAGAGGGTCAGTGCACTGACTAGCAACAGTCATGCTTCAACATTCACGTGGTATCATACTGAACACAGTTAGTTTAGAAATTTGGGTTGTTTTTCTGTTGCTGATGTAGTAGCAACAATAGTTTGCAGTGCAGAGGCAGTTGGCAGTGGCAATGCCAGTAGCAACACGGATGCAGATAGTCAGAGGGAGTTGCAGTGCAGATGCAGTGGACAATGGCAGGGTCAGCAGCAGTACAGATGCAACGTTTGTGTAGTGGTTGATCGACAACATGTTAGACATCAACAATGAAGAGGGAGATGTTACAGAATAGTGTGATGCTTCAGTTGGAGACATTACTAGAGCACATTCCTCGCTAAGGAGTGTTGATTTCTGGTAGTGTCGGATGTGCTCGAAGTCTCAAATTTTGCAGGGAGGCTTAGGCACATGTATTCCAAAGAACCCATAAATCGTTTTGGGAAATTCAACCCAGAAACAGTTGTATTAAAATAATTAACTATTTTTAATGGGACCCTAAGTCTAAACTTAGGAAAATAAAATAATTAAAGGGTATTAATATAAACTGTGCGTGTAACTTCTAGAAGAAGACGAGGATCAACCAAAAATGATCTTAGCCATTGATTAGCTTCTAATCTAGGTTGTTGAATGTCAACCAGGAGATTATTTAAGGACAGTTGAGGGTCACTTGGAAGACACAAATGGAGTTCAGAGAACCGATTTTCTGAAGCAGAGCAGCTGCCAGGAGATTTTCGATAGTGAGCTTTTGCAATGAGGGGCAGGAATATTTGGGTTGGAGTATCATCTCCAGGACCCAGGATCGGCAACAGTGAGGCATAGAGACACCAGGAGGAGGCAACACAGACCCAGGAGGGGTTGACGCTGGGCTAGAAGGGCCCACGCAGAGCTGACACAAAGCCAAAAGGGCTCACGCAGAAACAACGCAGTCTTCTAGTGTAGAAATTTGAAATCTGTCGGGGAGCTGAGATTTCTGAGCCGGGAGGGCTGGAAACTGCTCCAGAGGGCAGAGGTTTCCTAGTTGGGCTGACGCAGATCCTGTTGAGGTTGGCGCAGGGCCAGCGCAGAGATAGCCGGGGACAGTTGGTTCAACTGCCAGAACAGTTAGAATTTCCGGGTAGAGTGAGGTAATCTCACTAAGTTTTTCTGCCAGTTTATTTTCTTTGTAACTGGATTGCCAGAAGGGCATGCAGAGTTGTATTAAAAAACTGCTACTTAATAATATAAAACCCTCAGAGCTGCTGCACTTGTTTTCTCGCATTGGGTTTTTCCGGGGACATTTGTCCAAAAATATTGTGTCACTTGTATGGATTTTTCTCTATTGTTCTGTTCTTGTTTTGGGCAAATTAATTAATTAAGTGAGGGCTGCAATGTGTTAGCTTCGATATTTGCTGTAAGAAACAGTAAATAATTTGTTTCAGTATTTGATAGATAGGAGAAGTTTAATCAGTTGTTGCAGTAGGTGATTCGGGTGGGATTCTCGAATTTTCACGTTATTGTTCTTCTTGCTCAATGTGAATGCATACTTGGTTGAATCTTGAGCTCATCCACATCCTTGCTTCACCTTGCTCCCTTTTTTTGCAGATCTCGAGCCTTGCCTTCTGTCAGAGGAAACTGCGTAACTGCCAAAGTCTCCATCTCTCTCCAACTGTGCATTGTGCAATTCTCATCAGCAGATGGATCCCTCTTGCCCACCATGATTGCGGACTACGCAATCCTTGGCCCCAATTGCGCATTGCACACTCTCAAATAGTAGTGCGCCCCCTCCTTGCCCATTATCAATGCGAATTGTGCACTGAAGGAGCCTCCCTCTCTTAGAAACTGCGCATTGTGTATTCATAAGCCATAATCTCTTTGTCTTACTAACTCAACCTACACAATCCTTCTTCTCAATCACTGCGCAGTTCACATTTCTAGGGACTAGTGAGTCACTTTGCCTCCGTTGTGCTCAAGCATTGCACGCCCCCCCTCTTAATGGCTGTCTTCTACTTGTGATTGATTGATAGACTAACTAACCTTTTGTGGAACGTACTTGGTATTTCCATGAGTGCATCTGTTCCTACAGGTACAACAGATACAAGTCACATTAGCCTTTCATCATCTACCAATACCATGCCTCCAACCACAAGAAAAGGACCATTAAAGGAGGTCATTGATAGCAATACCGAGGATGCCATTGACAAAACTTTGACAAGATTGCTTGTCATGGCGGACACTGAATACCTTATTGATGGATCTTCTACATTGTTGACCATCAAACATGCCTTTAGCAAGAAGGAGTTCCCAGAGGATCTAGAAGATAGGGAAGTTTATGAGAATGTCAAGAAATTGAGTTTCCATAGAATTGCTTGCAGGTATCCTGTGATACCTTGTGTAGATGCAATTAGATGGACACTGCAAGGTCTAGTCACCAAGAACATGGTACTTAACAATGATAGTGGCAGCAACTTGCTTCTTACCAGCCGCATGACTTGCACTAGTACTACAAGTTGCCCAATTCTAAAGAACATCTAAATTCCCAGTTTTATGTAGCTTGGGCTCATTTGAATACCAGGGAAGTGATTAAGTCATGGTGGTAGGAACCATCTAAGTTCGTCAGAAGCCAGATGGTATCTACAGGACAAAGTCTCTTAAGAAGGTTTGTTAGTACATGATGGCTATGTGCTGTAGGATATATGAGCGAAAGAACATTGAATTTTGTGAAGAAGGGTGGATCTTCATGCTTTACCCACTTGACACAGAATGAAAAGTATTCAATTGGGCAAATTTGTTGGCCTAACAACTAAAGGTTAATGTGATCAATGTGAAAGAACAACGACAGGGAAAGCAAACATAGTTCTATATGTCTTTCTACTTACTAGATGGTATTTGTACCTGCCATGAGTTCCCAGGTCTACACTGAAGTGGACTCCAAAAAAACTCCCTATCAACATTCATTGAGGGTATTTTTAGAATACAACTACAAAGGAGTTTATGAAAAGGTTGCTAAACACTTCTTTGTTGCATTTTATTAGATGATCTTTGAAGTAGAAGCTTCTTGCATGTCTCATGAGGCTAGAAAAGCAGTTGCAGAGATAGCAGATTGGTTTGCTTCACCTCAAGGCACATACCTTAGAGTGTTCGGTTTTCAAATTCCCCCACATCTCATGCCAAGGTATGTGACTGACAAAGTAGTCATGCAGGAGGTCGGATATCAACTTTACACATTATTATCTCAATTATTGCACAAGAAGAAGGCACCTTGGCCTCTTTACTCTCTCCAAGCGGGATCTTTTGAACTTAAGAACTTGAAGGCTGCAGAAATAGAGGTTGAGGAACTTTCCCGCCTTAAGTTTGGTGAGATGATTTTTCACAGATATGATCGCAGAGGCATTTGTAAACAACACTGTGACAAGTTGCACTTTTCCTTCCCATATGGAGCTGATTGCTGGGAAGAAGAGGAAAAGATAAAGAATTGGTACAATGCTTCCCGAGCACATGTACCAGGTGATGAGGCAAGCCTTGCCAATACAACTTATGAGCAGGATATTGTTCACGAAGGGAATTGGCAGGATGTGCCCACTCCAATTAGCATTGCCAAATCAAAGAGGAAGATTGTGCACGATCTTGAAGCAGAGAGGAGCAAATTTTTTAAAATAGATACTATTACCACTAAGGGTGCCATTGAAGTAGAAAGGAGGGGAAAGGAGTTTGAAGAATCAATGAGAAGGCAACGAGAAGAAGAACAAAGACAAAAGTAGGAGCAGAAACAAGAAGAGGAACGAAAGCGGAAGGAAGAACATGAAAGAAGACATGTAGAAAAGGTCGGAAGAGCTAAGAAAGAAGGAAGAAGAAGAATCTAGAAAGAAACAAGAAGAAATATTGTAGAAACAACAGGAAGAAGAAGAAGAACATAAGCGATTAGAAGAAGAAGAAAGCAGGAGGGAGTAGGATGAAGAGCTTGCAAGAGAAATGGAGGAAGAAATACAGGCCCAAGACATAGATGTTGAAGAGGAGGAGGATGACCGAGAGGCGGCCATTATGCCTATTGCAGAACAAACCATCTATCGACTCCACCTCCTCTTACCGGTGGCCACATCCCATTCAGTGAGATGGGAATATCTCCTCCACTCGATGATTTGGTCATGGACATCTCTAAATTTACCTTTGATCAGTTGAAGAACAAAATATTGCAAGGGAGACAAAGGTATTTTCCAAATGACCTTGATTGTTTCGTTTCCATCCACATAGAGAGGGTAATTGTGCTAAATCCTAGGAAGAATCTGAGAATAATTACAACATTTAATGTAGCTTTTGAAGAAGCTGCAAAAGTAAACACTGAAATCTTGATGAAAGAGAATGAGCAATTAGCAAAGGAATTGGCCTCTGCAAGGCAACATATCAATCATCTCCTCAATGAGAGCCATAAGTTTTCTTCTGCTAGTTCTAATAGGAAGGAGCTACAAACAACAATATTTGAGGAAATTTGGTCATTGGGGGACACTATGCGACAACTATATGAGGATATGATCACCCTTCATAAGGCTGTGGTGCCTTTGCATGCAATGCAAAATTGGTCACGAGGAGATGTCAAAGTTTGAAAGACTATTTGTGCAACTATTGATGTGATCTAAGAGTGGGGCACTAAGTATAAAGACACACCATCAAAGTTGGTTAGGAAGACAAGGCAAGATGTTGAGTTGGATAGAGTTGAGGTCAAGATGCTTATACAAAGTAATAAACAACTCAGCACTTATGTGGCCAACACCATATCCGCCTACTCGTGACTGTATCATGGATTGGACTCCTTGGTAAGAGTGCACAAGATACCTTCCGTTGGAGCATTTGCGGAAACAAAGGGGAGAAATGTTGTCAGGAAAGAGAGAAAAGAATTCTTGAGCAACATGAGACAGGTGACCATCAGGGAAGATTTAGAAGTTACAAAGGATAATGTTCTACAATTTGTAGCTGGACTTGCCAAGTTGAATATGAAGCTATTCTTATTGTGGAACAACATTCAGACTAGTTCCAAAACCATTTATCTGGATGCAATGAAAGGAAGAGTTAGATATAATCTAGATTTTCCATCATAGGTTGGAAACATAATAACGCAATACAAGGCTTGGTACAAATATGTGACATCAGAACTACATGAAGATGTTGTTGAGCTACAGTTTCCTCAAGCTCAAGCATGATGTATTAGTTTTGTTTTATTAGGCTCTAGCCACATTTCTTCTTATGTAATTTTGTATTTAAAAAATAATAAGGAATATAAATACAAGTGGAAGTCCAAGAGTCACATAGGGGATGTGAAGAGTCACTAGGTAGAATAAGGACAAAGAGAAGCTCAAGAGTCATGAATAAGCTTGGGATTCATAAGGGGAGGTGAAAGTTCACCTCACTTATTATAAATAAACCCTCATAACTCAAGATAGAGGATTTTGGAGAGTTAGCCTTGGCTTCTATAGTTTAGCATAGGAGAAAAGATCGTTCTTTGGAAAAGCAAGTGGTAGCTATTGAGAAATCTATAGGGCAATAGTTAGGATGGTTTGTCTTTTCTTGATAACAGCTTGTGATGTCCTTTTACTTTTTCTTACTTATTAGCTTCTTTACTTATTATTATGTTTGTGTGTCATCAAATAGCTACCAAAACAAGAAGAACAATAGTACACAAGAATACAGAATGTAGGCTGCAAGCAAGGACCAAAACCTCTCCATTTGAGAGGAAAACCCGCAAATCTCTTCTCTTATAGATTCTTCAATTGATGAATTCCAAGACCTCTAGACCAAGATGAATAGCCATCAAGACCAAGTCCAACCCTTCTGGATGATGTGCTCCCTTTGTTCAAGTCAAACACAGTCAAATCTCTTCTAGCAACACAACTTCGACCCCCAGCGTCAGAATTTTGGCCTCTACTGCAGGTCTCAATTTTTCGGTCCCCCCAACAGTAGCTGTTGCCACACGTGTGAGCTTGATCCATCCTCCCAAGGCTTCTTTAGACCTTCGCTTGGCTTTCTCCTTCTTCTGGTGCTTGAGGATGACCTAATGTGTTCTTCGTTGACTTTTTTTCTCTTCTTTCTTCAAGATTAAACTTGCAGAAGAAAAGGCCTAGTCTACTAACAAAAACCCCGACCTTCCTTTGCACGTGTGAGAGAGATAGCCCAGAAACAAGTCTTCTTCGTCCTCTTCCTTTTTCGCTAACTTCTTGCTCTTCTTCTTCACTTGGATGACCGAGTGATGAAAATCTTCCAAGGAGGTCGAGGTCCCTCCTTTATATAGGCTTCTAAAGGTGGACGCGGCTCCTCAAAATAGGCTGACTTGGTCTTCAAGGGTATTTTGACACTTTTAATGACAAAAATAATTTTCCTTACAAGTTACAATGTGCCCAATTAGGTCTTCAACTTATGACAATGACTCTTTTTGACTTTTTGACCCAGGACCAACCCTAGAAGCATTCATTGGGTGCTTGACCTCTAAAATAAAAGACCTTGAGCATGAAACCCATGCTCCAATAATAATAATAATAATAATAATTTTTCTTTTATTTTACAATATAAAAGAATCAAAAGTACATTTCATATTTATGAAGATCGAACCTAGCTACACATTTTTTACAGTTTGAATGCATTTCTCTATGGTAACAGAAAGCGACCTGTTTAGGGATTTCGAAGGCCCGATGCACTCATCTGTTGCAGGATAGGTGGTCACCTACTCTTAATGCGTTATGCAATGATTGTTTAACGCTAGAAGAGGGATTTGAGCGGACAGAGGCCGGGAGATAGAAAGCCGAGAAGCGGAAATGAACAGGCAGAGCAGTTTGGCTTTAAAGCCATAGAAAACAGAACACAGAAGCAGGCAGTGTCGAGACAGAGCAAAGACAGAGACAAAGAGTGATTGAGAGAGTCTGCGTACTCAGAGAGGCTTGAGAGGTTCAAGCAAACTCTTGTTGTTGTATCTGTTGTGTATTGAGTCTCAAATTGAGCTCATACTATTGTAAAACTCTGTTTGAAGACATAATAGAGAGGTCACCACTAAAGGCTGGACCAGGAGATGTAGCCTAGGAGTATTGGGTGAACTCCTTATTAAATTTGCTGTGTTTATGTGTGTTTTCTATTATGCTTCTTTACTGCTTCATGGTCTGTGTATTTCGCAATCTTATCGATCCATTGCATAAAATAACATAGACAAATCCATGCACATGAGTCTGTAATACCTTATTAATTGTCTTAGATCTCATTATCAGATCAAGTGGTATCAGAGCTTTAGGTTGCTAAGGTTAGACAAGCTTGTGATGGATTGGTGAATGATAACTAGCTCAAAGCTCAAATTAGGAGAAGGAGAATTGGTTGAAGCTAACCCAGAAATAGGAATAGTCTATCTTAGGAGGAAAATGGTAGAAGAAAGTCCCTTGGAATCAGATTCTCAGTTCATGGACAGTTTCATGACCATGAGAGCCATGGTAGAGGAGATGTATCGAGAGTTTAAGAAAGGTCGAAGTGAAGATTCTTCAACCTCCAAACAAGACAAAGGAACGGAGGAACCTCTTCTAGATGGCCATTCTGAAGGCAAAGGGAAAGGAAAAGAGCCTTCTCTAACAACACCTTCTGATAGCCCTGAAAATATAAAGAAGAAAACATCTTTGATTAAATTAGATGTTAAATTTGATTTGCCAATATATGATGGAGAATTAAATGCAGAGAAGCTAGATAACTGGATTAGACAGATTGATGTGTATTGCAGGGTGCAGAATATTGATTTAGACAGGTGTAAAATTCAGCTGGCCAGCCTACGCCTTGGAGGAACTAACCTATTGTGGTGGGAAGGCAAGACCGAAGCTGATTTGAAGAAACATGGTAAAATTCTTTCTACCTGGAGTGAATTTGTTTCTGCCATTAAAAAACAGTTCTATCCACTAGCTTATATGCAGCAAGCCATGATGAGTTGGCAAACTCTTCGCCAATTAAAGGGGCAAAGTGTACAAAGCTACACCCAAGAATTTAGAAAAAGAGCTTTAATTCTAGGCATTTCTCTAGACTCACCTGAAACTTTGTTGAAGTATATAGGTGGTCTACCTAGCTATTTGAGGCACACCATTCTCATGTTTAACCCTACTAGCATAGATGAGGTATCTGTTCAGGCTACACATCTAGAGGCTAGAGGCAAGAATGTGAACCCAAAGATTGGGGGATCATCAAAACCCACTGCAAGCAAGAATAAGGAAAAGAGGAAGTAGAAATGGAAAGAGAGGAAGACAAATGCTGTACGGAAAGACAAACCTTCATGCACTCACTGCAAGAAGGGTGGACACTGTTAGTGTCAGTCTTTCCAGCCTTCCTACAGTGATCAAATATGCTCTTACAAAGTGGTTTCAGAGTGTCAAGGTCAAATTTTGTCATTTCAGTGAGTCTTCAAGCAAAATTTGGTCACTAGGCATTAGGTCTAGGGTTTGCTTTTACTCCTTCTAAAGTTGTCCAAATGGCGGTCCATGTCATCATTCAACTGAGTCTATCATCATTCATAGGGTTGTCATTATCATGTCAGTGTCTAATGAGTCATTTTACATCTTGTTCATGCTTCAGTTGTGCCTAGGCAAGGTCATTTCCCTCTCCTAGGGTTTTGAAGCCAATTCCTCTTGGACGGTCAAATCATCGGCAAAACTTGTTTCCTGATGTTCATACACCTTCCCCTATCCTTAAAGTACCTTATAAAACACTTCCCATCCCTTAGATCCGCTAAAATCCTCATTTTTGCACAAACCCTAGTTTCTAGCTACAACCTGGCAATTTTCTAGGTTTGGCCTGTGTTTTGCCCTTTTGGACCCCTTCCCCTCGCTCAATCTCTGAGATTCCACTTTCCCCTGCTTCCTAACATCCCTCCCCACTCCCAAAAATTTCCCCAAGAATTTAGAAGCCCCCTATCCCCTTCATTTCGCTCCATTTCGACAAAATTCCTTGTTCCACACATCGGGATAAGTTTCACTCAAACAATGTTTCAGAGCAATCAGAGATGAATTTTGCAAAACTGAGAGAGGTTTTTGTCCACAACATGCCAAAGAAGAAAAACCTCCTTCACTTTTTGCACAGGTGTTATGGTTTGAGAGAAATGTCAAGAAAATCGTTGCCTCAGGAGAATCAAAGACACCTCTGAAGTGACCTTGGGAAAATCAAGTTTTCTCCTAGCTTGGTTGGCCAAATGATTTGCTTGATGGGTAAAATGATAACTAGACACAAAGAGCTTTCCAATGAGCTATCATGAGCTCAATTTGGGGTTGAGGAAGGCATTCAAAAGTTGACTGCAACAGCACTCTTCTTTGAGGCAGCCTCATTTGGCACTTTTTGACCAGTCTTGGGAGATTTGATTTTTGACAGGTCAAATGAACTCCAAATTGAAAAATTCCAGTTGGGTTGGAAAGTAGACTCAAAGACCTTTCCAACGAGCTATCCTGCACCCGATTCCGACACCGGGAAGGCCTCCAAAATCCTCCTGCAAAACGCGACCCGTTGAGCCTGGTGCGCGACCCGTCAGAGGGTTTCCCACAGTGCAATTTTTCAACGGGCGCGACCCGTCAGTGGCGCGCGACCCGTTGGGCGAGGTGCGCGACCCGTCAAGCTGTCTCCCTACAAACTTAATATAAATTTGCTCAAACGCCCTCCAAGCCATCAAATCGCTTGAGGTAGGTTCCCTAAATCTTGAAATGGGTGTGGTTATGATTGGTGGATATCATAAAACATTTTTAATGATTGAAATTGTACAAGTGAAACCTCTTCATATGACTGCAATGTTAATGGGTAAAATGTGCTAGGGTTTGTGTTGTTTCAAGGTGTTTTCCCTTTGTAATTGTTTCCCTCCTTCCCCTTTCCACTCACACTTGTATGTATGCCTATTTTTCTCCCATGCTATTTATAAATTAAATGCAAACCCTCCCTTCTCCCTAATAACTAAAAGTGTAAACCCTACCCCTCTCCCAAAGCATTCAAAACCCTAATGTCCCTCTACCATATGCATGTGTAAACAATGGAAAATGTTGGTGAATATGTCAGCAGTTTTGTGCATATGTTTCCCTATCTTCCCCTATTAATGCTGCATGTTTTCATATCCCCATATGTTCACTTTCATATATATTTTTCCCATATGCAGTGATTTTTGCTAATGATTTCCTAATATCCCTGATTTTAAATATGTACTCCTATATGCATAATGGTTTGCAACATTTTCCTTAAAAATTCTCTGTCATATTTATATATTCCCAATTCCTTGTAAAAAGGTCCCTCCCCTAACATTTCCCTCATGTCATTGTCCCCTTGAAACAGCATAGAGTTCAGCACTTTTACAAGCAGAAACAGCAGTACATTTTGTCCACTCTGCTCCTCAAACATGTCAGATTCCGAAACATATGAGCAGAGTGATGACCAAGCATCAGTGTCAGAGGTTGAGGTACAGAGGAGACTAGAGGGTGCACAATGGACCATCACTTACCTTGAGCAGCGCAACACACAGTTGGAAGATGAGCAGGCACTTGATGAGTTATGGAGGATTTGTAGTGACCGAGTCTTGAACCGAAGAAGACCCGGTGACCCATTGCCTGCTGACCGAGAGTCTATGCTCATCCAGGAGAACGCACACTTGAAGAGGTTGTTGGCTAAGGCCAACCAAGAGAAGAAGTTGCTGAGGAACATGAAAAACCATTATTGGGCAAGAATGCATGTGTGCAAGGCCAAAATGAAGATGTTTCAAAGGCGGTTGTCCGAGGCCCTAAAAGGGAAGAAGAAGACCAGTCCACTCCGTATCTTGGCTGAGGCTTCACTCAAAGATCATGGCACTCAATGGCCTAGCCACAGCTCAAATCCCAAATTTTTTTGAGAATTTTGGGTAATTTTGGCATTTTTTGGTAATTTACAGGTTTTGGCTCTTTAACGGGTCTCACCCCCGGTGAGACCCTTTGTCATGGCAACTCCTTTTCACAAAAACTCAGCATTTCCTGATTTGTTATGCAAAGTTACATATGCCCATGGATGGACTTGAGTTTTTATGGAGTTTTGGGCCTCCAGAAGGTCAAAGTATATGCAAAATTTGACTTTCTGCCACTTTTTTGAACTGCAGAAAGCTGTCTTGGGAGAATTGGTTTTTGACAGGGCAAATGAACTCCAAATTCAAAAATTCCAGTTGGGTTGGAAAGTAGACTCACAGACCTTTCCAACAAGCCCACTTTTGCTCAATTTGGCCACCTGCAAGTGCCTCAAACAGAGCTCCAAAGGGGCGCGACCCGTCAGGCAGGGGGGCGCGACCTGTCAGGCAGTTTTTTGCCAGATTGCACTGTACAGCCCAGAAAACGCAGATTTGACTCAGTTTGACTTTTTGGGGTTGAAGATGATTATCTTTGATGTAATTATTGTAACTCTAAGATACTTTTACTCTTGTTTAACACTTCTAGAAGATTCATTCATGTAATGGGTAAATATGTAATGAATGAATTGGTTTCCTAGCTTATAGAGGCAAGTTGTTTTGACTGCCTAGATTGTAGTGCTTAGTTTAGAAGTGGTTGAAACAGCTCCTAGGATAGTGAGCTCGACCCATGGAGGCAGGGAAAGAGGTTAGATCATCTATATTATGTACTTTCTTGCTCATTTTCATGGTTGGACTCTTGAGGGAGAAGCTATCATTGTATTATTTCACTGTATTTCTGCAATTTAGGCCAAGGAAGACCAGGGTTTTGCAGTCCTCTTTGGGATTCTTGTGGACTCATGTGTTGATGGTGTGTTTCTCAATGTTCTTGTAAGTGTGTTTATGTGATCATCTCCTTTCTTTCCTTCTGCATATTAAACAAATGAAGTGTTAAAGTAAGAATTCATGCTTGCCATGCTCTGCTTTTAAATTTGTTTAATTTCTATGTTTTCTACTGTTTAAGGAGAATTCAAAGTATTATTTGCTCTCCTTAGCTCCTCACAGGTCTTTTCCATCTACTCACCTCAATCAAAGGCATCAATACGGTCTCCTACCTCGCCCCAAAGAACCCCCTGCAGAAACTGTGTCAAATCCCCGCACCCAAAATTGCAATTCCTCAATTTGCCACCAAAAACCCAAAAAACCCCAAATCAATCTTTTTAATCAGTTTACTAGCCTAATATCAGTGTTACCTTGTTGGTCATCTCATCCCATTGAAGATCTGCCGAGATTGACCAGAGAGAGCCTTCTCCTGCCCCGTAGGGCTAGCTACGAGGCTAAATGGTTTGATGTAGCCTTGAGGTTTACCTTTCTCAGCCTGAGGTGAAATTTCAAGCGCTAACAGACACGATGATGAACATTGGTGGTCTTTGCATCCGGAGCTGAAACCCAAGAAGTTCGATGGCAAGAAGAAGAAGACTGCTGCAACTATTCAGAAAGATTTGGGGTCAGACTCAGGTGATGAAACAACAGTCACAACTACAGGTATAAAAGGTAAAAATTCTGAAGCATCTACTAGTAATTCTGCACCAACTGTTGATAGTGAAGAAAATGAGAGGAAAAGACATGAGCTTTTTCATATTAGAGTTATTTCCAAGCATCAAAAGATTGATACTTTATTTGATACTAGTTCACAAGTAAATTTGATTTCTGAAGCAATTGTAAAGAAGTTGGGACTACTAACCACACCTCACAAAAAGCCATATCCGTTAGGTTGGGTATGTGATAAAGCAAAGCTACAAGTGACTAGACAATGTAAACTTAGGTTTGCATTTGGGTCAACATTTGTAGATGAGGTTGAGTTAGATATAGTTCCCTTGGATATATGTGGTATTGTTTTAGGAAGTCCTTACTTGTATGATAGAAAAACCATTTTCTATAGAGCTGAAAATAAGTATCAACTCACAAAAGATGGAATAGAATATATGGTAAGAGCTTATCAACTCAAAAATAACTACTCTCATTAACTCAAGGCAGATGGCAAGAATTGTAAATTCATGCAAGCAATTTTTATTGATGATTGTAAAGGAAAAGAAACCTGATAAAACCAATGTATTTGAAGACTGTGATGCTAAACAGAAAGATGATTTAGAAAAAGTTGTTTCAGAATATGATATCTTATTTCAAGAACCTAAAGGTTTGCCACCCAAAAGGGAAATGTACATGATATTCATTTGCAGCAAGATGCTCCATTGCCTAACATCGGAATGTACATGTTATCTACTTTAGAGAATGCAGAGATCAAGAAGCAGGTACAGGAGCTGCTCGAGAAAGGGTTCATAAGACCAAGCATATCACCATGTGGATCCCCAATCGTGTTGGTGAGAAAGAAAGATTGTTCGTGGAGGATGTGCATTGATTACCAAGCACTGAATAAAATAACGATCAAGAATCGTGATCTCCTTCCTCGCATTGATGATTTATTAGATCCGCTGAAAGAAGCTGTTTACTTTTCCAAGTTGGACTTGCGTAGTGGTTACCATCAGGTCAGAGTAGCGGAGCAAGATGCATGGAAGACTTCTTTCAAAACAAAGCAAGGGCTGTATGAATGGGTAGTTATGCCTTTTGGCTTAACTAATGCTCCTGCGACTTTCATGAGAGTTATGAATGATGTACTCAAGCCTTTTATTGATGATTTTGTAATTGGATATTTAGATGACATTCTTGTTTTCAGTAAAACATGGGAAGAACTTTTGAAGCATGTAAAGCAGACTCTAGATGTTTTGAAAAAAGAAAATATCTATGTTAAGTTATCAAAATGTGAATTTGGCAAAACATCTTTGAATTGTTTGGGTCATATTGTAGGAGGTGGTGAATTGAAGATAGATTCCTCTAAGGTTGAAGTCATTGTAAACTGGCTTAAACCCAAATCTGCTACAGAAGTTAGAAGCTTCCTAGGAGCAGCACAGTATTGGAGAAAGTTTATTGCTAACTTTTCTTTAATTGCAACTTCCTTACATGCTTTGACAGGATTGAACACGGTGTTTCAGTGGGGAGGCAAACCACAGAAGCCTTCGACACCTTGAAAGAAAATATTAGTGTAGCACCAGTACTAGCATTGCCAGATCTTCTAAGACCATTCGAGATTGAAACAGATGCCAGTGACTATGCCATGGGAGCAGTGTTGATGCAACATGGTAAACCCATATGCTACCATTCTGAGAGTGTAAAAAATTGGAAACATTACTTAATGGGCAAAGAAACAGTTATACATACTGATCATCAACCACTTCAATATTTACACTCACAAACTAAGTTGCAGCAATCAAGACACTATAGGTGGATGGGATTTCTACAGCAGTTTCATCTTGTCATCAGATATAAAAAGGGCATACACAATAAAGTTGCAGATATGTTGTCTAGAGCAATTATAAATGCATTTACAATACTTAAGCATAACCCAGTAATGCATGAAAGCTACATTGAACAGTATGCTCAAGATATAGATTTTAAGGATGTATATGCAACTTTATGTCATGGCAAAAAAGTAGAAGAATTGGATTATTATGTTAAGGACCAACTCTTGTATCATTTGGGAAAGTTATGCATTCCACAAACTGAAAGAGTTAACATAGTTCGGGAAGCACATACTTCTCTGATATCAGGTCACTTTGGTGTAAGTAAAACAGTTGCACAGCTGCAAAGATTCTGCTATTGGCCAAAAATACATGAAATAGTTTCTAGATATATTAAAGGGTGTACCATGTGTGCTAAAAGCAAGCCCAACAATAGAAAACTAAGCTTGTACACTCCACTTCTAGTTCCTTCTCGTCCTTGGGAAAATGTTGCCATGGATTTTGTAGGGGGATTGCCAAGATCTAGAAAAGGTCATGACTATTTATATGTTATTGTGGACATGTTTAGCAAAATGTGTATTTTAATACCTGTAACAAGCAGATCACAGCTGAACAAATAGCGAAGTTATTCTTTCAGCATGTCAGGGTGCATTTTGGGTTACCCACTTCTATTGTCTCTGATCGAGATTCCCGATTTGTTGGGAAGTTTTGGTCAAGTCTATGGGAGTTAATGGACACTAGACTGAAGAAGAGCACAACCTTTCATCCACAAACAGATGGCCAAACAGAGGTGGTCAACAGGACAATGATCCAGTTGCTTAGGGGCTATTGCAGCAAGCATCCCAAGCTTTGGGAAGAACATTTGTGTTATATGCAACATGCTTACAACCGTGCTAAACATTTTTCTACACAAAGATCTCCTTTTGAGACTTGTTTTGGTTTCATACCAAGGTCTCCCTTGGATTTTGTCTTTAGTAAAGACATAACAGTTGATGGACACAGTGATGTGGACAAAGCAACAAAGTTCATTGAACAGATCCAAGAAATTCAACAGGCAGTGCAGGAACAACTAGAAAAGAGCTAAGGCAAGTACAAGGCAAGGCATGATAAGCATCGAATTGAGCATAGCTTCCAAGTTGGTGATCAAGTCTGGCTGTATAACAACAAAGACATAATGCAAGGTGAAGGAAAGAAACTGAAGCCAATAAGGTATGGGCCTTTCAAGGTACTTGAGAAATTTGATGAGAATGCTTTCCACCTTGATTTGCCAACTTACATGCACATCTATTCAGTGGTAAATGCAGAAAATTTAAGACTGTTTGAACCTTCATTAATTGAAGATCCCGAAGAGCAAAGTCAATTGCCTTCTATTGATGATCTGTTGCCTGAATATCTCAATGAGTTGCAGGAAGATATAGTTCTGGACAGGAAGGTGAGAACCACGCGCAGAGGGGATGTTGAGTACCTAAGAATTGGACTCAAAGGTTCAAAACCCAACAGTGCAAAATGGATAGAGATTGGGCAAGTGAGGAAGCTGTATCCTCACTTGAGCGATGCTTGAAAACCAACTTTTGGTGGTCCAAAAGCCTTTTTCAGTGGGAAGGCGTGATCCAAAATGGATCCATTTACCCTCTAAGTCTTCAAAAATCCTCTAAAAGATCAAAAGTATCGCATAATCAAACCTTCACAAAACAACGGAAAACGCTATCGGGAGCCAAAAACACAAAGAAAACGTTGAAAAACAGAGTAGCGGAGGCTTGAACAGTGAATGCACAGTAGCCGTCAGATCTGGCCAATCAATGGTCCAGATCTGATCGGTGAATCACAATTGGTAGTGGCAATCGGCGGAGACTATACAAATCTAAGTTGCACGAAACGGGGAAACGGAAACGAGTTTCCGAAATGGGAAGCGAAACGAAACGCGACCTCCCCAAATTTTGGAAACGGGGAAATGCGAATATATATAATAATATATATATATATATATTAAAAATATTTAAAAATTATTATTATATATATGTGCAATCATAAAGCATGAATGATACCTTTACATTATATGATTATAATTTATTACATTTAAACATTAAGATTAAATTTACATCACATTTACTCATGAGTCATGAATGATCACATAATGAAAATAAAAATATAGGAAAATCCAAAATCAGCCTTTATTTATATTAGTATATGAGGCTGCAAGTACAATAAAGACTATAAGGCTGCAAGAACTATAGAGACAAGTCACAAAAGACTAATCCTCATCATAACAATCCTCATCAAAAATAAAAGCAGCACAATGCTCAACAGTGGATGGTAGTGCTGAAGAAGATGATGCACCAATTCCACTATTAGATTCGGCCTCAATATTCAGGGCAGCAAGAGAGAGATCCAAATCAGGATTTTCTGCATCCACATCCCATTCTTTAGAAGGATCATTGCTCAAAACACCCTAGCTGAAACAACTGCCAGTCTCCAAGAGAAACGACTTGCTGAATAGTGTGATGAGAGAATGAGACAAACTGCTCTTTTATAACTTTAGAATAGGTTTCTAGAACATCCTGGAAACCTAAAAAAAAAAAAAAAACAAATTTTTTTTTTTTTTTTTAAAAACAACACAAATTTGGGGAAACGTGGCCACGTTTCCGTTTCGGGAAACGTGGCAGTACGACCGGAAACGCGTTTCCAGGCCGTACGGTACGCGTTTCCGGGTTTCGTTTCGTTTCCCGAGAGGAAACGACCCCTAGGGCCACGTTTCCTGCAACTTAGATACAAATGTTGCGATAGCGATCGGCGGGGTCAACGAGGACTGTCGATCAAGCGCGCAGATCGACGGCCCATGTTGCATCGCAAGATCGCTATCGGAAAATACAAAGAGTGCTTACAACGGCCTGGGGCATGAGCGATATGCGATTGCGATTAATCGCATCGCGATATCGCAATCGGAGAAACACAATGGAGCGGGGCTTATACACATGTATATGTGCGATGCGATTAGCTGGACCCGATGGATATATAAACAGTATTGCATAAGATTTGAGATCCACCGAAAGGCATTTCTTAATGTATTTTCGTATATTTCATTATTAAACGAAATACAAAGAAACAACGCTGATGCGATAAAACCCGGACCCGAAGGGGTTTGGGAATGAAAATACATAATATTTGAAATCTGTCATAAGCCATTTTTGCGGTATTTTCACAGTTTTAATACAAAGGAAATCACGATATAAGCGGGATTTCGGGCGAGCCAAAGGCGGAAAGTGGTTTGGGCCGGGCTCCGCCCGAAACCATACATCGGTTGCCACGTGTCCAGGGCGAGGAGAGAGGAAACCACCCTCATCGAGCGGTGAATCCCCGTACAAAAGGACGGCCCGAAATAAACCACGACCATTGGATTTGGATCTCCCAAATCAACGGTGGAGATGTGATATTGCTACAAAGGCGGACCCGATAGGAGAATAGGACGCGATTTTGAAGATTTGAAGTCTGGATGAATAGTGATTTTGGCGGATTTTCACAGTTTGAATGCATTTCTCTGTGGTAACAGAAAGCGACCGTTTCAGGGATTTCGAAGGCCCGATGCACTCATCCGTTGCAGGATAGGTGGCCACCTCCCCTTAATGCGTTATGCAATGATTGTTTAACGCTAGAAGAGGGATTCGAGCAGACAGAGGCTGGGAGACAGAAAGCCGAGAAGCGGAAATGAACAGGCAGAGCAATTTGGCTTTAAAGCCATAGAAAACAGAAGACAGAAGCAAGCAGTGCCGAGACAGAGCAAAGACAGAGACAGAGAGTGACTGAGAGAGTCTGTGTACTCAGAGAGGCTTGAGAGGTTCAAGCAAACTCTTGCTGTTGTATCTGTTGTGTATTGAGTCTCAAATTGAGCTCATACTGTTGTAAAACTCTGTTTGAATACATAATAGAGAGGTCACCACTGAAGGCTGGACTAGGAGATGTAGCCCAGGAGTATTGGGTGAACTCTTTATTAAATTTGCTGTGTTTATGTGTGTTTTCTATTATGCTTCTTTACTGCTTCATGGTCTGTGTATTTCGCAATCTTATTGATCCATTGCATAAAATAACATAGACAAATCCATGCACATGAGTCTATAATACCTTATTAATTGTCTTAGATTTCGTTATCAGATCAAAGTTCTACGGAGTAAGAGGATTTCCCTTGATAACATCTTCAATTGCTTAGGTTGATCAGTCATATGCCTTGATGCTCCACTGTCGATCACCCAAATATTCTCATCTTGAAATGTGCTAGTGAGTGCTGAGAATAATCCTTCATCCTTTGTAGATGTCTTGGTCACTTCCTTCTTAGAAGAAAATAGGAGATCCCATACTTCTTTGATGCCCTTCTTGAGTTGACTTGCCACCTTTGTACACTTCTTTAGGAACTTCTTCAGTGTAGTAGAGATCTTCATTATGCCCTTAGCCAACCTTAGCTCTGATACCATGTTGAGAAATCTATAGGGCAATAGTTAGGATGATTTCTCTTTTCTTGATAACTGCTTGTGATGTATTTTTACTTTTTCTTACTTATTAGCTTCTTCACTTATTATTATGTTTGTGTATCATCAAACAACTACCAAAACAAGAAAAACAATAGTAGACAAGAACACAGAATGTAGGCTGCAAGCCAGGGCCAAAACCTCTCCACTTGAGAGGAAAACTCGCAAATCTCTTATCTTCTTATAGATTCTTCAATTGACGAGTTCCAAGACCTCTAGACCAAGACCAATAGCCTCCAAGACAAGTCCAATCCTTTTGGAAGATGTGCTTCCTTTGTTCAAGTCAAACCCAGTCAAATCTCTTCTAGCAGCACTACTTTGATCCCCAACTTAAGAATTTTGGCATCTACTACAGGCCTGGAATTTTCGGCACCCCCATCAGCAATTGCTACCACACGTGTGAGCTTGATCCGACCTCCCAAGGCTTCTTCAAACATTTTCTTAGCTTTCTCCTTCTTCTAGTGCTTGAGGATGACCTAATGTGACCTTCATTGAGCTTCTTTCTCTTCTTTCTTCAAGATCGAACCTGCAGAAGAAAAAACCTAGTTTAACAACAAAAGCTATTAAAATTGGCAACTAGGGCAAAACTCCATATGGGTCACCTTATTTATGGTAGCTGATATTTTTCTTTGATTCCTCTCTCCGAGAGGTGTAGGATTGATCTAAAGATCATTCGATTCCGACATGTATTTATGGAGATATGAATTTATTTTTTATTATTGACAATTTGTTAAGGTCGACCAACAAGCAAAACAAGCACTTTAACCCCCAGCTCAACCTCAACGTTGCATTTAAATAGAGGAGACCTTAATTCATTTGAGGAGCACATCATCTCATGATCTCTCTCCACTTGTTTGGGTATGTCTTCTCACAAGGAGGACATGGTGGAAAGAAAGATCTAAGGAGCGCTAGCCGCTACAAAAGAAGGCCTTAATCCACAGCAAAGAAGGAGCCCTAGCCGCAATGGAGGAGCCTTAGCCGCAACAAAGAGAGCAAGCCCTAGCCGCAACAAAGAGCAAGCCCTAGCCGCAGCAAGAGAAGGTCAAAACAGGTCTGAATAGGGTGGTCTCTTGAACCGAGTTGCTGGGCTAGTGAACTGAACAAAAGAGGACTTGGACAACGAGAAAGGGATTAGCTTGCAGATCTGTTTAGGGTGGTTGTCTTAGGGTAAGACTGGAAGCCGAGTTGCTGTTCAAGGTCCAAGATTGTAGGGCTGTGTGGGCCGAGGAAGATAACGAGTTAGCGTTGCTAATTGGAGGTTGTTGGGTGCTGTTTGTTTGAGGACCGTAGGCCTAACTTATTGCTGGGCTAGGCCGCAGGCCATAGCCAGCAGCAAAGGCTGTTCTAAGGGTTGCATTAAGGGTAAACAAGCCAGACTTGGACAGCGTGGCAGTGGTGGAGTCTCACCTTGGTACACCGCAGCCTAAGAAGACCTGCATTGTTGACTGTGTGGAGAATGAGGGCTGAAGGTTGATGCCCTAACTCATGAAGCAGTGACAGCAAGTGCAGCAAGAGGACAACAACGTTTTGGGAGATGTATTGGGTCAAGGTTTGACCATGTTTGGTTCAGTTTAATGAGCATCCTGTTGGTGCCATATGGATGATCTCTCAAGGAGTTAAAGGATCTTCCTAGGAGTAGAACCAACAGTGTAGTTTTTGGATGCATTGAGCTTACTGTTGAAGGCCGATGTTGGTTGGGTTTGATCGAGCCACTTAGAGGAAGATTTCCATCTTGTTTGACTAGCATTGACTTCTCTGGTCAAGGCTTTACTGTTGCTGTCATAAAATGTCAGATTTGTACTATCTCTCTATCTCTACTGAACTATTGAAGAATATAAGAAGAATTGATCAAACGTTTCCCCACATTGGGGTTTGTCCTTCGCTGGTGCGACATCTTGTGTCCTCTTGTCTTGGCTTGTCTTCTACTGTTTATATTTATGTTCTATCTACATTTTACTATCATGGTGATGTGATTGCTAAAATGGATATTGATATTGGGCTAATTGAGAAATTGAAGTAAATTGCACTTAGTCATAGAACATACCAAAATTAAGATGGTATCAAAGTTGAGGTGAAGACAAAGCTGAAGCAAGAGTGAAAGAGCAATCACCAAAGACAGTTGGACAAGGTCAAAGGCTCAATGTGTTCCTCATCCCATTTCCCGACTAAAGATAAACTTTGTGAAAAGTCCGACTATCACGAATGGAAGATGTCTCTTGATCTGATATTCGAAGAACAAGAAGTGTTGGACTATGTGAAGGGTAAAATCCGTGAGCCTCCATCAAATGCATCGGCTACTACAAAGACCAAGTACACCAAGGCTAAAGTCAAAGCAAAGAAGATTATCAGAGATTCTATTGACAAGCGTCTGGTGGCCTACATCTCCGATCTAAACACCTCCAAGGAAATCTGACAGGTTGGTCATCATGTTCAAGGTTAGTGATGCAAATCAAATTTTATTTCTCAAAATAAGTTGAAGGATATTAAGAAGGGCAAGACGAGGATATTCAATCCTACTTCTTAAGGATCATTGAGATCAAGAATGATCTTCTATCGATTGGAAAAGTCATTCCTGACCGGGAACTTACTATCACTATCCCTAGAGGACTCCCACCCCAGTGGTATATATTTAGAACCACTATTCTTGATAATGATCGTATTCTAGGGTTTGAAGAATTAATGTTGAGATGCATTCAAGAAGAAACAAGAATGGTGGAGCAAGAAATGCCTTTTAATAAAGGCAACCATACTGCATTCTTTGCTCATGCCAAAAGGAGAAATAATGCAGGGTCTAAAGGTCATCTCCATGGAAAGCCTGGATCTAAGGGAGGAAGGAAAGGCAGGTGCTTTGCTTGCAATCAGTTTGGCCACTGTACAAGGGAGTGTCCAAATAGAAGGGACGCATCACATGATGATGATCACAATCACTCCTGGGGCAACTTCAACAACAACAATCAAAGGAATGGCAGATTCAATGGCAAAGGAAAAAGGAATGCAAGACATCATGGAAATGGTCAATCCTCCAAGAAAGCAAGGAACTCCAGGTATGAAGAATCAAATGTTGTTAACAATAAGCAAAAGGAATACTATCTTATATAAGCACTCTCCACTACCTCTCCTCCGGACACTGTGGGGAATTGGCTAATTGAGAGTGTTGCCTCAAGGCACTTCACCGGATACAAGGAAGCTCTCTCTAATATGATAAAGAAGGAGACAAACTTGGAGATTATTCTTGGAGACAATGCCACCTACCCCATGAAGGGAGTAGGGAATGTTACCCTTCAATTGAATCAAGGTAACACGATTCATTTACAAGAAGTTCTTTATGTCCCTGATCTCAAGAAGAACTTGGTGTCCATTTCGGCAATGGAAGACAAAGGATACAAAATGGCATTCATCGATGGAAGGGTACGTGTTTGGAAAAAGGATTTTAAAGATGCTTTTACTCTTGGGTTCCGGGTTGACACTTTGTATCAAGTTGGAGGAAGTCCATTGGGAGCTATGTCTTGCGACACATCTCTACAATTTGAACTGTGGCACTAGAGGTTTTCCCATCTTCATTATAAGGCCCTACCCGATGTGAGACAGATGGTGACAAAGATGCCTGAGTTCAAAGTAGAGCATGAAGGTGTATGTATTGAAGGAAAACTTACAGGGGGACCATTCCCCTCAAGTAATAGCAATACCACAGATATATTGTAGTTGGTCTACTCCAACATATTTGGTATGATGCCCGTAAGCTCTTGGAAGGATGAAGTAAACACCTGGTTCCATCACTTCAAACACTATGTGGAACAACCCGAGGGGTTTGAGGTTCATGACCGGGAATCTCATGTATGCAGGATGAAGAAATCTCTCTATGATTTGAAGCAAGCACCCAAGGCTTGGTATGAGAGGATTGACAGCTACCTGATGACGTTGAGATTCATTAGGAGTGAAGCCGATCCAAACCTTTAAGAAATAGAGTTATTTAAAAAAATAAAAAAATAAAATTATTAAATAAAAAAAAATCGATAACCCTGGACTCAAATCAGAGTTACCAACGAATCATAGAAGATGAGCTACCAATGACACAGTAGCTACCAATGACGTAGTCAAAGGAAAAAAGTATTAGCGGTCAAGTGTAAAGAAGACATTCGCGGTATTTGTGGCAGATAAGAGATCACGTCTTTTTCGTCAACAAGCTTTGAGGACAAAGCTTCTGAAGAAAGGGGATATGTTATGAATATAATTCATAACAAAATAAATAAATGTAAATAATATAAATACGAAGTAATCAATTAGTGATTATGTTAAGAAGTCATTAGTTAAGTGAAAAGGCATGTCTAAAAGACATGCCTGGTCACGAAAGGTCACTTGCTTGGGTATATATATGCGGGTCTTCATTGTAACAATCATCACTTATACATTTTATATATAATAAATTATTATTATTAAATACCTCTTGTGTAGTTCTACATTCAAGTCTTCAGAGGGTCCTGCATGATATGGATATTGAGCTCTAGGAGCTCCGGGGGGCTTGGGGTACTTCTTGGAGCGATGAGTAACCATAGGGTGAGTGGTTCAACCTTCCCCTAGTGGTTTGCTATGTAGGCAGGATGAGTGGTTCATCCTTCTCCTGCTGAGACATAATCATAGGGTGAGTGGTCCAGCCTTTCCCTAGTGAGTTGTTGTGTACAGGGTGAGTAGTTCAGCCTTCCCTTGTGATACCCTGTGGCGACATGTAGGCAGGATGAGTGGTTCATCCTTCCCCTGTGATACCCGTGGCGACATGTAGGCAGGATGAGTGGTTCATCCTTCTCCTGCTGAGACACAATCATAGGGTGAGTGGTCCAGCCTTCCCCTAGTGATTTGTTGTGTACAGGGTGAGTGGCTCAGCCTTCCCCTGTGATATCCTGTGGCGACATGTAGGCAGGATGAGTGGTTCATCCTTCTCCTGCTGAGATATCCTACCCATGCAGTCTGGGACTTATGGGAAGTACCTCTCATCTGGCCAATGAGTAGGGAAATTAGGATAGGGACCATAGTACTACCGATGGATGCATCGTGTATTACCGTACTCCCTATGCTAGGATGATATTGATCTGGGATCAATTGGAACCAATGTTTCTAAAACCGGAACCGGTGTTTGGGCCGGTCCAACTAACGAATCGGTTTATTGACCGGAATCGGTTGAACTGGGACTGGTTAGGTCTAAACGAACCGGTTTTAGAAAAATACATTAAATAATTAATTTTTAATGAAACAAAAATTATTTTTAAGATTTAAAACCATGATTCCAAGCCAATAGAGACAAAATATGCAAAGTTTGCTAATTTATATACCATGTAAAGGTGAATATATCAAAATGGCACTGAGTGCAATACATATAATCGACAAAATAGTAAAATACATAAGCAATGAGGCTCTAAATGGCCTATAAAGTTCAAAAACAATGTTGCAAGCTATGAGGCCATTGGCGTACTACAAGTCTACAGTGTACACATGATCAATCATCAAGTTCATCACCACTATTAGACACAAGATCATCATCTAGACATCATCTGGTTCAGAGTTTGAGGATGCCTCAACCTGATCTGCAACCTCAATAGCAATGCCACCAATAACAATAGAAGTGGACCTAATGGAAGCACGAGTTTGTCGACCTGCACGACTAGTGCCTTCCATTGGTTCTTTGCCTTTCCTTGATGTCGCTACTGATCCTAGTTCTGATGCCACCACAAAATCTGCTTCATCCCCCGCTAATGCCATGTCGATATCAAAATCAGCCTCAAACACAAGATCTTTAGTCTCCTCCACCCATTCTGATGTTGGATCAATATCGTTCAACACAATGGTATCTAGATCAGGTGTTTTGTTCATCATTTGGTTCCTCAGTCGAAGGTTGTATTGCACGAAAACAAGATCATTTAACCGTTTTTGTTCCAAACGGTTTCTCTTCTTCGTGTGTATGCGCTCAAAAATAGACCAATTGTGCTCACAACCTAAAGCATTGCAAGTTTGGCTGAGTACTCTAATTGCAAACCTTTGCAATTGAGGACACTGGCCACCAAATGACTCCCACCAATGTGCTGCAAAGAAAAAGACATTAATTAGTAACTTAGATTATAATTTGAATTGTAAAGAACGTAAACAATTTTAACTTGAAAAGAAAAACAAATTGGAAATTGGAATTGCTTACCTGGTTGATCCACATCTCTTGCCATCTTTGCCAAGTTTTTGCCAAAGGTACCACCTGCCATAGTGAAAATAGTAACTTGTCTATGTATTTCCAACTAGTCTGCATGGGTAGGGACCATGCGCTCCAAGCAATCAATCAATCCAGCTTTGACCTCCCCATCATGCAGATCTCCTAGCCGATCTTTATAATGATACTTTGGGTTCAAAAAATACCTAGCTGCATGTATAGGACGATGGAGTTGATTGTTCCATCTGTTATCAATGATCTCCCATATGCGGCCATATTTAGCTAACTTGTCCTTGTAAGCTGCCCGTATCTGCTCATTTGCTTGATCCATAGCCTCATAAATGTAGCCCATGGAAGATTTTTCCCCATCCACCATCCTTAGCACTTTAACAAGGGGCTCGGTAATTTTCACAAGCTCTACAAACCTTTTCCAAAAATAATTGTCAAACACTTTCTTTTTGGTCTCTTTTCCATCTTGTCTACGAGCCCACCGAGATTCAGACCATTCTTCAGAAGAAAACATTTTCTTCAAGTTTTTATGTTGACCATTGATACATTGCAACGTGAGGAAGTGAGTTGCAAATCTCGTAATTGCAGGCCTAACAAGCTCTTTGCCCCCAGTGTTTTTCCTCATTAGGTTCAATATCCATGAGTGGTTGTAAATGTATTTTGTAATGCACTTGACATGCTCTACAATGTTTTTTACCCACTCGACTTTGCCTATGTCCTCAAGCATGAGGTCTATGCAATGTGTAACACATGGAGTCCAAAATATGGTCCTATATTTGGACTCAAGCATCTTTCTAGCAAGAACATAGTTTGAGGCATTATCGGTGATGACCTGCACAACATTCTGCTCCCCAACTTCCTGAATAATGTCATCCAAAAGCTCAAATAGAAGGGCTACATCCTTCACCTTATCAGATGCATCAACTGATCTCAAAAATGTGGTTTCTTGAGGGCAAGAAACAAGGAAATTAATGATAGTGTGGTTCTTTCCATCGGTCCATCCATCTGACATGATGGAACAACCTGTTTTGAGCCATGAATCTTTAAACTCAACCAATACTCATCAATGGAAGATATCTATTTTTGCAAAAGAGCTCCCCTCAAGTCATGCATACTAGCGCCTTTGAAGCCCTTTCCTGCAGCTATAACAGAGTGCCACATAGCTTGGTAATAAGGTGACCGAGCAACATTAAATGGGATATTTGAATCACATCACCATCTAGCAATGTATTGATGAGAAGTTTCTTTGCGTTGTTTTTCCAATGTTGATCCAAAGTGGGTTGATGACTTGGCTGGGAGGAAGTGGGATTAGAAGAGGCAATGCTGGCAGAAGATGAGAAATAACTTTGGATGTTTGTTCTCTTTATTCCTTTTGATGGTTGACCACAAGAAGGATGAACATAGTGAAAGGGGTCATTGGTGGAAGGGATAGAAATTGAGTCTTGAATCTCATAATCATCATACCCACTCTCTTTCATGGCTTCTAATAAATCCCTCTTCCTTGAAATGTCATCTTGGATGGCCTTCTCGCTAGCCTTATCCTCATAAAACTTTTCAAGCTTGGAAATGTATTCTGCCCTAATAGGACCTAACACTGCATTTGGTGCATCACATGGCTTTACTTGGCCTCTTACCCCAGCCAAGTGTTGTTTCAATCTAAGAATACCCCCACCTCCAATAGATTTATGGCATAATTTGCATATCATTTTTCCATCAATTACATCACAATGAGCCCATGCACTCTCCTTTCCTTTTGGAGCCATGTTTGCTTGAAATAATTACAATTTGCAAAGAAATCTGCCATTTAAAAAAAAATTGCAGCTAAGAAACATGGAAAACCAAAGCTAAATTTAGGAAAACAAATGCACATGTAGGCTACAAAATTTGATAGCATAGAACTAGAGATTTGATAGCATAGATGATAGAAGTGAGAAGTTTATAAATTTATAACACATAAAAAAAATTTAATTCATGGACAACAGTCAAATGAGGAATTTTCAAGTGAAAATCCTTACCTGGAAATGCAAACTAGCTTCCTTAGCCTCCTCTTGAAGATGCCAACTCCACTGATAGCTACAAACTATCTCCAAAATAGCTCCAACTCCAACTCCAAGCCTCCAAGATGACTACTCCAACAAAAATTCAACACTTTCCAAGCTCCCAAGCAAACTCACAAACACTCATAAACACTCCAAATGAGATGTGTGAGACAAATGAGAGGGAGAAGGGCCTCTTAAAGGCTTGGAGAGGGTGTTTTTGGAGGGAAAGGACCCTTACTTTCCCTCCAAAACCCCTAAACCACCTTGGCTAAGCCGCTGCGTGGGTCCTCCGTGGGCATGGCAGGTAACCGACCAGTTTAGGACGAAACCGGCCAGTTTGAGTACAAACTGGTCGGTTCTGTCATAAACCGGTCGGTTAGGGCCAAAAATCGGCCAAAGCACCTTCCTGACCGGGTTTTTTAGCCGGTTCCAACTGGTGGCCTTGCTGACTGGCTGGTTTGACCGGTTACCAGTTAGGACTGGCCGGTTTTAAAAACACTGATTGGAACTGACTTCGGATTAGTAAGAGTGGTATGACACACTCTCTTCATTGGAACTAACTTTGGGTCAATAAGAGTGGTATGAGACACTCTGTTTTATTTGGGACTGACTTCGGGTCAGTAGAGAATGGTATGATACATTCTTGATCACTTCTTCTTCTTCATGGTTTAGCAGAGAAGAGCAGAGCAATGCATTGATGGCAGAGATAGTATCGATTGGCAGATGGATTAGCAGATGGAGTTCTCCCTAGTTGAGAGGGATTGTTAAAATTGGCAACTAGGGCCAAACTCCATATGGGTCACCTTATTTATGGCAGCTGATATTTTTCTTGGATTCCTCTCTCCGAGAGGTGTAGGATTGATCTAAAGATCATTCGATTCTGACATGTATTTATGGAGATATGAATTTATTTGTATTATTGACAATTTGTCAAGGTCGGCTAGCAAGCAAAACAAGCACTTTTACCCCCAGCTCAACCTCAATGTTGCATTTAAATAGAGGAGACCTCAAGTCATTTGAGGAGCACATCATCTCATGATCTCTCTCTCCACTTGTTTGGGTATGTCTTCTCACAAGGAGGACATGGTGGAAAGAAAGATCTAAGGTGCCCTAGCCACAACAAAAGAAGGCCTTAATCCGTAGCAAAGGAGCCCTAGCTGCAACAAGAGAAGGAGCCTTAGCTACAGCAGAGGAGCCTTAGTCGCAACAAAGAGAGCAAGCCTTAGCTGCAGCAAAGAGCAAGCCCTAGCAGCAACAAGAGAAGGTCAAAATAGGTCTGAATAGGGTGGTCTCTTGAACCGAGTTGCTGGGCTAGTGTACTGAACAGAAGAGGACTTGGACAGTGAGAAAGGGATCAACTTGCGGATCTGTTTAGGGTGGTTGTCTTAGGGTAAGACTGGAAGCCGAGTTGCTGTTCAAGGTCCAAGATTGTAGGCATGTGTGGGCGGAGGAAGATAACGAGTTAGCGTTGCTAATTGGAGGTCGTTGGGTGCTGTTTGTTTGAGGACCGTAGGCCTAACTTACTACTGGGCTAGGCCGCAGGCCATAGTCAGCATCAAAGACTGTTCTAAGGGCTGCATTAAAGGTAAAAAGCTAGACTTGGACAATGTGGCAGTGGTGGAGTCTCACCTTGGTACACCGCAACCTAAGAAGACCTGCATTGTTGACTGTGTGGAGAATGAGGGCTGAAGGTTGATGCCCTAACTCATGAAGCAGTGACAACAACTGTAGCACGAGGACAACAACGTTTTGGGTGATGGATTGGGTCAAGGTTTGATCATGTTTGGTTCAATTTAATGAGCATCTTGTTGGTGCCATATGGGTGATCTTCCAAGGAGTTGAAGGATCTTCCTAGGAGTAGAACCAACAGTGTAGTTTTTGGATGCATTGAGCTTACTGTTGAAGGCCGATGTTGGTTGGGTTTGATCGAGCCACTTAGAGGAAGATTTCCATCATGTTTGACCAACATTGACTTCTTTGGTCAAGGCTTTACTGTTGCTGTCATAAAATATCAGATTTGTATATTTGTACTCTCTCTATCTCTGCTGAACTATTGAAGAATATAAGAAGAATTGATCAAGGGTTTCCCCACATTGGGGTTTGTCCTTGGCTGGTGCCACATCTTGTGTCCTCTTGTCTTGGCTTGTCTTCTACTGTTTATATTTATATTCTATCTGCATTTTACTATCATGCTGATGTGATTGCTAAATTGGATATTGATATTGGGCTAATTGAGAAATTGAAGTAAATTGCTCTTAAGCATAGAACATATCAAAATTAACAAAAACCCTAGCCTTCCTTCGCACTTGTGAGAGAGAAATAGCCCAAAAACAAGTATTCTTCGTCCTCTTCCTTTTTTGCTGCATTCTTGCTCTTCTTCTTCTTTTGGATGAGTGAGGGATGAAAATATTCCAAGGAGGTCGAGTACCCTGCTTTATATAGGCTTCTAAAGGTGGACGTGGCTCCTTAAAATAGGCTGATTTGGTCTTGAAGGGTATTTTGACACTTTTAATGACAAAAATAATTTTCTTTACAAGTTACAATCTTCCCAATGGGGTCTTCAACTTATGACAATGACTCTTTTTGACTTCTTGACCTAGGACAAACCCTAGAAGCACTCAATGGGTGCTTGACCTCCAAAATAAAAGATGTTGAGCATGAAACCCATGCTCCAAAAATAATAATAATAATATTTTTCTTTTATTTTACGATATACAAGAATCAAAAGTACATTTCATAGTTATGAAGACCAAACCTAGTTACACATTTTTCAACAGTAGCTTCATGTTCCACTATTGGAGCTAGTGTTATATCATTCTGTTGTGTACTTGGAGCTTTCACTTAATGATGAGAAGTGCTCTTAGAGCTGACACACATTCATGCATGTAGCGTGGATTTAGTAAGACTATTCTTTAATGTTTACGATATATGTTATTTCATACATGCTAAGGTCAATGAACTATTTCATTAGCTTTAGTATATATCTTATTTAGTGTGTGTTGGATTTGCTTTCATGATCATTATTATCTTGCGAACTATTTTGTAGGTTAACTAATTATTCGTTCGTACGTCTGGGTTACTCTTTTAGAATAGTACTAGTATTTTTCTTCTAGAGTCTTTCTCTCTCTCTTCTCCTTACGTGAAAGGACCTCTTATGCATTACAATTGATATTCCACAAAGCTTACTCATTTGCTGTCCTCAAAGTTATGTGCATGCTCTCTTATGTTGTTTATCGTAGCCGGCACATTCTTAAGGATCACTTTTATGGCCACCGGGTCTATACCCAGATGGGGTTCCTACTCCAAACTGTGTGAGGTCTAATTGGGACTTCATATCGGGGAGACCCTCTGCCTGTTGTCGACATCCAACACCGTCAATACATCAACAAGTGAAATTGTAAATGTTTTAGCTTCTAAATTTTAAAGATATTTGAATCTTTGTTTATGTTTCGTTTGTTGAAAATGTAACTAGCGTCAGTCTTCATAATTTAATACAAATGTATCACTGGTGTGCTTATTATATTCATTTAGTACTTTCATTATTATTATTTTATTTCTAGTCGAAGCATGTTCTTCATGCTTATAGGGTTTTTTGAGTCAAAAGAAAATTTATTATGAGTCAAAGAAATGTAATTGAGTCAAAGTCCCATTTGGACTTCTTGTAAGAAAAAGAAAAATCATTTTATTTGAGTCAAAAAGTCAATTTGTCATCCACAACACCAAGGCGGCCTTGCCTAGACAAGTCGGCCTAGAAGAGGCAACTATTCAACCTCCTGGACAACTATAAATACAAGACACTTTGACCTCATTCACTCACTCAACTCACACATTGATTTCTGTGCAAATACAAGAAGAAAAATAGTGAAGTCAAAGGAGAGAGTAGAAGAGTCAAAGGAAAGAGAAAATTTGGATTTTTGCTCTATTTCTATTCACACGTGCAAAGGTTTTGGGGCAACTCTGCGAAATTATAGGTCTGGAATTTTGTGATTTGACCATATTTGACAAGGTTTGACCAATGTTGACTTTGACGCGGTTGAAGGAGATTTGGAGGAGGGTTGACTTGGGTCTTTGTGGAAGTCTTGTTCTTGGTCTTTGGTCTTGTATATTTCACTTTGATCTGATTCTATAAGAAGAGGATTTTTTGGTTTTCCCCTTTGTGGGGTTTTACATTGGCTTGGAGCCTAATTTTTGGTGTTCTTTGTCTTTTTGTGATCTTTATGTTTTTGGTAATTGCTTGATGAAGAGAAGGTAATATCAATAAGATGCGAACAAATATTCACAAGTAATTATCAAGCTAAGAAAAATAATCGTTATATCTATATATATATATATAGTGTGTGTGTGTGTGTGTGTGTCCTCCTTGTGTTGTTTTTGTATATATATATATATATATATTGTGTCGGTGTCTTGTTTTTGGGGTTGTCATGTCTCATGTTAGACACTTGCATTTTCGTGTGCTTCATGTCTTGTGTCATCATGTCAAGTGACTTAGGTGAGTTGGTATAGTCTTAGTTGAGTGGTGCTGGTTTGGTACCAAGCTAGGTCTTCGAGCCTAAGTTGTACAGTTCAGGGACGAGTTTGGGTTTGGCAATGGTTAGGTTTAAGCTCAAGTTTGATTTTAAATGAGGTTCGCTATTAGCTTATTTTGTATACATTTTCTATATATATAAACTTTAAAATGAATATAGGATAAGATAGTAAGAAATCAACATCAATAAACATAATAAATGCTATCATGGACTTGGAAATTGCAAGAATAATTTACAAACTTGAGCTGCGACATGAGCTCGAGCTATGGACTTAGTCACTGGCCATGAGATTTGATGAGGTTTGCCAAACCTGAATTTTTTTTAGGTTCACCAAATTCCGAGCCTCAATGTTGAAGTTCGATGAACCTTGTGACATAGCTCTGAGCCAATGAAAAGGACAAGTCAATACGATTGCTAGTCAGCTCAGTCAAGTTGACCAAGTCCAAGATGACTCAGGCTGCTTTTCAAAACACAGTTCTGTCTGGGACAAGTCCTCATACAATACAAGGGGTAATAGGACAGATTGTCAACGAAGAGATAAGAAAGATAGTAGTAAAGCCACTTTGAAACAAGCTGAATTACAAGGTTGTAGCAACATCACCCATTTGTAATGAATGTCTAGAAAGCTGAAGATTTCTTCCCTCTCTACGTGAGTCATAGCAATTGTACAATACTCGACTTTCATTGTTCATAATTTTCTTTGATGTGCAGAAAGATTTAAACTAGCTGTTTTTATATAGTTTAATATAGCATTCAACATTAACCCTTAATGGCATTTATAGATCCTGAAGTGACGTCTGATTTCTTGTAGAGGGTTGTCTACCACTTTAACTCCAAACCTGCAATTCTTGGTTTCTTGTCACTTGGATTTGTTGTCATGTGTGTTGCCTTCTCCTTTGTAGTTAATAACGTAATCTAGTTATAACTTATAACTAATGGATGTGTGCTAAGACACTCATAGACCTATCTAGCTATCTACACACACACACACATCTGCGTGTGTATGTCCCTTTTTGAATATCTTCTTGTATTTTCAGCAGTGTTGATAATATCGGTATCGGGAAAATATCGGCGAGGGTCCGGAAAATATCTTATCGGAAATATCGGCGAAAATATCGGCAAAATATCGGCAAATATCGGCAAGCATAAAAAATGCATAATATATTCATTTTTTTCAGATTTCTAAACATATAAAGCAATAACAACATGAACTAAACACATTGGCACATAAATATGAAGAAGGCATTGATATATATGATGTCAAATAGAAATGATACATCAAACTTCAAAGGCGATACCAAATCCTGCTGATCCCTGATAGTGATAAATTGATAATTGTCCAATCAAGGACTCAAACAAAATAACATCACATATCCTGCTGATCCCTGATACTATATCCTAACCTATACAGCATCTATTACTTTGATGTTGGTTACTTGTTGACCCTCAAAAGCAAAGGGATTAACTAAGGAGATAACACCTGGAAACATGATATGATAGTAAGGCAGCAGGCTATTGACAAAGGACATAGACATCTGAATTTGATATTAGTACTAGTTTTAACTTTTGATTGACAAAGGAGATAAACACCTAGAAGCATCATATTACTAATATAATATTAGTACTTAGATTGAGGTTATAACTTATAAGGAAGGTGATTGACAAAGGAGAGAGACACTTGGAGGTGATATTAGTACTAGTTTGAGGTCACAAGCAAGGGGATTGACAAAAGTCAAACACCTGGAAGCTATCCCTGGTATCAGATTGAGGGAAGATAAGGCAATTCTTAAGCACAAGCAATAAGCTCTATGCAGATTTTCTGCTCAGAACCTTCATTTGACAGGCACATAAATATGAAGAACCTTCATTTCTGCTCAGAACCTTCATTTGCTGGAAGGTTGCTGCTTTTATTTCAGCTTTGATCATCTATCCTCAAATATGCCCATGTCCATTACTCCCAAATGTAATTCAATGAAGTCTTACTTTCTCTCTTCTTTAAGCTTCTATTTAAATATTTTCATCTCTGTGAGATAAACTTCCTAGTTTCTTGATAGACTGAGATGTAACATATTATTGTTTTTGAAATTGATAATGGTGACTAATCAACTGATCCTGATGAGGTTGCCAAATAGCCTTAATTTTTTTTTTTTTGTTTATTATGTATTGTGCTTTAATCAAATAAATCAAATAAAGCAATAGAAATTGCTGCATTCAAATAAAGGATAAGAGCAAGAGACTAGTCTTATTTGTTCGCGATAAATAAATGGCTGTAGAGTTCACGATGCAATTGATATTTCTTCATTTCTTGAAAGCTGAGAATTATTCAGCAATGTGGGAAGTCATCCAGATTAACATAGGACCAAATCTCTATCAAAATGAGTATCACAAATTCTGATATCCCAGTTGTTTCTATCATGTATCTTTTCAGAACTCAAAACATTCATCATACCCTTCCAATTGTATCTATTTCTCCACTTTTTGTCCCCCCAAGCATGTTTTGCTATAATCTTATTGGAAACATATTCAGAAGTTAATTGACATCCAAAAGATGAGATCTATCTTATTGCAAGCTTTAGGAATAAAACCATATCTTAAGAATTTCTTTGACTGTCTCTATGAGTTGAAGTTGGTTTCATTTCGTGTAAAGTGAATTTTCTTAACCTGGAGAAAAAGTATTTCTAAGCAAGGGTTTGTGTTTATTTTGTTTTCCTGTATAAAGGATTCACATAATGTGGAAATAAATCAATTCCAGGCAAGGATTTCTCTATAAATCTAAAGAGATTTTGGGTGTTATTTATTATGAAGTGCCCATAAATGCTTCCCCCGCAGAAATGCTGAGGATACCAGAAATGCTGCCCCCATCTCCCAGCAACGTTGTACGGTGTTAACACCTTCCAGCGCTCAAACAAAAGTTAAAAACTAAAATGACTTAACACCAAGCGCAAAAACCCTTTATACAGCCCGCGCGGAAATTTTTTAACAGCCAGCCGCGATATTTACCATTGTCGCGCGATATTTTGGAATATATCGCCGATATTTCGGATTTCTCGCGCGATTTTCAAAGTTGGAAAATATCGCGATATTTTAGGGCCGATATCTCGTTTCGCAGAAAATAGCGCGATATTTACGAATATCGCCGAGATATCGGCGATATTATCAACACTGATTTTCAGAGCAAAGAAGAGGTTGGTAAGTATAAAAGCATGTCAAATAAAAAGCAAAGATGAAAAGGAACCTATCAAAGCAACATTGAGCATAATATTGCATTCTTAAAAGTGTTACATCATTTAAAGATGAGTGTTTGAAATACATAGATTATCAATTGACTCTTCTTATTCTGGTTTCCTTATAAGTTATGTTTTCTATTTCCAGTATTGACTTCTGGTTTCCCCAACATATTTCAGGCGGAAAATGTTCTCAGCAGGTTGAACTTAGTGGGGAGAACATCAACATCACGTTCAAACCCGATGGGACACATATTGCTGTGGGAAACCGGGTATTTTTAATTTTTTATCATATTAAGTATGAAAAAATAGGCAAAAGAAAATGGTCCGATATGATTCTGTCTCTATTTTTTGGCTGTTTTCAGTGATACAAGGAAATGACATATGCAACTTTTCCTGTTTGATCATTATCTATATTGAGTTGTTTAGGATTATGGTCATGTTGTTGATTGTAATTTATGCTGCTATATCATTTATTTCTTACCTGTTTTAAGTATCACCATGTTTGTGCAGGATGATGAATTGACTATAATTGATGTCCGCAAATTCAAGCCTCTTCATAAGCGTAAATTTAGCTATGAGGTATGTATTGAATTGCTCGTATTTCCTCTTACCATCCTAAAAAGCTTCTTTGGTTTTCTTGTTTGAAATATATTGTATATAGTTTGATTAAACCATAAAGTTAATTTGATAACTAGATAGAACATACTCTATTGTCATTATATCCCTGAATCTATATGTACGTACATACATACAATTTGTTTTACTTCTTCCTTAGGTGAATTCTATTCAGTCTTGACAAAAAGGTTGGTCAAGAGATCTAGTGGACCTAGGGGTCATGGATATTTCCTTGAAGACCTACGACAATAAAAGAAATTGGGATCTAACACTATTTCCTAATGTTTCGGTACTTAAATGGTACTTACATGTGTGCAAGATGTTGCAACTATCATATAACAAGTAATCAATGATGTCAAATAGTTTGTTGTTCAACACATGTATATAATCTTAGGTAGTCCCCATAAAGGGTTGCATGGAGACACTTTTCAACTAGACTTTGCTAGGAAAAATGCCTTTCCAATAACTTTAATTATAATTACATTGTTAGAAGTTAGATAGTGTTGTACTTCTGAGATAGTAGAAGGTCAGCTACCAATGCCAGAGCATCTAAAATAATTGTTTTGGGGGTTTTTGGTTTTAATTTTGGAAGACCAATGAATGAAGATATATGTAGAATTGAAATGCTTAATCCTTTGGATAATATTAATAGCTCAGCAAAGGGTTGCTATAAAACTTTATACAGTGATATAGATCAAATAGTGGTGAGAAGAAGACAAAAAATAATATGATTATTACAATTTCCAGACTGTAAAACAGAACAATCATGAGTGTGAAAACCTCCTAAACTACGTTCCAAAGGTTCAAGGCAGTATACTTAAGCTTACAAAAGATGCTGATGATTTATTGATTAGAGGGGATTAGCTAAACAGACAATTAATTAACCCATTATCTTAATAGATGATCACTTCAGGAGCTTATAGGAATAAATTGAAACACAATTCTTCCTACGTAGATATCTCTATAAGTCATAAGCATATGAAGAAAAACATAATGATTGATAACTGGAAAAACTTACAGGATAACACAAACTGTGTAAAACCAAATTCAGAATCCTCTGCTTTGTATTAAGGTTCTAGAAAAACTGAGTACATAAAGTGTCTACAAAAGCTTCCTTCAAAGTTGGCTTCTAGGTTCAAAGTAGAATGAACAGTCAAGACTTAACAAGCAATGGACAATGAATCTTGAACTTCGAACCTATAACAACTCGAGAAAAGAGTTATTTGTACAATAATAAAACTAAGGAAATATCCTAAAATTGATTAAGATTTATTCTAGGAAAGGAAAGATCTTCATACAAGAAAATAGGGGCAACTGTTTAACTGCTTCTTGCTGTCCTTTTTATTCAGGTTGTGCTGGTTTTGTTGTCTGATATTTTGCCCTTTAAGCTGCTTAATTGTTTGAATCCTTTTGCACTGATTGATTCCTTCATTTTGATCTTTCATCTGATACTCTTTAAACTCTGTGAATATCCTTTGACCTTGCTTAGTAGCCTTTACTGTGTTCTTTTAACCTTTATTGTGCATTTCAGGTTTTTACTGTGTTTTTCAACAGTAAATCCTTTAAGATTTTATGTCACATGGTAAAGTAATTTGATATGGTCTTCATATTTGTCTTCTAACTGTATGCAGACTTTTTTCTTTATCTGCGAAACACAGAAACTGTTAAGAAAAACAAGGTGATAGAGAAGGTCATCAATGGCTTTATTGAGCTTGAAAGGATATTGGAAGGAGTTCAGAGCGTATCGGAAGGTAAAACAGTGGCTTTATTGGTCGCAGAGGTTTATGGAGGGTTTACTATGAAAACAGGCGAAACAAAGGCAAAATGGTGATTTTTGCGTTTAAACTAAAAAAAGGCTTTTTTTTTGAAATATGGGGCAAAGTGAACAGTGGTCATTTTGTCGTTATGCGGGAGGTGGTTTTGGTTTTCTTCACACCGCTTTATGAGGCGCGGGCGGTTTTGGGAGGGGTCACCCGAAATAATCTAAGTCTGACATGTAGCAAGGGGAGGTTAGAGGAAATACCGCTTTTCGGGTGGGTAATGTCCGTACAAAGAGCGAACCCAAAATCGATGAGGGCCGTTGGATTTGAATGCATTTGATCGAACGGTGGTGGAGTGAAAGAGCAGTACGTAGGGGCCCAATCGATTAATTATGGCGGCATGGCTTTATTTATGGGTTAAAACTGAGATTAGCGGGGTTCTTTGTTTAAATCATAAAAACGATTTAACAAAGAAATCCTTCGCAAAACACGGTATGGCGGACTTGAAATTTTATGAACTCGGGCAGATAATGATATCGGGTTCGGGTTGATCGCATATCGCAATTGCAGTTTAGCGGGGGAAGGCCCATCGCAAAGGAATGCGATAGGGGCCGGATGTGACATGGGAATAAATCATGTATGATATGTGATCGGGTCTGAGTCCCCATTGCATATCGGAGATCGCAATGGCGGAGGGTAATGCTTTAGCCGAGACTTGCGATGAGGGGCGGATGCGATATGGCAATAGATTATGATATATATAGCGTCGGGTCCGGGTCCATCACGTATCACATATCGCAATCGGAGGAGAGTGCATTCATATGAAAGGCTTGCGATGCGATATTTTATGAAATACATAGTTTTTTAATAAAACTAAAAGTTTCGAGTTATTTTATAAAGGAGTTAATAATATACGAGAACGGGAAAATTTTAGGGGTTTAATACTATAGGTTAGTGTTAATATGAAATATGAGCGAAAAAGGGGAAATATATGAAATATGAGCGGAAAGGGGAAATACACTAAGTATAATGCTTTTCATGGGTTATTTGCTTTCGCATATACACATTAATACTTAGGCTAAACATCATTTTGTGGGTTTTTCGGGTAAAAGGGGATTTAACATAGGATTTTCACTTCTCCTAGGTAAAAAGGATTTTAACCTTAGGAAAATGGGTTTTTATGGAAAATGAATGAATATGAATTGTATAAAGGTAGGAAGGGGAAATTAGTAAATATAGAGATGAATGGGGATGATGGAAGTTAATTAATTGATCTCGTAGACCTTCATTTGCTTTGTGTAATGGCCTCATGGACATAGAAACATGATAAATGTACATTTTGTCCAATCAATAATCAAACTTCTGCAACCTTTCTTCTACTTACCCTTTGTTTATCCTATCATTTTTTCTTCACTTAATGGGTGCATTTAAGCTAGCAAACCCTTTTCCATTCTTTTTATTTTACAAAAGTAAACTATCTAATTCTAACCTTATAACATCCAAGGGCTCAGATTAAACTGATGAGCACCTTATTATTCTCTACCTAACTACTTATCTGCCAAGATTAAACAGTTTGGCCAGATCTTTATTCTCTAACTATAACATCAAATTTAAAGCATGAAGCAGCCAAGATTAAACTATTTGACTATCATGGGTTGTGGCATTTATGACAAGCTGCACACAACCATTATTTTTGCAGAAAAAATAGTAGTGGCATTTAGACTTGCTCACTTTTAGAGTTTATTTCTTTTCTTTTCTTTCTAACCTAACATTTTCTTTTTGTCTTGACTTTTTAGGACATCTAACCTAACATTTTCTTTGATATGGACATCATCATCAAGATGTTTTCAAAAACATTTTATTCACTATTGTTATGTCCATATCCTAACTTAACATTTTTTAAATATTCTATCTTATCAAAACCAAAAAATGCTACAACAGATAGTTACTAGTAAGTACCAATTAACCCATTAC
The DNA here is from genome assembly GCA_031772625.1 of Pinus tabuliformis. Taxonomy (NCBI): domain Eukaryota; kingdom Viridiplantae; phylum Streptophyta; class Pinopsida; order Pinales; family Pinaceae; genus Pinus; species Pinus tabuliformis. Next base: position 526,560,266 of record CM062813.1, on the reverse strand, counting down.
TAATGAGTACGCATAACTGATAACTAGTGTTCCACGGGGATGCGTCCCCCAGGGTGGGGTGCACGCACCCCACGCTTCCCACGCAACCGAGATGGGGGACATATGGGGAAATGTTTCCCCACGTCCCCCTTTTGGCGAGACATGGGGTGACGTAAGGGGAAACATTTCCCCAGTGTGGGAGATGTGTCTCCCTATAAGGGGTGCTTTTGGGTGCATCACCTCAAAAGGGGGACACCCAAAAGCACCCTTTTTGAGTTTCAAGAACTTTTGTGTGTGGAAACCTAATATTCAAGCCAATAGCCCTATTATTGCTATGCCATTCATGGTAATGTTAAATTCTTAAAGTAAAAGGATGAAAATGAAAGATAAATGAGAATATCACTTTAAATTTTTAACATTACTATGAAATGACTCGGGATGTTTGAGAGTGGTTTTGACCTCATTGGATTTCATATGGAGAAAGTAGAATCTTAGATCTCACTCAAAATCCAGCAGACTTAACATTTTTTCAGGGTTTCAGGATCGAGTGGATTACAATGTTTCCATTGGATTTTGTCATGTATGAGGTTATGAAACTAATGTTTAATCAAGAGAATGTTATGAATATAATTATGTAAAAGTAATAAATATAGATAATAAATAATAAGCATAATATTATGTAAATAAGTAATAATTAGTTAAGCAAAGGGGCATGTCTCTATCGACATGACTATTCGTGAAAGGGTACTTCCTGCTTATATATACAGGGCCCCCATTCCCAATTGTATCATCATTCTTATTCATACATTTAATATATATTCTAGTATCTCAATGGAGATCTACATATTCCAAGTGTTCTGGATTATTTAACCTGAAAAACGAACTTTGTTCGTTCCATTTGGTATCAGAGCAGTTCAATTCTTGGGCCGCTTCATTGCTACACAGAGCTTGTTCTTCGATCCAGGCCTGTGGCCATCAACATTCCGTCAACCTTGTTGTCATATAATTGAAGCGTTTCACTCATAATTTGGGAGTTTCTCTTCTCTGTTTTGCTGGGCCTTTCGCCATTAAAATTAAAAGAAGAAAAAAAGGAAAAAAAGAAAAAAGAAAAATAGTTATATTAATTTAAAAAAATATAGAATTCATTAAAAAATTATATATAAAAAAAGAAAAAATAAATAAATAAACAAAATCATTTGATTAATTTTTTTTTTAATATAATAAAAACAAAAACGTGACCAAAGGTGCAACCACAACCGCCACCCGATAAGCCATGATAGCCGCTACAACCTCCGCGGTCTGCCCCACTGACCCCACCTGTAGCAGCGTAGTAGTTGCACTTGTTTCACACCACCGACCTCCATCCTCAACCCGACACTACCAAAACATTCGCAGCCATCTGCTTCGCCTCAATTGTGTTCACTAGCGGCCATAAACCCTAGCAGTGACCACACCCATCCTTTGCTGCCACTGACAACCACGCGTAACCACTGTAGGCTCCACCCTTTTCCACAACCACCGACACTGTGCCCCTGCTGTTGCTCTATCCCCATCCGTTGCGTTGTGGGTTGAACTGAAGCAACCCCTATCACTACTTTGCCCCCTTCGACTCACTCGAGCTGCACAGTCTCCAATGCAATCACAACACGCTGCAATTCACAGTCTCCACCACTTTAGCCATCCATCTAGCCATACATTCACGCTACCAACTATTCAAGCTGTCGTTGAATACAACATTGATAATCACCACCGCTATTGTGACACTGTTCATTTTCCGTACAATCCATACGCTTACATTGCTATATGCTACAAATATTATTTGGAAAAATTTAATACAAGACCTCCAATCTGAAAAGTTGTACCTATACACCATATCGATTGGTTAAATTAATTAACAAAGCGTTGTGCTTATATGGTAATACCATACTTTTAAGTGAAGTTATTATTAAAAAAAGGGTTTGGGGAAGTGGTGAATGTCTTTATAAAGACAAGAAAATTTAAAAAATTTTTTGATTAAAAAAAGAAGAAGGTGGTAATATATTCTAAGAACATTTATTAAGTAGTCAATATATATCTAAGTGCCTATTTATAAAATTCAAGGAGTTATTATATTAAAAAAAATAAAGTATTTTGAAAAATAAATATATAAATATTTTAAAGGACCCTCAAAACTGAAAATTGTGCCAAAGGATATTAAATTCACAAAAGACAAGGTCTTAAGTTCCCAAAGTACTAGCTAAGTGTCTGAAGGAAAAATAAATGGAGTCTAATTCGGAAACGAAGGAAGGAAGATTTCTAGAAACTTAATATAACTATGTCTCGGTGCTATTTAGAATTAAAGGGTCTATTGTGAGAAAATATGTTACTATTGCTATATCGCCAGCCGAAAATAAAAATTATATAAAACCTAAAATCGCAAACCAATTAGTGATTCCCGAGTCAAATATAATTGAAAAATTTGACTGTTTTAACAACAAAATATATGACATAACCAATTTACAATTAGACGTTTTTTAACAACAAAATATATGACATAACCAATTTACAATTAGACGTTGGAGATTATACATTCGTATCACAATTCTCAATTCAAACTCTATGGAGTGATCAAGGTGACATTATTTTAGGTTCACCTTGGATGGAAACCCTTGGTTTCTTCATACTGAATACGAAAAAAAAGTTTATGACATCTTCTTACAAAAAGAGAAAAAAACACTACAGAATGTCACCGGGAAGCCCAATTTAGTAACACCAGAAGACATCCAAGATATTTCAAAAGTATTTTTTCAAGAAGGTAAAAAAGTATTACAAAATATGCATAATGAAATTGACAAAATCACTGCTGATAGAAATGAAGAAGTCTTGTGACTTAAGGATCATAGCGAAAAATTACTAACACAAATTAAAAAGCTTAAGAAGGACAAGAAGTCATTAAAAGACAAGTTAGAACATTGTATTCAAGAGGAAGTATCGAAGTCGCTAGTCGTAACATCCCCAGTTGAAGATAAAGAAACAAATACCGAACCAGTCAATAACAGAACTCAAGAAGAGGATCAATCAGTTGAAGGAAAAACACACTCACATGTTACAATCCAGATGATGAAAATTCCAAACGAAGATTGTGTACCTAACTCAACAACTGTAGTACCAGAAGGAAATCAAAAAATTTCCACACACCTAATAAGGGAAAGTCAAACCAAAAAAGTTCCCTATCGACATCCGAATCATGAGAGTAGACAACTCAACCATGCTACGTGTCGGGACCATTCATAACAGAAACAACAAACTAATGTTCCGAAGAATACTAATGTTAGTGCAATCCATTCATGTGATAACAATTCATCACAAGTTTCCAATCACTGCAAGGTTTGACAAAAGATTACTTTAGGTTGGTTTGATCCTTCTCAGTGCGACAATTTTGTTTGTCACTTAGAGGATCATATCAACTTGTATCGACAAAGATGATTGTTCCGAGACGAGAAGACATTTGTAGCAGAAAAGGAGATCAAGTAGAAGACATTCATAGTAGAAAAGGAGATCAAGCCATTTCATCAACAAGCTTTGAGGACAAAGCTTTTTGAAGAGGAAGGCAATGTTATGAATATAATTATGTAAAAGTAATAAGTATAGATAATAAATAATAAACATAATAATATGTAAATAAGTAATAATTAGTTAAACAAAGGGGCATGTATCTATAGACACTACTCTTCGTGAAAGGGTACTTCCTGGTTATATATACAGGGCCCCCATTCCCAATTGTATCATCATTCTTATTTATACATTTAATATATATTCTAGTATTTCAATGGAGATCTACATATTCCAAGTGTTTTGGAGTATTTAACTTGAAGAACGAACTTTATTCGTTCCAGAGAACCAACCCCTCTATGTACCATGATGTTAGTGGCATTGGTTTTTGAACTCCTCTATCATGACCCTACTAAAAATGTACCCATCACTCAAACAAAATCTTGACTTGACATGCTACAATTTTTCTATCTTATTTTAATGCTTAGAGGGTGATATTGCTGATGAAGATCCCAATATACATAGTGATTTTGATCAATGTTGCACGACTCATACTCTTATGAGACTCGTCACTGCATTGACTCGTCGACTCGTATAAGACTCGGGAACGACCCTTATAAGACTCGTCAAAATACAAAAAAATGTTAAAATATGGTAAATTTTAAGCACCAAAAAGAAACTAATGACAATTCCAATCCTTATAACTTAGAAAAACCACAGTATATGCAATAATTCATAACATCATCTCATATCTATAAAAGTACAACATAACATATTCGATTTTTGTAAGCAAAACATTTAGATACTGAATATGAAAAGGACTCGTGATTCCATAATTAAAATAAAAAATGTCAGCAAGTTCAAAATTCAAATACATATGTCATAAATGATAAATGATTGTCTCATAAGTTCATAACAATTTTGAGGCAGGTATATTTGGAGTCTCCATTTGAGATGGAAAACTAGAGAGATCCTCAGGCTCTTCATCAAGCCAACTCAAATCAGGGGACTCCTCCTCCACAACCCAATCAGACTCTAAATCAATAGTATCCAATAAAATTGGATTGATATCCTTTAGTTGCACTTGTTTTGTGAGCATTCAAAGGTTGTAGTAGATGAAACGCAACTTCTCCAACCTCTCATGCTCCAACTTGTTTCTCTTTTTGCTGTGGATGTGCGCCAAACACTGACCAATTGCGTTCACAAGAAGAAGCACTGTAGGGTTGACTTAGAACTCGGATGGCGAATTTTTGTAATTGTGGTCCCTCAGTGCCACAATTTATCCACCAATGAGCGGTAAAAAAATAGCAACAAAGATTATCAGTTTCCAATGCCAAACATATAAAAGAGAACTAGCAAAATTACAAGCTAAGTTCTAACAATTTGCATTTACAAGGCATTTTCTTGTCCTTGAGACGTTGGCTTGTGCTGAATCCAAACATGCCAGATGCTTCCTTGTACATATCTCGTTGTATATTGATTTTGTCTTGAATATCTTGATTCGGAACATCTTCTCAATGCATATCATGACACATCTCATCACCTCGGGATCTCTTTGAATGCTAGACCCCTCATTATAGAATAAGCTCGGATTGAGATATGCTCCTGCTGCATGCAATGGTGAATGTAGTTGCCTGTCCCATCTGGAATCAATAATTTGCCATATAGGGAGATATTTAGATTCATTTCCCTTATAGAAAGTCTTGATGGCCTCTTTGGCCTTATCCACTTCCTCTTAAATATATCCCATTGCAGGTTTCTCTCCATCCATCAATCTCAAGACTTTCACAAGGGGCTTAGTGAAGTTGACAATCTCAGTGACTTTGTCCCACAAACTATCACCAAAGACATATGCTTTCACAAACAATGCTTCTGGTTTTGTGCTATCTTTCCAAAGTACCCATTGTTGACTACAAAACATTCTTCTCAAAACTTGATACTGATACAAAAGGCTTTGGAGGGAAAGAAAGTTTGTAGCAAACCGTGTGACAGCTAGGCGACTAAGCTCACCCTGTGTGAATTCCCTCATAAGGTTCAACTCCCAAGCATGATTATAAATATACTTGGTAATTTGTTTGCTTTCTTGCACAACATCTTGCACCCACTCCAACTTCCCAATGTCCTCTAGCATCAAGTCTATGCAATGGGCAGCACATGGAGTCCAAAAATTGGTGGGATATTTGGCACAAAGTAACCTTCCAGCCGCCACATAATTTGCTGCATTGTCCGTGATTACTTGGACAACATTTGTAACCCCAAATTCCTCCACCATATCAACCAACAATGTAAAAATCAAATGTGCATCTTTTACATTTGCAGATGCATCAATGGATTTTAGGAACATGGCTCTTTTAGGGCAAGCTACAACAAAATTTATTATTGTTCTATCCCTCTGATCTGTCCTCTGTTTTAAAAAATGGTTAGATCGAAACAGAAATGGCCGAGCCAGACTGAGCCAGAGCCTGGCCGGGTCGGCTCAATGGCCAAATCGGTTCGGTCGGTTGGGTTGTTATCGAGTCGGCCGCCTCGGCCGAGCCCGAGCCAACTCAGTCGGCTCTGTGGCCGCAGTCGAAAAGTGCTATGTTTTTTTTTGGGGAAATTTAGGACCCCACATCCCAATCTATTCTGCCTTTGGGTTCTTTGGGGTCCATTTACCTCTCCCAAACCCTATAAAAGCTATCCAACCCCTCTCATTTTCTCACAACTATCTCATTGAGTGAGAATTTGTGAGGAGTTTGTGAAGAGTTGTGGAGTTTGTTTTTGGAGCAGCAGTGAGGAGTCTTGGGCAAACATTGAAGCAGGAGTGAGGAGCTTCTTGGGCAGCCATTGGAGCAGCATCGAGGAGTTGGTTTGTGCCTAGAGGTTTTTTTTTGTACTAATAAAAATCTGTTTTTGCTTATTTATTTTTTTGTGCAAATCTGGAAATTGAAAAGAGTGTCTTTTGTAAAAGAAATGAACATTGAAACAATGCTATTTGTTTTGTTTTCATTATCAGAATTTTTCCTTTCATTTCCAAGTCAAAAAATGGCTTTTAGAGTGAAAGATGTTTCTTGGACATATGCTGAAATGGTTGATAGTCAAATGCATTGCAAATTTTGCCATAGAAAGGAGGGTCCTAGGCGCATTCATAGGCTGAAAAAACACTTGGCAGGGATTAGAGGCCAAACTACTCCATGTGAATCACCACAAATCTGGGAGATTAGGAAGGAGTTGTTAAATAGCTTTGAGAAGTTTTAGGAAGAAAAAGAAAAGGAAATAGAGGCTGAAATTGGGAAGAAGAGGAGTATACAAAAAATGATGGCTACCAACCCCCATTTTGATTTTGAGGGCTCTTCTTCTATCCTTTATACTAATGCATCCAACCCCTTCCGCTATGTTCCTCCCTCTTTGGAGTCTATTCAAGAAAAGGGTAAGGGTAAAATGAAAAAGAAGGGTGATATGAATATCAAAATTTATTTCACTGTCACACCCTCCTCTCCATTAGATGCACATGGCCCCGAACCTAGTAGAACTTTGCAACCCACTTTAGATGACCATTGGAAGAAAGAATTGAGGGAGATTGCTTGTGATTACATATCTAGATGGTGGTATGATGCTGATATCCCCTTCAATGCTTCTTGTTCACCATATTATGAGCCTATGTTTGATGCCATATTTGCTGTTGGAAAGGGTTTCAAAGGCCCTACTATGCATGAGTTAAGGGGGTATCATTTGCAGAAAGAAATTTCCTCCATTAATGAGTATTTGAAAGATTTCAAAAACTCATGGGCAAAAACAGGATGTACCATCATGTCAGATGGATGGACTGATCAAAGGAACCGTACCATCATAAACTTTCTTATCTTTTGCCCACAGGGAACCATGTTTCTAAAATCAGTTGATGCATCTGATAGGGTGAAAGATGGACAATTGTTGTTTCAACTATTGGATGAGGTTGTTGAGGAGGTGGGGGTGGCTAATGTTGTTCAAGTCATCACAGATAATGCCTCTAATTATGTTCTTGCTGGTAAACTATTAGAGGAAAAACACAAAACCATCTTTTGGACCCCATGTGGGTCACATTGCATAGACCTCATGCTAGAGGATATTGGCAAATTAGATTGGGTCAAGAACACTGTAGATCATGCCAAAAGCATAACAAAATTTATTTACAATCATTCATGGATTTTGTGCTTGATGAGGAGACACACAGGGGGCAGAGATATTATTAGGCTTGCCATCACTAGATTTGCAACTCATTTTTTGACATTGCAATCTATGCTTTCACAACATAGAAACTTGCAAAAGATGTTTTCTAGAGATGATTGGAATCAAAGCCAATGGTCTCTCAAATAGGAAGGCAAATATTTGAAAAATAAAGTTAATGAAGAAATATTTTGGAAAAAAGCAGCAGAGATTGTGAATGTTGCTGAGCCACTAGTTAAGGTGTTGCAGTTGGTGGATGGGGAAAGATTGGCTATGGTCTTCATTTATGAGGCTATGGATCAAGCAAAGGAGCAAATAAAGAGGGCATACAAGGATAGAGTGGCTAAGTATGGGCCCATTTGGGCAATCATTGATGAAAGATGGAACAATCAACTCCATCGCCTTATACATGCAATTGGGTATTTTTTGAACCCACAGTATCATTATAAAGCTCTGGAGGCAGGAGCTTTGGGTGGGGAGGTTAAAGATGGACTGATTGACTGCATTGATCGCACGATCCCATTGGAGTGTGATCCGCTGGAGATACACCGACAGGTCACAACCTTCAGCAAAACCATAGGTACCTTTGGGAAGAACCTAGCAAAGATTGCAAGGGAAGTAGATGAGCCAGGTAAACACAAATTTTAATTTTCAAATTCTTAATACCTATTTTGTTAAATTGTTTATAATTTGAAAGTTGGATATAATTTGTTGAGCTAACTCATTACACTACTATGTTTTTTGCAGCACAATGGTGGGAGGCTTTTGGTAGCCATTGTCCTCAATCGCAGAAGTTTGCAATTCGTATTTTGAGTCAAACTTGCAGTGCTACTAGGTGTGAGCGTAATTGGTCTATCTTTGAGAGGATTCACATGAAGAAGAGAAACCGTTCGGATCAAAAATATTTAAATGATCTAGTCTATGTCCAATACAACCTCTGGCTTAGACGCAACCAATTGCTGAACAAAAGACCTGATTCAGATCCCATTGTGTTGGAAGATATTGATCCAACATCAGATTGGGTAGTGGAGAGTCATCCAACAGAGTTTGATGCTTATGAGGATCTTGATTTGGATATATAGGTGGAGGCATCACTCGAACATTATGTTCAGTTGAATGCAGATTCACTTGTACCAGCCTCAGGTCTAGCCCCAAGTCCTCCAGTTGTAGGTGCTTCCTCTGCTCAGCCACGACGGAAGCGCATATCTCGTCTATCTCAGCGTGCAACTGCTACACAGCTTGCTAGTGCTACCATTTCTACAGTTGCAGTTGGAGATGATGATGATGAGGACCCATGGGTTTCCCTGTCTCGCTCTGATTCAAAGGTTGAGCCAGATGATGTTGGCTCCTCTAGCAGTAGCCAGTAGCACTGGTCGATGGTGACTAGTGATGTTTTACTATCACAGTTTACTTTTGTTGTAGAGGCCATTTCTAGCCTCCTTGGTTATGTGTTTTTGTTTTGATCTCTATATCATCATTCACGTATGTATTGGACAATGTACTGGGTGCCATTTTGATATAATGGATATACTCATGAGCCTACTTTGATCATATGTTGTCTTCTCTCTATATTCTAAAGCTTTGTGTTTGTAAACATGAATGAAAATCTTTAAAATTATGTTTTTTAATAATCAAACCGGTTGAGTCGATACTGAGTTGGAGTCGGAGTCGGAGCCGACTCTTGGCGATTTCTGAACCAGAGTTGGAGTTTTAAAACATTGGATCTGTCCACCCATCAGACATAATTGTATTGCCTGTAAATTTCCATGAGCTTTTAATGCTTTCCAATTGTTCCTTGACACACTCAAGCTCCTCATCTAGCTCTTTCTCCCTAAGTGCATTATAAGGTGGGGCTTTGTATCCAGGGCCAACACTTGCAATGGCATCCACCATGGGCTGATAAAAATAAGACTTTGCATAGTTGAGTAAAACACTGTTATGGTACCAAAACCTCCTCACTGCCATATCTGCCTCCTACCTTTTCTTTTCATTAAAACTATCCAAGGTTGGTTGAGATGCTGGAGTTGTACGAGGATTGAAGAAAGAAGAGGTTATACTCCTGTTTGCCACAACACTTGAACAGGAGTTACGAATCCCTCGATTTTGAATCTGTGTTTCACTCTGAGATGAGATTCTACCTATTCCAACAATCTCATCCTTTCTTTTTCCCCTCTTAGAACTTTCTTCTTTAATGGATTCCAAAGCAGCGACCATTTCAGTAGTGACTTCATCAGGGCAATTTTGATAACATCCCACACCATTCCTAAGAATTCTGGCTAGGCTGTCTTTTAGCCTGTTATGCTTGCATGCATTGTGGCATTGCAATAATTGCACTTGACATGGTGGTCATTACCGACAATGATTCGTTGACGCACATGTCGGATCATGAGACTTTCTAAAACCCTTTGGTGGCATGGTGACATAATCTGGAAGAAAAAAAATAATTTTTTTTTGGTGTTTTTTTTTTTTTTAAATTTTAATTTGCAAATTATTTGCCCTGTGGCTGAGTTTCTCAGCCACACAGGGCCGCTGTGTGGCTGAGAAACTCAGCCAGAGGCCCAAACATAAAACAAAACTAAAACTACATGGAAAACATTCAAACAAGGTTCATGAAGCCTACTCCAAGCTGGGTCTGATCTGATGAAGCCTCCTTTCGCTGGCCCTGTGTCGATGAGAAACTCAGCCAGAGGCCCAAACATAAAAAAAATAAAAAATAAAAACTAAATTGAATACAAAAAATTACATGGAAAACATTCAAACAAGGTTCATGAAGCCTACCCCAAGCTGGGTCTGATCCGATGAAGCCTCCTTTAGCCTTCTCCAAGAGCTCCTTCAGTGTGCAATGGAGTCACTCAACACTCATAGAAATTAGCCAAACACTCAAATGACAAGTGAATGACAAATGGAAGGGAGAGAGGTGCCTATAAAGCATTTTCTTCCCTCCAATCTCCCTTTGCGAAAATTTCTAATCTGAAATTCTACTGCAACTACTGATTTAGTTCACCTACTTATTCTTCATAATATGTTATTTACGAAATCCCTTCTGCAAATATTAAAATAAATTCTACTGTAGTTATCATATAATTACACAGAGAAAATACATACACAAGAACCAATCACATCAACATAGTTGTTTTCGGACAATTATCCCCGGAAAAACCCAATGTGGGAAAACTGGTGTAACAAATGAGGGTTTTATTAATCTTCAGCGACAATCACTTTTACAAGGAATGATTTTACAGAGAAACTGAGAGAAAACACTTGAGACTTTCCCCTAGAAACTTTTTGACACCTTGGAGGCCCTTCTCCCACTTCTGCGTCACTCTGAGTGGCTCTGCGTCACTCTGTGTCCCTCTGTGTCAGCATGCGTGAGGGCTGTGTCTCCCCTGGACTGCGTCTCCCTTTGCGCTGTCTCTCAATGTCCCTGCGTCACCTCCTCAGTCACTGACTGCTGTCGATGCCCTCTTCTTCCTCCACCTTGCAACTCTCCTTATGAAATTGATCTCCTTCTCTTTGAGAATCAATTTTCCTTGAGATACTGACTATGTGTCGGTGTGTCACCAAATTATTCTCAAGTCTTCTCTTATACTTTTCCTCTTGATGACTCAACGATATATTAGAATAATGCTATCTAGTGTTTAATGCTCATTCTGATTAGCTGTTGCTATTTCTATCTTTTTAGCAGTTTCTTAGATGAAACTGGATGTTTCTATTACTGTAAATTTCTCTGTATCATTATTTGAGCTTCATTTTGCTCATCAATTAATTATTCAATTTGGAAATCCATATGCGTGTTTCGCACTGTTTTATGGTATCAGAGCCAAGTTTTGCTCTCTGGAAGTCTGAAATCTGTATTTTTTGGGCGCAACATTATCTGACAGCGTTAACAGACTTTGGTGTTGGAATCGATCTAGTCTTTGCATGTCGTTTTCTCGAGGACGTTTTTTTTGCAGATTCTTTCCTATTGATCGACGCCCAGAAGCATTTTTTTAAAGCCGTCCTCACGCGATTTGCAACTCAATCGAACAGTTTTACTCGAGGCTTCTGGAGGATCAGTTTTTTTTAGCAGTGAGTAAAGGCGAGTATCTACTGTTGACAAGCGGCACTGTAATCTGCGTTGAATCCCGCTGATATAGTTTGGCGGCTGTACGAGTGCCGAACTCGCGTGGCGTTTAAATCTGACTGAGTAGACACGCAAAGGCGGAAGTTTGGTCGATTTTCAGTGGTCCTCGTCTCGTCGAGCAAAGTCATTTGCAGTTTGCATCATTTGGTTCGCCTGGACTCTGAAGATTTCCTGACGTCATCATAAATGTAACCAACGACCTGTGTGGAGCCCGCTTTCTTCATTGACTGTTCATCGCTGAAGGATCTGCCAATTTCCGGCTTGAGTTTTGGACGATTGTTCTGCCGACGCACGGGGAAAGATTTTTTTTGCGGAGGATAGATTCATTACGGCACATGCTCTCCTCATGTTGTAACTCTGCAATTTTTTTGAAACACGCTCTCCTCCCAGCACACGCAACCTTCTGGTGAACCCGACGTGAAACGACGACGCATCCTTCTCAGTGCTCAGCGTCCAGCAGTCAACTATCGTGGCAGCATTCTCAAGAGATCCTGGTGGGCCACGTATTTTTGGGGGACAGTTCTGGTATGGTATATATAACTTGTTTTTTGCATAGCAAAGTCATTGTGGAGACCATGAATTGCTGGTAAACTGGCTGTATCAATTCATCAGTACATATATTTTCTTTTAATTCTTCAGAAAACACAGTTTATTTTTTATTTTTTTTCTGGTTCTGGGCATACAAATATTCTCCAAGTTTCATCCTGCCTAAGTCTCTCAGAGCGATTTCTGCATTAAAATTTCAGCAGATCTGCATTCGTGCCGGATTTCTTTGGTGTTTTGTGTCTTGGGAAACGTGCAGATGGCTACGCTAACCAATCTGATGCTGGAAGGTAGTCAACGCTTTAATGGCACCAACTATAACATCTGGAAACAAAGAATGTTGACCATTTTTGAATATAGGCATCTTGACCAGCTTGTTTTGGCCAAAGAAATCCGTCCTGGTACAGCTGGTACCGATCAAGATAAGTTTGATGATCGAAATCGAGAGGCTGTTATGCTTCTCAAACTCTCTGTCACTGATGATCAGTTACCGCAGATTCCTTCAGGCAAAACCGCTGCTGAAATTTGGCAACATCTGAAGGAATTGCACGAGACATCTGACAAGAGCAGAGCATTCTTTCTCAAAAATCAGCTGTTCTCCATCATGATGGACGAACATATGTCTTTACAGGAACATCTTAACAGGATTAAAGACATTCGAGATCAACTCGAAGCCATTGGTCGGACCATGGAGGAAGAAGATATGGTAGTCATCACTCTAAAAAGTCTACCGAAATCTTATGAATACTTCATAGAAACACTCAATATTACCACCACAAATGTTGATCTGAAGTTTCCAGATTTATGCACCAAACTCCTGCAGCAGGATCGTTGGAAACAACAGTTTGGTAGTGGTGCTTCATCAGTGTCCTCGGAAAATGCTTTTGCTGCCAAATATCAGTCCTCTCAGTCCTTTCAGCAGAAAGGTTCTTCTCAGCCTTTTGATCCTGCTAGGAAGAAGAGTGTGCAGTGTAATTACTGTCACAAGTTCGGGCACATGAAGAAAGATTGCCGACAGAGGATTGCTTCTGAATAGAAGAAATAGGGAGGGCCCCATCAGACAGCAAATGTTGCAGAACATTCCGAGCAGACAGAATTTGCCTTTTACGCCTTTATGGCTAAAAGGTCTTCAGATCATGTCCCGTCTTCTGCCTGGTACATTGACTCTGGTGCATCACGCCATTTCTCTCATAGGCGTGACTGGTTTATTGACTTCTCATCTTTCAGTGATTCCGTGGTATTTGGCGGAGGTGAAAAGTACACAGTGGTTGGCAGAGGTACAGTTCAGATCCAGTCTAGTGGGCGCACACTCATCTTCCTGAATGTGTACTATGTTCCTGGTATGGAAATTAATCTGCTGTCTGTCAGCCAGATTATGAGGAACTCTCCTCAGCTTGATGTAGTGTTCAGTACACACAAGTGCTCTATTATCGACAGGGAGACTAGTCGTACGGTTGCTGTTGGCCTAGAGGATCATGGTCTATACAGACTTCTTGACACTGGTGATTCTCCAGAAGTGGCTCTAGCAGCTCGTGTTTCTCCCATCAGCGCTCTGTGGCATCAGCGATATGGGCATCTAAACATGCAGTATCTCTCTCAGCTCTCTCGGGAGGGACTTGTGTCAGGCTTACCTGATATTCAGACTCAGTAGTTGGGAGTATGCAGCGCCTGTCAAGCTGGCAAGCAACATCGGTCTTCATTCAAAGATGGAGAATCTTGGCGCGCATCTAAGGTACTCCAGTTACTTCATGATGATATTTGTGGTCCTATGAATACATGTTCTATCACTGCTTGCAAATATTTTTTGCGTATTGTAGATGATTTCAGTAGAAAGATGTGGGTGTATTTTCTAAAATATAAATCTGATGCATTTAATACCTTTCAGAAATTTAAAACTTTAGTTGAAAAAGAGTCTGGCTGTAATATCATGACTCTTAGGACAGATAACGGGGGGGGATTTTGTTCTTCTACTTTTTCCAACTTCTGTGATACTCATGGCATCAAACGCCAGCTAACTACACCCTACACTCCTCAGTAGAACAATGTTGTCGAACACCGCAACCGCACGGTTGTTGAAATGGCTCGTTCCATGTTACAACACAGGAGTGTTCCCAACAAATTCTGGGCTGAAGCAGTATTTACTACTATTTATCTTCTTAACCGATCACCCACTCACGCTGTTAAGGGGAAGACTCTCGAAGAGGTTTGGTCTGGACGTAAGCCTAAGATCAGTCACCTCAAAGTATTTGGCTCAGTTGCATATGTTTGGATTCCAGCTGCTAAGCGCTCTAAGTTGGATTCCAAAAGCCAGAAACTCATGATGACAGGGTACAGTGATCATCACAAGGCCTATACGCTGATAGATATAGCCACTAGTCGTCTTAGCTTCAGTCGGGATGTAGTATTTGATGAAGACAGAGGATTCTTTCAGTCTTCTCCTTCTGAGCAGTGTTCTGAGGATCAGCCTCACAGTGTTCTTCTTCCGGTAGGTCCACCTGATGGGAGGGATGATGCAGCATCAGTGTTTGATAATACACTACCTGAGCTTCCTCCGGAAAATAACCCTCCTCTTGCTGCCCCTATTGTTCTTGAGCCTTCTCCACCTCCTCCTGATATTGGTTCCTCTACTCTTCGGCCTAAATGGTGGGCTAAAACCATTGGTGATCTCCGGGATGATGAGCTCCTTGAAGGTAGAACTTCTAGACATAAGAGCAAATAGCAATCTACAGTAAATTTTGCTCTTATGGCTAACCTACACAATATTTTTGAGCCTCAAACCTATTCAGAGGCTAAGGGTACATCTGAGTGGGAACAGGCTATGGAAGCTGAATTCCAGAGTCTTCAGAAGAATCACACGTGGACCCTTTCTGATCTTCCTGCAGAAAAAAAGCCCATCAGCTGCAAATGGGTGTATAAAGTGAAATACAGCTGACGGAACCCCAGACAAGTATAAAGCTCGTCTTGTGGCTCGAGGGTTCTCACAGAAGGAAGGCATCGACTATGAGGAGACTTTTGCTCCTACAGCCAAGATGAGTACCATACAACTTGTTCTTGCCCTAGCAGCTCAGTTCAATTGGAAAGTTCATCAGATGGATGTAAAGAGTGCTTTCCTAAATGGTGACTTACAGGAAGAAGTCTACATGATGCAGCCTCCAGGATTCAAGGTTGCCGGTCAAGAACAGAAAGTGTGTAGATTAGCTAAAGCACTCTATGGATTGAAACAAGCTCCTCGGGCTTGGTACATGAAAATTGATCAGTATTTGACAGATCATGGCTTTCAGCGGAGCCCATCTGATGCAAACCTGTATATCAAGCATACTGGTGATGATATTTTGTTTGTGGTTGTCTATGTGGATGACCTTATCATTACTGGCAGCTCTGCACATTTGATCCATGGGATCAAACAAGACTTATGCAACACCTTTGATATGACAAACTTGGGACTTCTTCATTACTGTCTGGGGGTTGAAGTTTGGCAAACTGAGAACAACATCTTTCTCTCTCAGTCCAAGTATGCCAAAAATCTTGTGGACAGGTTCAGAATGCAGGATTGCAAACCGGCCACGACTCCTATGGAACTAGGGCTCAAACTTTCAGCTCAGTCATCTTCCCCCCTTGTGGATGAAACTTTATTCAGGCAATTAGTGGGCAGCCTCATCTACCTTACTGCCACTAGACCTGACATCAGTTTTGCATTGAGCTACATTTCCCGCTTCATGTCAGCTCCTAAGGCTGATCATTGGATAGCAGCAAAGCGAGTGCTACGATATGTGCGTGGCACTCCTGATTATGGACTCCTATACACTCGAAGTTCCGATCCTATACTCAGTGGTTACACAGATTCTGACTGGGCCGGTTCGGTTGATAACCGTAAATCTACAGCTGGATATGTGTTTAGTCTAGGATCCGGCGCTGTCACTTGGACTAGTAAGAAGCAGTAGGCAGTGGCTCTCTCCTCAACAGAAGCAGAGTATCGGGGAGCAGTTAAGGCATCCTGTGAGGCAGTTTGGCTTCGACGTATGCTTGCGGATATGCATGTTTCCTAGACAGGTCTTACTCCCTTGTTTTGTGATAATCAGGGAGTGCTCAAACTTGCCAAGAATCCAGTCTTTCATGAACGAACAAAGCATGTGGAAACCCATTGCCACTACATTCGCCAGCTTGTTGAAGACGGATCTGTTCAGTTGCGATATGTTTCCACAATGGAGCAGCCTGCAGACATCTTCACCAAGCCTCTTGGTCCTGATAAGTTTTTAAAATTCAGAGGGTCTATTGGTGTTGTAAATAGATTGAGCATTAAGGGAGGGTATTAGAATAATGCTATCTAGTGTTTAATGCTCATTCTGATTAGCTGTTGCTTTTTCTATCTTTTTAGCAGTTTCTTAGATGAAACTGGATGTTTCTATTACTGTAAATTTCTCTGTATCATTATTTGAGCTTCATTTTGCTCATCAATTAATTATTCAATTTGGAAATCCGTATGCGTGTTTCGCACTGTTTTACGATCGAGATTAAGTCTCTAATCAATGGCTAAGATTAAAACAGACTTGATCCTCGTCTCTTAGAAGCTTCTCACCCTTATCTTTATTAATACCCATTAATATTTTAATTTTCCTAAGTTTAGACTTTAGGAACCCATTAAAAATATTTATTATTTTAATAACTCCTCATTCAGGTGGAATTTTCCAAACGATTTTGGGTCTTGGAAATCTCATGTGCCTTAGCCTCTCCACCAGCTTTCAAGGCAAGACCACATCCGATGCTACAAAAAGAAATCAACACTCCCTCATAGCGAGAAATGTGCTCTAGCAATGCTTCACCATAGAAGCATCACACTGATCCTCTGCATCGGTCCTCTGTGCTGATGCTTGACTTGCTGCCCCACATCCATTGTACTGTTGCCCATGACACTGCCATTGCTGCTGCTACATCTGTACTGCAGCTCCCTCTCAACATGCTGCATCATGCTGCCCATCGCATTGCCACTGCTAACTGCTGCATTGCAACTCTTGATACCTATCCATTTCTGCTACTGAAATGGATTCTTCACCATCGCCATCTTCTCCCTGAAATAAACAAACTTTGTTCTTCCTAGAGCCTTGGCGAGGATGTCTGCCACCTATTCTCCTGTAGGAGTGTACCTTAACTATATTGCCCCTTGTTGCACACAGTCCCTGACAAAGTGACACTTGATATCAATGTGCTTCAGTCCCTGACAAAGTGACACTTGATATCAATGTGCTTCGACTGATCATGAAATATTGAATTTTCAGAGAGCTTGATGCAACTTTGGTTATCACACAAAATCCTGGTTGCTTCCATCCTTCCCCTAAATAGATTCACAAGCAATTTCCTAAGCCATCTGGCTTTGCATGAAGCTGTGCTAGTTGCCATATATTCTGCTTCAGCTGTGTTCAGAGCCACAAATTTCTGTTTTCTACTACACCAGGAGGTCATTCCTGATCCAATGTTAAAACAATACCCAGTTGTACTTTTTTGATCTATTGAACTTCTAACCTAATCTGCGTCAGTGAACCCACTCAACCTGATGTCATTGCCTTGGGTGTACAATAGTCCATGCTTGACTGTTCCTTGTATATACCTGAGAACATGTTTGGTTGCTGCCTAGTGTGCCCTCTTGGGTTCCACCATGAACTGACTGAGGGTGTTGACAGCGTAACAAATGTCTGGCCTGGTATTGACCAGATACATCAGGGACCCTATAAGCTGCCTGTACAAGGTGGGATCAACGTCTTTGTCTTCTGATGCATCAATCTTCTTCCAGTTGGTGATCATTGGAGTAGCCATAGGTCTATAGTCCTGCATCCTGAATCTCTTCAAGATCTCTGTAGCATATCTCCCTTGTCCAAGGAAGATCTCACCCTTCTGTTGCCAAACTTCCAACCCCAGGAAATAATGCATCTATCCCAAATCCTTCATGTCGAATTCTATGGCTAGGTTCTTCTTGCAGTCTTTGATGAGCCTGGATGATCCTGTCAGGAAAAGATCATCCACATATAATGCCAAGATTAGAGGCTCATTCTCTACGACAAGATAGTAAAGATTAGGATCCGCGTCACTCTTGACGAACCCCATCTTCTGCAAGTAGCCATCAATTCGACCGTACCACGCTCTAGGTGCCTATTTAAGCCCATACAAGGCTTTCTTTAATCTGCATACATGAGATTTCTTCTCATGTGTCTCAAAACCCTCTGCTTGTTCAATGTATACTTCGTCTTCTATCACCCCATTCAAGAATGTTGTCTTGACATCCATCTGGTGAATCTCCCACTTCATCTGTGCTGCAAGGGATATCAAGGTTCTAATAAAAGTATAATTGGCTACTGGGGCGAGGATTTCTTCGTAGTCTATTCCTTCTTTCTGAGCATACCCCTTAGCCACAAACCTGGCTTTGTATTTCTCCACACTGTTGTCTGCAGCATATTTGACTTTGTAGATCCATCTCGAACTTATGACTGACCTGTCTTGCGCCATAGGTACCACTTCCCGGACATCATTGACCATTATAGAACTGTATTCCTCCACCATAGCATCTTACCCATACTTAATGTTGAACAACCTCCTGAAAAAGGTTCCCCGACTTGAGCTACTAGGGTGTGGTATTTGTTTGGCTGTCTTCGCTCCCTTTTATCATTCCTGGGTGCACCAATGAAGTCCTCTGCATCCCGTAGAATCTGTCGGAGTTCTCGACTTGTTCTTCTACTGGTAGTGGGTACATCTATTAGCTCTTCCTCTTCTTGAGATTCCTCCTGTTCTGAAGCTTTGCCTTTAGGAGAACTGCTGATACTAGTTTCTGTTGGTCGAAGTGGTTGGATCAACAGATCGTCTTTTGACTGCTCCTTGGAAGGCATTTCTCGGGATTTCCTGAAAGCTCTGTCCTCCATGAACTTTACATCCCGTTGAACCACTACCTTCCTACTCCTTGGAAGATAGACTCTATATGCCTTAGCATTCTCGCTATATCCCACAAGATATCCTTTCTTAGCAGTTTGATCTAATTTTTTCTCTTTTTTTTCAGGTGTACGACAATATGCCAAACTCCCAAATATCCTAAAATGACTGACTTCAGGTGTCTTCCCGGTGAAGACCTTTTCCGTAGTGATTTTGCCCAACGCCCTGTGCGGAGTCCTGTTCTGGACATAAAGTGCCGTGCTGCATGCTTCTGCCCACAGAAATTTGGGCATATCACGATCATATAGCATTGCCCTAACTGCTTCCACAATAGTCTTGTTTTTCCTTTCTGCTACTCCATTTTGCTCCTGATTGTAGGGATCTTTCCACTCTTTTTTGATGCCTTCCCTAGCGCAAAATTTGGTGAAGTCCTTGTCAACATGCTCTCCACCATTGTCTGAGGGCAACACTTTTATCTTCTTTCATGTCAGATTCTCCACTAGAGCCTTGAACTCTTTGAATTGACCAAAAACCTCATCCTTGGTTCTCAGAAAGTAGATCCAAGACTTCCTGGAATGGTCATCGATGAAGGTGTCAAAGTATTCGACACCACTAAGAGCTTTTGTGGACATCGGCCCGCAAATTTCTGATTGTATCAATCCTAGAACACTCTTAGCTCTATTGTTACTTCTAGAAAACTCTGCTTTGGCATACTTGCCTAGAGCTCACCCTCTACATACGTCATCTCGTCTGGTACTTAGTTCTAGAACGCCTGATATTGTTTTCCTGAGAATTCTTAGAGCCCCATGGTGTAAGTGTCCCATACTCCTGTGCCATAGTTCATTCAAATCTTTATCCCCATTGCTGCCTATCAGTGCCATTGGAGATTCTAGCTGTAATCTATACAACATGTTACTTCTGATTCCAATCTGGCCCTTCTTTTTCCAACTCGGGTGTTTGACATATACTTTCTCCTTAATGGAGAAAACGTCATAACCCTTGTTTTGAAGTTGAGATATAGAGAGTAAGTTCATCCCCAATCCTGGCACATGCGACACATTGGTTGCTCAAAGCCGCTCTCCTGCTTCAGTTTGAAAGACTACAATACCTCTTCCTACAGGGGTACACTTTGCCTTATTTCCCATGGTGATCTGAAAATTCATCCTTTCTTCCTAATAATCTGAAAAACATTCTCGAATTCCTGTCATATGCTAGGAAGCTCTACTATCTATATACCAAACCTTAGAGGAGGCAGAGCTTGCTAGTGAAGCGACTTCTTCTTCTTGTCTGGAAGCTAACATAGAAAAATCGTGATCCATGTCCCTTGTGCTATCTTCTGGAAATCTGCGTGAGTCCCTTTGAGTTGATGCCTCTGCATCATGCTCTTGACCCATAGCTGATTCTTCTCTCCTGTTGTCGGATCTCTCCTCTGATACCATGTGAAAATTTCTAATATGAAATTCTACTGCAGCTACTGATTTATTTCACCTACTTATTCTTCACAATAAGTTATTTACGAAATCCCTTCAACAAATATTAAAATAAATTCTATTGCAGTTATCACATAATTACACAGAGAAAATACATACACAAGAACCAATCACATCAACATAGTTGTTTTTGGACAATTGTCCCCGGAAAAACCCAATGTGGGAAAACCGGTGTAGCAGATGAGGGTTTTATTAATCTTCAGCAACAATCACTTTTACAAGGAATGATTTTACAGAGAAACTGAGAGAAAACACCTGAGACTTTCCCCTAGAAACTTTCTGACACCTTGGAGACCCTTCTCCCACTTTTGCGTCCCTTTGCGTGGCTTTGCGTCCCTTTGCGTTAGCTTGCGTGAGGGCTGCGTCTTCCCCTGGACTGCGTCTCCCTCTGCGCTGTCTCTCAATGTCCTTGTGTCACCTCCTCCTCAGTCACTGACTGTTGCTGATGCCCTCCTCTTCCTCCACCTTGCAACTCTCCCTCTGAAATCAATCTCCTTTTCTTTGAGAATCGATTTTCCTTGGGATACTGAGTATATGCCGGTGTGTCTCCAAATGATCCTCAAGTCTTCTCTTATACTTTCCCTATTGAGGACTCAACGATCGAGATTAAGTCTCTAATCAACGACTAAGATTAAAACAGACTTGATCGTCGTCTCTTTGAAGCTTCTCACCCTTATCTTTATTAATACCCATTAATATTTTAATTTTCCTAAGTTTAGACTTTAGGAACCCATTAAAAATATTAATTATTTTAGTAACTCCTCATCTGGGTGGAATTTCTCCAAATGATTTCTGGGTCTTGGAGATCTCATGTGCTTTAGCCTCTCCACCAACTTTCAAATCTAGAGCATATCCGATGCTACAAAAAAAATGAACTCCCTTTTCCTTCACCTCATTTCCAAAAAAGAAAAAATGAAAAAATGAAAAAAAGAAAAAATGTGCCTTTTTATGCTCGACGAGTTCTATAGCATACTCGCGGTTCTTATACGGGTAGCCGGGTATAATAAAATACCCACCGAGTTCGGGCCTTAAGTGCGGGTTCTATGCAAGTGACCCGACTCGGTATAGAACCTGCCAAGACCCACGGGTAGTCGCGGGTATTATATGGGTGGTTCTTCACTGATTTTGATGATATATAAGTATTTTTTGTAGGATGATTTTGTTTGGATGCTAGAAGCCTTATAGAGCCTATATATTGATGTATTTTTGGTTCAAAGATGAATTGCACTTGGTGCTATTTTGGTTATGTGCACCCTTACATTTTACTATATAAATGAAAACTTTTGCTTATTCGTGTATAAATGGTTTGCATTCATATGGATGCACATGCATATATATGTTTTCCTTTAAAATTTGAATATTTTATGTATTTTTGTGCGATTATTTTTTTGATCCTGTTTTTTTACCGGTTCTCACTAATTCTTGATTAAGAGGGTTTTCTGGTTCAGTTTCAATAACATTGATATTTATTATAGTCTATTTATAGTTTTAATTAGATTCTAGAATGATGAATGATGAATTTAGATTTTAAATCAATTTGCATTCTAGAATGATCAATGATGAATATGGATCAATGTATTTCATTATTGAATCTCGTGGTGTATGGATGAAAGATGAGTATGAATGATGTATGAATGATGAATATGGATGAGTGTATTTCATTATTTAATTCAATTATGCATGGATCAATATATTTATGCTTTCATTATCGAATATGAATTTGATTTATTTATTTATTTTTTATTTTTTTTGCTGTGGTTCACGGACACCTTGGTCAACGGGTGGTCGCTACGTCCACGGAAAACTCTGGGTTGATTGACCCCGAAGGGAATCTAGCCCCGCGGCCCACTAGCAAGGCTTAACCCCAAGGGGTTCGGGCAAAATGGGCCCTGTGACCTCCCGAACGGCGAGGCACTGATTTTGACCAACTGAGCTAACCCTTGGGGCTGATATGAATTTGAATTATATATATTAAAAATTTATATAACGCAACGTCTACCCGTCCCCCCAAATTTCCCCAAATTTTGAGGGTACTCCCACACGTCCCCCCTGTGTGTCTCCCCGCACCCTTGTCTCCCTGTCCAAGGGTCTTGGTGGAACATTGCTAATAACAGTGCACTAAATTAACATATACACAATACAAATCTCTTGTAGATAATATGATAAAATTAGAAGATTATTTCTATTCCCATATGTATATGTGTTTCTAATTCTTGAGAGGCATCTTCATTGTCATCCTTGTTGTCGGTACTTGACAAATTTAGTTTTCATGTTTATTTCTAGTTACATGTTGTTTCCACTCATGTCTATTCTTCTGACCGTTGATAAATACAATGGTAGCTGTACTTGATAATTAATATATAAAGGGATCTTGTACTCAATTGTGACACACATTGGTGTTTTCAACTTTTCATATAGTGAAAGCAATTGTTTATAGTGGAGTTTCTTCCATGATGGCTTTCTTCACAATAGATTTGGTGTTTGGATTTTATGTGATGGTGTGCAATCTGTGATTGGACTCCATCTCAAGTTTCTAACATGGTATTTAAATGAGCAAAGTTCATTTCCTGAATATGACATGAACAACTTGGTTCTTAAATTGAATAGCCAGAAAAAAATGGGATAAAATAAAGTAATACATACAGATTAAATTATTGTATCGAATAAAATATGAGAGATGATGATGATAAAATGGCATGTATGATGTGACAATGTACTTGTAGCATTTACTAATTGTTACCACTCAAATAAGCAGTGTTGGCAAGGTTTGACCAAGACGGTGAAGCGAACAAAGTTTCTTCTACAAATTAATTACTCCAGAAGACTTGGAATATCAAGATATCCATGAGGATACAAATATTATATATTAAATATGAATAAGAATGAATGAATAATGATTTAGAATGAGAACGAGAGGCTTGCTTATATACCACGCAAGTGTCTCTTCATGAAGAGTCATGCCTCATTTAGACATGCCTCTTCAACCTAATTACTAATTAACTAATAATTATATATGATTATTATCATTTACATTATATTTATATTATTTATATATTTTATTTGTCACATTGCCTCTTTCCTCAAAAAGCTTTGTCCTCAAAGCTTGTCGATAAATTTTATATATGCCCGATGTCATTTCAGTGTATTCATCTCACTTTTGGCCAACTTGGTTGATTTTTTTGGTGGCTACAGTGAGTATTCAAGTCTGCCATAAAAGGAAATCAAAAGAACGAAATTTAAAATTTGAATATTGAATTTAATTTGCCTCCAAAAGTCAAATTGGCCTGGCATAAGGACAGGTCGGCATAGCCATAAAGACACACTAATTCGGGCAGCCTAAACCACTATATATTGGCTTCGACGTCATTACTTGGAGACCAGTTCGGACCATGATATCATCTTCTGATTTTCTGTTCACGCGTGTGAGTTAAGGAGTCTTTTGAGGATGACCAAACTCATCTTCTGATCTGTTTTGACCTGCATTGACCGGGTGTTTGAGGTAGTTTGAATGAAATTCTGAGGCAGCTGCAGGAGGCCGAATTTTGGCCCTGTTGATTGGAGTTGACCTAATTTTGTGCGGCAGCAGGAAGGCCAAATTTTTGGTTTGTTTGACCAGCTTTGACCTGTATGATTTCTATTGTTTGTTTGACCAACTTTGACTGGAAAGATCAGATTGCACTTTCGTTGAATTGAACAATTTCTCATAGAGAAGGTTGCTGGGTTTTCTCCCGAGCTTGGGTTTCCCATGTGAAAAAATTGTGTCTTTTTGTGGTTGGCTCTCTCTTTATGATCATGCTGTCATTATTATATTATGGTTGAGTTTTTCTATGCTTAATTGGTTAATCATGAATGTCACATAAGTGAACTTGTTTAAGAAATCATGGGAAAGTAATTATCAGATTAGAAGATCATGAAAAACCAACAAACTTCCACTAAATGCCATGGGCAGTATCCCTACTCACAACAATTCAACCATAGAGTAAGTGGAACAGTGCCTATATCTGTATATGGAAGAGGTAGGAGTTAGTTAAATGACCAAATTCTGATCTGATTTATGATGTAACAGCAAATTAACAATGAGAAATTAGTTAATATGCTATGAAAAATGAGTTTGAAACACCTCAAATTGAATATGGAAGCTTCTTACCACAATAGAAGACTAAATAGAGCTGTTATGTATGGCTGTAAGAAGAAGAAACACTTTCTGTTCACACCTGTAGATTTAATATTTCTGAAGAGTGCAGCAGACCAACAAGCATAAGGTCACTTCATGGGCCTGAAAATAGCCTTTAGTGAACCTGAAACTCAAGGGATTTTGTTGGAGAAGTTAGTTCTATCAAAGAGTTTTCCAATGAGCACAAGAACACTAATTTTGGACGAGTAGTTTGAAAGATATTGAATTTGCGATACAACTGCCCAAAAACAAGCCTAGAACCGTGAGGGCTAAAAATTGACTTAACCAAAAACAATGATCAGAATTGCAAATCCTTTTCAGCAGTCAATAAATGATCTAATAGTGATAGATAGTCAATAAGAAACCTCTTTAGATCAATTTCAATGGATACAAAAGTTTCTACCCTGATTTTTTACGTATCCCAAGGCAAGTGGTCACCTCCAATCACTTCCATCTTTGCTGTAGATTATTTCCAGAACCTGTAATTAGCTTCAAAACACTTGGAAATGAAATTAGTACGATAATACAAGGCAAATTAATGGGGGCCGTATAACCTTAGGGCTTCCCAACGTTGCAAATTTTGTGGTGATTTTACCAATGATATAATCAGTAAATGCAATATAATCCACAATTTAATGAAGATATTCACTATTTAAATATTTTTTGAAAATTTTGGAAGATATAAGTTTGGTTTTTGAGACATGATTTTTTAAGGTTTTTTATATTTGAAACTAATTACAAATTTACAAAAAATTGTAGGAAATTTGAGATATAATTTTGTAAATAAAATGATTGCAAATTGCTGGAATAAGGATATGATCATTCTTCCACAAGTGTCAAGAGCTGTGAATTATGTCCTCTCTTGATTTGTTATCTCAATGCTTGAGGTTTTAGAACACTACGTGGATACAACCCTAGCCTCCAAAACAAGTATTGGAACCAAAATTCCACTAGGAGGGCCTTCCAAGAAGAGAATCCTGTATCCAAGCAATCAACAATTATTGAAGATAAGGTTATTTATCTCTAGAGGGGAGAGTGAATCATGTACCAAAGAGAAAAACAATACCTTGAATAAATTTAGAGAAGATGTGAGATAAACTCTAGACCTCCTCTTCCAAGACTTCTTGGATCGATTAACTTAGCCTTAAGTAACTTTGTGCTGCTCCAAAATTTGCCTTTCAAAAATATTTGGTCAACCAAACAAAAGAAGAGAATTCACATGTACATGCTTTTATCTCATGAAAAAGTTCACATTTTAGATCACTTAATAAGTTCACAATGATTTTCTCAGGAGGAGAAGACCTATATTTATAGATGAGGCTCCTTAAAATACCCTCCTTGGTCTTCCACAAAATATGTAACTTCGTTGAATTTTCTGCAATATGTGCAGTAGAAACCAATTTTTTGATCTAATAATTAGTTTCTAATGATTTTTCCACTCACAATATTTTGACTGATATCATTCAACAATTATACATAGAAAATCCCAACAATAAATGCAACGAAAATAGTAAAGATCTTAGAGATGTTGAAAAATTGTCATTGATGTCATAGGATGAGTGGGCCAACATTTGTTGGGTTATTTGTGTGCACAAATGAGTGAATTTGGATGCAAGGACCCTCTAGATTAGTAGTCCTTGTCATGCCATTTCATTTGATGGTGGCACACCTTATGGGTTCTCTTGGTTGGAGAGATGTTGATTTTTTAAGGTTGAAGCCCCAAAGATGGGTTTTGTACCAACACGTCTGCCCCTAAAGTTTATGATCATAACACTAGTTTGCTGCCGTAAAAGAAAGTCGAAATTATAATTTATATAGGCCTAAATCCATGGTTCCAAATTAGCCTTCAAAGCAAGCATTTTGAAGAACAAAATTTATTTTTTAAAAGTAGTCTTTAGCAGGTTGGCCTAATAGCAAATGTTTAAGTCGACTCCAACAAACAATCGTGGCTTTTCATGGATCAGGTTAGCCTTAATATAGCCTCCTCCAAAATACATATGTATTCACCCTAGTCTTGGTAAATTGAGGCAAGAATTTTGGCTAATCTGAGGTAATAAAACAGGAGGAGTAATTCGCGGCCTAAGCTGCACTGAAGATCTGGAGGAGGCTGAGTTCTCAAGAGGGACTTTTGACATAATTTTTATACTTCTTTTGTGGTGGGTTTGTTGTTGCCTAAGATGTACACCTAAGTGTGGTGAAAGTTTCTAACCGCACAAGGTATAATCTTTATGGCCCAACGCTCAGAGCAGTGGTTGTCACCTATACTCTACTCAGTCCGTTTAAGCTCTCTCCTAGACAAGCTATGGGGCGTAGTCCCTAAGATGATTATTAAGGAAAAACTTGTTGAAAACAAGTTCTATGAGACTAAGGGCAAGACAATGACTTCTATGTAACTTGAATTTAAGGATTATTTAGCAAGTATGATTATTTTAAATAAGCAATGTAAACATTACTGAGATGGATTCCAATAAGATCAATATGACAATGACAAGATAACAATGATAAATTGGTGCCTTGAAACAATGCTCAATAAAGAAATAAAACTTGCAAAATGGAATGATAAGCAATTGTTGTAGGACAAGTGCTAGAACAAGAAACCAAGAGATTACAAACAACTGAAAATATGAGTAACAAGACTTGAGATATAACTTGCAAGAAAAAAAGGCTTGTACTTCCAATGGAAAATGCTCAACAATAATATAGATGATAGACAAGATGAATTAGCCCACAATTTCAATTACAATAATCAATTGGAAGACAATGCTAAATGAATGAATGCAAGATCTATCTATTTGTGATGCAAGGATCTTGGTTAATTTTAGTTCAATGCCTAATCTATGGTGAATGCTTTCTCCTCAATTGTCAAGACTAATTTTGGAACAAGGTGGTTGAAAGAAGTGTTGGGGAAGGAGGCAATGACCTCATTAATGATACCTACATAGGGTTTCTAGCAACCCAAGTGTCTCTGTTCCTACAAGGGACTGGGCCACAAGAGAACTGCAAGGTCACCTGTTTTAACCGTTGTTCAAGGGTCAAGCCTATTAAATTGAATATTGGGGAAAATTGTCCTAAAATTTCTATTCAACCAAGCTTTAGCTGGGAGGTAGATTTTAAGAATGCAAACCTAAGGCTTTTATGGAAATGATGATGCAATTTGATTTGAATGGATTTTAATGACGTCCACGAGACCTAATGTTCTAAGGGACCTATACTCCAAACCAAACAAAACATCATAGTTTCAAGATTCCCTCTAAAACAACCCTTTTGCCATGAATCTTGATGAAGAAATTCGCAGTTTTGTGAAGCCTTGCTTCCTCAAATAGCGTGCTCAAACTGTCCACCTTTAGATTATTTTCAAACTGATTACAAATGTCCTCATAAGCCGGACATTCCATGATGAAGTGCTATTCAGTTTCAACTGCTCCTTTTCTACAAAAGATGCAAGTTCTTTCTTCCCACTCTTCCTTGGGAGTTATCCATCTACCTGTTTCGCACCTAAGATGGTGAGGTCCGGTCCTCAGTTGCGCTTAAATAAGTCTTTTCATCATGCCACTGTGATGGGTTGAAAGTTTTGACATATATCGATTTTTTTTTTTTTTTTTTTTCTGCCAACTTGTTTCTCCCACATGGCAATCCTAAATTTTTCAAGTACCCACTTTTTTATCTCCTCTTTAGAGTTAGGATAGTCTTGCCAATTTATTCCCCATTTGCTCATACACTAGTCATTTTGCTTCCTCCATGTTTTCTTCCTATGTTTTAGCTCCTCTGTAGCAATCATCTTGGGCCAACGGTGTTCATCCATGCTTTCCACCTTTTTAAATAACTTAACAAACAAATGTTTGCTAAAGCCTCCATTGGGAATATTCCAGCCTCCACTAGCAAGATCTCATATGGGACAATGGATTTTACTTTGAGGTTACTAATGATTAAGTGCTTTTGAATTCTTTCTAGCTGTCTCTACTTGTGATTTGACATGCTGATCCCCCAAACTTCACATCCATAGAGGACAACTGGGGTAAACAACGCTCCAAAAAGAGTTTTCTTGGTTTTCCAGTCCTATAATTCTGCTTTCCTGCATCTGTTTTGAAGGAGGTAAGAAGCTCTCCATCCCAACTGAGCCTGTTGTGAAAAATGATGCAATGCAATGCTTTAATGAGACACAATTAGACAAAATGCTTCAAATGGAATGCTTGAGATATATTAAGATACCAATCCACTTATAATCTATATTACTTCAAGTAGAAAGTAAGATTAGCTTAAGATAATAACCAATGAAGCAACAAGAAATTACTCAATGAAACAAAACTAGAAATGACAATTAGAATTAGATGTTAGATCAACAACTCAAAATGCCTTTAAATAAAAGTGCTTTTAGGACGTTCTTTACTTATGAAACCAAGTAAGAATTATGATGAAAGCACACTTATGAGATGGTAGATGAGATTTCTAATCACTTTAGATCTACAATTGCAAGTGAAACAAAGACAAGAGATATTCCAAATGCACTAGATCAAGTAGCTAACTAAAGAGTGTAAACTAGCGGATTAGATATAGGATGCAATAGTTAGTAATGCAAGATACAATGAAACTAGAAATGCAAGGGAGAGAAGCTATCAAGTTAGATCTAAGACTAAGAGACAAGAACCAAAAGGCCTCCCTTTTAAATAAGGATATAGGATACCATGGGATTGATGTCCCAAGCTCCCTCAAGAAAAATGATTAATTTTATCACCAATATGTTACAACGAAAGAGGCCTTTTGGACAAAGAAAAGGGCTCTTTGACTTAAGGAGAATTACAATGATGAAAGAGCTTTGCAACAACTTTCTCCTCAAGCTACGAGGCTGATCCGCTTATGATTTCAATTTCAAACTTTCAAAACGAATGCTTCATACCTTAAAACCTCTTGGCCTTCAACAACAATGAGTATAGTCTTGAAATTTTCACAGCCTAGGTGAATGAGAGGCCTAGGATGCTCAAGGCCAACCTAGGAAATTGATCAAAAACTTGGGTTAAAATTTATTAAAATTTTATAGTGAATTTTCTTAAGGATCAGAGCTTTGAGTTCCTTCAATTTTTTTTTGCTGTAAACCTTCTCCAAACCGCATTTCACACTAGCAGAAAGAGACTCCCTTGGAGCTCACGACTTTGCGGATAAAGGCTCACAAGGCCTGCGACTATCCCAAAATATTTGCCAATGAAAACAAGCCTTCACAAATCGATCTCTCATCCAAATTTTCAGTGAAAAACCATTCAACAAAATCTATTTGTCTCTGCAAAATCCCAAAGGTTAGCATGTGAAACCAAAGACAAGAAATGAGCCCTAGAGGGCTTGCGGCTTCCTCAATAATTTAGTCTAAAAAATTGACCCTCTAAAGGGTGACTTCTAGCACAAAAATTGATGGAGGAAACCCTGAAAAATGCATCGATTTTTTTTGCAAAAGTCCAAGGGTTAGTCATGTAATATCAAGAGCAAAATACAAAGCCCTTAAAGGCTTGTGGCTAGGTGAAATAAGCTCAAAAGGCCGGTGGCTAGGCCAAATGGTCAATAAAATTGTGTAAGCCACAAAATTTATTGCAAACCTAGAGTCTAACAATGAGAGGAGGCTCTCAAAGTTAACGACCTCGACAAAGAAAAATTATATTTGAGCTGCAAAAAATCAAAACCCCAATCGAAAACCTCTAAAACAATTTGCAAAATTTTTATTTGTTGAAAATCCTTGAGAAAATTTTGATGCTAAGGCAATGGAAACCTCCAAACCTTTGCATTTGCCTTAATATTTTTTCAATGAAATTCGTAAGCCGCAAAGCCACAATTTTTGTTTTGAGAGGCTTTAATCCTTGCAACCTTCATAGATAAATTAATTTTTTTTTTTAAAAACACAAATAATTTAAATTTCCAAAGATATTTGGTTCCAAAGGCTAGGAAAAGCTTGCAACTTCATAAATATTTTGCTTCTGATTTGCATTGTGAAACCCCAAGTTAGATTTTGCAAATAAATCTTGGAGAAATTTTAAATAAATTTTATGTAATATTTTTATGAATGCAAATCCTTAAGAAAAATCAATTTTAAAGCCAAAACAAGCCTCAAAACCCTTGCGGCTTGAAGAGAAGGGCACAAAATGAAAGATGGCCTCAAAGAGAAATTTTATTGCAATAGAACCCTAGCCGCGAGGGTTTAGCCTCTCAGAAAGTTAATCTTCCTCTTATCTCAAAGCCAATCAACTTGCTAAAGGATTTATAAATAGAGTTATACTAAACCCTTGTCCTTCTTCTTCAAATCTACAAATAAAGACAGAGAAATCCAATAAAATGTATACAAAAATTATGTAGAAAGATTAGATGAGCATAAGAGCTTATTTACAAATCTACTAAGGCCAAATCGATGGAATATGAGTGCAACACAGTTCCATGATTAACAAATAATAACTCTATATTAGAAAATCTATTCAATTAAGCACTTTAGAATAAGAGAAATAGATGAAGATTAATAAGTTTTTTCTTAAGAAATGACTAAGAAGTTCCTGCAACACTCGTTAGATAAATCTTTGGAGATAGACAAAGTAGGCTCTTCGATCTCTTTCTTGGGAGTTGGTTCGTCCAACCAAATACTTACCCTCATGCCCAAGATCTGAAAGTGATTGATCTCTACACACATAAAATCAATGTTTTTGGAAACGGCTGAGCCGACTCTGACTTCGACTCGGCTGAGCTAGACCGAGCCAAGGCCTGACCGGGTCGGCTCAGTGGATAAAACAGAACCGCTGGCTGGTTTGTTACCGAGCCGACCAAGCTGGTCACCGACTCGGCCGACTCAGTAACAAAGCGACCGGCTCGGTCACCCTTGTGCATTAGCAATTTTGAAGGATTGAAGCCTTGAATCTTTTAGTCCTCTCAGCTCTTTGAAAAAGACCCTGAGGCACATTTGTCAAAAGTTTTTTTGCTTCCTACATATCAACGGTTGGGTTGTTGTTAGCCCTAAAGTAATCTATCACCGTGAGAAAGTTTTGAAAATTACAAGGTTGAAGTATGGTTATCCTAGTGACATGAATTAGAAAACTGAAACAATGCATGGAGCCATAAAATGTTTTTAAAAATACAAACTTTTTGGCAATGGACTAATAGATACATATTTACCTCTGATTGTTCTCGAGCTTGACCAAAATTAAATCAAGGGTTTTGAGACTTCATTAGGGGCAGATTTCTTGAAATCATCTCTAGCAGTCTAGGTAGAAGCATGAGACAAACCGTCCTGTAGGAAAGGCACAAATTTGAATACATCTGTTGATCAATGCATTGGCTTATCATTTGGGAAGCTATGATTGGTTGCAGAGAATTGGTATTATTGTTGTTGTAGTCTAGTGATTGTCCTTGGGCCGAGGCATAAAAAAATCCTGGCATTGGTGGCTAAGTATGAATTTTGTATTGGATAGTGCACTGGGTGCCATTTTGATATAATGGATATATTCATGAGCCTACTTTGATCATATGTTGTCTTCTCTCTATATTCTAAAGATTTTTGTTTGGAAACATGAATGAAAATCTTTAAAATTATGTTTTTTTATAAAAAAATGAATATTTAATGTATTTTTTACAACAACCGAGTCATTGAAATCAAACCGGCAGAGTTGATACCGAGTCGGAGTCGACCCTCGGCCGTTTCCAAACTGGAGTCGAATTTTTAAAACATTGCTTAAATTACAATTGTTAAATCACAACAGTTAAATAACAAAATTGAAGGAACAGATCTAGAGATACCTGCTACACCTATTAAATTGGAAATTAATTCTCTAACCCAAAAACAAATGCAAGATACTTGTGCAAATAATTAGTACACAACTGGCTAGTGAAATAGCAATATATCAATTTAGATCCAGTAGACCATTAAGAGGATTATTCATAATACATTACCACTGAGAAAAGAAGAGAGACATCACCATGAATGAACCCCAAAGACTTTTGCTTTATTATTCCAAGAAAAATTGCAGATTCCAATAGAGCTTCTCTAGTCAAAAGCTTGATTACCATGTGTTACATTGAGGAGCCTTGAGCTCAACTTATAGAAAAATGAGAGATCTAGATCCCTCTCCAAGTGAAAATGGCTAAGTGCATAAAGTTGACTTGATCCTGGAGAAAAACGACAAGTTGAAAGGTTGATCCATGTCAAATTAATCTCGACCCTTGATTGCCTTGAGAAAAAATTTGATCTCCTGATGATGAGCTAGATGGACCTAAAATATAATTTTCTAATTCCTTCTCGAAAATCCCACATTCCATTTAACCACCTTGGTCCACAAATTCGATTTTCCTCAAAAAATCAATTTTTGTTGGGAATTAATTCCTTTTTTCTGGCCCAAAGGATTTTTTGGGGACTTTTCCTTGCCTGATTATAATGATTAAGGAGAATTACAATGATCAAAAGAGCTTTGCAATAACTTCCCCCCCAAGCTACGAGGTTGATCCACTTATTATTTCAATTTCAAACTTTCAAAACGAATGCTTCAGACCTTAAATCCTCTCATGGCCAACACAGAAGATTGATCAAAAATTTTGATTAAAATTTTATGGTGAATTTTCCTAAGGATCAGGGCTTTGAATTCCTTCAAATTTCTTTTGTTGCAAACCCTCTCCAAATTGCCTTTCGCAATAACGGAAAGAGACTCCCTTGGAGTTCACAACATTGAAGATAAAGGCTTACAAGGCTTGCAACTATCCCAAAAGATTTGCAAACGAAAACAAGCCTTCACAAATCGATCTCTCACCCAAATTGTCAGTGAAAAACCATTCAACGAAATTTATTTGTCTCTACAAAATACCAAACATTAGCGTGTGAGACCAAGGGCAAGAAATAAGCGCTAGAGGGCTTGCGAGTTTTTGAAAAATTTAGTCTAAAAAATGACCCTCCAAAGGATGACTTCTAGCCCAAAAGTTGATGGAGGAAACCCTAAAAAATGTATTGATTTCTTTTGCAAAAATCCAAGGGTTAGTCACCTTATATCAAGAGCAAAATTTAAAGCCCTTAGAGGCTTGTGACTAGGCGGAATAAGCTCCAAAAGGCCTGTTGCTAGGCCAAAAATGATTAATAAAATTATGTAAGCCAAAATATTTATGCGAAACCTCTAGTCTAACAATGAGAGGAGGCTCTCAAAGTTAACAACCTCCACAAAGAAAAATTATATTTGAGTTGCAAAAAATCAAAACCCCAATCGAAAACCTCTAAAAGAATTTGCAAAATTTTATGAGTTGAAAATCCTTAAGAAAATTTCGATTTTGAGGCAACGAAAGCCTCCAAACGTTTGCAGTTGCCTTAATTTTTTTTAACAAAATTCGTAAGCCACAAAGCCACAATTTCTTTTATTTTTATTTTGAGAGGCTCGAGAGGCTTTAATCCTTGTGGCCTTCCCAGATAAATTCCAAAAAATTAAAAAAAACACAAAATAATTTAAATTTCCAAAGATCTTTGGTTCTAAAGGCTAGGAAAAGCTTGCTGCTTCATAAAAATTTTGCTTCTGATTTGCAAAGTGAAACCCCAAATTAGATTTTGCAAATAAGTCTTGGAGAAATTTTAGAGAATTTTTCTGTAAGATTTCTATGAATGCAAATCCCTAAGAAAAATTGGTTTTGAAGCCAAAACAAGCCTCAAACCCTTGTGGCTTGAAGAGAAGGGCTTAAAATGACTTACGACCTCAAAGAGAAATTTTACTGCAATAGAACCCTAGCCATGAGGGTTTGGCCTCTCAGAAAGTTGATCTTCCTCTTATCTCGAAGCCAATCCACCTGTAAAAGGATTTATAAATAGATCTATACTAAACCCTTGTCCTTCTTCTTCAAATATGCAAATAAACACAAAGAAAAATGCAATAGAATGTATACAAAAATTATGTAGAAAGGTTAGATCTGTGCACAAGAGTTTATCTACAAATCTACAAAGGCTAAATTGATGGAATATGGGTACAACTCGGTTCCTTGATTAGCAAATAATAACTCTATATTAGTAGATCTATTCAATTAAACACTTTAGAATAAGAGAAATAGATGAAGATTAATAAGTTTTCTCCCAAGCAACGACTAAGAAGGTCTTGCAACACTCATTAGATACATATTTGGAGATAGACAAAGTAGGCTCTTTGATCTTTGTCTTGGGAGGTTGCTAGACTGTTGAAAAATGTGTAACTAGGTTTGGCGCTCATAAATATGAAATGTACTTTTGATTCTTGTATTTTGTAAAATAAAAGAAAAAATATTATTGTTATTTTTAAACATGGGTTTTATGCTCAAGGTCTTTTATTTTAGAGGTCAAGCACCCATTGAGTGCTTCTAGGGTTTGTCCTAGGTCAAGTAGTCAAAAGAGTCATTGTCATAAGTTGAAGACCCCATCAGACACGTTGTAACTTGAAAAGATTATTATTTTTGTATTTAAAAGTGTCAAAATACCCTCCAAGACCAAGTCGGCTTGGCAGCGGAGAAGTCGACCTATTTTGAAGAGTCATGTCCACCTTAAGAAGGCTATATAAAGGAAGGAACTCGACCTCCTTGGAATACAATTCAGTTCTCACTCATCTAAGCAAAGGAGAAGCACAAGAAGGCTAGCAAATAAGGAGGACGACGAAGAAAAGAAGTTTTTGGGCTAATTCCTTCTCGCATGTGCGAAGATGGAAGGCTAAGGTTTGCTGCTTCAATGTCGAAATTCTCTATTTGCTGAAGTGGATCAAAGTTGCTGGAAGAAGGGCCTAATAGGTCACTTACTAGCCCTAGACAAGGAAGCAAGTCAAAGCGAAGCTACTAGGAGGCCTTGGAAAGAAAAATTTGGCTCACACGTGTGTATACAATAGTAGTTGCAGGGGGGCTGAACACTTCAGACCTGCAGTAGAGGCTGAAATTGGGGGTCGAAGTTGTGCTGCTAGAAGAGATTTTACTGGGTTTGACTTGGACAAAGGAAGCACATCATCAGGAGAGGTCAGATTTGGCCTTGGAAGGGTATTGGTTTTGTTCTAGAGGTCTTGGAATTCGTCAATTGAAGAATCTATAAGAAGAGAAGAGATTTACGAGTTTTCATTTCAAGTGGAGAGGTTTTGGCTTTGGCTTGCAACCTATATCCTGTGTTCTTGTGTACTATTGTTCTTCTTGTTTTGGTAGTTGTTTGATGATAAGAACAAACATAATAATAAGAGAAGAAGCTAATAAGAAAGTAAAAGTAAAAAGACATCACAAACAGTTATCAAGAATAGAAAAATCATCCTATCTTTTGCCCTATAGATTTCTCAACATGGTATTAGAGCTAAGGTTGGTTAAGGGCATAATGAAGATATCTTCTACATTGAAGAAGTTCCTAACGAAGTGTACAATGGTGGGAAGTCATCTCAAGAACGACATAAAAGAAGTATGCGATCTGTTATTTTCTCTTAAGAAGGAATTAACCAAGATATCTACAAAGCACGGAGGACTATTCTCGGCAGCCATCGACACATTTCAAGATGAGAATATTTGGGTAATCGATAGTGGAACATCGAGACATATGACTGGTCAACATAAGCAACTGAAAACGTTGTTAAAAGGAAAGTCCTTTTACTCCGTAGAGCCTGGTGATAATAGGAGATACCCTGTGAGAGGAATTGGATCAACCTCACTAGAGCTGGAGAATTGAGGAAATATTCATCTCAACAATATCTTGTTTGTTCCAGGTTTGCACAAGAATTTACTTTCTATTTCATGTCTAGAAGATAAAGGTGATAGAATTGCTTTCATAGATGGAAACGTTGTAGTATGGGATAAAAAGTCAAGCATAGAAGATGGAAGGATGATTGGGATCCGTGAAGGAAGACTTTATAGATTCTTATTGCTCAATTAAGAACTAACTCGCATCAACTTTGGTGTGAAACAAGACGGTGGAAAAGACCTAAAGAATCTTGGGAAGAACGGGTGTGTACTTTTTTCACTTCTAGGTAGTGGAATCAGAAAAACATTTCATTTTGGAATGTGATGCTTTTAGAGACATCAGAGACAATTATGGAAATATGTTAGCATTGGTCCCTTGGCATTGTCTTTTCAGTGAGGGAACTGTTAGAAGGTTGGGTCAGCTCATCATCAATTTGAATAAGAAAATGATTGAATTGCAAAAGGCGAAAAGCAGGGAGGCTGGTGGTCCCATAGACTATTTTTAGTCTCGTGGACGTTAAAATATCATTCATTCATATTCTACATCCATGGTTTTTTAGGTCCTTTCATTTTCCTATGTTTTCATTTTGATCACCATTCTCACATATTGTAGTTGGTCTATAAGGGTTTGTAAAAATAATCACCATAATTAGGGAATTATGAAAAAATATAGAATGACAAGAAGCAAAAATGATTACACGATGAAAATTGCTAGGTAGCTACCTGGCTTATGATCGTTGCAATCTCTTATTTTCGCCCTTTAGAGTGATTAGCTTATTTGGAATGGATATGATGGGTTGCTTTTCTCCCGTGTGTATGGTATGGAATTGGTCTTTATAGTGATCAACAGTTCAAGTTTTCTTGATTCAAAGTAGCAAGCAACATAAGATTTGGCTTCAACATTCTCTAATTGTATAGCTTTGGTTTTTTTATCTGTTTGCTTAGATTTATTTGATGGCTTTGGTGATTTCATTTCGCTCACTTCTGAAATTTAATGCTGTAAATTTAATTGTAAGTGCAACACTTATTTTAGTATGTCTGGCCCTTAGGTGAATGAAATAGCTTGGAATACAACTGGAGAGCTTTTCTTTCTCACAACAGGAAATGGTAAGGAAATCTCTTTGTTTCAATGCTTATTATTACATTTTAGTCTCTATGTTTTGTCCTTTCAAATTGCGATGTTTTATATTATATCTGGCAAATATTGATTAAAGAACAAACGGCTGTTGGCTAAAAATTTGTTATCTTTTGTCTTTTAATTTATTTGGTGATGTATTAAATGTACAATGTAGTTGATAAATTATAATGTGCTCAATTGTTGTAGTGACTTCATGGGTTCTGTGAAGGGTTTTAAACCTAGGGTATCATCGCTAAGAAGTTTTAATTAGGAAGTCTTCTTTAGGTAATCATACTTAATTCTGGATGGGTGAATAATTGCTTCCCCAACATCATGTTGATATGAGCTCGATGTGTATAAAAGTCCCCCTTTTTGTAAATATTTCTATTTTGCATCTCCTACTGTTTTGAAGTTTTAAGTCATTTGTGCAGACACTGTCTATTCATTATGTTTCATTTTAAACTTGTAATGTTGGGAAGTTTTGTTCGACATTTCGGCATGATTGTTGTGTTTAGGTTTTGGGAAGGTCATGGGCTCCAATTTTGGTTGGCTACAATACCAGGGATTGAAACAAAAGAATGTAATGACTTAAATGGGTAGAGAGGTGTATGAACTTAGGAAATTGATGGTCCTTGGACTAACAGAAGTGAACCTTTTGAGCGATGAGATGCCCATTTATGTCAACCAAGACTGTGCATGTGACTTCCAGATAAGTAATTGAATGACTAAAATGGGTATAGATGTGTACTTAGAAAATTAATGACTCTTGGATTAAAGGAAGTGAACCATGTGAGAGATGTGATGCCCGTTTATGTCAAGCAAGACTATGTGCTCGTGATTTCGAGATAAATTGGGGATTAACCAAATTAATACACAGTTGAGTTTAAAATAATCCAAAGACATCATGTATCTTGGGAGCACAAGGATCATGTATGTATATGGAGATAATGTTTTGATTTTCATCTTAATTTGTCAGCTTAATATTTTGATATGATCTTATGAGTTAATCCTAGTGATGAAGTCTCAGCAACATAAAGGGTCCAAAAGTTCAAGAGTACGACATTATGCAAGAATTGCAACACGTTAATGGGTAAAACTCCTTTCTTCAA
Organism: Pinus tabuliformis; assembly: GCA_031772625.1. Lineage (NCBI taxonomy): Eukaryota > Viridiplantae > Streptophyta > Pinopsida > Pinales > Pinaceae > Pinus > Pinus tabuliformis. The sequence continues at coordinate 526,521,448 of CM062813.1, read as the reverse complement.
AGGAAGCTATTGTAGAAAATATTTTGTTAGGTTATTTAATGAGGAACTTTTGAATTTGGTGTTGGTATTGTTCTTCAAAGCAGTTATCAATCCATGCACAAAAGAGTGATTTGAGGGAACCTTTTTGTGAATCGGGACATTTGTCAAGTTAAAGTAGAGGTTGAAAAAGCGGTAGCGTGGTTTGTGAAATTGGGGAGGAGGTAATAAAGTTTATGTATACACCTTGAACTTGGTGCAGAGGAGGTTAGGGACTGTTATCACGGAATCATTCACCCCTAGTGCAAAGCCCACATAAGGTATTATGGCTGAGTGAAACACGGATGTGTTGCCACTGTCACTTAGACAGCTACTTCCGTTTTCTTAGTGTGGGACAGATCCAACACAAAGGAGGTCTCCCTATCTAGGGTTCCTGTTTCTCACCTGTTTGCAAGAGGTCTTGAAGAAGATCAAAATAGTACTGGTGTTATTTCTGGAATCTTGTAGGAGAAGTGAGTACCCAATATACAAGGAATGGTTCAGGCTTTGCTGGTGTTATCTCATAAATCACTATATGGACATGTCAAATTTTCTAGATTTTCCTCCCTTACGAGCCACTGCAAATCATCTTATTCTGGGCTTCTAAGTATTTCAGTAGTGGATTTGTTGTGAACATATTCCAATGAGATGTTTTTTTGAAGTACGATAACAACAGCACTAAAAGGTGAAGTCTCCAAGCATTAACTTGCTTGGGTGATGTCTGCATCAAAATAGACCTAGTGGTGTTGTTCAGTGGAGTCCATTTTGTGGTTTATGTCAGCAGATTTGATTGTCACTTCTGACACAGCTGAGTTATGCATCCATTTGGTACTGTAGCTTGGGTCAAGTCTGATGTTAAAAACCCAGAGATGAATTGTGTGACCTTATGAAGTACTACTGAGCCAGAAAGTTGCATCGGATGATAGAATACAGTAAAGACTATGACTGTATTGTTGACAGTGATTTAAAGGTATATTTGGAGAACAGAATTAGCCATAATGAAACATTGTAGCACTGGAGTGGTAGACTGTTCAAGATGATGCACACTGGATCAGAGGGCTGTGATAATTTGGAAGGTTTATTTGAAGTAGTGCGCCTAATTTGTGTGGTGTGTATATATAGACACATACACAACACACACATATGGAACGCTGAGGTAATTTTATGGAGCTGACCTATCCTCGCAGCTTTCATATTGAGGTGGAAAGAAAGGGAACACTGACATAAAGTGAATCCTAACAGAGATTTTTTTTTTTTTTTTTGATGAGGCTGACCGAAAATAGTATGCAGCGCTGAGCTGACCTGTGCATATTTGGTCTAATGCCAACTTATGTCGTGATGGAATAAATTTAAAGGGACACTTTTGGAATGATGTTTTAATCATGACTTGGGATGTTTTTACACCCTTGGTGTGTTGAATCTTGTAGCTATGGTTGGTCTTCATATTGATATATTTTTATCATTGATGTGTTCCATGCTCAAAAGAAAAGTATATTCTTCATTTATTTGTCAAAAAGAAAAATATAAGGCATCTTTTTCATGACCTTGTCAAAAGAAAAATTTGAATTTTGAATATTTGTTTTGGCTCCACAAGAAGTGCAAGTTGGCCGTCTAGTAATCAAATCGGCTCAGCCCTCAATGGCACCCATTCGGACTATTGGATCTTGTTAATTTTAGGGCTATATTGTTCTCTACTATAGATAATTGCATCTTCAAACTTTTTGACATCATCATATAACATTCACCCCATAGCATCATTTCATCATTAGCAATTATGTAGAGAGAACAATAACATCAGCAATGCAGTGGAACAAAGAACAATAGAAGAAAAATATGCACAATAGAAACACCAGGATTTAGGTTAGAGACAGGCAAAACCCCACAGGGGGGTAAACCCAACCAAATTCCTCTTCTTAGATATTCATCAATTGCTCAGTTGAAATACAAAGTACAATAAGAATGAGATTCATCAATTACATCAGGCCTCCTAGGGCCAACCCAAGTCAGTTCACAACTATGTTTGTGAACTGAACGATCTGATCTCTAGAGAGCTGCTGCCATATCATTGTCACAAGAAGTAACATCCATGTCATAGGGATAAGAGTTATCACTATCAGAGGTCATCACTTTCATTATCACTATGACAAATCAGTATTGTCAAATGCATATCAAATGTATATTAGTATATCACTGGCAAACCTCTGACAAGTACTGATTAAAAAATTAGTGCTAGTCTATATTGCACTTGAATTTTCAACATGATGGCTACATTTTATACCTTGAAAAGTGGATATCAGCTTTGTCCATCAAAGTGTCTGTAATTTTCTGAAGGAACTTGTTTTGTTTTGCATTGAAGTCCTTTCCCACAATTGAAATTCTCATTTGCATGGACAAGAGGGGTTTTTACGACCATGGATGTGTACCTCTGAAGCCCTTGTCCAAGTTAGAAGACAGATTAGTTGATGACATAGAAATGTGAGGGCCCATAGATCCACTTGGAAGGAGGTACCAGTTGTCTTAATTGGCACATGTTGGGAAGTTTATGGACATAATGCACTTTGGAAACCTTTGTAAGGGTCTTTGGAAGCTGGATGGTGCACCAAAAGCCCCTCTTTTTCCTCCTTTTTTGGAGATGGGTCATATTATCCCTTTTTCAATACGGGTACCCCAAAATTTTGACAAAGGACTACACCATTTGTAAGCCTAAATCATTTGGTCCTGTAGGCCATGCGAGATGAAATGTGAAAGTGTAGCCTAGTTCCTCTTAGCTGGATGGTTATGATCTGTGTTTTTAGCTTTATCTTCACGGTGCTTGGTTTTATGGCTTTGCTAGACATCCCCAGGTGGGTGGTAACCCCCCACCATGATGGACATGCTTATGTCTTCGGTTGGTATTCAGGTATCATGAAGGTGGATCTATTAGGACACATGGCTTAAAGGAACACTTGTTGTGTTAGCCTTGTAATGGTGATCACACTATCTAAGGGTGGAAATGCCCATCTCATTATTGTCTTAGCGCACCTACCTTTTATTTCCTGCATAGATTATATTTTTTTCAATGTATGCAGACCTATTTTGCCATGGCCATTAGTCTTTTTGGTAGTCTCATAATTCATGATGATCTTGCGCTCCACAGAGTAATGTTTCACGTTGTCCAAGGCAAGGAAAGAGGTCTATTGCACTCTCAAGGGCAAGCTAAGTCATCTTCAAGTCAAAGAACCTGAACATCATCTTCAAATTGCCTTTTCAAGTATATATATATATATATATATATATATATATATATATATATTACAAAGGAAGCTACAACTTTCGGTTTACCAACTATAATTGGAAGGGCTACAACCCAAAGATGTACCATCTCCCACTTGAAGGAGGCAACAACCCCTGAAAGAAGCTACAACTTCCCTCCCTAGCACCACTCTGCCACCCTATAGAATACCAGATAAAATAAGATTTTCTTGGGCTTCTGTACTAGGGACAATGACTCGATTACAACAGTATCCATGCCCTTAGATCATTAAAAAACTTTCATTCTATCTTTAACTCAACAACTTACTCCAAGATTTTTATAAGGGCTCCAAAGATCTGCTCTAGGAACACGCATCAATGGTCTGCTGCAAGTGTCAAAGTCTACTTGCGAAAAAACAACTTCAAGAAATGTTCCAAATGAAGTTTGCTAGAAATTCATATTAAAGTTTGTTGCAGGAGAAGTCTACTACAAGGTCTCCTATGATTTAAGATCTGCTTCAAGGAGGTCTTCAAGTCTACTCCAAAATGGTATGCTTCAAGCATCTTCAAGTCTTCGTAAGGGTGTCTTCAAGTCAGCTTCAAAATGGTCCGCTCCAAGGATCTTCAAGTCTGCATAAAGGCTTTAGATTCAAAGCTCTGCAAGTCTTGTTTAAGGTTTGATCTAAAAGCCGATCTAAAGATTGTTCAAAATCTACTCAAGGTTTGATACAAAAACTTGATACTAAGCTTGCTAGTGTTTGCCCAAAATCAACTCCAGGTCATGGTCAAAGCATAGGACAAATACCTCTCTTTACCTCTAGTACGAGATTTGCTATAAGAGGCCGAAACTCTTGCCTTAGGGATGAACCACCATAGTCAAAAAATCTTTACCTTAGGTACAAATTTCGCTCGCCGCAGAGGGGCTTGAATTTCCTTGGGCTTTATGCAAAAGCATAGGTCTGTAATAGGCCGAAATTCTTGCCTCAACGTCTAGCTACAGAGGGGTTAGAACTTTGTTCCCAGGGCCAAAGTTTTGAGGCGACAGAGGGCCGAATCTTAGGATAATATAGAATGAGATCTACTACAAAAAGGGCCAAATTTGGAGCTGCTTAGAAGGCCGAATTTGGTTGTCATGAGATAAGTGAAGTATGCTCTAGAAGTTGACAAAATTTCCTCATTGAATTGATCAACAATAGCTAGTAACTATAACCCAGAAATCACAAAAACCAAAATCAAATGCCAAGCCAAACATTTGAATCTTTGATCTGTCTTTCTTCAGATTAGCGTTTATGCACAAGGCCTCAATTGTTTTTATCTCGGATTTCTCCTTTTTAACTTCTTGTCGCACAAAATGTCTAGGCATCGCGACAACGTATTAGATCGGGGGTTGTCACCTTGATCCCCAATCTCTCTGTTAAGCTGTCTCACAACAATAGAATAAGGGGAGTATACCTTACGGAAATGGATGGAAGAAAGACTAGTTGGGAATCAACCAATCCGGGAGACACAGTTGAGCGACCAAGTACTTGTTATAGATCTAGCAAGACTTTAAGGAGTCGATTAGATTTAGATGTTTGATATCAGTGCCTTATGGAGTCAATTCTCTTGCTTAGTAAATTTAGGACCAAGTACAGGATGGGAAACTGCTGCTTTAATGATTAACTATCCTATATGAAAATGCAATTTCTATGACTCAAGTGAAATGCAAGAATCTTGGTTGATTTTATTTAAATGCCTATTCTAAAAATGTCCTTTGATCTTTGTTTGTATTGAGCCTAAACTTAATAGCGAATGGTCGAGAGAAGACAAGGTGAAACACACGAGGGTGTGATTAATGATCCCTCTCCTTGAAATCTAATGTATCCGGTGCCTTCAATGCTACAGAGGCTGTGGCTTTGACGACTGCAAGGTCACCACTTTGAACACTAAAAAGATTAGACTTATCAAGAAAAGACACATAGGTGTTCCTATCTTTGTTTCAACCAAACTTATGCTTGGAGGTTGATTATTAAATTTAAGATTAACCTAGAATGCAGAATGCAAGGAGGATTTTAGAAGATGTTTTAGTGAAGGGAGATGTTAAAGACTCAAAGCACTTAGATTACGATTTATTCTGAGTTAAATGTTAAGTACTTAAGCGAAAATTTGATGAAAAATCCCAAACGAGCAGATGCTCAAAATACTCAATTTCAAGCACTGAAAGATATATAATTTTCCACAAGTCCACGATAGAGTATTCAATAAAAATGCTGATCACAATTTCTTGAAAATTATCAAAACTATTTATTCAAGAAATATCTAATAACTCAAGTAAATAGATGCAAACTTAGGGTTAATTTCCTTCTTAGACAATGAGCGATCTCAATAATTACCAAGCATTAAAACCAATGATCACAAAACTTAGTTGAAGCATGCACATAATAGTTGAAGCATGCAAATAATGAAAGCCTAAGCACTTAAATTTCAACGATTTAATATTTAGGATAGCAATGAAATTTAGATACTAATTAATGCCAATTTACTGAACAAACACCTCTTCAAAAAATTCTGGAACTTATTGATTTTTCTAATGTCACGAATCCAAAAAAATATATTTTCTTGTATAATCAAACTCAAAGATATTTAAAAAATTATATTGCCTTAACTATATAAAAATTTTAAAATTTTCCCCACAAAAATTTCAAAGATTAAAGGCCCAAAAAACCATTATCAGAAAAACTCAAAAAAGAACTTTAGTTTAAAATTTGTGTCACGCTTCTATGTTGGGAGGTCAAATTTACACCAGCATGAGGGAATAAATGATGTATGTAGGTCAAGGAACATTGGTAGAGGTAGAAACGAGTAGAAAGGAGATGAGAATGCAGAGGGAGCCGCACAAAGAAGGGAAAGGAGCTCATGCGAAGGGGTAAGGAATGTGACACAAAGAGAGGATGAGGGACGCAATGCAGAGAGAGGATGAGGGATACGACACAGAGAGAGGATGAGGGATATGGGCCAGGAGAGATAAGGGACACGAGGCAAAGGAATGGGAGCTGCGAGTAGCAGGAGAAGGGTTGCCAAGAGGCAGCGAACGGTTGGATGGAACTAGGATTAGGCAGTGAATAGGGAAGAGTGAGGAATGCAGAGGAGATAGACACGCAGGGCTGAGGGAATGCGATAGAGGGAATAACTGTGTGCAGAGAGAGCAACGAGCTGGGAGGCTAGGGATGTCAGGGGCTCATGCAGAGAGGATATGGGAGTTAGGGAGATGAGGGTGCGAAAGGCCGAGGATAAATCACAGAGGAGAAATGCGAGCAGAGAGTTGAGGGGATGTTTAACACAGGTAGAGAGGGAGGCTGCAAAGAAAAAGCTTGAGGAAGCCAAGGGCTAGCCCAAAAAATTTAAAAATTTTGCCCAAAATCGAATTCTGAAACTGATATAACTCTACTTTAAATTACTATCAGAATTCACTATAAAAAAGGAAACTCAGATTTGAATCTTCAAATGAATGATTTTGTTGTTTTTGTCTCCGCAAGCAAAAAAATTGAGGCTAGATCTTGCCCTCCAGGGCCTAGATCTGCCTCAAAACCCCAAATTTTCCTTGACAATTTTCAAATCTGAACCTGCACAAGACAAAAATAAAACCCTAGACCCCACATATATACAAAAATTAAATTGAAAACCCAGATCCCAAGTTAGAAAATAAAATTTGAAATTTCTAAGGATTTATACAATTAAATTTACATATTTATCAGATCTGAGGAGTATGAGTCGAACTCTGCTCCCAGATCTGAAGATTTATGCTCTTTTTAGCTAGATCTAACTATTTAGCACAAACTATTGAGGATAAATGTTTTTTTTTTAATTTTATTTTATAATTTTTAATTTAATTTAATTTAATTTTTAATTTAATTTTTAATTTTTATTTTTTTATTTTATTTTTTTAATTTAGGTATTAGGCTAGAAAATTCGTGCAACAAAAAATTCATTAGATAATCTTATGATTGTAATAAGGAAAGCTCTCCAGATCTTATATCTCGAGAGTCGGCTAGTTCAATTGAGGATTTCCCCAAACACCCAATTTCTGCACACTTAGAATTTAAGCTATTAAATGAATAGATATATGAAATAACGATTAATTTTTCAAAGATTAAAAATACTTGCTAATCAAATTAAATTATAATGCTACTTTAAACCCAATAATTTAAGCAAGTTATCTGTGCCATAGATTACTCTACGAAAGGTACTAACCAACAACTTATCAAATAAAATCAGCAGAATATTAAGAACAATATTACCTTAAAATACCGGAGAGGAACACTGCCATCAATAAAACCCCAAAGACTTTGCGTTGTTATTATTCCAGAAATAAGATTACAAGAGGGCTTCAAAAGCTAGTACACGATCTAAAAGATCAGATATTTTGATGTGACAAATGACCTCTAATTTATAGATTAATTTTCCAACGGCTAGTTGGCTTGATTCCTGTCAAAGTAGTTTCGACGTTGAAAAATGTTTGATTATCTTTTAATCTCCTCCATCGAATTTTTTTTATTTTTTAGGAAATTCGAATTTTTCATTTAATTGAATTTTAATCATCTGAAAATTAATTATTTTGAGTTGATTTCCTCTAAAATTGACTTTGACTTAACTATCGAGGCCCAAGGGTTTAAAATCTCTTGAAATTTTCAATATTCCCTTGGCTAGGGACCTCCAAAAATTAATTCTTCTAGAACCCACAATTTTTTTAATTTGGAGAATTAATGTTTTCTGGGACTTAAAATTAATTAAATTTTTGGCTTAGGATTTTAATTTATTTTTGCCAGGAAATTTAAATAATTGACTCATGGGGGATTAATAATTTTTCTAACTCAAATATTTTAGCCATCGTGTCTAATTTTGAGGGACCATGCACTAAAATACTTTTTACATCATGATATTACAATTTAATACATGAAGGGGGAACGCCTGTTCGTTATAGACCCTCATTATTTTACCCAATTCTGTGACTCAAATTTGATCTAGTAGACCAAGTGATTTGTAATAAAATAATTTAGCCAGTTAACTAAAATTATTCCCAAATCACTTTCCAAAAGATTCGACTAGAATGCTATGAATTACCTAATATTTTGATGACAAAATCCACTCTAACTTTGGGGTGATGTTGGAGGGAAAAACTTTGTCGATCATCTGTGTTTAGAAACACACATGAATCGGTGAGACAAAAAACCTCCTAGGATAGGAATTCACCAAAAAAGTAGGATTACCTAGGTTGTTACATACTTAGATGATCTTACTATGATCATTTACATTATAAACTTGCAGAATGAGTTTACAACTTCTGCAAAATGATGACTGATGATGATGATGAAATCCAGATGATCTCACTAGTTAATCATGATGGAGTTTTCTTGCGAAAATGTACACTGCTATAGGGTAGTTGACACAGAGTGGTCAACATCTGACTCTACTTCAGGACACATTGCTTCACCGAATTAATGTAAGAATCCAGAATCTGCACCCAAGCAACACTGAAAATTACATAAGTAGCGTCCATTCAAATAAAAATCCAAAAATCATCATATAACATTAAGTGCATTAAATAGAAGCTCTATTACCGAATATAAATTTAATCTAAAGGCAAAAATGAAACACTTAAATGACAAGGTGTAGGGTTAGAAATACAATACAAAGGATGCCCCATGGCATCATATGTGTTCAATGAAATCCTTCTTAATCATTCGCTTGCTTTTTGGCAGATCCATAGGTTGTTTCTTTGATGTGCCATGTGCAATCTTAATCATTTTAGGATTCTGATTCATGGCAGTATTATATTGCTCTTGGCCATCCAATGCATCAAATCACTTCCTTTTTCTTTTCTGTTTTTCGCTATTCTTTTGGGTGGGTTGTGATGTCAATAATGAGACCATTACAAATTTCTTGTCATGATCCTGAAGATGTTCAGACGAAAGATCTGAAGAATCTGAAGTATGCCCAATCTTATTCTGAATATACTTTGTCAATGGTGACACATAAGCTTGTTCTTTCTTAACTTCCTTTGTAACAATAGTCAATTTGTCCTTAATGGGAAAAGTGACCTCCTTGCGATGAGATGGGAATTGCTTTAGTGGACTAGGAGGCTTATGATCTGTTGATGACTCTTTATTATATGACTTAAGTTGGAACTTCTATATATGTGATCTTTCCATTTTGTCAACTTATTTTGAATAGCAGTCATTTGATCAGAATGCTTGACTTCTATTGCATTGATTTCCTTTACATGACTTGATTCCATAACTTTTATTAATTGTACTTGTTTTTCCTCCATGGCCAACAATTTGTTCTGAAGAGATATCTGATAAGCTTCCATGCCCTTTATCATTGTGTTATGATTTACTTGAATAACACTCATTTCTTTCTCATGATTTGCTTCCATTGTAATCAAATGATTCTGCATGGTGGCTGTTTGATTAGAGTGATTAAATACCATGATTGTCATTTCCTCAACATGTTTTTCTTCTATGGCCAACAACCTGTTCTACATCAAACCCGTTTCCCTGGCGTGATCAGCTGTTAATCTAGCTTCTACGGAACTCATTTCGTTCTCATGATTGACTATTAATTTTGCTTGATTAAGTTCCATATTGTTGATGAGTTGAGCCTGGTTAACCTCCATACTCTCAAGTTTCTACGCTTGAATCAGTTGCATATCCTTAACCATTTGAGTTAATTCCTTGATAAGATAGTTTTCAGTTTCTTTAGTTTCCTTTACATCAACCTTCGCTTTGACCTTTCTCTTATCTCCATATTTATTTTCAAAGGCATCTATGATTGATTGAAGAGAATCAACAGTGTTATCGGGGAACTTAGTGAACCAATCCAAAGTATCATCAACTAAGGTGAGAATGAAAAGATGCTTCTTCACATCTTCATAGTCGGTATATGGGCGACACTTGCTTATGCAAAGATTGACATTCTGAATGTGAGTCTTGACAATAATAGCTTTGTTACCTCTAAAAGGGGGCACCTCATTGATGGCCTTGCCGACTAAAGGCGACAAATCGTGTGGAGCTCCCTAAAGTTAGTAAAATCACAAGGAGCAAACAAGTCCATGATGACTTGCTTAAAGGGAAAAGGAGGGGCCAAATGGATGCTAGAGAGAGAGATCCTTGCTCAAGAAAATCAATAGATCCACAAGAAGCGAGCTTCTAGCAAAAATTCTTGTAAGAAATGAAAGAAGTGGAGTCGCCACTTGAACATGAATCTAGCTCCAAGATCCAAAAGGAAAAAAACCGAAATGTTAATCGGAGAGAAGCAGATGTATATCAGGGAGTGTTTCTTGTCTGAGAAATAATGGATGAAGAAGTGGATGTTGGTAATACTGAGAGGGGGGGGGGGGTGAATCAATATTTCTTTTCAATTGTTATTTTTATCAATTAAGATGACTTATAATTAGAACACAAAGTGAACAATATCGAATAAAGGATTTTATTAATCAGATATAACAAGGACTTCAATCCTCTTTTTTTTACAATGAATCGAGTACAATAATAGTTTAGGGCTCCAACCCTAGATGAAGACACCAATATCAATCACTAGGTTCCAACCTGTACTTTGCCAAGCACAGACTTGGACTTCACGAGGCTCCAACCTCTAGGGCTCCAACCCTATCTTCCCAAAGCTCCAACCTTATCTCTATGAGGCACCAACCTTTAGGGCTCTAACCCTTTCATTGGTACAGGCTCCAACCTGATCTTCTTGAGGACTCCTATCATCTAGGGCTCCAACCCTCGACTTCAATTCTTCAAGAGAAGGTCAATAGTACTTCAAGGCTTCCAATGTCTTCTGCAATAAGCCCTGACAATATCTTCAAGTTCGTCTTTTATAATGTCGTCACTTAATCTCCAAAGCACTTAGCTTATCAATGACAACTTTGTCTTCTTAGAAGGTGTCTCCACAACTCTTCATGTTACCCAAACAAAAATCTCGAAGGTCACATCATGAGGGTCTTCAACAATGCATCATGATTTTCAAGGATGCCTCCAAGATCAGCGTCTACAAGTCTTTCAAATGTCTTCAATAATGCCTCCAAGTTGTCTTCAATAAGTTATCCCATGAATTCTCCAAGACAATGATGGCTTCTCCAAGAACGCTTCACAAGTCAACAAGCCTTTACTAGTTTTCACAGTTCAACAGGTCTTCACAAATCTTCACAAGCCAACAAGTCTACACAACATATGCATACTAGACTTAAAGGGATGTTCAACGATACTATTGATGCTCCAAACTTCTTAAGTCATCAATGCTCCTTCAACAAGACTTAACAAAGGCCTTCAAAAAGGGTCTAGAAAGTTTTCAATCACTACTCCCAATATGATGCCTAAAACCACTGTTATAATCAGTGTTCCACGGGGACTCGCCCCCTCCCCTAGGGGTCTAGTTTCCTCGCTCCCCCGCGCTCCGGGGACTTGGGGACGAGTAGGGGACGTTTCCCCATGCCCCCAAAAATGAGGAAACTCAGGGGGACGTGCTAGGGAGTCGTTTCCCTTTCTTGAGGGGGCGTTTCCGAAAAGGGGGACGTGAGGGGACGTGGGGGGGCAAGGGGGGACGTGAGGGGCGAGGGGGGGCGTGGGGGGACGTGGCACATGTTTATGCAAAAAAAAACGATTTTAATTAACTTAACCCTAAAACTAATCTTTAATTAACAGTTAAACTAAGCGTAGGGTTTTGGAATTTAGCTGTTTCATGTTATAAAAACGACAGGGTGAACACATAACAACACACACAGCCTTCGCGCGCTGTGTGTGTTGTTATTACTAGATCTGATCACTCCCATGCATGGAACCTCGATGGCATCTGTTGGAACATTGCAGATTGCAGAATGGACCCTTGATATGGCTATCACATTGGTAATGTGATTTGGTTATTTGCAGGAATTCTGGAGTGCACATATTAGACAGAATTGAAGACAGATCTTGAGGATTTCTATCACTATGAACGGTCAGCCCTCTGATTAGACAAATTCTGAGTTTGATCCAAACAAATTCATTTATCTGTGGTTGCTGCTCAATATTACCCTACACATTTTGTGAGGAGATCATCTCAGAAGTGGTTACTCATCAATGCTTCTCTGCTTCTCTCAAAGCTCGGCTCTTCAAGATTCACTATGGATGATCAACATCAGAGGCTCCCTCTTGTGAAGAATTCAGTTTGTGACGATAAGAAATATTAGAAGGCAAAGAAGTTCAACATCAAATTAACTTAACTTTTGTGTGGCAGTGCTTGCTTTCTAAAAGACACACTGATCACGTTGAAGTATTTTTGATTTCTCTAAGTAACCCTAACTGGTGTCTTACAAGTATCTGTATAATCAAGTTACAGTAATCCTTGAGGTCATTGTAATTTGAATTTAAACAAGAGTTTCAAAGTAAAGGAGCAGAAGCTGTAATACATATAGCCAAATTGTCAGATATGGAAGCTACAGGTTTAGATTGCAGATTTTTGGAGTTATGATAGAAGTATGAGTAATGTTTTAGACACAAATGTGCATCAGTGGACAGAGGCATTAGCATCTTGTTATGCCATCAGGAGTCTGCACAACAGTCACTCTTCAACAAGGATACAATTGACAATAGAATTCACACGAGCATAACACAACACATCCTTGTAATTGATACTATGTACAGATGGGCAAAACTCACCAATGATTATAGCAGTTTGGTCTAGAACTGAACAGAGTTGCCTTGATAACATATTGTTGAAGTTGCAGAGGACAGAAGTGTTAAGATTCTGAGATTAAGATCTTTTATTGATAACAGAGATGCAGGAAGAATAGATCTACAGTGATCTTCTACAACAACATTTTTGAGATTTGCTGTGTATTATCAGAATGCTGAAGATGGTGGTATTGCTGTCTTTGTATTTTGTTATAATGTATGATCATTGATGTATGATTATAAATTAGAATTATAAATTTATTATTTTATATGATATTAGAAATTTAGATAATGATATTCATATCAATGATCATGCTTTGCAGCTTTTCAATTCAAACCAAATTGTCATAGTGGACTCAATTAATAAATTATATTTTATATTTATAAGTTTTTAAGACCTTGACGCTCCCCCACGTTTCCTAAAAAATGGTGGGGAGCTTTTGCATAGGCCGATCTTGCGCCCCCTCGCCCCCTCGCTCCCTCGCCCCCTCGTCCCGGAACCTTGGTGGAACATTGGTTATAATTCAATCCTCCAAATAGGTCTAAAAATGTGTTACTTCTAGATGCTACAAATGAGAACACTGTAATCTGAGCTCCCACAGATGACTGCTCTTATTGGTGATTGTCACACGCAGGTCCAAACCTTATTAATAAACTGAGTTGCCACAGGAAGACTGTCCACAAGTTCGAGTTATGTAACTCTTCCACAGGTTAATTCACCACAGGTCCGAGCTTCTTTTTCACTAATTCAGATCTAACTTTAAGATACAGACAAGTCTGTTCAAGATGTAGTCCGGATTGCAAAGAGTAAAGTCACAAGTCCGAAGATCTTATCCTCAGAACAACCCTTCAATGCTAAGACTACAGGTCCGAGCTCTAAATGAGCTTCCACAGGTGACTGTCTTTAGATTGAAGTTATCACAGGTTCAGTTTCTACAACTGAGCATCCACAAATGACTATCCACAGGTTTGTGCTGTAGTCTGAGCTCCACAGACTTGGAAATCCGAGTCATCACAGACTTATAGCTCCGATCCTCAGTGTTTAAGTCCGATCCTTTCACTAGTCAATAACTGAGCCTTCACAAGTTGATAATCTGAGCCTTTCACTGGTTTATGAATCCAAGCTTCTAAGCTACAAATCTGGACAGAGATATACCCAATCACAATTTAGAATGCTTCCACCAAATTTCATCCTATTAGCCCTTCTAGTTCACAAGATTTGAACTAGTAATCTTCTTTTCCGCTCTGTAGTAATCTTCTTTTCTGCTCTGTGGTTATCTTCTTCACCGAGTTGACCTCAATGCCAGGTTCACACTGTTCCAAAAAAATTAGAAACATTGTCTCGATCCCAGGTTTCGATATGTATTATCCTCGCTCTTCTTTTATATTACTCTTGCAATTGATGATCTCTAATGAGTGTCATTTGAAACACACAGACACACACACACATATATATACAATGATTGATACGGATTTGGAAAGACATGACTGTAAGAAGAGGCCGACATAACCAAATTCAAGTCAACTTGCATTTTGAATACCTGTGGTTTTGACTGACGGCGGGGTAAAATGGGAGAGCTAACTCCTAATGCACGTTGACAAATCCACTCCCTTTTTGATCGTTGATCTCCAGATCGAGACATGGGACTGAATCTGCTAACTGTCGAAGTTGTGGGGATGCAGGAATGTTGTGTTGTTGCTAAGGTGTAGTGGACCATTGAGGGAGAGGACTGTTGTAGAGAGCAATGTTAACATGGATAGGTAGGGACCACCAAGAGATAAACGAGAGAACCAATGAGGGGTATGCTTGCCAAGATAAAAAGAAACATATATTTCCAATATATATATGTCTAATAAATATAAATTCCAATATATAGTACAGTATTGGCCTATATATATGTCATATATATCTATATATATATACACACACATATGTATAGAGATTTTTTCTAATACCAATTTTTTCTTCCAAGAATATATTTGATGACAACCCTTAGGGTCTTATAGACAAGTTAGGCATATGCATTTAGGGTTTTTCAACACATCTAGGGTTTAACCATGCTAGAGCTAGGGTTTGTCAAGCCAGACTTGCTTCAACAAGAGCAAGGGTTTGTCATGTACCGAGGGCATGTACTTAGGGTTTCTTCATAGGTCAAGGCTAGGTTTTTTAATCACTCAGTGTTAGGACATTATTAGTGTTTTATTCATCTTCAACAATGCCATCTTGACATCAACGACAACTTTGACCAACAATGGAGTCACGACCTAAACAGGAAACCAACCGAAATGTCTGGGTGCTAAATGTGCAGATAGAGAAGATGAAAGGAATAGTGAGAGGAAAAAGATAAGGTGATGAAAAGATGGAGTGATATGATGGCGCCAGAAAATGTGGCGTTGATGGGATAAGAAATGATGAAAGATGAGAAATGAGAAGATGAAGATGATTAAGACAAATGTCACAAAGCCAAGGTCCAATAAATTAGTCCTCGACAATGACGCTAAAAATTGTTGTCGCATAGAATGTTTAGGCACTGTGACAATGGCTCAGATCGGGGGCTGTCACCCTGATCCCCAATCTCTTTGTTTAATGTGTCTCCCAACAATAGACTAAGGGGAGTAGTCCCTACGGAAATGGATGGAAGAAAGACTAGTTGGGAACCAACCAATTCGGGAGACATAGTTGAGCGGCCAAGTACTTTTTATAGATCTAGCGAGACTTTAAGGATTCGATTAGATTTAGATGTTTGAAACCAGCGCCTTATGGAGTCAACTCTCTTGCTTAGTAAATTTAGGATCAAATACAGGATTGGCAACTACTGCTTTAATGATTAACTATTTTATTTGAAAATGCAATTCCTATGACTTAAGTGAAATGCAAGAATCTTGGTTGATTTTATTTAAATGCCTATTCCAAAAATGTCCTTTGATCTTTGTCTGTCTTGAGCCTAAACTTGATAGCAAATGGCAGAGAGAAGTCAAGGTGAAGCATAGGAGGGTGTGACTAATGATCCCTCACCTTGAAATCTAACGTACCCGGTGCTTCTGGCGCTGTGGAGAAGACACTAAAATGACTAGAATTCTCAAGAAAAGACACAAAGGTGTTCTTATCTTTCTTTCAACCAAACTTATGCTTGGAGGTTGATTATTAAATGCAAGATTAACCTAGAATGCAGAATGCAAGCAAGAATTTAGAAGATGTTTTAGTGAAGTGAGATGTTAAAGACTCAAAGCACTTAGATTATGATTTATTCTGAGTTAAATGCTAAGTACTTAAGCGAAAATTTAATGAAAAATCCCAATTATGTAGATGCTCAAAATACTCAATTTCAAGAACCGAAAGATATACAATTTTCCACAAGTCCACGATAGAGTATTCAATAAAAATGCTGATCACAATTACTTGAAAATTCTCAAAACTAATTATTCAAGAAATATCCAATAACTCAAGTAAATAGATCCAAACTTAGAGTTAATTTCCTTCTTAGACAATGAGTGATCTCAATAATTATCAAGCATTAAAACCAATGATCACAAAACTTAGTTGAAGCATGCAAATAATGAAAGCCTAAGCACTTAAATTTCAACGATTTAATATTTAGGATAACAATGAAATTTAGATGCTAATTAATGCCAATTTACTGAACAAACACCTCTTCAAATAATTATGGAACTTATTAATTTTTCTAATGTCTCAATTCCAAAAAAATATTTTCTTGTATAGTCAAACTCAGAGATATTTAAAAAATTATATTGCCTTAACTATATAAAAATTTTAAAATTTTCCCCACAAATTTCAGAGATTAAAGGCCGAAAAAGCCCTTCTGAAAAAAACTCATAAAAGAACTTTAGTTTAAAATTTGTGTCATGCTTCTATTAAATTTAATGTGATAATGTTTATAAAGATTTTTTTTAAGGGCCAATGTGATAAACAGTTTTTAATGTGGTAAATGTTTGTGAAAAATTTAATTTAATTTTTTTGAAGGGCCAATGGCCACTTTAAAAAAAATTAAATCGAAATATGATTGTTGGGAGGTCGACTTTACACCAGCGTGAGGGAATAAACGATGTATGTAGGTCGAGGAAGTAGGAAGGAGATGAGAATGCAGAGGGAGATGAGTAGAGAAGGGAAAGGAGCTCACATGAAGGGGTAAGGGACGCGACCCGAAGTAGAGAGAGGATGAGGGATACCGACTAGGAGAGATAAGGGACGCGAGGCAAGGGAATGGTAGCCACGAGCAGCAGGAGGAGGGCTGCCAAGTGGTAGCGAATAGGGAAGAGTGAGGAACGCAGAGGAGATAGACACGTGGGGCTGAGGGAATGACTGCATGTAGAGAGAGTAGCGAGCTGGGAGGATAGGGATGCGAGGGGCTCACGGAGAGGGGAGATGTGAGTTGGGGAGATGAGGGTGCGAAAGGTTGCGTATAAATCACAGAGAAGAAAGGTGAGCAGAGAGCTGCGAAGATGTTTAACGCAGGCAGAGAGGGAGAATGCAGAGAAAAAGCTTGAGGAAGCCAAGGGATATCCCAAAAAAATTAATTTTTTTCCAAAATCGAATTTTGAAACTGATATAACTCTGCTTTAAATTGCTCTCAGATTTCACTATAAAAAAATACTCAGATCTGAATCTTCAAATGAATGATTTCATCGTTTGTTTTCCCTGCAAGCAAAAGAATTGAGGCTACGTCTTGCCCTCCAGGGCCTAGATTTGCCTCAAAACCCCAAATTTTCTTTGACAATCTTCAAATCTGAACCTGCACAAAACAAAAATAAAACCCCAGGTCCCACATATACACAAAAATTAAATTGAAAACCCAGATCCCACATATATACAAAAATTAAATTGAAAACCCAGATACCAAGTTAGAAAATAAAATTTGAAATTTCTAAAGATCTATACAATTAAATTTACAGATCTATCAGATCTGAGGAGTATGAGTCCAAATCTACTCCCAGATCTGAAGAGTATGAGTCCAAATCTGCTCCCAGATCTGAAGATTTATGCTCTTTTTAGCTAGATCTAACTATTTAGCACAAATTATTGAAGATAAATGATTTTTTTTTTTAATATATATATATATATATATATATTTATTTATTTATTTTTTTCCCAGGGACTAGCCCAAAAAATCCTTGCAAGGAAAAATTCTTTAGATAATCTTAGGATTGGTCCTTCCTTCCTTGGACGTGTGGAAGAGATGATGTTTTCCCTTCTCTTTTCACCTACGCTTGGATTGGTCCTTTCTTCCTGGAAACTCGATTCACAAAGAATGACAATTTTATGCACTAGACTTTTGTAATTCAATCTTAACCGCTGTAATATGTGACTTAGTTTCTTCACACATGTGAAAAGTTGTGGCCCAAAACAATCCAAAATTCTCGCTCTTCTTTTTTTCTTCTTAACCTACTCTTCTTCGCACCCTTTTCTCTTCCTTGATCAAACTTATGTGAAGTGAATGAGACATGCAAGTGAGGTCAAAGTCTCCCTTATATATGGGTCTTTCTCTTAGTCGAATTGCTGACTTTAGGCCAACTTGTCCTCTCATAGAGTCTGACTTGTTCTTTGCACCATGATGAGGTTTTGGAGGGTCTATTTGACACGTTTGACTTTACATAATTTTCTTTTACAAAACGTAACATGCCCAAAAGGGTATTCCATACATGACAATGACTCAATTGACTTGTAGACTAAGTGACAAGCCTTAGAAGCACTCAATGGGTGCTTGATGTATAAAACAAATAACCTTGAGCATGAAACCCATGCCTCAAGAATAACAATAACAAATTTATTTTTCTCTTTACATCAAATACATAAAATCATGAATACATATGTCATTATGAAGGCCGAACCTAGTTACATATTTCAACAAACAAGGGCTATCACTTGAGGAGGTCCTTGTAACCAGATTCGTTGAAATGTGCATGCAAATCATCAAGCAAGTACTAGCCCATTTACCCTTTGACATCATTGTCAAGTTCTTCCAACATGTGGCACACTTTATGAGGAATGCAAGTGTGACGTCAAGTGAAGAACACTCCTATGAAGCAAGATCAAAGGAAACACAAATAAGTCAAGCTTTAACTCATCAAAACAAGCAAGATAAAGCGCACGTGAAGCGAACAAAGTTCGTTTTTCAAGTTAAATACTCCAGAAAGTTTGGAATATAAAGATCTTCATTGAGATACAAATATATATATTAAAATGTATGAATAAGAATGATCATACGAATGAGAGTGAGAGGCCTGTTTATATACTAGGCAGGTGCCGCTTCATGGAGAGTCATGTCTCATTCAAACATGCCTCTTCAACTTAATTATTAATTAATTAATCATTATTTATGATTATTATCATTTACATTATTTCCTATATATTTTATTCATAACATTGCCTTCCTCCTCAAAAAAGCTTTGTCCTCAAAGCTTGTTGATGCAAAAGGCTTGATCTCTTTTTCGGTTTTCGAATGTCTTCTCGTCTCGGTATTGTCATCTTCGTTGATATAAGTTGATATGATCTTCTAAGTGATAAACAAAAATGTGGCATTGAGAAGGGATCAGACCATCCTAGATTAATCTTTTGTGGAATCTTGTGGTTATTGGATACTTCGTGTGAATTGTTATCACAAGACTGAATTGTACTGACATTAGTAGTCTTCGGAACATAAGTTTGTCCTTTATGTTTTGATTGATACAGATCCGTAGATTGATTGTGGTGTCTATCAACGTGATTCAGATGTAGATAAGGGGTTCTTTTGGTTTGGTTTTCCCTTATCATGCGTCTGGAATTTTCTTGATTTACTTCAGAAACTGATGTTGTTAATTTAATTACAGATTCTTCACTTGAAATTTCATCGTCTAAACTGCAACATCTGAATATGTTTTCCCTTCAACTGGGTTGTCATCTTCTTGAGTTCTGATATTGACTGAATCAGTATTCATTCCTCTTTCTTCAACTTGGTCAGCTACATCTGAAGACTTCGATATGTTTTCC
Source organism: Pinus tabuliformis (assembly GCA_031772625.1). Classification (NCBI taxonomy): domain Eukaryota; kingdom Viridiplantae; phylum Streptophyta; class Pinopsida; order Pinales; family Pinaceae; genus Pinus; species Pinus tabuliformis. The sequence continues at coordinate 526,501,522 of CM062813.1, read as the reverse complement.
GTGTTGAGTTCTTCTAGTTTTCTTTTCAATATTTTTTTGTCATTTTTAAGTTTCTTAATTTGCATCAATAATTTCTCACTGTGGTCTTTGAGGCGAGTAACTTCTTCATTTTTGTCAGTGGTGATTTTGTCAATTTCCCTTTGCATATTTTGTATTACTTTTTTACTTTCTTGAGAAATGACTTTTGCGATATCTTGCATATCTTCTGGTGTTACGGAATCTGGCTTCACTGTAACATCCTGTAATGTTATTTTTTTCTTTTTGTATGAAAATGTCAAAAACTTCTTCATATTTAGGATAACAGATCCTAGTGATTCAATCCAGGGTGAACCCAAAATTATAATTATATCACTATTGTCGCAAAATAAGGTTTTAATGGTGAATTGCGATACAAAAGTATAGTCTCCAATACTTAGTTGTAGATTGCTTATGTCGTATTGTTTGTCACTTGTGTCAACAAAACTCGTTTTGATTATATTTGATTCAAGAATCACTAATTGGTTAGCACATTTAGTACTAACATAATTATTATTTTGAGTAGGATCAATAGAGATGATAACATCATTTCCTGCAAGTGATCCTTTGATTTTAAGTAGCGCACCGACACATATACTAAAATTTTTAGGAAATCTTCCCTCCAATTCCGAATTTGGCTCCATTTTGTCTTCGACCTTAAGGTTTTAAAGGTACCCTTTTTAAATAAAACTTCAAGCCTCTTTTATGCCTTTTGGTTAAATATATATACACATATATTTTTAATCATTATTATAATATATTACAATAATAATATATATTAACTTTAATTTGCTTTTATTTTTATTTTTTAATTAATATAACTTAAGATAATTAATAGGGACACGACTTTTCTTCAAACGATGACTAGGATTTTTGGCACGATGCTCTGATTGGTGCAGGTAGATGGACAAACGTGGCATAAAAATGGCGACAAGTTGATTGGGAGGGTGATAAGGAAGCAACAATGTGGGTGGCTAGTTCAACAGGCAACAAAACAACAACTGCGGATGAGAATATTTGGGCCGCGGTGTAGTCGAGTGGAGGTTGGTTGCAGTTGGATGCAGGGAATATGGTTGTTGTAGTCGCGCAAAAGGGAGTCTGCTATGGTGGTGGCACTGTGGCTAAATGATGCAGAGGTGGCAACAATTATGGGATATGTCGATGACTTGAATGCTGTGGAGAAGATTGGACGACACATGCAACAAGGTTATTGTTTGTGCGGTCTGGTGTGGCTGCAAGTGATGGCGGAAAGGTGGATCGTTGAAGATGTCGCGGCAGCCAGCGGGAGCTTGACAGTGTAGGCGGTTGGTTAGAGAGGGACGACCGCGGTTTATGAGGATTGACGGCTTGGCAAGTGTGGGCCGGCTAGGTAAGTCTATTTTTAGTATTATTTTTTTTCTAATAAATCTTTTTATTCTATTTTATAATTTTTTTTATAATATATATATATATATATATATTTTAAATTTTGTTTTGAATTTTATTTTTTATTTTTTTGTAATAATTTATTTATTTATTTTTTGATATTGACTTTTTATTTATAATTGTTGTTGTTGTTGTTTTTTTTTGATTTATATATATATATTTATTTTATTTATGATATATATATATATATATATTTGAAATGGTCAAGGGCTTATTAGCAGAACATGGAGAAACTCCAACTTGTGTAGCGAATGCTTTTGTCACGACAACAACAAGGTTAACGATTTTTATGGCTAAGGACCTGGATCGGAGAACGCGCTCTGTGCAGTCGTGAAGCGACCAGAGGATCGAACTGCTCTGATACAAATGAAGCGAACAAAGTTCGTTCTTCAAGTTAAATACTCCAGAAGACTTGGAATATAAAGATCTTCATTGAGAAATATATATGTTAAAATGTATGAATAAGAATGATCATACAAATGAGAAGTGAGAGAACTGTTTATGTACTAGGCAGGTGCCTCTTCATGGAGAGTCATGTCTCATTCAGACATGCCTCTTCAACCTAATTACTAATTAACTAATCATTATTTATAATTATTATCATTTACATTATTTCCTATTTATTTTATTCATAACAACACGTTATGGAGTTGTCCACCTTCAAGTGGATGGTCAAATCAGGTGAACATTGAGCCTAACGAATGGAATGTTGGATCTCTTCCTCACTTGGAAAGCATCTAAAATTTATTTCAAGTCGCTTCAAGCCAATTTAAAGAGAAATGTTGCACACTCAAGCCAAATCATCCCACCTATATTTGATGTCACTTTGCTTTTTGGAGGTGTTGTAACAAATTATTGCACTTGGAAATTCATTCCCATGTTTTATGGAAGTGCCTTGACTTGTGGTATGGGCATGGGCCTTCATTTTAGGCATATTTTGAAGGATAATAAGCATTATTTGAGGTTTTATTAGAGTTGTTTGAAGATGGTTCCCTCTTTATAGTATTTTATCACCTCTCTTATGAGGGTTTCAAGTGATGTAAAGCTAACTTTTGTAATGACTTACTCTACAAGCTTTTTATGGATGAAAAGTCAATGTTTCTTTAAGTTTCTTAGACATTTTCTAAGGAGCAAAAAGGGGAGAGATGCTGAGAGCCTTTTGTATAAGTTGAGGGCTCACTCTCATCCCAAGTGCTTGTGGATTATTAAGATCATTATGCCATAAAGTAATATTTTCGTGAAGCTTTGTTGTCAACTATTGAAGTTTCTCTTTCTTGATTATTTTACATATTTTGTTCTAATGAATCATTGTGTAAATTCAAGACTAATACAAAGCTATCAAGATAGATCCATTTGAAGGGAAACTTTGTCACTTGGAGGGAGATGTTTGGAGTAAATCTCTCACTTCTCCTTTGTTGTTGTGGGGTAAGGATTAACTCTCTTTATTGGGCCATATCCTAAGTTTTCGCAACAAGTGCTTTGATTTTATTTCATTTCATAGTTGATCTTATTATTGAAAGCTTTCTCCTTGGAGGAATCCCATGTAGTTCTAGTAGGGCTTGTTTCATAACTTGTCTTGTTTAGATGAAGAGGTAGTTTAACTTCTAGGGTTCTACCTCTTTACCCTAATCCACAAGCATTGAATAACCAACTGAAAAGGGACATTCATCTTGACTCCAATAGTCCTATTAGAGATAAGGCTCTTAAGCCCTAATCTAACAACCAACCGTTTTATTTACAAAATTTAAACTCTTGTGTTTTATTTAATTATATTATTGAAAACTCCCTAAAAATACAAAAATAAATAAATATAAATCTAACTATCAAAAGTAAGAGGTAAGAAGTTGAAAATATTTTATTTATTGTCTAGAAGAGAGCTTGGATTATGTTTTTGACCTAAACAATATTCTTCAGATTTGTGCCATATTGATAATCTAGAGGCCCAAGGAAAAACAAGCGTCTTGTTTGATGCTTTCAAAGTTTATCTAACATCATGTTGAGGGTTTTGAAGTTGTGTTCAAAATTCTGAAAATTGGTGACAACATTTTCTCAAGGATTGGGAAACCTCTTTGCCTAGGGTTTTGTGAGAAAGGTTATTTCAAACCACTTTAAAGCTCTAGCTTCATTTCTGAAGTATTTTCATTACATATTGTGAATATTTTGAAATGTTTTAGCTACTTTAAATGTTTCCATATTGATAATCTAGATGCCCAAGGAAAAATGACCCTTGGGTTTGATGCTTTGAAAATTTATCTATCAGCTTGAGGGTTTTGAAGTTGTTCTTCACAATTCTGAAATTTGGTTACAAAAATATCTTCTCAAGGGTTGGTAAGGAAATTTGCCTAGGGTTTTGTGAGAAAGGTTGTTTCAAACCCATTTAAACTATAAAGCCCTATTTTCATTTCTGAGGTATTTTAAGTGTAAGTGATCAATATTTGGAAATGTTTAATTTTCTCTAAGTGTTGCAAAAGGTTTTATCTTGATTAGGGGATTTTCCAATTTCGACCCTAGGGGGGAGTGGACCCCCTCTTCATTCAAAGTTTGGATCTGATTGCTATAACTTACCATTCGCTTGCATTTGTACTATTTCTGGGATGTATTTTCACTCTTATTTTAGTGCTCAAGCTCAAACACGCAAGGATCTATCATGTTAGTGTGTTTCCGCACTTCCGTGTTGGTTCAAACACTTCAAATCCGACATTTCCGTGTTTTTGGTTATTTTTACAGATTTTGAAGTGTAGGACAACATCAAGCTTTTCCAAATCAGGTTACATATCAAGTGGCAACTAAATATTAAAAGAATGTCGAATCAATTAATTCAGAGTGAGCAAGAAGCTCAATGATAATACAGAGATATTTACAATAATAGAAACATCAAGTTTCTATGTAGAATAAACTGCTTAAACGAATAAAAATAGCAACAGCTAAAAGAATGAGTATTAAATACTAAATAGGAATAGGAATATTCTAATACCCTCCCTTAATACTCAATCTATTTACAACACCAATAGACCCTCTGAATTTTACAAATTTATCAGGACCAAGAGGCTTGGTGAAGATGTCGGCGGGCTGCTCTGTTGTGGGAACATATTGCAACTGAACTGAGCCGTCTTCAACAAGCTGGCGAATGTAGTGGCAATGAGTTTCCACATGCTTTGTTCTTTCATGAAAGACTGGATTTTTGGCAAGTTTGAGAACTCCGTGATTATCACAAAACAAAGAGGTAGGCCCGGTCTGGGAAACATGCATATCTGCAAGCATACGTCGAAGCCAAACTGCCTCACAGGATGCCTTAACTGCTCCCCGATACTCTGCTTCTGTTGAGGAGAGAGCCACTGCCTGTTGCTTCTTACTAGTCCAAGTAACAACACCAGATCCTAGACTAAACACATACCCAGTTGTAGATTTACGGTCATCAACCGAACCGGCCCAGTCAGAGTCAGTGTAACCACTGAGAATAGGATTGGAATTGCGAGTATATAAGAGGCCATAATCAGAAGTACCACGCACATATCGTAGCACACGCTTTGCTGCTATCCAATGATCAGCTTTAGGAGCTGACATAAAGCGGGAGATATAGCTTACTGCAAAACTGATGTCAGGTCTGGTGGCAGTAAGATAGATGAGACTGCCCACTAGTTGCCTGAATAAAGTTTCATCCACAAGGAGAGAGGAGGACTGCGATGAAAGTTTGAGCCCTGGTTCCATAGGAGTCGTGGCTGGTTTGCAATCCTGCATTCTGAACCTGTCCACAAGATTTTTTGCATACTTGGACTGAGAGAGAAAAATATGATTTTCAGTCTGCCAAACTTCAACCCCCAGACAGTAATGAAGAAGTCCCAAGTCTGTCATCTCAAAAGTTCTGCAAAAATCTTGTTTGATCCCATGGATCAAATGTGCAGAGCTGCCAGTAATGATAAGGTCATCCACATAGACAACCACAAGCAAGATATCATCAACAGTATGCTTGATATACAGGTTTGCATCAGATGGGCTCCGCTGAAAACCCTGATCTATCAGGTACTGATCAATTTTCATGTACCAAGCCCGAGGAGCTTGCTTCAAGCCATAAATGGCTCTAGCTAATCGACACACTTTCTGTTCTTGACCAGCAACCTTGAATCCTGAAGGCTGCGTCATGTAGACTTCTTCTTGGAGATCACCATTTAGGAAAGCACTCTTTACATCCATCTGATGAACTTTCCAATTGAACTGAGCTGCTAGGGCAAGGACAAGCCTTATGGTACTCATCTTGGCTGTAGGAGCAAAAGTCTCTTCATAGTCGATGCCTTCCTTCTGTGAGAACCCTCGAGCCACAAGACGAGCTTTATACTTGTCTATGGTTCCATCAACTTTGTATTTCACTTTATACACCCATTTGCAGCCTATGGGCTTTTTCCCTGCAGGAAGATCAGAAAGTGTCCATGTGTGATTCTTTTGAAGACTTTGAAATTCGGCTTCCATAGCCTGTTCCCACTCAGATGTACCCTTAGCCTCTGAATAGGTTTGAGGCTCAAAAATACTGTGAAGGTTAGCCATAAGAGCAAAATTGACTGTAGACTGTTGTTTGTTCTTATGTCTAGAAGTTCTACCTTCAAGAAGCTCATCATCCCAGAGATCACCAATGGTTTTAGCCCACCATTTAGGCCGAAGAGTAGAGGAACCAATATCAGGAGGAGATGAAGAAGACTCAATAGGAGCAGCAAGAGGAGGGTTATTTTCTGGAGGAAACTCAGATAGAGTATTATCAAATACTGATGCTACATCATCCCTCCCATCAGGTGGACTGACCGGAAGAAGAACACTGTGAGGCTGATCCTCAGAACACTGCTTAGAAGAAGAAGACTGAAAAAATCCTCTGTCTTCATCAAATACTACATCCCGACTGAAGCTAAGACGACCGGTGGCTATATCTATCAGCCTATAGGCCTTGTGATGATCACTGTAACCTGTCATCATGAGTTTCTGGCTTTTGGAATCCAACTTAGAGCGCTTAGCAGGTGGAATCCACACATATGCAACTGAGCCAAATACTTTGAGGTGACTGATCTTAGGCTTACGGCCAGACCAAACCTCTTCAGGAGTCTTCCCTTTAACAGCCTGAGTAGGTGATCGGTTAAGAGGATAAACAACAGTAAATACTGCTTCAGCCCAGAATTTGTTTGGAACACTCCTGTGTTGTAACATGGAACGAGCCATTTCAACAACCGTGCGGTTGCGACGCTCGACAACATTGTTTTGCTGAGGAGTGTAAGGTGTGGTTAATTGACGTTTGATGCCATGAATATCACAGGAGTTCGCAAAAGCTGAGGAACGAAATTCCCCCCCATTGTCGGTCCTAAGGGTCATGATGTTACAACCAGATTCTTTTTCAACTAAGGTTTTAAACTTCTGAAAGGTACTAAGAGCATCAGATTTATTTTTTAGAAAATACACCCACATCTTTCTACTGAAATCATCTACAATAAGTAAAAAATATTTGCAAGCAGTGATAGAAGCTGTATTCATAGGACCACAAATATCAGCATGAAGTAACTGAAGTACCTTAGATGCGCGCCAAGATTCTCCATCTTTGAATGAAGACCGATGTTGCTTTCCCGCTTGACAGGCGCTGCATACCCCCAATTGCTGAGTCTGAATATCAGGTAATCCTGACACAAGTCCCTCCTGAGAGAGCTGAGAGAGATACTGCATATTTAGATGCCCATATCGCTGATGCCATAGAGTGCTGATGGGAGAGACACGTGCTGCTAGAGCCACTTCTGGAGAGTCACCGGTGTCAAGTAGCCTGTATAGACCATGGTCCTCTAGGCCAACAGCAACTGTTAGACTAGTCTCCCTGTCAATAATGGAGCACTTGTGTGCACTGAACACAACATCAAGCTGAGGAGAATTCCTCATAATCTGGCTGACAAGTAGCAGATTAATTTCCATACCAGGAACATAGTATACATTCAGAAATATGAGTGTGCGCCCACCAGACTGAATTTGAACTGTACCTCTGCCCGCTACTGTGTACTTTTCACTCCGCCAAATACCACGGAATCACTGAAAGGTGAGAAGTCAATAAACCAGTCACGCCTGTGAGAGAAATGGCGTGATGCACCAGAATCAATGTACCATGAAGAGGAAGGAACATGATCTGAAGACCTTTTAGCCATAAAGGCGTAAAAGGCAGAATCTGTCTGCTCGGAATGTTCTGCAACATTTGCTGTCTGATGTGGCCCTCCCTGTTTCTTCTGTTCAGAAGCAATCCTCTGTCGGCAATCTTTCTTCATGTGACCGAACCTGTGACAGTAATTACACTGCACACTTTTCTTCCTAGCAGGATCAAAAGACTGAGAAGAGCCTTTCTGCTGAAAGGACTGAGAGGACTGATATTTTGCAGCAAATGCATTTTCCGAGGACACTGATGAAGCACCATTACCAAACTGCTGTTTCCACCGATCCTGCTGCAGAAGTTTGGTACATAACTCTGGAAACTTCAGATCAACATTTGTGGTGGTAATGTTGAGTGTTTCTATGAAGTGTTCATAAGATTTCGGTAGACTTTTCAAAGTAATGACTACCATATCTTCTTCCTCCATGGTCCGACCAATGGCTTCGAGCTGATCTCGAATGTCTTTAATTTTGTTGAGATGTTCCTGTAAAGACATATGTTCGTCCATCATGATGGAGAACAACTGATTTTTGAGAAAAAATGCTCTGCTTTTGTCAGATGTCTCGTGCAGTTCTTTCAACTGTTGCCAGATTTCGACAGCTGTCTTGCCAGAAGGAATCTGTGGTAACTGATCATCAACGACAGAGAGCTTGAGAAGCATAACAGCCTCTCGATTTCGATCATCAAATTTATCTTGATCGGTACCAGCTGTACCGGGACGAAGCTCTTTGCCCAAAATGAGCTGATCAAGACGCCTGTATTAAAAAATGGTCAACATTCTTTGTTTCCAAATGTTATAGTTGCTGCCATTAAAGCATTGATTTCCTTCTAACATCAGATTGGTGAGCGTGGCCATTTTCCCAAAGACAATACAGAAGTCTGACACAAAAAAAATGTAGCTGCCTGCTTATCCTGGTGCAAATCAAAACAGACTTTGTTCTGCTAGACAGGTTTTTAAAAAAAATATACCCAGCAAAAATATATCTCCACAGTCTAGAAAAGGTAGCAATAGAGCAGGTTCCACTGCTGTAGCTGTACCCTTCTTTCAGGTGATGCCTTTTCAAATGAAGGAGCCGCAAATAAATTCCAAGAAAATATCAAGATGACTGTATGAGACTGACACAGAACCTTAACAAATTCTGCCTTGAAAGAAATAGGCTTGAACAATGCACAAAAATTAACTCAGGTCTTTGCTAGATAAAAGTTTAGACAGTCCTGAATTTTTCACAAAAACGCTGTCTCAGGCTCGAATTCTCCACATTCTGTTCTAGGAAAGAATATGTGCAAATGTCAATCAACACCATGCCTCAGATCTGTATCAGTGCACCAGACCAAAACCATGACAAGAGGTCGCATGCATCCTTATAAAATTAAAGCTGATTTGAAGGGAAAAAAAATACGTAGACTGAAAAAGTGAAACCACGTGAGCCGTCCACGATTGTATTTGCTGTCATATCAACGAAAATACTCGGTGGATGTTCGAGTCTTTCGGTCGGAGAATGCCGTCACGTGAGCCGTCGTTTTGATAAACCCACGCTGCCGTCGTTTTGTGGTTCCACTGTCGGAGAATGCCGTCGTCTCAAATTTTCACGTCTCTGCTACCAACTGTCGGAGAATGCCGTCGTCTCAAATTTTGACGTCTCTGCTACGATTGACCAATAGAAAATACGAGGGCCACAATGAGACCAGTGTCTGGAGCACGTCACTGAGAGGCAAACAGCCCCCCCAACCCAGCGACACAAGGCTTCAAACGACAAATAGACTTCTGCTCATAACACTACAATCCAGCTCCTGGGGTTCCGGGTTGTGATGCAAACTGGTGATGCTGCGTTGGAAATGTGAGGAAGATGCAGTTCAACAGTAAAAACAAATATGGCGGAGTAAAGATGCAGTTCAACAGTAAAACAAATATGGCGGAGTCAGCCAGCCAGAGAACGAATCCCGCGCCCACGAGACGGTCACCGCCACAAAGTGCTGTAGCGATTATCCAAACAGAATCGGTATACCAGCAAGGGAATTTTGTTCTAAACCAGATCCAAGAGTTTCTTCAACTTTTAATTCCTCAGAAAAATGATAATGCAGGAGAAGAATCCATTTCTGTATCGAGATAGACGACTGTAAGCTTTTATCATAGTGAGCAAAGCCGAGGCTAAGACTCAGTGAAGGCTACCTGGCTTACAGAGGGCTCGACCTTAGAAATGAATGAAAGAAAGAACTCAAGAGATTAGGATGCAGAGAGAATAACTGTTCAAGAAATCTCTTAACCTCGCTCTGATACCATAAAAGAATGTCGAATCAATTAATTCAGAGTGAGCAAGAAGCTCAATGATAATACAGAGATATTTACAATAATAGAAACATCAAGTTTCTATGTAGAATATGGAAACACTCAGTTTCATCTAAGAAACTGCTTAAACGAATAAAAATAGCAACAGCTGAAAGAATAAGTATTAAATACTAAATAGGAATAGGAATATTCTAATAAATATAAATCATCTCACTTGATGTATGTGCCCTTTCCTCACTCTTGAGCATTAAGTCTGACCATCTATTGTGTATTTTGAGTGAGTTTTGCATGTTGGTTGGTATTTTTTGTAGTTATTATTCATATATCACACCTAACATTTTGTTTCAATAAATTCCCACCCTTCATCATACTTAGTGTTTCTAGTGCTGGTCTTTTAGGCTTGTCGCTGAGGTGTGTGTAGATTAGGAAAAACCTTGGGGCATTGTAGGAGTTGGCCTAAATTGAGAGGAGGTTGTGTTAAGGTGATAATGGGTGCATCTCTTGTGTGCTTACCGCTTAGTGCCTTGATTGGACCTTGTAGAGGATGCTAATTCATGTAGTAACTTATCACTTTTTAGAGGTTTTTTCCCCTTTATTTTTTAATATGTAGCAATAAAAAAGTTCATTTTTTTGTAATTTGGATTATTGAATTGAAAAAGGGCCTTTTTTTCCCTCCACAAGCTAATTCATGGATTTAGGTTGAGAGAAATAATATTTTATTTAAAGGAAGTTGGGCACCTCTTATATAAATAGTGGTGCACTTCCCCTCATTTTGTCATGGTTCGATTTGGGGGAAAAATCTCTTAGCAGTTATGAAATTTTTGAGATTTTTCTTTCTTATAACTTGGCTATGAATGGATAAGATGAGTTACTTTCTTGTTTGGAATTGTGATGAGATGTGTGAAGAAATTTCAACCCCCACTCCAGTTATCAGTTTTCCTCATCACTCCATGCATTTAGTTTTAAATCCAAGCGTGATAAAAATTCTAAAATCTGGAAATGACAATATTTTTTTGAAAACACAAATTTAGAGATTTCACAATTGCTGAAATTGCATAAATAAAACACAGCGAAATTATGACAGCCACACACAGAAAATAACATAGTGATTTTTGGTCAATGTAACCTGGAAAAACCCCCTACAATCTTGGGGAAAACCAGTTTGAGATCTCTTCATTATTTTTGAAAATGCTTTTACCAAGAAACTGAAATACACAGTAAAAATTCTAGCAACCACAAATTACAACTTATCTCGATTTCCGTTCTTGAACTCCACCTCGAAAAGCCTGCCAATCAGCGAATAGCCAAAACAAAATTTTTATAGCGATAAAACAACATTAAATGCTGCATGACCAACCTCGAAAAACATGCCCAGAACTAGTTGTATGGACTATACCAACCGTATAGATTTCAGTAGTACGACTGCCTTGAAATTTGTGCCCAAACTGTTGTCCTTCTTCCTCGATATTTGTGCCTTTCTCTTGTTGTATGGGTTTGCCTTGGTATGCGTGCCAATAAACGCTGTTGCCCAGATTTGCTGAAATGTCTTCTTGCTGCTCTCCTTCACTTCCTCACTACTTGGAAAAAATCTCCTTGCTCTCTTTTCTCTTTCTCTCAAATGCTCATGAAATAATGAATTGATCTTTTCCTCTTCTCTTCTCTTTTTATTCTCTAAATGACCTTTTGGGTTACCCTAAGATCTAATGGCTGAGATTCATTTAGATCTAGGGATGAGAATAAATGTGCATTTAATTCTCACTTTCTATTTTTTAACTCACCCACATAAATAAAGACCCACTTAGCCTTTTATTTTCATAGTCAATTTTTCATTTTCTAATTCTTCATTGACTTTAATAAAGTCACCTTTAAATTAGAATGTAACTTTAGCACTTATAAAGTCAATTTTAAATTAGAATGTAACTTTACTACTTATAAAGTCACTTTTAAATTAAATTGACTTTACCACTTATAAAGACACTTTTAAATTAGAATGTAACTTTACCACTTATAGATTCACTTTTAAATTAAATTGACTTTACCACTTATAAAGTTACTTTAGGAGAAAAGTAAAAAATAAATTTGGTCACTTTTCCCTAGGCCAAAATCAAAGTCTTAGGGAACCACTTGTCCGCTAGTACCCAAATTTTAACACTCCCTCTTACCGAGGAAAGTGTTCCTCACCACTCCCATCTTGTCTCTGAAGTAGACATGCTTGCCTCGTGGTAAGGCTTTGGTGAAAATGTCCACTACCTGTTCATTTGTGGAAATGTACTCAAGCTTGACAACTCCCTTTTGGACATAGTCTCTAATGAAGTGATACTTGATCTCAATATGCTTTGACCTGTCATGAAAAACTGGATTCTCCGTGAGTTTTATGCAACTCTGATTATCACAGTAAATTACTGAAGGTCTCAATGCCTGACCAAATGGACCAAACAACATCTTGCAAAGCCATATGGCCTCACAACTAGCCAAACCAACAACCATATACTCTGTCTCAGCTAAGCTCAATGCAACTGGCTGTTGTTTCTGGCCAATCCACGACACAACTGCCGAACGCAACACAAAACAACACCTGAAAGTACTCTTCCTATCTGAAGCACAACCTGCCCAATCTGAATCCGTGTACCTTGCCAGTCTCACTCCATCACCCTGTCTATAATCCAGACCAAAATCCACAGTCCCCTGCAAGTAACGAAGAATGTGTTTTGCAGCCACCCAGTGCACTCACCTGGGCTCTCACATGAACTGACTCAGTGTTAATTGCAAAACATATATTTGGTTGAGTGTTGACCAAATACATCAAACAACCAATCAATTGTCTGTATAGAGTAGGATCCACCAACTCGGAATCAGAAGCGTGAAGCTTCTTCCAGTTAGTGATCATAGATGTAGACATGGGTTTGCAGTCCTCCATGTGAAATCTACTAAGAATATCCACAATTTACTTCCCTTGTCCCAGGAAGAAATGCCCCTCCTGCTACACCTCCAATCCGAGAAAATAATGCATCAAGTCGGTATCTTTCATCTCAAACTCTAAAGCAGGATCTCTCTTGTAGCACTTAATGAGTCTCTTTGCACCAGTGATGATCAAGTCATCAACATACAACACCAGAATGAGAGGCTCCTCACCCACCACAATGAAGTATAGGTTCGGATCAACCTCACTCTTTGTGAAACCCAACTGCTGCAAGTATGTATCAATCCTCAAGTACCAAGCTCTGGGAGCTTGCTATAGGCCATAGAGTGCCTTTTTCAATCTGCATACATGGGACTCCTTCCCATGCACCTCAAAGCTCTGCGATTGCTCAATATAAACTTCCCCCTGAATGAAGCCATTGAGAAATGCGGTCTTCACATCCATCTGGTGGATCTTCCGACCCATCACTGCTGCAATCGATATGATGGAGTGAATATATGTATACCGAGCTACGGGAGCGAAGGTCTCCTCATAGTCAACTCCCTCTACCTGTGAGAACCCTCTCGCCACAAATCGAGCCTTGAACTTCTCGATGCTGCCATCTGCAGCATGCTTTATCTTGTAGAGCCATCTGGAAGTAACAACTGATTTACCTTCAGGCCTCGGCACTACCTCCCAAACATCGTTCTTCATAATAGAAGAATACTCCTCCATCATGGCCTCTCTCCAGACCTGCTGGCTGGCTGCCTCCTCATAACTAGAAGGCTCAGAGTCAACAATGCTTGTTACCAATGCCATGTAACTACAAAACCGCTCAGGTGGTTTACTCTCTCTAACCTGTCTCTTTGGCCCAACAACTGATGTGGCCTCGTGCAAGGTATCTTGAAGCCACTTGGGCTTCCTCTTCCTTGAGCATACTTCTCCCACTGGAGTGAAAGAATCCTCATCATCATCAGAAGCCTGAACTCCTGAAGGCCTGCCAACTGACCTCATGCCTGAATCTGTGCCTGTAGATGCTGAAGTACCGTGCGAACTGTCCATTAGTGGACTACCCTGTGAACTGCTTTGCGGACTGCCCTGCATGCTGCCCGAAGAACCACCCACCTGACTCTAAGAGCCACTACTCACTGATGGACTTGACACTGTAATCGATGTACCTCTTGATCCCTGACCACTGGATCCCTGTGACTGACTCAACTGCTCCTGAGGGTCTGGTGACTTTGGATACTCTAACTCCTGTGACCTCTTGAAAGCTCTCTCCTCCTCGAACTTCACATCCCGCCTGACAACCCCTTTCCTCTGTGCAAGACTATAAATCCGATAAGCTTTCGAGGTCTCGCTATAACCCACAAAGATGCCCTTGTCTGTAGTGGGCTCTAGCTTGGTCCTGTTCTCCTTGGGACATAGGAATATGTAAGGCACCCAAAGATACGAAAGTGCCCAACATCAGGCTTCTTCCCAGAAAAAGCCTCCTCCAGAGTCACATTCCCCAAGGCACGATGTGGACTCCTGTTCTGCAAGTACACAACAGTGTTGCAAGTCTCTGCCCACAAAAATAAAGGTAACCCATGATCATGAAGCATGGCTTTGGCAGCCCCTGCAATGGATCTGTTCTTGCTCTCTGCAACCCTGCAATGGATCTGTTCTTCCTCTCTGCAACCCCATTTTGCTGGGGGTAGTAAGGAACTGTGAACTCCCTCCTAATGCCTGCGTCAGCACAAAAATCAACAAGCTCACCAAGGGTATACTCCCCTCCATTGTTCGACCTGAGGACCTTGATCTTCCTATCTGTCTGGGTCTCCACAAGAGCTTTGAACTCTTGAAACCACTTGAAGACCTCACTCTTGGTCTTCAAGAAATAAATCCAGGTCTTCCTGGAGTGGTCATCAATGAATAAAACATAGTAGTTGTTGACCACTACGTGTCAACTACCCATAACAGTACATCCTCTTTTTTCGCAAAAGGGATAGCACCTAATCAACGTGTTCCTGCCATCCAGCGACCATCATTAGCCTGAGGATCATCTAATATTGTAAACCCTTTCTGCATGTGTAAACTGTAAATAGTCCTAGTGTGCTAGATCGAGTCTATGTAAAAGTAATTGGGGAATAATCCTAACTATTTGGTTAGGTTATTTTATTACAAATTGCTTGATCTACTAGATTATATTTGTGTTGCAGGACTAGGTAGTCTGTGAGGGTCTTGTTCAAATGGGTTTTCCCCCTTGAGATGTAAAAATGTAAAATTCATGATGTAAAACGTCTTGAGGGTTAGAAAAATAATTTATCCCCTCATAGATCCTAGGTCCTAGGTAAATTTAAATTTTCCAGAGGTAAAATTCGTGGATCTTTTAAAAAATTAAATCTTAATTGGTCCAGGGACTAAGGTTAGTTGATTATTTTGCTAAATTTTATGTCTTAGGTCCTTGGGGTTAAGTCAAAGTCAAAGTTTTGAGGAAACAAATGCAAAATTTTAATTTTTGAATTTATTAAAATACATTTAATTAAAAAATTTGAAATTTCCTCAATATTTAAAATTTCAACGGATGAGATTAAAAGAAATTTTGATTCTCATCAACGGTTGAGATCACTTTGACAAGGATCACTCGAAACTAGCCGTTGGGAAATTTATCTTTAAATAGGAGGTCATTTTGTCAGTCAGAATCATCCAATCTTTTGATCATGTACTAAGCGAAAAGCTCTCTTGTAATCTTTTTTTTGAGCAATAAAGAAAGACTTTGGGGTTAACTTTCGCTGGTGTTACTCTTCATGGAAATGTTGTAAGATGTATTATTTTCATGCATATATTTCTTTTTGGCCATTGATATAGCTTTCTGAAGAGCGATCTGAGTACAGGTATCTTGCTCAGTCGCTGGGGTTTGAATGGTAATTTAAGTTTTGAATATAATAGCAGGTATCAGTATTAGATCTAAATTTTATTATCGTTTTCTCGCTCTATGTTGATGGCTAAATTGAGTTTTGCAGGAAAATCCTTGATTATTAGATCATCAGGCATTTGGGGAAGTTCTCGGCTGAACCAACCAACTCCCGATCCGTGTTTTCTGAAGAGCCTAGTTTGAATTTGATCCCGGGCTTATCATAAGATATTATTTTTATGGGTGATGCGTAAAGGGTTCAAGTTTAGTACCTCCAAAATTCAAAAAAATTTAATTTTTATGTGCTAAATTGTCAGATTTGGCTGGTGGGAGTCGCAGATCATCAGATCTGGGAGCGGAGTCGGACTCACACTCCCTAGATCTGATAGATCTACCATTTTTGTACATAGATCTGTAACTAACTTTGGTTTAAGGCTCTTGTTTTTTTTGTTTTTTTGTTTGTTTGTTTGTTTGTTTGTTTTTTTAATTTTGGGTCATTGTGTATCTTTTGGGTGTTTTTTTTGTTGTACTGCAGCTGCAGATTTGAAGCTGAAAACTGTGCAGAGTCCAGATCTAGGCCCTGAGGGTAAGATCTGGATCTCTGGAGGTCCATCAACATCATTCTTTCAAGGAATTAATTTAGTTTTCAGATCTGGAATTTAAATCTGGAATTTCAGTGAGGGTTTTAGGGTCAAATTTGAAGCAGATGGATTTAATATTTTATTCAAATCTGGAAAATTTTCAAGGAGTTCACTGATAAATCTGGAACAGAAATGCAACATTTTGATCAAGGTTTTATGGAAATTTCTGGGTTTTTCTGGGTATCATCTGTGTAAGTTTGTTGTTTTGCTGGTTGGGTTTTTATTTGGTTGCGAATTTCTGAATTTTTTTTTCAAAACCCTCGCTGGCAGCCTGAAGCATAAGAATATCTCTTTAATCACAAATTTCCGAGAAATTTTTAAGGGTTTACCAACTTTTGGCTGCATTTTTCTTCCTCTGGAAAAATTTTGAAATATTTTTGTTTACTGTCTGGGGCTTTTTCTGCTGCAAATTTCGAATTCTGTTGCCAAAAAACCCCGCATCCATCCCTCAGCCATCTCCACGCTACCTTCACGCAGCTTCTTCATCATCTACGTGTTTCAAATCCGAAACCTCTCCACCTGCATCAGTCCAGCTCCCTACGCAGCTCATTTCCTCTTCACGTTGCAAAACCTCCCCTCGCTGTTGTGGTATATGCACCCTCAAAAACCTGCACGCTGTCCATTAGCCCCTCTGCTCCATATGCAGGCTTCACGAACCCTCGCTGCCTATCCTCGATGTATGTTGGCCATTCTCTGCTCTCTGCATTGTTTCAATCCCTTATTCTACAACCATAAGCTTCCACCCTCACGCAGGCCTCCCTTCCCTTCGCATTCTGCCGGCTCCATCTATTGTTTCTCTCCACGCTTACCGCAGCTCCCACGGCCTTAAACGCTCCACCTGCAAATCCTCATGTCCATCCCTCAGCCCATACGCTAGCTGCAAAGGCTGCATATTTCCTTCAAAAACCTCATGTAGCGTGCTGCCCATCCGCTCCCTTTTTCACTGTCTGCGTGGGTTTCTCCCTTATTGAACCCTCTCCACGCTGCCGTTGACCAAACCTGCACACAACTAACGAACAAAACAATTCGAGTTTTTTATTTCTTTTATTTTTCCTTACAGGTTAGGGTTTTTTTATTGTGATACGTATGTTGGTTTAGTTTTAGGCTAGGTTATGAGGTTTCATTTGATTTATATTTTCTTTTGACTTCTTTTTATTAGTTTAATTCTCTTATTTGTGTGATTTAGTTTCATTTCATTTTTGTAATTTATTTTTGATTTAAAATCATAAAGGTTAAAAAGAAATCTAAACATTAAAAAATTAAAAAATAAAAAAAAAACTCTAAAAAATCCTAAAAAATTTAAAATTTAAAAAAATCTAAAAACATTTAAAAAATCTAAAAACATTTAAAAAATCATAATTTCTTTTTAAAACTTTGGTGACTAAGGATTTTGAAATAAAATAAAAAGGGTTTGTGCTTTAACGTTAAGAAAATTTAAATGTGGCCTATGGCCCATTAAATTTTTTTATTTTAGGCCCTTTTCATTTTTTCGTCGCATTAAAAGATTTTAAATTTTTCAGTTACCATTAAACATTATTGCTTAAGGAATAAATAAAAATAAAAATTTAATGTTCCTTAGTGTTATTAAATGCATTTCTCATGATTTTTCTATGCTCAAGGTGCGGTAAATCATATTGGCTGTTCTAGATCTTGTCATCAATAGTAATCATTTTTAAATCTAGAATATATTGCGTGATACAGTGTTGGGCATTTATATGGATTATCGTCGCTTTTCGTCACATATTGAAAATCGTTGTGGGTAACCTGTTTTATTTAGTTGATGATTAATTCAAATATAGAAGGCACTGGTCTATAATCGTTTCTTTCCTGTGGTCGTGTCTTGTTTACATTGGTGGTTAATCTATTATCATTCATCTAGTTATCCATCATTAAAATCTCCTAGAGTCTGTTTTTCATAGGCTATCCTCATTTATTCACCTAGGGACTACCGCCCTTGACTTGTCTAGGAGAAAGTCTAAACGGAGTGAGTAAGGATTTAAGAGTGACAACCCTTACTCTGAGCGTTGTCGCGCTGCCTAGACACTCTGTGCGACAACAATACTCATAGCCACTCAAGGATACATGAGACGTCCGACCACTCACATCGGTATGAATCAAGTCAAGGATCCCGGTCGCTCTGCTGTCATTGCTGGGAAAAGGGGATCTGGCAAACTTCCCCATAGCACATCCTCTGCATACATCAAGCGTTCAAGGTGATCAGAACTGAAATCTGGCGCACCAGTGGTGATCTCCCGCAATGTACTCAAGGCCCCATGATACATGTGCCCCATCCTGCGGTGCCAAATCTCACACAACTTTGAACTGCTATATCTGTTGTTGGTCCTGTCTCGGGTGCTGCTACTCAATGCCATCAGGGGCTGGAATGAGAACATGTACACCTTGGCATGGCGTACACCAATCTCTCTAGTTGAAGAAGCTGGAGTTCCCCTAGGATATATAAGCACCTGCCCTCTCCTAAACAACACATCATACACTCTGTCCTCAAGTGCTGAGACGGATATCAGGTTCTTATTCATTCCAGGCACATATAGAACATCTGACACTTTCAAGGGAGGTGTGGGTCCCCTATCAAATGTCAATGTCCCCACACCGTCTGCTCTAACAATGTTGTCATCACCAAGTACTACCTCCATATCAGTATCACCCTCTGAAAGCTCTGAGAAGTACTCTTTGACTCTTGTCATGTGGCGAGAAGCGCCACTGTCAACATACCAAATGCTAGAAGATGCTCTGCTAGTAGCGGGGAATGCACACTCCCTCCAAACCTGTATCGCAGGTGATCTTGCACTAGTGGCTTCACAAGCTATGAACCCAAACTCTCGATCAAAGCTCTCTGAGAAGCTCTCTATCTCTGCAGAAGTTGCCATGGGTTTGCCTTTCCCTTTCTTGTTCTTCTTTTCAGAACACACAACAGCATAGTGTCTCAACTTTTGACAATTCCAATATTTGACTTTGGAAAAGTCCTTCTTGTTCTGCTGCTTGCCTTTACCTTTGCCTTTGCCTCCACTATTGGAAGCTTCTTCTTTGCTTTGCCCTTCTTGCCTCTTGCTAACAATGCCACATTGTCATCGTCCTCCACCTGTTTGGCTGCCCCAAGATGGTTCTTTGTGATCTCATTCTGAATGCAATCATTCCATAACCTCTCCCAATCGGGAAGGTTTTCCTGTGCAAAAATGCCATCCACAAAATTCTCCCAATTCTTGGGAATACCATTCAAAGCAATCCTCACCAACTCAGTGGGTGCAATGATCTCACCTACGGCTGCCAACTCATCTCTCACTGAAGTGATCTTTGTGAGGTATGTTGTAACACTGACAGTCTTAACTATTTTAATGGCCTTTGGTTTCTCCTTTAGGAACATTTTTCTGTTTTCATTTGAGCTCTGGTAAAGACTGGGCAAGGCTGTCCACATCTCATGTGCATAAGTCTTTCTTCTCACATGAGGAATGCCATGATCTTTGATTCCTTTCAGAATCAATCTTTTTGCCTTAGCATTCTTTTTGTTAAACTCTGCCAACTGTACAGGGTCAACAAGTACTACTACTAGGTTTTGTGTGGTATTTACCATAATGCCTCAGACTTCTGCTTCCTCAAAGATGCTCTGGATTCTCTCTTTCCATGCACTGTAGTTGTTCTGCTCATCCAACCTGTCTTCAACTCTCAAACTCAAAGACATGTTTCACTGTCCTACCAAACTGAAATTTTCAAATCTGTGGTAAAAATTTTTGTTTTCTGTGTAAAAATCAGTTTGCTGTAATTTTCACTTTGCTGTCCCAAACTGCACTTTTCAGCCAACCAAGCTCTGGTACCATGAAGAAATTTCAACCCCCACTCCGGTTATCAGTTTTCCTTATCACTCCGTACATTTAATTTTAAATCCAAGCATGATAAAAATTCTAAAATCTAGAAATGACAATATTTTTCTGAAAACACAAATTTAGAGATTTCACAACTGCTGAAATTGCAGAAATAAAACACAGCGAAATTATGACAACCACACACAAAAATTAACACGGTGATTTTTGGTCAATGTGACCCTGGAAAAACCCCCTACAATTCTTGGGGAAAACCAGTTTGAGAGCTCTTCTTTATTTCTGAAAATGCTTTTACAGAGAAATTGAAATACACAGTAAAAATTCCAACAACCACAAATTACAACTTATCTCGATTTCCATGCTTGAACTCCACCTCGAAAATCGTGCCAATAAGCAAACAACCAAAACATAAATTTTTACAACACTAAAACAACATTAAATGCTGCACAACCAGCGTCGAAAAATGTGCCCAGAACTTGCTGTATGGATTGTATAGACCATACGAATTTCAGTAGTACGACTGCCTTGAAATTCGTGCCCAAACTGCTGTCCCTCTTCCTCGATTTCTTTGCTGTCCCTCTTCCTCGATATTTGTGGCTTTTTCTTGCTGTACGGTTTTTCCTTGGGATGTGTGCCAATAAATACTGCTGCCCTGATTCGCTGAAATGCCTTCTTGCTGCTCTCCTTCACTTCCTCACTGCTCATAAAATTTCTCCTTGCTCTCTCTTCTCTTTCTCTCAAATGCTCATGAAAGAATGAATTGATCTTTTTCTCTTCTCTTCTCCTTTTATTTTTTAAATGACCTTTTGGGTTACCCTAAGATCTAATAGCTGAGATTTATTTAGATCTAGGGATGAGAATAAATATGCATTTAATTCTCACTTTCTAGTTTTTAACTCACCCACTTGAATAAAAACCCACTTAGCCTTTTATTTCCATAGTCACTTTTTTACTTTCTAATTCTTCATTGACTTTTATAAAGTCACTTTTAAATTAGAATGTAACTTTACCACTTATAAAATCACTTTTAAATTAAATTGACTTTACCACTTATAAAGTCACTTTTAAATTAGAATGTAACTTTACCACTTATAAAGTCACTTTTAAATTAAATTGACTTTACCACTTATAAAGTCACTTTAGGAGAAAAGTAAAAAATAAATTTGGACACATTTCCCTAGGCCAAAGATCAAAACCTTAGGGAACCACTTGTCCTCTGGTACCCAAATTTTAACAATGTGGCCTTTTTTCATGGATTCTTTTGGTGGATCTTGGATGATGCATGGTGAAGTAAGTTTATTTATTTTATCTTGGTATTATGTTCAAGGGGATAAATGTTCATGTTTAAGTTGCACCAAACGTGTTTCCGAAATGGGTACGTTTAGAAACGTCACCTCCCAAAAATGGAAATGTCGGCCGAAACGTCATATATATATATATATATATATAACACATTATCTCGCAAGAAAAAAGGGAATAAGACCCATAGATGACAATTTAGAAAGAAAAAAAGGTCTATATTAGCTCTATTGCATGATTACATGATGGTCAAGTTTCGGCCTCTAGACTTCTGCTCCCAAATCTTTGTTGAGCCATTGCTACTTGTGCTTCCCTAGCTTCAACTTACTGAATCACTGCAGCTAGGTAGGCAAATTGCTCTCACAAAACTGTGTCTCGACTGTGCCTTCTCCAACCCCATCGTCCTTTCTCTTATAATCTTCTTTTGTGGAACAAATGACCATGATCACATCTCAATCGATGGTTGTGATCATCTTGACTCCGTCAATTAACTTTTCCGAAAGTCTCTAGGGAAAATTTGACTTCCCTCAATTAATCTGATTTAATTAACCACTTTTCCTAAGTTAGACTTAGGAGAATATTTGATTATGGCTAATTATTCTAATCGAGGTGTCTTGTCGTGTTCCTTAGCCTCTTAGACACCATAAAGACTAGAATCCCTGTCTACTTATATCCAAAAACTAACACATGATGGTACTCCTGTGGTTATCTGTTGAGGAATCTTTAGCGCCCCATAATGCAAGTGTCCCATGCATTGTGCTAAAGTTCACCAACATCTCTACTCTTCTCACCACCTGTTTTGCTGCTCAAGGCTGCGCATGTCTCAATCTGCAACCTGTAAAGGTTCTTCATCCTCGCAGCTATCTGCTTCCTTGACCCAAAAGCTAAGTGTTTGAGGTATGCCTTACCTTTGCTGATGATGACATCATATCCCTTATCCTCAGGGGTAGAACTAAAACGAGGTTCTTCTTGAAGCCTGGAACATAGAAGACATTAGTGAGATGGAGAGGGCCCCTAGACTCCCTCTCAAAGCTGACAGTACCAACTCACCTAGCTGCATACTTTCCATCATCTCCTAGCTCAATCTGAAACTGAATGTCCTTCTCCTTCAGCTGGCTAGAATACTCCTTGTTCCTGGTCATATAGAAGGACGCTCTGGAATCAATATACCATGTGATACTCCCTACTGAGCTTTCCATGCAAGCTATCAATGAGAAATATTTCTCAAAATGAGAAGCAAACCCATCTACCTCAGCTGATGCAACCACATGATCCTTGCTGGGTCTCTTCTTCTTGTTAGGCTATAATGCAGGAAATGCTTTCTAGGAGGGAGTTTCAGTCCGAAAACGGAAATGAAACGCTGAAATGTGTTTGGTACGGGCCCGAAAGGCGTTTCAGTCTGTACGAGCGAGTTTCATGACACTGAAATGTGGCCCGTATGACCTGAAACGCGTTTCAATCCTGTATGACCGTGTTTCTGTCAGAAAAACTTGCTTTTTCCCCTTTTTTCTTTTAACTTTTATATTTGATAATAAAAATGATGTGTGGATATTTCTAGATGTCTTTCGCATGTTATAAATCGACTCTTGTCCATCATCTTCTTTTGGTCCACCATTCACTGTTGAACATGCTTGTTCTTCTATTTTTGAAGAGGATTATGATGATGGTGATGAAGATTGAAGACTATTAGTCTTTATTGTTTACAAGATTGAGCTCATGTTTTATTTCTATATGTGTTCATTGCCCATAATTTGATACTTGTTGATGTAGCATTGTACTTCTAGCCTCATATATATAAATGCTGATTTTGGATGTATATTTATGATAAACCTCGTGTATTAAGGCTATTTTTGAAAATTATTACTTTCATTATGTGATCATTCATGAGTAAATGTGATGTTAGTATGTTTCATCATCATGTATGTTTGATAGACTTATGGTTTATGTAATGACATTGGAAAATGTAATCATAATGTAATAATTTATCATGTATGATTATGATTGCACATAACATTTCTTAAATGTCCTAGCATATATATATATATATATAGCATTTTCCCATTCCCAAAATTTGTGGGGGTCACATTTCGTACCCATACGGATTTCTCTGTATTGTGCAACTTAGCTGATAAGACATGTAGTAGCATAGTGCCCAAACTCGTGGCAATGGAAGCACTTGATCATACTTAGATCCTTCTTCTTCTTCTCGTCCTTTTGATTGGGCTTGGCCTTTCCTTTGCCTTTCTTGCCCTTGGCTTTGCCTACCAGAGGAAAGTTCTCCTTGTCCTCGGTATTTGCTAGTCTCTTATCTCTAACCCTTCTCCGGATCTCTTCTTGAACGCAGTTAGTCCATAATCTTTCCCAACTAGGAAAATTTTTCGACCACTGACAATGTTTTGGAAACTATACTAAGTCTTACGAAGTCGTAGTAGAGCAAAACTCACAAGGTTAGTGTCTGGTACAATGACACCCACACCACCTAGCTCATGTCAAATTTGAGTGAGCTTCGAAAGATATGAGGAGATGGGCTCTGCCTCTCCTTGTCTTATCCAGATACTTCTTGCCTTCTCTATACGAGTAATCTCCTTGGCATCACTGGTAGCCTGAAATAGGTTTAAGATGGCTTGAAGCATCTCATATGCTGTCTTCTTCTCATAGAGATGGGAAATGACATGATCTTTGACCCCCTCTAGAATGATCCTCTTTGCCTTGATATCATTCTTAGTATGTTGGGCCAATTGTTGGGGATCTTGTGGTGGCGTTATAACATTCTTGGCAAATTCTCACATCCCATTATCTTCGAACACTATTGTGATCCTCTCCTTCCATGAGGAAAAGTTAGAAGCTCCCTCTAAACAATGATATGCTCTTAGTCTTGTTGTCACTCAGATTGTACAGGCATGGTGCGACAACGACTCAGGGCGAGGGCTGTCACTCTTATCCCCGTCCACTTCATTCTAGCTGTCTCCCAACAACAGGTTATGTGGGTTTAGTCCCTATGGAAGATAGAAATGAAAGACATGTTGGCAGCCAATGAGTTCCGGGAGACACGATTGAATGGCTTAGCTACTTGGTTGATTCAACAAGCTTTTAGAGATTAGATTTAATTATCAATGAGACCAGTGCCTTATGGAGTCAACTTACTTGCTTTATATCAATTAAGGACCAAATGACCGGATGAACATCCACTGCTTGAAAGCTTAACTAACCTATATGCTATGCAAATCCTAAGACTTGGGTGAATTGCAAGAATCTTGGTTACTTTTAATTATATGCCTGTTCTAGATGGTTCCTTCCTATTAACTATTTTGAAACTAGTCTCTAGAGTAGGTTGTGGGATAGAAGTCAACAAGAAGCAAGCTGAGGCTTGATTAACAATAACTCCCCCTGTGTTCTAACCACCCAATGCCTCCGGTGCTGCAGAGACTGTGGCTCTGATGACTGCAAGGTCACCGTGTTAACCACTAAAGAGGTGCTAGGCTCCTCAAGCTAGGTGAGAAAGGTTGTCCTAAATGTCTATCAACCAAGCTTATGCTTGGAGGTAAATTATTAGATGCAAGAATATTCCTAGAATGATATGCAAGGATTATGAGTGAGTCTTGAGTTAAGATTGTTTATGTGATTCAAGTACTTGATGTTGATTATCTTATAAGAAAAATACTTAACAATATATTGAAAGACAATCTTAAACAAGACCAAGTGCTCAATGATACAAGTGCCAACAACCAACAAGAGATCTTCTTACAATAATTCCACAAAGATATTGACCAACAAGTGATAACAATGATAGCAATTTAGGAAACTTAGAGCACTTATCTAATTAGCCAATGATTTCCAATACAAAATACCAATGATCAAAATTAAGCCCAAATCAATTCAACCATAAATGTTTATGTATTGTAAAATTTCTTTACCCAATTTTAGAGACTTAAATGTAATTTATTATCGCTGCAACCTTGTATTCAAAGGTCTGCAATTTTATATCAGCAGTCAAGAAGTGATGCAAGATGTCAAAGATAAGCTAGAAAATCAATGCATTTAACTTCCAATGATATTCACTTGATTATAGGACTGCTTAGACACTATAGATCAGATTTATTATGCTCAGATCAGACCTCAAAATGATGTATATCAGATCTGCAACAACCAATGTCACACGATTCGAGTTCGAATTCGAGTTCGACAATGATTAAGTTCGATTCAAATTCGAATTTTTTGATCAGGTTCGAATGAGGTTCGACATTAGGTTCGACTATACATATTTTTCAATATATATATGACAAAATAATAAAAAATTCAAAAATCGATCCATAAACACATGAATACAAATTCTTATTAGTAAACATACATGAATAATGTAATCATTCTAACATCTAGTTAAATGTAAACATACACAATAGTAGTTTGCAAAAGGAAATGACATAATTTTCAGTTTTCAAAATTTAAATGAATGTCAAATACTAGTAATCTTTTAAAAAATCACATAATTAAAACATAATCAAAATTTAAACATACACATTACAATACAACTATATTAAGAACTCATTGTAGATCGCTCGCATAAATTGCACGGAGAATTGGCACAGCGGAAAAACCAGCAAAACGGACACTGGTCACTGGCACACTTGCCAGATAATCTCCATATCCGGGAGATACGCGGTGATTAATAGCATTTCGGGCTGAAAATACTCGCATAAATAACTGAGATAACGCGTTTATCAGCGTATTGAACTGCTTATCTTGCTATGATAATCCGCGTATCCATTGATAACTCATTTATTAGATGATAATTCGCGTATTCTGGTGATAAATCGCGTAACATCTGATAACTCGCATATCTAGGGTTGATAATTCGTGTATCACATGAATATTTCGCACAACGAGAGATAATCCGCATGTTGTGCGGAGATTACAAAGATATATCACTCGCATAAACTGACAGAAAAGGCGCATATCAGCGTAATTATATGATTATCTTGAGGTGATAATCCACGTATCCTGGAATAGTACGCATAGCAACAGTTGATAACTCGCTTATGAGGGTAATTATCCGCATATTCTACCGTTAGAATCCGCGTAACCACGATAACTCGTATTTCCAGTTTAATAACTCGCCTATCAGTTGATAACTTGCGTATCGAGTGGTCACATAACCACGATAACTCGCATTTCCAATTTAATTATCCGCATATTATGCCGTTATAATCCGCGTAACCATGATAACTCGCATTTCCAGTTTAATAACTCGCATATCAGGTGGTCACATATCCAGCGGTGGTAATCCGCAGATCCAGCTGAATTTAGTGGCATCACAGACGAACTCGCATATCCCGCCAGATAACTGCCAAACCTAATTCGAACCTTAACAAAAAAATTCGAATTCGATTAAATTCGGCTTAAGGTTCGCTTTCAGGTTCGAGTTCGAATGGGGTTCGAGTTCGAACAGGTTCGACTTTCAGGTTCGGCGAACCTGAACGAATTTCAAATTTTTTTTGAGGTTCGCCGAATTTCGAACCTGAAGGTTTAAGTTCGCCGAACCCTGTGACACTGGCAACAACTCAAAAAATCAGTGATTCAGTGTTTAATAAACCAACAAGGTGCCTAAATATTAATGCCAAATAAGCTCCAATGTTTAGCTAATCAATTTGAGTGATTTTTAGATGATCTTCAGTCGATTTTGATGATCCTTATTTAGTTTATATGACTGCATAAATGGATGTAGCAAATATATATCAGATTTGGAAATTGACCAACAGTCCTAAAAAATAACTTATATGCAATCAATTTAACCACAAGATTAATGATCAATGTCTTAAGTGACTTGTTAATGAATTTAGACTTATTTTATGTGTGTTTATGCCCTGAATACACAGCTGTAACAATTATAGTGGCCTTGAAACTTTCAGATCAGATATCTGCAATTTCAAATCAAACCTCTGCAATTTCAGATCAGACCTTGAAAATTATATGACAATTAACATTAAACAACAAAATTGATAGATCAAACCCTCGTAATTTATTTTGATGCTTTGTATGAGTTATTAGCTTAATGTGTGAGTTCTTTAGGCTTGGATTATGATGATTATGCCACTATTTTATCAATATATCAAATCTGATATAAATTATGCAGTCAATTAAAATGAGAGATGAAGGTAATAGAAGCAAACCCAAAGGCTTAATGGCCTATGCCAAGTTTGGAGATGTGAGACAAATCACTCCTCAACATCTGCACTCACAAAATGTTAGCTCAAAACCCAAAGATCAGATCTTTATGACTGTTGCAATCACAAATTATTAGAGTTAAAATGCCAATCCTTTGAAGAAGCTCTTGTTTGCAATGAGATCTAGCCCTTGTAGGGCTTATGACCTTCTTAATGCTTGCAAAATAGGTCCCAAACACTAACCTTTTAGGTTGGGTAAGGGTTAGGGCCTTCAAAAAATGGGTTTCTTCCCGAATTTGAAAATAAGCAACTTGCAAAAATGGGCTCAAAAACCCTAGACGTCTAGGGTTTTTAAAGGTTGGAAACTTCAAAAGTTTACTCCTTTCTTTGATCCCTTGAGAGATTTCACTTGTACAAATAAAAATAAATTTTCCCAAAAAACCCAATATATACAAAAATAAAATAAAAACCCAAAACCTGAGTTGCTGCAAAACAAGGGTTAGAAAAAATTATTTACAAAATATATTTTACAAATTATATAAAAATATACAATGTTTGAGAATTTTTTTGAAAAATAGAATTTTTGTAGATCTTGACAATGGCTAGATGTATTTCAAAAGATAAATGTCAAACCACAGCCTTAGCGAAGTTAGAAAATCACATAAAATATTCAGAATCCAAACATAGTCGGCCTGTGCCCATAGTTTGTGAACTTGGAGCCCAAGGACTGGGGAACTTGCAAACTCTATATATTTTCTCAAGAAAAGACCATTAGAACATACAATGAATCAGATCACATAAGATAAGCCCAAAACTTACTAACAAAATGTTCCTATCATCTAAAAATGAAATAACGATTCAAATAATATTTGAAACACAATATAGGAATGCTCGTACCCTGCACATACCACAAATTAGCGAGACAAAGACACCATGAATCGCACCCCAAAGTCTTTTGTTATGATGATCAAAATGTTCTCAATAGGACAATGGCTTTACACCAACTTTTACAAAGTTACATTAGAGCAGATAAGATAAGATAAGATAAGATAATTTTATTAATGTCCAACAAATGACCATAATAGGTCAATGGGACTGTCGGTTACAAATGATTACATTATGCAAGTCGGTGGACCAAACGGTCCCCTTTAACATTTCTATTTAAAATCAAGAAATACATCTAAAAGTAAATGAAGAGTCAAGAAGCTTCGGATCAAAGCGCTACGATGAAGCAGCGAAGGAGAAGAGGAAGAAGAAGAGGGGGCGGGCGGGCGGGCGGGCGGGGGCCCTGCCTAACCCCTACTCCTAACATCCGAGGTCGAGAGAAGAAAACTGAGAGAAGCTCGTCAAAATCTGCTGTCTTGTGGGCAGAGCTCAAGATCAAGATGAAAGTAGAAGCAAAAAACCTTCTATTTATAGAAAAATTCCTCCAAGTGAAAAACAACAGGTAGTTGGCTTGATTCTCATCAAAATTATCTTGACTGTCGATAAACTTTTGATGATATTTTAATTTCTGTCGTCGAAATAGTTATTTTTAAGGAATTTTCAAATTTCTCATTAAAACCATTTTTTATTAGCTGAAAATTAATTATTTTGAGGTAGTTTCCTAAAAAAATTGACTTTGACTTAACCACCAAGGTCCAAGGGTCCACATTCTCTTGAAATTTCCAATATTCCCTTGGTGGGGGACGTCCATAAATTAGTTTCTTTTAAGACCCATGAATTTTTCCACTCGGAGAATTTAATTTCTCTAACATTTTAATTTTTGACTTTAATTAATTAATTTTCTGGCTTAGGATTTAATTTTATTTCTGCCAGAAAAAGTAATTAATTGACACTAGAGGGGATTAATTATTTTCCACCCTCAAATATTTTAGCCATGGTGTCTAATTATGAGGGACCATGCACTAAAATATTTTTTACATAAGATTTTACAATAATTCAACCTTCACGGGGGGAATACCCGTTCATTATAGACCGTCAAATAACTTACCCAATTACACGACACAATATGATCTAGTAGACCAAGTGACTTGTAATAAAATAATTTAGCTAATAAGCTTAAATTATTCTCAAATCACTTTTACAAAATATTCGATTAAAACAATAAGACTCACCTAAGACTTTGAAGATAAATTCCACCTTAGCTTTGGGGTGAGGCTGGAGGGAGAAACTCTGCCGATCATCCGTGTTTAGAAACACACATAATCAGTGAAACGAAAAACCTCCTAGGATGAAATTCGTCGTCAAAATCATAGGCTTACCTAGGTTGTTACATAACTAATAACTGTACTAATATAATTTACATTACAAATTTGCAGAATGGGTTTACAATGACATAATAATCTATTGGCTAATGATCCTGATCTTTGAAGAAAATTGGCACAACTGCTTCTTGGGAACTTTGACAAAATGTGTGCAACAAGTCTTTTGTGCGCCATCCTCCTTGTCCAAAGAATTGCTCTTCACAAATTGATCTTGCTATTCACACATTGATCTTGCTCTTCACAAATCTGATCTTCTTGGTGCTGGTCTTTATGCTGTTCTATGCTCTGCAACTGCTATGGTGAACAATCTGAAACTAGTTTGTTTCTTTTCAACAAGACACATAATTTCTTCACAATAGATAAGCATCGGAATAAAACACAGAGATAAAGAATACAGTCACACAATTAGCAGAATAATTTTTCTTGGGAAATCCAACTGGGAATACCCACTTCTTGCTGTAGAATTTATTGATAAGCTTGAGCAATTAGATCTCTTACAAGGCAGTCTGTTTCAATAGAAAACACACTCGTTCTCACTGCTTACACTTAGCTTGTGCAGTCTCTGCTCCTATTTCTTAGCGCATGAAATCTAATATTTCCTAGTGCAGATTGGGTCCCTATTATTTAGGAATTTCCTCCTAAATCCTAGTGCCTTAGTTGCACGAAGCGCCGAAATGGTTCGGAATTTTTGAAATGGGTACATTTGGAAACATCACCTCTTAAAAATGGAAACATTGACTGAAACATCAGCCGAAACATCATATATGTTTATATATATAAAAAGAAGTTTATAAATAAATGAATAACACATTACTTTG
This sequence comes from Pinus tabuliformis, assembly GCA_031772625.1. NCBI lineage: Eukaryota > Viridiplantae > Streptophyta > Pinopsida > Pinales > Pinaceae > Pinus > Pinus tabuliformis. The sequence goes on along the minus strand of CM062813.1, from coordinate 526,470,818 downwards.
CAAGAAAAAAGGGGATAAGACCCATAGATGACAATTTAGAAGGAAAACCAAGTCTATATTAACTTTCGTAGATGATTACATGATGGTCAACTTTCAGTCAAGTTTCGGCTGAGCTTCGTAGTTTCGGGTACAGGTACGTCCTGAAATGTCAAGTTCCTAGAAGTTTCGTGCAACATAGCCTAGCGCAAACCTGCAACAAGAAAGACTCTCTATCTCAGCGTATTGGCTCTTCCAAGATACGCTCTCTCAACAAGAATCTCTCCTCACACAAACTCGTGCAACAATAATGATACAAACTTGTGCCTTCGCCCTCTTTTTAAATTATGCCATCCATGATATATCTGGCAATTATGAATTTAGAACACAAGTTGAGTTTGACTTGTTAACCAAGTCGAACTGCTAGTTAAACTTGTCCTTGCTTCAATCAATATTAAGCTCCTAAACTCGTTATCTTCTAAATTCAAACTGTCACTTGCAGATTGAGTTAGCTGACACTACAATCTCTGCGCTTGAATTTCTTGTCTCTACAAACTCATCCATCTACCAGAACTCATCCATGCTCAAAGAAAGACTAATCATGGTCTCTCTGGCTAAGGCATGAGCCACATAAGACCTTCTCTCGCTACTATTTTCAACAAATGGGAGAATCTCATAGCTCATCAACATCAAAATCAACATCAATACCACCACTGCTATCTCCTTGTATGTATCTACCATTCCAGTGTTATGAATTGTTTTGCATTAGATTTCTGTCTTCGAAACCTACAATTTTATATCTATATAATATCGGGAACTTCATTCAGTTGGCTATTTAAGAGTATCCTTCAGGCACCATATTAAATACAGCCCACAAAACAAAGAAGCCAGTTTGCTGATTAGAAATATTCAAATTTAAAATAGGATTTCTCTGCGCAAATATGGATTATTTTTGTCTTCAAAGACACTTGTGTTGCACGGTTGGCTGTCATTTACTGCTTTCATGATTTATTTGTAAACAGTGTTTCACTATAGTAGCCATTCTGTAGTAGCATTGGTCAGCTTTATCTGGTTGATCAAGTGCTGATTTCCTTCACCAAATTGGCACACTTTAGCAGACTGCCAAATCTACCTGCATTTCGAATCTCTAAAATTTGTTTCTCTCCCTTGCTTGCTGTCCAAATGCTCCCACAGCTCCAAGACGGTGAATGAGTGGAAAAAATTCGCAAAAGCAATCTATAAAGTGTGTGGATGGATTTTTTTGAGGGACAGGTATCTCGAAATCAGGATATGAAATTGGCACATGTTTGACATGAATTTGATTTGTGTTGTGCTCCCAGGGCATGAGTGAAACTCGTGTCGGGCATGTGTTGTAGTGTGTCGTGCCCAACATGAAGGATTTGTGAGATGGTGGTACTGGTGGGAGGGGGGGTCAGGGGTCGTTTCATGTTTTATATATATATGTTTGTGTGTGTATGTGTATGTATGTATGAAATTAATAATACAAATTTATTAATATTAATATTAATATTAACCTTCTCAATGTGTTCTAATGGATTTTGTAATCCTCAAAGGTGTTTTCTTATGTAATTGTACTGAATTCTAACTTTGAACTTTCTCAATCTGTAGAGAGATGTTTTCATGATATTTGCTTAATGGAAATGGTGAGGGGTACATTAACAAGGATCTAATTGAATAATATGTGTAGCAATAAATGTTTACAATTATCATGTGATGCATTGCCATTTTTTGAGTTGCTTTATGTTTCAGGCACTGTTGAAGTACTGTCATATCCTTCTCTTCAAGTTCTTCATACACTTGTTGCTCACACTGCGGGTTGCTATTGCATTGCCATTGATCCTATAGGAAGGTAACTTGATTACATATTGTTGACTATTTTAAGGATACATTGTTTCCATTTATTGCCTTCAGTAGCTTTTATGTGATGTTTTTTATGGTTGTCATTGTGTCATGTTGTTAATAGCTACATGTTTTCTTTGATAGGTCAAAAGGAAAGCATGACCACCAAAATTCCGAATACTATTTCTAAATCAGTCTTTCCTTTTGTTGGAGTAAATAATTTTAGTTTGTGATATCTTCCTATCTTATTATTGTTTTCCATTTATGTTGTATACAGTGTTGAACATGATGTTCACCAAGCACTTAAAGGAGACCGTCCTGTGAAATGGTTGAAGCATTTAGCTTTTGAAATCAAGAAACTGATGTTACAATGCAAGAAGGATATTTCTTGTAGTTCTTGTAAGAGCTCCTATATAAGGACATCAATGTTTGAAAATCTCTAAAATCCTTGAGAAAGTATTTAGATGTTCATGCCCTTGGAAATTATGATTGTTGAATTGAAGACTCGATCAAAACGGTATGAAGTGAGGGTATCAATCGCTGTGAAATACCCAATACACTGCTGGATGATATCTCCTGGGGACTGACTGGAGCTGTTGAGGGTCTGGCTGTATGACCTTGTGGGAAGCACAACCATGAGGAACCTAGACTCTCCTAGCACCCAAGACTGCTTGTGAAAAAGCTGGATGGAATTCTGGTTACTCTGCTGGAGTTATGGGGAGTTTTATAATTCTCTGTCTAGGAGTTTCGTTAAGAATTCAGTAACTTCACTTCTCAGTAGATATTTCTTGGATCTAATCCTTCAACGCTTTGAGTGTTTAGGGCTGATCTGAAATATTTAATTACAGTAGTGAACACTTCAGTCCACTCCAAATCACTAGGCTACTTTAATATTCGAACAAGTGTACTTCAATGTCAACAAGTTACAACCCTTAGGGCACTCTTTTTCACCATAATTAGAGATTTGAAATAAGTTTATTACAACATATTTTATGTAATGTTCCAAACTAGGGAAAATAGTGCTATGCAAAGCGGACAATAAAAATAACATCATAAAATTAAATCAGACCATCAGACCACAAAATTGGCAACCAAACTGTGCTGTCTACTCATTTTATTAAATGGGAAGAGGTGTACGACAAGGTGCTGGAATGTGTGCACCTGAGCTTGCTCTATGCAAGCTAGCAAAAGCCCAAAATGAGCAATGGAACACCCTCCTCAAATCTGCTGGTAATCATGCCCTAGCGCTGCGCTGTTACTGCCAAAAAAGGTGTTGCTGCCTGAAATGATTTGCTGTTAGAGCCTTCTCTGTTGCTTAGAAATTTCCGGGAAAATAATCCCAACATCTACGCAAGAAACCTAGAATAACCCACGAAGGAATTGGCCAAATGTTGACCTCTGAATTTTGACCCAATTTCCCCTTAGCTCCTTTAGCTGCTGGCTGAGTTGGGACCCCTGTTTGAACCCTGAGATCTGCCCAGAAAATTTTATAAAATCAGGAGTGTGATGCTTGCCCAAAACTCAGAAAAACCCAGAAAGGGTTTCCCTTGGTTTCAACCTTCAGAAAATGACCCTTCACAGCTTAGCCCTCCAATTTCGAATTCTGTTGTTGTGACTGATCCTGTCAATCTCCACTCTCCCAACGCCAACAATCTTCCCCAAATGGCCCTCCAATTGATCTCCCAACACTCCAGCTCCAAACTCCCCTGGATGGTGCTGCCCCAAAGAGTCTCACTCCAATGATTGCGTAGTCATGGAGGAGATGACGCAGTCCTGCGTGTGATGAAATGAGAGTTGCGTGTAGGATAGCCCTCTTGTCTGTGGCTGCCCTCTATACACTTGAAAATGATGAAAGGATGCTCCTGTCTCCCCAACTTCCCGGAGTGTCTCACGCTGTGACTGCACAATCCCTGTGCTGCTGTAAATCCCCCTGCTACTGGGACTCGAGTTACAACTGCTGTAACTCATCTCCTTGCTGCTACTACGAATTGAGATGAAGAAGAACTCCCTCCTAAGGTTGGCACTCGAAGTCCACCGAAGCAAGGGTTGAGATCTCCGCTCGGAGACACTCGTGTGCTAAACAACACAATAACTTGACTAAGTAGCTCGAGCAACTAAGATTGAGTTCAATATGTTAAAAAATAAGAAGCTGAAATGAGGAGAGTTGCCTTTCTTATATAGATTTCATGAGTTGCCTTCCTTATATAGATTTCATGGAACACTTTTCCCTCCATTTTCCCTCCATCGTGGGTCCCTTACTTAACCATCGATTTACCCTCCATGCAAATCGAACTAGGGAATGCGTATTCTCCTATTGTGGGTGGCCCCCACGTACAAATTAACCATATTGAAATAACTTCTACTAAGTCTAGCCTCCTAATAAAATCAAATGGGCCCCAACACCTCCAAAATCGGCCCCCAAAATGTAGAAATTAATCTTGTTCCAAAATCATTTAGGAAGGGATATTACATTTTACAACAGTAAGTCTGCCTTGTTATCTTGAAGATATATGTTAAATTTCTTAACAATTTCATCCCTTTGTTATGTTGAATTGGTATTAATATCAAGTGTCGAAGTTTACCCAGTCAAGAGACAATAGACGCTGAAAATCAAATTTGCAATTACACAATAATAGGACAGTTGAAACATTTCATTAATATATAAGAGTTGAAGTTCATATACATAGTTATAGTTTATAACAAGTTGGTGCAATCTCAGGTTTTTCAAACCCTAGCTAGGGAAAACATAGAGAACCCTAGCCACCAACTCCTAGTATTGAATGGGGAATCATTACTACGCAAAGGTAGCTTCTCTACCAAAAAACACCTTGTCATTTACACTTGCATCCCACAAGTGTACAAGGCGTTTCCTTCAGTCTTCTCTACAACAAGCATTCACTGGTAGCATTAGGACTTCCAGCTATGATGCAAACTTCTAGTATAGGGTCATACTAGGCTCGTTTCTATGCAAAAGTATGGAAATGTGTGTGGTAGGCCTAGAAATATGTTTTTAGCCATATGAATATGTCCTTAAAACAGTTAGGAACACTCGTGTAAAAGAATATTGAATGAATTGATTCACAAAGCAAACAGCTCAATGATAATACAAAGATATTTACAATAATAGAAACATCAAGTTTCTATGTACAAACAGTTTCATCTAAGAAACTGCTAAAAGAATAAAATTAGCAACAGCTAGAAGACTGAGCATTAAATACTAAATAGACATATTCTAATACCCTCCTTTAATGCTCAATCTATTTACAACACCAATAGACCCTCGGAATTTTACAAATTTATCAGGACCAAGCGGCTTGGTGAAAATGTCGGCGGGCTGCTCTGTTGTGGGAACATATTGCAACTGAACTGAGCCGTCTTCAACCAGCTGGCGAATGTAGTGGCAATGAGTTTCCACATGCTTTGTTCGTTCATGAAAGACTGGATTCTTGGCAAGTTTGAGCACTCCCTGATTATCACAAAACAAAGAAGTAGGCCCTGTCTGGAAAACATGCATATCTGCAAGCATACGGCGAAGCCAAACTGCCTCACAGGATGCCTTAACGGCTCCCCGATACTCTACTTCTGTTGAGGAGAGAGCCACTGCCTGTTGCTTCTTACTAGTCCAAGTAACAGCACCAGATCCTAGACTAAACACATACCCAGCTGTAGATTTACGGTCATCAACCGAACTGGCCCAGTCAGAATCAGTGTAGCCACTGAGAATAGGATTGGAGCTGTGAGTATATAAGAGACCATAATCAGAAGTACCACGCACATATCGTAGCACCCGCTTTGCTGCTATCCAATGATCAGCTTTAGGAGCTGACATAAAGCGAGAAATGTAACTTACTGCAAAACTGATATCGGGTCTGGTAGCAGTAAGATAGATGAGACTACCCACTAATTGCCTGAATAAAGTTTCATCCACAAGGGGAGAGGATGACTGTGTTGAAAGTTTGAGCCCTGGTTCCATAAGAGTCGTGGCCGGTTTGCAATCCTGCATTCTGAACCTTTCCACAAGATTTTTGGCATACTTGGATTGAGAGAGAAAAATCTGATTTTCAGTCTGCCAAACTTCAACCCCCAGACAGTAATGAAGAAGTCCCAAGTCTGTCATCTCAAAAGTTCTGCATAGATCTTGTTTGATCCCATGGATCAAATGTGCAGAGCTGCCAGTAATGATAAGATCGTCCACATAGACAACGGCAAACAAGATCTCAGCACCAGTATGCTTGATGTACAGGTTTGCATCAGATGGGCTCCGCTGAAAACCCTGATCTGTCAGGTACTGATCAATTTTGATGTACCAAGCCCGAGGAGCTTGTTTCAATCCATAGATTGCTTTAGCTAACCGACACACTTTCTGTTCTTGACCAACAACCTTGAATCCTGGAGGCTGCGTCATGTAGACTTCTTCCTGAAGATCACCATTTAGGAAAGCACTCTTTACATCCATCTGATGAACTTTCCAATTGAACTGAGCTGCTAGGGCAAGAACAAGCCTTATGGTACTCATCTTGGCTGTAGGAGCAAAAGTCTCCTCATAATCGATGCCTTCCTTCTGTGAGAACCCTCGAGCCACAAGACGAGCTTTATACTTGTCTATGGTTCCATCAGCTTTGTATTTTACTTTATACACCCATTTGCAGCCTATGGGCTTTTTTTCGGCAGGAAGATCAGAAAGTGTCCAGGTGTGATTCTTCTGAAGACTCTGGAATTCGGCTTCCATAGCCTGTTCCCACTCAGATGTACCCTTAGCCTCTGAATAGGTTTGAGGCTCAAAGATACTGTGAAGGTTAGCCATAAGAGCAAAATTGACTGTAGACTGTTGTCTGTTCTTATGTCTAGAAGTTCTACCTTCAAGGAGCTCATCATCCCGGAGATCACCTATGGTTTTAGCCCACCATTTAGGCCGAAGAGAAGAAGAACCAATATCAGGATTAGAGGAACCAATATCAGGAGGAAGGGAAGAAGGCTCAAGAGCAATAGGGACAGCAAGAGGAGGATTAGCTTCTGGAGGAAGCTCAGATAGAGTAGTATCAAATCCTGATGCTACATCATCCCTCCCATCAGATGGACTGACTGGGAGAAGAACACTGTGAGGCGGATCCTCAGAACGCTGCTCAGAAGAAGAAGACTGAAAGAATCCTCTGTCTTCATCAAATACTACATCTCGACTGAAGCTAAGACGACCAGTGGCTATATCTATCAGCCTATAGGCCTTGTGATGATCACTGTAACCTGTCATAATGAGTTTCTGACTTTTGGAATCCAACTTAGAGCGCTTAGCAGATGGAATCCAAACATATGCAACTGAGCCAAAAACTTTGAGATGACTGATCTTAGGCTTACGACCAGACCACACTTCTTTAGGAGTCTTCCCTTTAACAGCCTGAGTAGGTGATCGGTTAAGAAGGTAAACAGCAGTAAATACTGCTTCAGCCCAGAATTTGTTTGGAACACTCCTGTGTTGTAACATGGAACGAGCCATTTCCACAACCGTGCGGTTGCGACGCTCGACAACAGTGTTCTGCTGGGGAGTGTAAGGTGTGGTTAATTGACGTTTGATGCCATGAATATCACAGAAGTTGGCAAAAGCTGAGGAACAAAATTCCCCCCCATTGTCGGTCCTAAGGGTCATGATATTACAACCAGATTCTTTTTCAACTAATGTTTTAAACTTCTGAAAGGTACTAAGAGCATCAGATTTATTTTTTAAAAAATACACCCACATCTTTCTACTGAAGTCATCTACAATAAGTAAAAAATATTTGCAAGCAGTGATAGAAGCAGTATTCATAGGACCACAAATATCAGCATGAAGTAACTGAAGTACCTTGGATGCGCGCCAAGATTCTCCATTGTTGAATGAAGACCGATGTTGCTTTCCTGCTTGACAGGCGCTGCATATCCCCAACTGCTGAGTCTGAATATCAGGTAAGCCTGACACAAGTCCCTCCCGAGAGAGCTGAGAGAGATACTGCATATTGAGATGCCCATATCGCTGATGCCATAGAGTGCGGATGGGAGAAACACGTGCTGCTAGAGCTACTTCTGGAAAGTCACCGGTATCAAGTAGCCTGTATAGACCATGGTCCTCTAGGCCAACAGCAACTGTTAGACTGGTCTCCCTGTCAATGATGGAGCACTTGTGTGCACTGAACATAACATCAAGCTGAGGAGAATTCCTCATAATCTGGCTGACAGATAGCAGATTAATCTCCATACTAGGAACGTAGTATACATTTAGAAATATGAGCGTGCGTCCACCAGACTGAATTTGAACTGTACCCCTGCCAGCTACATTGTACTTTTCACCTCCACCAAATACCACTGAATCACTGAAAGGTGAGAAGTCAATAAACCAGTCACGCCTGTGAGAGAAGTGGCGTGATGCACCAGAATCAATGTCCCATGCAGAGGACGGAACATGTTCTGAAGACCTTTTAGCCATAAAGGCGTAAAAGGCAGAATCTGTCTGCTCGGAATGTTCTGCAACATTCGCTGTCTGATTTGGCCCTCCCTGTTTCTTCTGTTTAGAAGCAATCCTCTGCCGGCAATCTTTCTTCATGTGACCGAACCTGTGACAGTAATTACACTGCACACTTTTCTTCCTAGCAGGATCAAAAGACTGAGGAGAACCTTTCCGCTGGAAAGACTGATAGGACTGGTATTTTGCAGCAAATGCATTTTCCGAGGGCACTGATGAAGAACCACTACCAAAATGCTGTTTCCACCGATTCTACTGCAGAAGTTTGGTACATAAATCTGAAAACTTCAGATCAACATTTGTGGTTGTAATGTTGAGTGTTTCAATGAAGTGTTCATAAGATTTTGGTAGACTCTTCAGAGTAATGACTACCATATCTTCTTCCTCCATGGTCCGACCAATGGCTTCGAGCTGATCTCGAATGTCTTTAATTTTGTTGAGATGTTCCTGTAAAGACATATGTTCATCCATCATGATGGAGAACAACTGATTTTTGAGAAAAAATGCTCTGCTTTTGTCAGATGTCTCGTGCAGTTCTTTCAACTGTTGCCAAATTTCGGCAGCGGTCTTGCCAGAGGGAATCTGTGGTAACTGATCATCAGCGACAGAGAGCTTGAGAAGCATAACAGCCTCCCGATTTCGATCATCAAATTTATCTTGATCGGTACCAGCTGTACCGGGACGAAGCTCTTTGCCCAAAATGAGCTGATCAAGACGCCTGTATTCAAAAATGGTCAGCATTTTTTGTTTCCAAATGTTATAGTTGCTGCCATTAAAGCGTTGATTTCCTTCTAACATCAGATTGCTGAGCGTAGCCATTTTCCCAAAGATAATACAGAAGTTTGACACACAACCAAGTGTAGCTGCCTGCTTAAAAATCTTCTTTCAAGATGACTGTACCAAATTGTTAATAAATGCTGTTGTGAAAGAAATAGACTTGCCCAAAAAAAAAATTACTCAGATCTGATCACGCCACTTTAAAAAAATGACTGTGATGCTGGTTTGATCACGCTGTAATACTTACTTAACAATGACTGTGATACTTTATTCTGGTCCCACCGCTTCAAATCAGATCATAATAATCTTTAATCTACTTTCTAAACACAAAACGTGAATCTGGAGAATAACTTTACTTGACACTGCCGTCACGCGACCTGAAGAATCTCGCTGCCGTCACGTGATCTGAATGTATATACGACTTGACAGTGTTGACTAGCGACTATATACGACTTGCGGGCACAGTCAAGCTAGAATGTATATACGACTTGCGGGTATAGTCTCGCTCTGATTTAAAAAACACGCGTTTTATTTATTAATATAAATCGGATCTCAGCAAATACCGGTGGCTCGGACTCGGATCTCAGCAAATCGAATCTCAGCAAATACCGGTGGCTCGGATCTCGTCCTGCACGTGACGGACTCTTATATGGAGAACACCAATAGCTATAGCAGAAAACGGTTTCGTGGATATTTGTTGACGGGCTTGCTGATACGGATCGGCTGCAACGTTTTCTGCCCCCGGATTTCTCGATTCCCAAGTGGCCGTCTCTCGAGGAAAATCAGCGGCTCCTTCTGGGGAACACCGTGAGCCAAACGTTTCGGACGCAATCAATAAAATACCACAAGATGTTAATGCAATACCACGGGAGCTATATTGCCGTAACTTTGATTACTGATATTTTGCCGTAACTTTGATTTGATTCAGGTGTGCAATTACTGATATATTCCCGTGAGCGAAAGTTGAGCGTCGAACTGTGTGAGCGAAGAGTGTGTTGCCACGTTCCTGTATGGCAAAGCAATTCAAATTTTGGTGCCGCTGGAAAGTGCCGGAATTTTGATATGTTTCTAGCGTGCCTTGATTCGAATGGATCCGGAACCCTCCTTAGAACAGACCCCACAGCTCTATTTCGAATCTTGATTCTTCAAAACAAATAAACTGTTCACGATAATGCAGGAGATAAATCCCTTTCTGTATCGAGATTGACGACTGTAAGCTTTTATCACAATGAGCAAAGCCGAGGCTGAGACTCAGTGAAGGCTACCTGGCTTACAGAGGGCTCGACCTTAGAAAGGAATGAAGATCAAGAAATCTGCAGACCCTGAGAGTAGTTTCGAAATGAACTACTGAATTTTTCAATCTATGAAAAATTATTTCGAAAAAAAATCCCTGTGCTCTGATACCATAAAACAGTTAGGAACACTCGTGTAAAAGAATATTGAATGAATTGATTCACAAAGAGCAAACAGCTCAATGATAATACAAAGATATTTACAATAATAGAAACATCAGGTTTCTATGTACAAACAATTTCATCTAAGAAACTGCTAAAAGAATAAAATTAGCAACAGCTAGAAGATTGAGCATTAAATACTAAATAGACATATTCTAATAGTCCTCTGTATGGAAACATGTTTTGTATAGATAGAAACATGTTTTCGGGCTTTGCCAATGACATATGATGCATTTTGAACGTTAAATCTCCCTATTTTGACTTGGAATGACTTGTTTTTGACTAGTTTGGAAAAATATGTTGGCAATTAATGGTAATGTTAAATTCTTAATGTAGAAATTGACATTTCCTTTATCTTCCCTCTTTATCCTTTTACTTAAAATTTTCACATTACCATTAATTATTTCAGGATGTTTGAGAGTAGTTCCAACCTCATCGGACTTCATATTGAGGAAGTAGAATTTCATATCCCATTTGAAATTCAGCAGATTCAATTGTTTTTAGAATTGCAATATTTTCATTGGATTCATCATGTTGAATGAAGAAGTTGCCAAATTATCTAGGTCTCCAACTCTCCAAGGACAAATTGAAAACAAGCATCTATACAAGGCAAGGTTGCACGAAACGGGCAAACGGGTACGATTTTCCAAAACGGGAACAGGTATGAAACGTGACTCCCCCAAATTTGAGGAGGTACAGTTAGCTAACTGTACCTCCTCAAATTTTGTGGCAGAGAACTGCTGAAATCTCCCTCAATTTTCATGCTTCATGTAGCAGGCAGAATCACAAATTTCGGGCAAAAACAACATAGTCCCCTCCTCGAAATTCATGCCCTGACTTCCTCAAATTTCATGCTGATAAATTGCTGCTACCCTCCTCCAAAATCGTGCCTGCTTCTCCTTGAAATTCGTGCTGCAGTACGGTCCTCCTCCTTGAGATTTGAGCCCCTCTTTTATTGTTGCAATTTCTCTTCCGCTCCTTGAAGTTTTCTCCTCTATTCCCTTGTTCTCATGCTCTCTCATGTTTGAAGTAAAGAATGAACTTCCCTTTTCCTCTTTTGTCTCCTTGGAAAAGATTGAATCCCTAAACCTAGGATCCAATGGCTGAAATTTCATCCACAAATCTCAAGATGTGTGGTTGAGATCATTTCTCCCAAATGACCCCCCTCATACATTGGCCCCATCACTTAAAATTCTCCTAGTACTTTTTTTAGGTTGTGTACATTTTTAATTTCTCTCATAAAGTGATTTTTCTCTTCACTTTAATATTAGAAAAGTACACTTAGTACTTTTAGGCATAAAGTCACTTTTTAAAGTACAAGTGACTTTAATATTAGAAAAATTACATGGTACAACACTTCTAAGTACCTTTTCCCAACATGACATTAATATAACTCATAAATTTAATCAAGACAAAAGCCATTAATGTGCTCACTGTTGTAGATCCTAGAGACTGCCCCTGGGTTGAGGAGAGACCAATGCCTAGGACATCTTAAAGAGTGTTTGTAAGATCTGCTGCAATTGTTCACTTACACTCAACATTGAACATATTTTTAATAGAATTGATTCAAAATCTCTTTCAAGAGGGTAGATTACCATTTATATCAAAGTAGACTCATAGAAGACTTAAATATCAAGCTTTGGTGGCTAACTTACAAAAGCATATAGTTCATTGGTCATTGTAGCAAGTGTGAAAGAAGAATATGTAGAAGAGAAGTCAAATACATAGGGCTAAACATAGAATTCTATGCATGAGACTTCAGTAAGAAATGAAGGAATGAACATTTGAATGATATTTCAGATTACATGGAGTGCATATTAAGGACATCAGATCTCATTAGTCACATGCATCTCAGTTCAATATTAGACATAGATGAATCCATGATTTCATAAAACTACATCCAACAACTACTATTACATGTCATCTAAGAAGAAAACACAGATGAATGGGATAAACATAGAAGAGAATACATACTACAACCTTATGCAAGCAGAATCACCAAAACTGTTTATTAATCTTTAGATAGAGTGTACAATTTCCATTTCTTCATTAACAGTTCCGAAGCCCCCTTTGAAACAAAATTCGAAACCCTTCAAAATGTGTCATAAACAATCTTTTATAGCATGATACCCCTTACAAAATATTCCATCTTGATTTACCAATGATTCATCAAAACATAATGATATGAGCGTGCTACTAGCACAACTGTACTGACAAAACCCTAACTAATTGGAGTTCATTTCTTGAAATAAAATATTTACAAAAAACATAAAACAATAAGGTGTCATGATTGACATGATCAAAAAATATCTTCATCTCCACTGGCGAGGTTTTGGAGGAAGAGTTGCTGGGTTGATGATCTGGAGTTGAGGAGGGTTTACAAACTGGTCACATTTCTGCCACAATGCTGGACTTGGTAGAGGAGAGCGAAAGAAGTTTTGATAAGCGATCTTAAGACTTGTGAGCCCTGCATAATTTGGCCTGGAGCGAAACAAGGTCCTCACCAGCCCTAGCAGTTGGAAATATCTCCTTAGATAGTTCACCACTGTCTTGCCCTTTAAGGAGGAGGTCTTCTCGTGGGAGGAATCGACTCTACTCTTAGCCTCTATTGGCATTTGACTGTACTGCTCCATGGGATTAATCCTCCTACGAGGTCCCAACCGCTGGGTAGTCCTGCTCAGTTCCTCTGCTCAAATTTTGAGTTAAAAGCAGTTACATCCTTCAACTGCTCCTCCAGACATTCTTCATCCTTAGCTGTAGTAGCTTCCTTCTAGATGATTTTGGAGACCTCCATGATTGTAGTCACCCGATCTACCACATCTATGGTCCTCAACTCACTTAGTGGTTTTTCATTTACATATTGAATGAATCTTTTAGCTGTCTCAACATTCTTTTCATTCTCCTCCTTGGCAGATAAGATGAAGAACTCATAGTCCTTGATTGCAACTTTTTGCTCTGTCATCAGATTCATATACTCCCAGTTATTCTTCATCTCTGTTATCACTTCATCCCATATTAGCTATTTGGCTTAGAGCAGAGACATATTTCCTTTCAGCTTGTCTTTAAGCCCAGTGATTTCTTGATTTGCTGCCTATAGATTTTTGCTAATCAGTTCTGCATTTGTCTTGGCAGTCTCCAACTGTTTCTCCTTTTGTGCAAGGGCACGCTTGGCATTGTCTAAATCCACCTATACCTTCTTAAGTTCTCCTTCTGAGAGTTGCAACTTAGTGAGAGTTTTAGTGAGCTGCTCAATGGGATTCTGAGGATTCTTTGGCATGAGCATTGCACAAATGTGAGTCGATTTTCTGTTGGAGCTCTGCTACCTGTTGTTTGAGGGCCACCACTTCGTTATTCTGGTCTATTAGCTCCTTGGCTAGAATCTCTTTTTCTTCCTCCACTTGTGCTAGTTCTTTGGACTGCACATGTTCATTGGCAGACATCTTTAACTTATGCTTCAGATCTTGAAACTCAACCCGTGAACTCTGGATAAGAGTTTTTAAAGCAACTTTGTCTTCTGGGTTCACTCCCAACGTTACAATTAGTTCCTTGAAGCTCTCATTTTGCGTATGTAGAGATCTAGAGTTAGCTCTCTCTTGCTTTAGCTTTGTTGCATCCTTCTCCAACAACTTTTCAACTTTGCTAATGGTCATGGCATTCTTGCTTAGTTCACTATACAACATTTCTCCCACTTGCCTATGAAAGTTGATTAGGTCCAAAGATACATCCAAAGCCCTAAACTGTGAGCCTGATGGGAGGGACTATGCTGAGGGGTGGTGCAATGAAAGCTTCATTTGGTTCCTCTCCAGGTCCATGGCAGCCAGGAGTCTGGTCTGGTAGGGGACAAAATGCGATGCCAGTTGCTGTTGCATCTCTTCTCTAACCTCTTTGTTGCTTTCCTTTATCGCCTTCTATGTAGGCCAACTGGATTTTGTCATTGTTGAACTCCCTGCAGAACTCAGAAGGGCTATCTTTGTAGATGAGGATGCAGAAGCTTGCAATGGGTCTTCTAAGGTCACCTGGAAGCTTGGTTGATCTGGTTTTGTCTCGGTCAACCTAGTTTCAATCTCTTCCTCCACTGCTTCTTGGGTTTTGGCCCTTTTGCTAGTGTGAACATCTTCCATTTCCACATCTCCGGTCTCATCCACACTCCTTTTATGTGCCTTGTCCTTTGCTGCTAGAGTCTCAATCTCCATTTCTATATTAATAGGCCAGTAATCAAATATAGCTTTCCACTCAACTTCTGACCTGTATTCATGATCATAGGTTGAAGCATTAATTCTTTTTCTTTTCTTTGTAATGACACCATGGGGTTCATAATGCCAAATATCACCCTTTTCAAAATTCATTTCTTTTGGTAAATACTCAATTGGTTGAAGGGCTTGCCTGGTATTGACAATGAAAGGACCTATAGGCTTACCCAATTTGAACATATAGCCTTTCTTAGCAGGAACAAGTGGATTTGATCCACATGTAGGCTCTATTTGATGAACTCTAAGGAAAATATTCTCATTGGCATAAAAACAGGTAAACAAAAGGGAGGGAGCTCACACCCATAGACCCTAATTTCAGTGTAATTCTCAAGAAAATACCAATCACCCACCCTAGTGTCCTTACTCAGTTGGAGGATCTCTTTTTGACATTATGGATGATTTTGTATGCAATAGCCATATAAGAGGATATGAATTGGGAGTAGCCCTCATTGTTGGGTTTCTGCCTGACAACAACATCCCAATCAAAGACAAAATTTCTCTGTTTGTTTGAATCCATTAGACTGAGACCTAGGCATTCAAATTCATCTACATGGGTATATAGGAACAAATAAAACATTATGGAGTAATATTTGAAAAACGAGGTGACGGAAAAGTGGTGCAGCTGGAATTTGATGGACTCAGCTAGGAAGGAAGGTATATCAAACAAATGGCTTGGCTGCATCATCTCTCTCAGAAACCCTATGGTGGCTTTGGTAGCAATATTGGCATCATCCTCCCCAAACAACTAGGCAATTACAGTGAGGATAGGCTGCACTACCTCTGTAAAGGTAGGTATTGGGAAAGTATCAACAATAGGCAAGGATTAGTTGCCAGGGGCCAAACCATTTGTGAAAAGGACTGCTGTTCCCCAGCTGAGAGGGCGTTGTAATTGTAGAAAAAGGTGGTTTCAGTGAATTTTTGTGGCTCAGGAGAAATTGGGTATACTAAAGCCTTATGAATCAGCTCTGGGGTCACCTCCAAGATTTTGACTCTGGTAGAAGATATAAAACAATTCTTATTCTCAACGTAAGACATAGCAAGCCATGAAATGAACTCAGGAAAATGATAGGCAGAGGGTGCAATTTGGTAATATAGTCCTGATTCAACTACTCTAAAAGGGTCCTCTATGAAAATTCCTTAAACTGGAACCCCTACTGCAACAACTGATGATATTTCTCCTACTTGTTAGATTTACATGAACAAGTTATTCGCAGTTTCCTACAACAAACACTGAAATATATACATTTCAGCCTACACCATTTAAAATAATATGCCAAAACAAGAAATTGAACAAGAGAAAGATACAACACAAATGGCATAGTTGTTTTTGGGCAAATGTCCCCGGAAAAACCCAATGCGGGAAAATTGGTGCAACAGATTTGAGGGTTTTTATTATTAAGCAGAAGCTATTTCTGAATACAACCTCTAGATGCCTTGCTGGAAATCCAATACATAGAATATCACTTGGCAAAAGAAGTTAGTGAGATTACCTCAATCTACACTGCAAGTCCCGGCTGATCCGGGAGCCAATGAGTCCCCGGATACTTTTGCTTTGCCCCCGCCTGGGCCTGCGTCAGCCACTAAGGCACTGCGTCACCTTTGTTGGGAATCGATTTGCTCTTAGGTGCTGACTCCAGCCCTCCCGCCTCAGAGCGTCAGCCTCACCAACAAATTCCGGACCTCTGCATGGAAGGCTTATGCACTGCTCTGTGTGGGTCCTGCATGAGCCCTTACTAACTCTTCATCGCCTGCTCTGCCAACTGCGCTGCCTCCTCTGTGTGTCTCTCTGCTGAGTATTATTGGCTCCGGAGAAGATCCTCCAGCCAAAAGTCTCTCTGTCCCTCTCTGCATGATCACTACGAAATCACTGCGTTGCCTCTAGCTTCAACAATTCGATCTGACTAATCAACTCTGTGTGTGTTCGAAATGACCCTCAAGCCTTCTTAAATAATCTTCTTGTTGATGTTCAACGACCCAGATTAGTGGCTAATATCATTTCTGCTTGATCCTCGTCTTCTTCTAGAAGTTACACCCACAGTTAGATTAATACCCATTAATTATTTTAATTTCCTAAGTTTAGACTTAAGGATCCATTAAAAATAATTAATTATTTTAATAAAATTGTCTCTGGGTGGAATTTCCCAAAACGCTTTCTGGGTTCTTTGGAATAAATGTGCCCAAGCCTCCTTGCAAAATTTGAGACTTAGAGCACATCCGATGCTACCAGAAATCAACATCCTCTCCTTTGACGTGGCGACAATACATGTCGAACTGGAGGCCCTATATGTGTTAGGGATAGGACAGGTCAAAGATTTGTGCCTTTGTGTCCATCAGTGGCTTAGTGTAGGATGAGGGTTTGGGCGAGTGGAAGGCGGAATCAAGTCGAGACCCCCCAGAGTTAATCTAGGCCGTCGATCGGTTGATCTCGCCCTGTAGAGTTTTCAACTCCGAGGGGTGGCACCGACGTATTGGTCGCGCTAGTAAACCCCCGTGAAATGCCTCTGTGAGTTGGTCGAGAGATGATGAACGATGATTCGCCCATTAGCTACTCGGTCTTTAAGCAAGGGCCCGCCTTAATTTTCCTTCATCCTTTCGACTTTCGTCTTCTGAGATTTCGGCTTTCTAATTTTGCTTTCCATTTGGCTTTCGGCCAAAGGAAATATTTTTCGGATATTTAACAACACTCACTAGGCTAAAAGTGATAAAAGCCTAGTAACACCTCTCCTTGGTGCTATTTTCATCATAAGAATTTGTGTCAAGTCAGTCCATTGATGTTCAGATTTGTTGTTAATTGCTGATGACAAAGTATAGACTCAAAAATGTTGTTGAAATTGACAGAATGATATAATATCCGAAGTTGTATTTGTGGATGTTTATTATTGATTGCTTCTTGTTGATTCATTTTAGTAGTACTGTTGTTAGTAGGTTGTATGGATGCTCTGGACAAACCAATCTGTTGTTGATCTAGATGAATGACAACGTACACACACACACATATATGAGATATTTGTTGAAAGTTCTTGTTTGAATCTTAATCTCCTCGAGCCAAGCATTTGGGGTAATCCTTGCTTGGATCTCCATCTCCTTGGCACATAGCAATTAAGAACCCATGGTGGGACTCTCGAAGGCTCATCCTAAGAACATCTATGAAGGGGGTTTTCTTGCCTCATTCTTGTAGGATATGATTTAGAGGCTTATCTTTGGGGTTTCACTGCCTAGTTTTGGGCCTGATCCCTCTCTCTCTCTCTCTCTCTCTCTCTCTCTCTCTATATATATATATATATATATATATATATATATTTTAAGGCAATCACAGGCCTAATAAGCCTTGTTTGCTCTCTATATAACCTTGATTCAATTTTCATTCATTTGCAGAGGTTAACAAAATTTTCGCAAGGTTTTTAGGGCGTGCTCCTAACTTGTTTGATTTAAGGACTAACATTTTGTTCAAGAAAGTGTAACTAGGTTCGGTCTTCATAATGACACGATCTTTGTATTTAATGTAATAAAATGAAATAATTTATTTTTGTGATCTTGCTACATCAAGTCTTCCAAGTTGTGTAACAACCCTCCAAGACCAAGATTAATGCCTCAAAACAAGCCTTCCGAAGTCTGTAAACAAAGCGATAAGGGAATAATCATGTCGGGTCCAAACAAATGAATTAAATATATAAATATGTCATGTCGGCTTGAAACAAATAGTCACGTCAGTTCATGAACATATGTCGGCTCAATTATATGTGGCTCATTACTATAAATACCCAGGAGGGGTCAATGAAAATGTTACAACAAATTTCGGATGCCTTTGATGAGCCGCAGTAAGGAAGCCACAGTCATGAAGAGAAGGGAGCCGCAGTCATGGGTAAGAGGAGCCGCAGTCAATGAGGTAAGGAAACCACAGTCAAGGAGCAGGTGTTTGGGTGGAGAAACCGCAGACAAGTGTTTTTGTTTTAGGGCTTGACTGCTCCTCGATTGGGGATTGGAAGTAGTCAAGCAATACCTCAGATGCATGAAGAACCACACATTAACTTAAGGCTAGTGTTATCTCTTATCTCGATCTCAGATGGACAGGACTGCGTATTGATTATAGTCTTGGTTTTGTGGAAATCACACTTGATCCTAAAGATACTGGACATTCTTGGCATACCTATGATAACTTGATCTCACATTATGGCATTTGTTGATAAAAGAACTAATATATAAGATGTGTAATATCATTTCTAGTGCTACATCACACATAACAGTGAATCATGTCATGAATAGTAAGTCTTGACTCCTGAGTCCCAACTCAACCTCAAAATATCAACAAAAAATATAATAATGTATCTCATATCATGAGTCATAATGTCATATACAATGAAATGAACCAAATAACTAAAGTCTAATACTATTGATTTCCTTTGCCCCTCTTGCGAGAAAATGCAATAGCTTTCCCTTTCCCTCTAGATGTAGATGCCGGTGGAGTTGGTAGTGGACTCTGCTGTGCTCTAGAACCTGAAGAAGTAGGAGCTAGAGGAGGTAGACCACATCCTCTACTGGTGGCAGGGGTAGCCCGGGTAGGTGGTGTCACCTCCTCCTCCTCCCCCTCTACGCCTTCCACTACCTCCTGCTCTAACCAATCATTGACAGACTCCATGAGAGGCATCTCGGCCTCAACCCTCCATGCAACCTCAACCCTTCATGCAGTGGTGGTGTCAATCCCATCCAATGAGATGGCCTTCGTATCAGGTATCCTCTCAAGTTGCCTCACCCACAATCGAAGATTTTAGTAGACATAGACCATGTCATTAAGTCGTTGGGACTCCAACCTGTACAAGGATCATAAAATAATAATTATAAAAAAGATATTGTTTAATGAATTCAAAAAATGAAATGGAAATTTGCAGTATTTTAAGTTTTAAGTTTAACCTGTTGCGCTTTTTGTTGTGTATTTTTTCAAATACACTCCAGTGGCACTCGCATCCTGAGGAGCTACATGTTTGGCTAAGGATTCAAATGGAAAGCTTTTGCAGATGGGGTACTTTGGCACCATAGATTCTCCACCATGCATCTACAAAATTACAAATAAAATAAACATAAGAAAAAAATGAAATTTTAAATATGAAACAAAGTATGAAGTTATGAACTTGAAGAGACAATGAAATTTGAAACAAACTAAAAAATACCTGGCATTTTAGTCGTCCTATCAGTCACAATCATCTCAAAGCCAAATGTGCTACCTGCCATCCTGTATATCTCCATTTCTTTGGAGATTTCTGCACCTTCTGCTGGAGATCGGACCATCCTCTGAACATAAGTTAAGAATCCATCCATGATCTCAAGCATCAAATATGAATCCACATGGGTAAGAAAATGCGGGGTTCAGGTAGATCCCTGCAGCATGAATGGTACGATGGAGTGTGTTGTTCCATCGTTCATCAATCACTTCCCATAGGAGGAATTGTTTCTGAAATCCCTTATCTCCCTTATCATAGTAGGCCCGAATGGATTCTTTGGCCCTGTCCATGGCCTCATACAAATAGCTCATTGTGGGCTTATCACCATCATCTAATCGAAGAACCTTTACCAAAGGTTCAGTAACAATGCACACCTCCTGTACTCTTGCCTAGAAGTCTTCCTGGTATGAAACTAATTTGCATACGATCTCTCCCTCTGGTTTGCGGCTCACTATCAAAGCATGCCACTGATCTGAAAGAAACATTCTCTTCACATCCCACATAAATTCAAGAGGGATTGAAGAGATATGAAACTGGTGGCAAACCGTGTAATGGTGGGGCTCACCAACTCCTCGTTGTTGGTGAATTTTCTCATCAAGCTAAGCACAAATGCATGATTATATATAAATTTTGTAATGCTTTTTGATGAGTCAACAATATCTTTGACAAAGGAAAATTTTCCTATGTTCTCCAACATCAAATCAATACAATGTGCAGCGTTGTTCATTATGATTTGAACAACATGTTCTGCACCCACCTCCAAAATAAACACATCTAGCAAATATCTTTGATATGTGAAGATGCATCAATAAATTTCATAAACATTGTCCCTTTGGGACAACTAACCAAGAAGTTTATAAGGGTTCTCCCCTTTTGGTCGGTTCAACCATCGACATCACAGTGCATCCTGTTTGTGCCCATGATACCCTAAACTCCAATCTTTTGGTGCAGTCAACCTTTTCATTTTGAAGAATGTGGCTTCTATAGTCATCATAAGAAGGGATTTTGTACCCTGGGCCAACAATTGCAATAACATCAACAACAGGCTGGAAAAATGGATTATTCCTTGCAACACTGAAAGGAATATCACTCCAAAGGAGAAACTTGCCCAACAACTTGTCAGCTTGTTCTTTCTCATTTTTTTTTAAGCATTGAAGCAATGTGGAAAAATTTGAAGTCGGGATTAAATCGGCAAGGGTCCAAAAGTTGAAAAAGTCGTTAAAGTCGAGAGTTTTTTGAAAAAGTCGGGAAAATTAAAAAAATACAAAAATATTAATTTTTTAAAAAATCCGGACTTTTTCAATAAAATTCCGATTTTTTCAAGAAAAAAAAATCGTTAAAGAAACTATCTCATTCACGATTTTTTGGAAAAAGTCTCGATTTAATCCCGATTTTTTAAATTGGGAAAAAATTGGCCGATTTAATCGGCCAGCGAAAAAAATCGTATTTTGGGGATTTAATCCCAATTTTTTCCCGACTTTTTCCACACTGCATTGAAGTGATAGATGGTTGTGAACTAGGCGTGGTTCTAGGAACAAAAAATGATGAGGCAGCTACAGGGTTGGTTGTAGACATTGATGCTAAAGTAGAACCAATGCCACTTCCATATTCACCTGAGCCTAACACCCTCCTTGCTAGTTGCTTCTTCATTTCTGCTTTGGCCACTATCTTTTGCTCTAATTCTTCCAATGATCTCATGGCTCTTCGGATGATTTCAGCATTTGTATTGTCGCAAGGCCCTACATCATGTCCAGGAATTTGTGCAAGGTGATACTTCAATCTATAAAGCCCCCCAACATATGTTGCCCACACAACTTGCAAGACAAGTTCAATCTATCAAACCCTCCATTAGGTTCACCAAATTCCCACAGATGGTTCAATTTCCTTGGCATGTTTGTAACTTGGTTGAACTCTTGAGTTTTAATGTAAGATGAAGTTTGAACTTTGAAGTTGAACCTATGGCACAATAAAAATTGCAAGTTACAAAAATAAAAAAAAATTTACATACATGACACAACACATTGAATTTTTGACAATTTAACAAACAAAAAATGATCAACTCAATCCAAAATGAACTCTCTCTACTCTATGCAACAAAAATGAAAAAAAACACCATCAAATCCACTAAAAAATCTTTGATAAACAATGGGTTTTAGAAACCCAAGCAAAAACAAGAAAAAAATCAAAACAAAATGGCCAAATTTGGTGCCCATACCTGGAAACCACGGTTTGCTGGAGAAATTTGATCCAAAGACGAAGTTCTCTTGCTTGGGATGCTAAAATCTCCAAGCTTCCTCTTCCTCTGCCCTAGTAGACGCCTTTCAGGGTTCCTCTCCTCCTCAACTCTCAATCCACGCTGCTGTTTGTTCAAAATGACAAAAAAAATCATGTTTTCCCTTATAAAATTGCGCTGTCCGCCACCCCCACGATAACTTCCCATCGAATCGCAATAACTTCGAAATTATCACGATTTTTTGAAGTTAGAGTGATTTTTTCACCGATTTTTTGGGAAAAAAACCGCGTAGTAATCGGGCGAGTTTATCGAGATTTTGAAAAACTCGCGATTTTTTAATGTTATTGCGATAATATCACGCTTTTTGCAACACTGCTTCGCAGGCATATTCTTCGCTGAAGTAACACGTCCCCTTGCAACAAAGATTCATCACATTGGTGATCCATTTCATTGAAGGAAGTTTAGACTTTTAGGCTCCTAGGCCATGACCCTCAAGTGCGCTGTTAAATTTTCTTTGAATTTATCTCTGAAGTGTATGAACAAGGAATTTTATGATTTTGCCATCAGTACACTTTGTGGATGATTGTGCCTCCTCTCACAGTGGTTTTGCAGGGATTTACCATGAGAGTTTTAAGTTTGCAGCTCATTTGAATCTCTGAAGCATATACTGCATGGAGTCTGGACTGACACCTCATATCTTTGCAGGCCTGTCTTCACTGTGATAGTAAGTTGCATCTCTTTTCTTTGTAAGTGTAGATCTTTTCACTGTCATTGAAGAAGCTTCTGAGGTCACCTCAAGAGGAGTTTTATCCTTAAGGTGATCTATTGGTTTGTAAAAGCCATCAGAGTTCATTATCATTGTAAGATTCCTTGAAAGAAGAGCCCTTCTCCTCTGTCTAGAGGGCATCTTCCATTTGTAAGCCTAATCAATAAAATCATCTTTTGCTCTTGAGGGAGCTTGGAATTTCATTCCAAGGCATCCTTGCTCCTTATTTAAAAAGGGAGAAACAACTTGATAACTAACTAACCTAGATTTAGTCATCAATTTGCATTTGCATTTTTTAATCTAGTTGCATTGCATCCTAACTGCATTTCTAACTTGCATTTCTTTAACTTGCTACTTGATCAATTTACATTTGGAGACTTTCTTGTCTTGTTTTGATCACTGATCTAAGTAGTGTTTCTCTTTCTCGTTTCCTATTAGCAATCTCATTTGCCATCTAATCGGTTTTGTTTTACTAAAAATCTTTGTTTATCTCAACTGTCTAAATAAGTAAAGAACACTCTTAAGAACACCATTGTAACAGGCATATTGGTATCTTGCTCCAACATTCTTGCTAATCTTACTTTTGTTTCATTGAGTTATTATTGTTTCATTTGTGCAAGCTAATCATTGCTCTAAGTGATCATTAATATCTTGTGGATTGGAATGTTTTTACTGAAGCATTATCTCTCATTGAAGCATCTCATTTCACATTCTAGAATCAAACTTGCATCCTAAATTTATCTCCAAGCATAAGCTTGGTTAATAGAAAGTTAGGAACCCCTTCTACACCCAATTTGCGACGCTTGACACTTTCTCAACGGTTAAAACAAGTGACCTTGCAATTCTCTTATGGGCAATCCCGTATAGGAACTAAAGCACTTGGGTTGTTAAACCTCCAGGGTAGGTATCATTAATGAGGCCTTAGCCTCCTTCGCCTAGACTTCTTTTTACAACCTTGTGTGAGACTTGCTTCAAGACAATTGAGGAGAAGGATTGTAAATTTCTGGTAGCATCGGATGTGCTATAAGTCTCAAATTTTGTAGGGAGGCTTAGACACATGCATTCTCCAATACCTAGAAATTGTTTTGGGAAATTCCATTCAGAGATAGTTTTATTAAAATAAATAATTATTTTTAATGGGATCCTAAGTCTAAACTTAGGAAATTAAAACAATTAATGGGTATTAATATAAACCGTGGGTGAAACTTCTAGTAGAAGGCGGAGATCAAGTCAATATGATCCTAGCCATTGATTAGGATCTAATCTGGGCGGTTGATTGATCAACGAGAGGATTATAAGAGGAGGCTTGATGGGCACTTGGAGAACACACCAGAGGTAGATACTCAGTTGCCCAAGTAAGATCAATTTTTCTCACTGGTCGAAGTTCGGCAAGAGAAAATCGAATCAGAGGGAGAGTTTTAGGTGGAAAAGAGAGTGAGGGTAATCAACATCATACGAGAGTGCAAGGGAAGGAAGACGTAGAGCAGAGGGAGGACAAGGCAGAAGCTGTGACGCAGGGAGAGACAGCGTAGGGGCAGTTTGATGCTGGGACTGCGTGGGGCAGTTTTGAGGTGGGGACAACGTGGGAAAGTTGATGCAGGACACAATGAGACACAGAGGGAGGACTGTGACGCAGGGAGAGACAGCGCAGGGGCAGTTTGATGCTGGGACTACGTGGGGCAGTTTTGGCACTGGGACAATGTGGGAAAGTTGACGCGGGACACAGTGAGATGCAGAGGGAAGAGGAGCACTTTGTTGAAGTTTCTAAGTCTAACAGTTAGAAACCCTCCATGCACTTTACTGATTTAATCCTACCTACTTGTTCTGTTAATTAACAAGTTATTTACCATGTAAACACTGAAAATAAATACAAGTGCATGCTCAACACATTACAGATCATCAATTGAAGGAAACAGAAACAAGCACACAAATGACACTGTTATCTTTGGACTAATGTCCCCGGAAAAACCAGATGCGGGAAAACCGATGCAGCTATCTGAGGGTTTTGTTATTAAGCAACTCTTTTCTAAGTACACTGGGTGACAAATTGCCTAACGAGACAGAGTTAAAAAATCTGGCAGCAATACCTCTCTTCGGAAACAGGTATTCGGAAAGCCTGCTTCACGAAATCCCTCTCTAGCACAATCTGAAGCCTAGCGTCAACCTTGTTGGCCTCTGCGTCAGCCTGAAACCCTTTGCGTCAGCCTATTGAGGCTCTGCACAGCCTCTCTGGCTCTCTGCGTCACTCTTGCAGCCTCTGCATGGATGACACAAGCCCTTTTTGGCTCTGCGCAATCTCTGCTGCCTCTGCGTGGCTCCCTCTGGCTCTGCGTCTGCCTCTCTCTGCTTTTGCGCTGGTCTCTCGGGACTGTCCCTGCTCCCTACCTCGTACTCACTGCCCCTCGGTGCAACTGATCACTGATTCTATCTCTCTTAGCAAGCCCCGCTCTAGAGAATAGAATGACTGATCACTCTGGTGTATTCTCCAAGTGACCCTCAAGCCTCCTCTTATACTTTTCTTGTTGACAAATCAAGGATCGAGATTAAGTCCCTAATAGACGGCTAAGATTAGATTTGGCTTGATCCATGTCTTTGGACCATTCTAACACAGATTTATATTAATTCACATTAATATTTTAATTTCCCTAAGTTTAGACTTAGGGACTCCATTAAAAATATTAATTATTTTAATATCTCCCAAACACCCTTTCTGTATATCTATGTAATTTCGGATTTCTAAGGTCTAAAATTTCGTCCTGTGGTATCCCTCTGAGTCCTCTTTCCCTGCTGCATTGTGTTTTCCCTTTGACATTCTCGATTTGAAGTCATAGGCTTGTAATTAACTGATCCACTTTTGTTGTCTCTCACTCAACTCTTTCTGCTCCATGCGAAATCTCAGGCTGTTATGGTTTGTTTTTACCTTGAAGTTGTTCCCCACTAGATACTTGTTGATTTGGGGTAGCATTGGATGTACTCTAGCCACGAAAATTGGTGGAGAGGCTAAGGCACATGAGATCTCCAATATCCAGAAAGGGTTTGGGCAGATTCTAAACAGTTTGGGAGATATTAAAATAATTAATATTTTTAATGGAGTCCCTAAGTCTAAACTTAGGGAAAATAAAATATTAATGTGAATTAATATAAAACTGTGTTAGAATGGTCCAAAATTCATGGATCAAGCCAGATCTAATCTTAGTTGTTGATTAGGGACTTAATCTCGGTTGTTGATTTGTCAACGAGAAAAGTATAAGAGAAGGCTTGAGGA
Source organism: Pinus tabuliformis (assembly GCA_031772625.1). NCBI lineage: Eukaryota > Viridiplantae > Streptophyta > Pinopsida > Pinales > Pinaceae > Pinus > Pinus tabuliformis. Next base: position 526,444,531 of record CM062813.1, on the reverse strand, counting down.
TCACTTGGAGAACATACCAAGAGATCAAGATTTCGACTTTTGGGGGTTGGGTTTGTTGAGAAAGTTGAGAGAGTTATCAGAGTTGCAGCTGAGGGGTAGTGAATACAAAATCAGAGATGCAGAGATAGCACCGGGAGGATCAACGCAGTAGCTGGAGAGAGGGACGCAGAAGCAGTGAAGGCTTCACGCAGAGCCAGCTGGGGCTCACGGAGGCAGCCAGGAGCTGTGCAGTGCCTCAGAGGGCCAGCGTGGGTGACGCAAAGGGCCAGAGGATTGATGCAGTGCCTCTAGAGGTTGACGCATGCCAAGTCAGAGTGACACTAGGCTAACGCTGGGCCAGAGAGAGGTTGACACTAGGGTTTCGTGGGGCAGATTGGAGCTGTGGAGCTGTCAGAGGGTTTATTCGGGGTTTCAGCCGGAATATCTGCTTCCGAGTAGAGAGGTACTACTACCGAGATTTTTCTCTATTGGGTGAGCCGGATTTGGCACCCAGATTGTATTCTGAAACTGCTTAATAAATTAAACCCTCAAATAGCTGCACTGATTTTCCCGCATTGGGTTTTTCCGGGGACATTAGTCCAAAAACAACAGTGTCACTTGTGTGCTTGTTTCTATTTCCTTCAATTCATGATATGTAATGTGTTGAGAATACACTTGTATTTATTTCTAGTGTTTACATGGTAAATAAGTTGTTAATTAATGGAACAAGTAGGTAGGAATAAACCAGAAAGTACATGAAGGGTTTCTATTGGGTTAGACTTAGAAATTCCAACATGGTATCAGAGCGAGGTTGCAGATCACAGGGGAACTGAGAACAACAACCGAGCAGAGCAACAACAACAAAAAACAGTGGTCCTGAGTGATAGAAGTTGTTCCTAACAGAGTAGCAGCAAGGAAGGGGTGACGCAGTGCCTGCGTCATCAAGATTGAGCCAGGAAGAGGCAACGCAGAGGTTGAGGGAGGCAAAGACAGGCTCATATAGAGCCACGCAAAGGCCAGGAGGGTTGATGCAGTTGGATGAGGAAGCTGATTTGCCGGTGCCGGGATCGCGCAGAGCCTAGGAGCTCTAACCTTCGGGTTGCTGGTGTTTAGGAGGCTGTGGGTAAGTTGCAGAGTGGAGCTGGTGGGGTACTGTAGTCAGAACAATACCTAACAGGGAAAGGCCAAGGTGGAGGGAGGTGCTACCGAGGATTTCTAGTAGAGAAATCTGGATTAGTGGTGCAACTGCACTAGCGGTCAGAGTGGGGGCATCTTGACATTGGCAGAAGGGTTTCCAGGGGGGAAGTCGAGGCTCAGAGGGAGTCACACCGAGAAATTCCAGGAGGGAAGTAGAGGAGCAGCCAGATGGCAGTGAATGGGTAAGAGACCAGGACAGACTGGATGGAGCCTCAAACTTCATAGTCTGGAAGGCCAAAATCTTATCTGTTCTAGATAGGAATCATGTTAAGCACTTCGCCTTGAGGACAATAGCTATCCTAGTTGACCCAGCTGATAACGGCAAGTACGAGGAGGCAATGGCGAGGGCCAAGAGCATCATTCTTGACGAGGTCAAGGACCATGTGGTACCACATATTGCCGAAAAGGACACAACAAATGAGATGTGGGAGGCCCTAAAGAAATTGTACCAACATACTTCTGTGCAGAGAAGGATGTTACTAGAAAATCAGCTGCGATCATACCAGATGCAGAAAGGAGAACAGATTGATCTCTTCTTCGGTTGATGGAAGGAGATCCGGGATCAACTGACTTCCATAGGAGCCATGTCGGATCAAGAATTGATGGTGAGAACAACCCTGAACGCAGTCTCAAAAGACTGGAAGGTGATTGTCTAGAGCATATTGGGTAGGACAACCGTTCCAGATTGGGAGGAAATGTGGGCGGCTCTTCGCCAAGAAGAGATCAGAAGGCTGAGCAAGGCGGGAAGCAGCGACAAGGGGATCAAAATCAAGAAGGAGGAGGAGGTGGATGTTGCCCTAGCATCTGAGGGAAAGCAGGAGAAACGGAAGAAGAAGGACCTCTCTAAGGTCAAATGCTTCCACTGTGGGGAGATGGGTCATTGTGCGACCCAATGTCCAAGGAAGAAGAGCAAGGGAGAGGCCTCTGAGACAAAGGCTGCGCCAGCAAGGGCAGAGAAGTGGAGAGAGACGATGACTGTGCCATGAGTGCACACACACCACTTGAGCGGAAGTGGGGAGACATAGAGTTGTAGTCAGACGAAATACGGGCGATGAGGGGCAAGATCCTCGAGGTACCCAGCCTCTCGGATTAGACCTTGCTATGGGAGCCCCGAAGAGGAGTAGCAGGATTGGTGAATGTTAATAGAGACAGATGCAAATGGAGCGAGAGAGGGATCTACAGTGCTGGATTCCCAGGACAACGTGAGGCAGCAGTGCGAGAAGCACAGAAGTGTTGCACCAATGCAAGATGGCACAGAGAGGTGTGCAATGGTGCGAGATGCATGGAGTAGTTGCAGTAGCACAGAGGTCAGAGAGGGAGCACTTGTTAGTGACAGAGGGAGCTTCAACATCGGGAGTGTTTCTAGCCTGACTAAGATGTCAGAGTTGGGGAGATCAATTACTTACTTCTTAGTAACTGAGTTGCAGTGCAACAGTTAGCAGTGGCAGTGCTTTGGGCAACAGGATGCAGCATGATGATAGGGGTTGCAGTGCAGATACAGTTGTGGCAGTGGCAGGGCCATGGGCAGCAGCATGGATGTAGAGGGAGTTGTTGTATGGATGCAACAGTGGCAGTGGTAGTGGCAGGGCCATGGGTAGTTATAGGATGCAACAATGCAGATGATGGGCAACAGGGCTAGCATCAACACAGGGACCGATGCCGGATGATCAGTAAGGAGTATTACTAGAGCACAATCCTTGCTAAGAGGGAGTGTTGATTTGGGGTAGCATAGAATGTGCTCTAGCCACGAAAATTGGTGGAGGCACATGAGATCTCTAATACCCAGAAAGGGTTTGGGCAGATTTTAAACAGTTTGGGAAATATTAAAATAATTAATATTTTTAATGGAGTCCCTAAGTCTAAACTTCGGGAAAATAAAATATTAATGTGAATTAATATAAAACTGTGTTAGAATGGTCCAAAAGTCATGGATCAAGCTAGATCTAATCTTAGCTGTTGATTAGGGACTTAATCTCGGCCGTTGATTTGTAAACGAGAAAAGTATAAGAGGAGGCTTGAGGGTCACTTGGAGAACATACCAAGAGATCAAGATTTCGACTTTCTGTGGTTGGGTTTGCAGAGAGAGTTGAGAGAGTGATCAGAGTTGCAGCTGAGGGGCAGTGAATATAGAAGCAGAGAGGCAAAGATAGCACCGGGAGGATCAACGCAGTAGCCAGAGAGAGGGATGCAGAAGCAGCCAAGGGTTCACGCAGAGGCAACCAGGAGCTGTGCAGTGCCTCAGAGGTCCAGCGTGGTTGATGCAGAGGGCTAGGGGATTGACGCAGTGCCTCCAAAGGCTGATGCAAGCCAAGTCAGAGTTATGTTGGGCTAACGCTGGGCCAGAGAGAGGCTGTCGTAGTCCCTAGAGGCCGACGCTGGGGTTTCGTGGGGCAAATTGGAGTTGTGGAGCTGCCAGAGTGTTTATTCGGGGTTTCAGCCGAAATATCTGCTTTCGAGTAGAGAGGTACTACTGTCGAGATTTTTCTCTGTTGGGTGAGCTGGATTTGGCATCCAGATTGTATTCTGAAACTGCTTAATAAATCAAACCCTCAGATAGTTGCACCGGTTTTCCCGCATTGGGTTTTTCCGGGGACATTAATCCAAAAACAACAGTGTCACTTGTGTGCTTGTTTTTGTTTCCTTCAGTTGATGATCTGTAATGTGTTGAGCATGCACTTGTATTTATTTCTAGTATTTACATGGTAGATAACTTGTTAATAAACGAAACAAGTAGGTAGGAATAAATCAAAAAGTACATGAAGGGTTTCTAACGGGTTAGACTTAGAAATTCCAACAATACTGTCAGAATTTGGCCAAGACATGCATGATGGCCAACATCTCCTTGTCGTAAATTGAGTAATGTTGCTCATAATCTTTGAGTTTGTGGCTCTCTAATGTTATGGGGTGGTGATCCTGCATAAAAAATGCTCCTATCTTAGTCCTTCAAGCATCACCCTCTAGCACTGAAGGCTGGGTGAAATCTGGTAATGCGAGCACAAGAGACGAACTCATCACCTGCTTCATATTCTCAGATGTTTCTTGTGCCTTCTCAGTCCAATTGAAAGCCCCCTTTTTGGTAAGTTCTGTAAGAGACGCTGTTAATTGTGAGAACCCCTTGACAAATTTTCTAAAGTGCGTGCAAAGGCCAAGGAAGCTTTTTAGTTCTGTTATATTTTTTGGGGTAGGTTATTTAATGATTGCCCAAATTTTCTCCTGATTGACTTGAACACCATCATTTGCAATCACCTGCCCCAAATAGAGCATCTTTGTCATGTAAAACTCACACTTGGACTCCTTTGCATATAGTTCTTGCTCCTCCAGAATCCCCAACACCTCGTCCAAGTGCATCAGATGGTCTTCCTAGGTCTTGCTGTAGACCAATATATCATCAAAGAAAACCAACAATTATTTCCGCAACTGTTTATTAAACACATGGTTCATGCATGACTGGAAAGTTGCGGGGGTGTTGGTTAGCCCAAATGGCATAACCAAGAACTCGTAGTGCCCATAGTGGCACCTGAAGGTTATCTTTGGGATGTCCTGCTCCCAAACTCGAATCTAATGGTAGCCTGAGCGAAGGTCAATCTTCAAAAAATATTTGGCTCCCCTCAGTTCATCCATCAACTCATCTATCTTGAGGATTGGCTACTGGTTTTGGATTGTTCTTTTGTTAAGGGCCCGATAATCAATACACATCCACAAGGTATTGCCTTTCTTCTTTTGCCATGACCACTGAAGAAGTGAAGGGACTGGAGCTAGGCCGATTGTGACCCTAGTTCAACAACTCCTTGATGGCCTTCTCAATTTCATCTTTGTAAACCTTGGGATGTCGGTAGGGGTTGGTAATGACCGCTTGTACACCCTCCTCCAATTCTATAACATGCTCAAAACCCCTGTTTGGTGGTCTACCTAGAGGAATGTCAGAAAAAAACTTTCTGGTGTTTATGAAGCAATACCTGAATGTTGTTGGAATGTTGTGGTAGTTGGTCCGACTGTCTGCTATCTGTGATAAGGCACTCAACTGCCCATTCAATATCGCCCTACCTCAATATCGCTTCCATGCTGTTGGATGATACTAGTCTTGATTGGTACCGATGCATGGCCATCATAACTACCCTTCTGCCATCTACTGAATCTTTGAATTCCATCTCCATGTTTCGCTTATCCATAGTATTCTTCCCAATGTAGTAGAGCCACTGACAACCTAACACCACATTGGTGTCTGACACATCCACCACAAAGCAATCCTCAGTCACTATGTAGTTCCCCATAGTTAGCTGCAGCTTGTGGATGTATCTATTGCAGTTCATCTGATGGTTACTTTCACCAATGTCTTTTGCAGCTCATTATTCTGCCTCAAGGATTTCTGAAATGTTTTGGGCTTGCTCTTCAATTGAAGGTGGCAGAAATCAGTGACACTCATGACAGCCTGGAACTCCCGTCCCAATGCTCTGTATTCCTCCAGTAATTTGCATAGGGAATCCCTTGACTAAACTGCTCTATTTGGCCCCCTGCTGTCTCATGTAAGAATTGAAGCATGTTTGGAACTTTGGTTTGGGTGTTTTGCTAAATGAACGTGAATGGCTCTGTGTAGTAGTATGGGCGTGATTGCCCTCTGCACTATTAGACCCTTCTCCATTCATTGGTTCCTTTCTGGTGGAAGCCCCTTTGTTTGTCATCCCTCTCAATAGGTCTACCATGTCCTTTTGGCCTTTAGCCAAGTCATTTATTGCCATGAGCAAACTGTTAAAGGCTTGGTCATCTTTCTCACCCATGTCTAGCTCTTCATTTTTCAGGTGTTTCTTCTACCCTGTTTCCTTTCTCTGGTGTTTCTTCACTCTCACTATCTGGAATATCTTCTTTCTAATAGGAGTGGGTTCCCTATGTGAGTACTCCCTCCTGTAAGTTATCCCTCTGAAAGGAATTTCCTCTGTGATGTCATCACTAACAAACTGTCCCTAGACCCCACCGTTGTCCAAGAACATGCTCTGATACCACTGTAAAATACACTTCTAGCAATACCCCAAATTTCTCAATAGATGATTGAGCTTCTAGTGTAATTTCTCAGTGGAATTTTTTGTCAAACACATTGTTGGCGCACTGTTGTGGGTGAAATTTTTTGTTTTTTCAACTTATATGTCAGCATATACAGATAGGAATGTATATTTATGAACGCTTCAACACAGAGATGTAACTTTCACACTCACCCAACAAATATACACCTCATAAATGACTATAAAGACAACTGATAAATTTTCTTTATCTTTCCACTGAATGGCAAACTCAGAAATTTCATAATGGTTCAGCACTAACAGATCTGATATTTCTTGAAAAGGACAAAACATCCAAAGAAATGGAACAAAATATATTAATGTGTTGTTCAAGACAAGACAATACACAATAATCTTCTGCAAGGAGGTTCCTCATGGCTAGAATGAACTACAAGATCTCAATCCTTTTCTAGTGCATGCTCAACTAGAGTTTCAACCCCAAACTTGGCCTCACTTATACTCAGTCAATAAGTGTTGATTCAGCTTCCTGTTAAGCTTGAGTTTCAGCCACTGCAAATGCTTGACTCAACCAGCATATGAAAGGAAACTTGGCCCCTGAAGTGTTGATGATATGATCCCTTGAAGCAACAAAGAAACATGACCAACAAGACTAGAAACTTGGCCACTGGAAAGTAAAGAAGATCAACCCAGGTAAGCCCAGAATACGTCCTTCTGTGATGCCAACTCAACCCACGCTAGAGCATCCAACACACTCTTCTAGATCGATATATGCAGCCTCTTCTGTTAAGAACTTCAGCCCAATGAGTGACAAATGCAGCCAACAGTAAAGTGAGAGGATCGCGTCCTTCTCGACAGAGGAATCAACCCACCAAAAGATTGAATTTGCAGACCTCGAACAACCTTGGAATGGATGCTTTGGCCCTCAGAAATGTAACTCATTTTTGATCTTTCACCTTTAGTAAATGCTCTCTGCAATTAGGTTTATAGAAAAAAAGTATTAGCAAATAAAATCAATTGATATGACTTCTTTACCTCAATATATTCTGAAATCTTTTTGTCCATGAAAGCATCGTGGTGAAATCTGTGTGATCCCACTCCTTGAAACAACTAAGGTGTATAATTTCAACACCAAAACTAGTGATAGCGGCTAGGGTTTCCCCAAACCCTAGGCTTCTCTCCAAAAACTCTTCAAGAGCTCATTTTCTCAAAAACCGAAGTGAATGAATAAGGAGAGTCTCCTCACTTTTTCTCTTTTATAAACTTGTGGCCACTTTTGCCCCCATTTTACTCTTTTAACCATTGAGTATGTTGTCAATTGATGTCAAAGGGGGTGCAGGTGTAGGTAGGTGCAGGATGTAGGGTGAGTGCAACTATCATCATTGATGTCGAGTTTAGTTGGAGGTCTGACGATGTCCATAGGATGATGCAACTTGATGTTCAAGATGATATAGCCAGATGATCCAGTGATGAAACCCTTGCTCTAGGGTTTGGTTTTCTTGGAGGACATTCGTTGGAGTTTTTGTAGCACCAAATCAACGAGTTTACCTCAGAGACCCCTGTCACTAGATTCTCCTCGTCATGTTGATTTTGTTGATATGTGGAGTGCCTCGTGGACCTTCACAGTTTGAGAGATATGCTGGTCTAAAGTTGAAGGACCCATCTTTGGGTAAAAACCCAAAAGATGTGATGATGTGGCAGTTTCTTGTTAGCTAAAACAAAGTTTAAAATCATAAGAACCTTTGTTTGTTGAAGGGGTCACATTTGGAATTATTAATTCATGGAGGTCCAACAAATAATCATGATCCAAAATCTTGAAGTAAAGTCAATATCTAAAATGGCCCAAACTAAAAAAAAATTGGCTCTAAAAATTTGAAATTAGTTTTCTCTTCAAAGGTACCATGTCTGCCTAAAATAAAATTGGAAAATTTCCCTTCTTGATTCTCTAGTTGGCCTCTCTAGAAATGTTCTTCCAAATCTATATAAAGACAACCTCTCCCTCAAATGATTATCAAGGTCTGAGTTGAGGAACTCGCTGGTTTCAAAAGTAGTGGGCTATGATATTACTTTTGGATTCATTTGGTAGTGATATCTTTGTCATAGTATTCAAAACCGGCCTAGCTAACTGGTTACTGGTCTAATCGGCCGGTTAGCAGGCCCACCGGTTGGAACTGGTCAAAAAACCCGGTCAGACACCCTGTTTGGCCAAAAATTGGAGCTAACCGGTCCTAACCGGCCGGTTTAGGACGGAACCGACCGGTTTGTGGTCAAACCAGCCGGTTTTGTCCTAAACCGACCGGTTTATTGCCAGGGCAAGTATAACCCCCACAAAATGCATTTTTGTGAGTTTTGAAGCTGTTTTGAGGGAAATTTGGGGTTGTTTTCCTCCAAAAATAGTCCCTCCAAGAAAAACATGCCTACCCTCTCATTTTCCTGACACATTTCAACCCTAACAATGTTGGCAATTAATGGTAATGTTAAATTCTTAAAGTAAAAGTGACATTTCCTTTAATTTTCATTTTCATCCTTTTACTTAAATTTTTAACATTACCATGAAATGACTCAGGATGTTTGAGAGTGGTTTCGACCTCATTGGATTTCATATGGAGAAACTATAATTTTAGATTTCACTCAAAAGTCAACAGACTTCATGGTTTTCATGATTTCATGGTTTGGGGGTAAACAATAAATGCAATCGGAGGTCCAAATGATGAGCAAAACCCCTGATCTAGATCCCATTGTGTTGGACGATATTGATCCAACTTCAGAATGGGTGGAGGAGACTGAAGAACCCATGTTTGAGGCTAATTTTGATATCGACATGGCTTTAGCGGGGGATGAAGCAGATTATGTGGTGGCATCAGAACTAGGATCAGTAGTGGCATCAAGGAAAGGCATAGAACCAATGGAAGACACTAGTCATGCAGGTCGGCAAACTCGTGCTTCCATTAGGTCCACTTCTATTGTTATGGTGGCATTGATATTGAGCTTGCAGATCAGGCTGAGGCATCCTCAGACTCTGAACCAGATGATGTCTATGTAGCTCCTGATGATGATCTTGTGGCTAGTAGTGGTGATGAACTTGATGATTGATCATGTGTACACTGTAGACTTGTAGTAGGCCAATGGCCTCATAGCTTGCAGCATTGTTTTTGGACTTTATAGACCATTTAGAGCTTCATTGCTTATGTATTTTGCTATTTTGTCGATGATATGTATTGCACTCGGTGCCATTTTGATATATTCACCTTTACATGGTATATGAATGAGTAAACTTTGCATATTTTGTCTCTATTGGCTTGGAATCATGGTTTTAAATCTTAAAAATAGTTTTGTTTAATTAAAAATTAATTATTTAATGTATTTTTCTGTTATGTAAAAAATTAGTTAAATTAGGTTATTATTTAATTTTCAGTTAAATTAGATGAAAGGGCACGAGCATAAGATCATGCTCTTTCCCCAAAGGGTGTCCATGGCGATATATAAGCCAGGCACCTGCAATTGTAATATCATCATCTGTAATTTTCATCTTATTAATAAAATATTTATATATCTATTTCTGCGTTCATAAGTTCTTCGTTTCATCTGGTATCAAAGCGAGTTCGTTCCTCGAACTCTATTGATCCGCTGCCATCCGTTTCCTTCTGTTGTCGTTGTTTTCTTATTCTCTGTCGCGTCGACCTTCCATCTCATTGTATACACATTCCACGCCATCACATTCTGCTTTCGCCACGCTGCCCATACAAACCGGTGTTGTTCCACTGCCGCTGTTCGATTACTTGCCTGCGGTGATATACGCTCGGTCAAGGTCGAATGTGACGGTTCAACGGAACGGACTAACCGTAACATAAATAATACGTTTATGATATATATATATAAAATAGTTATAACGTGTTTTCGATAAGTTTCAGAACAGAAAGACGTGACTGTCCAGACGTTTATGATATATATAAAAAAATAATTATAACGTGATTTAGTTATAATATATGTATATCATATTTTAATTTATATATATATATATATATATATATATATATATATATATATATATATATATATAAATTAAAGTTATAAATTATATAACTTATAATTAAATTATATATATATATATATATATATATAAGGTTATTAATTATAAATTATAATTATTATAATTTATAATTAAAAAAAATAAAAATAAAAATTATTAATTAAATTAAATTATTAAATTAAATTAATTTAATTAAAAGAAAAAAAAAACCTGAAGCTGGCAGATAAATACACGCCCCCGTAGACCCGCTCAATGTCGACAACGACAATGGCGGATTTCCAAAAAAAATTGGTTGACGTAGAGCATAAGATAAATAACAACTACGATGAGGTCAATAAAAGATTAAATGAATTCGAGAGCAAGCTTGGGGAGCAAGCAGACAAAATAAAAAATCTTCAAGATACGACAAATCGAATAGAGATAAAAATGGAAAGTCAACATGTCCAAACAGAAGTAAACATCAGAGATGCCTTAACAATGCTGAGACTTCTGTGTAAAAGGTCGAATTGTACACCCGAAGAGCTATTAAAAGAAAGTGAAGAGAATCAAGAACACCTCTCATTAGATTCAACAAAGTCAACAGATTCTCATGAAAAGGTTGAATCCCCAAGAAAATTAGCGACACCCCACCAAGAAGCAAGTAACACGGCCTTTACAAACAAGCAACTTTGGGATACCCTTACTAATCAACACCCTCTTTTTGCTCAACCATTAGCCACATACCAGAAGAGGGCAAAGGTTGAGATGCCTAAATTCGATGGAAACGAAAAAAACAATGTTGCATGGATAAATAAAGCAGAAGAATACTTTGAGATATATGACATCACTGACGATGACGAAAAGCTCAGACATGCATCCATGAAAATGGAAGGAGAAGCATATAACTGGTATATGTGGTGGAAAAAAACAACACACGTCATTAGCTAGAGAAAATTTAAAGATGCTTTTTTTAAAAGATTTCAAGGTGTAAAAGAAGAAGAGTTCTTTTCAAAACTCATCAAATTACGACAAAAAGGAAGTGTGGATGAATACACTCAAGAATGGGAGACCTTAGTAGCTCGAGTACCTGGGTTATCAGAATCTCGTTTAATTCAGTCATACATCTCGGGACTTAAAACCCATTTACAAGTAGAACTTGAGATGCATGACATTTCATCAATAGAAGTAGCAAGACGAAAAGCAAAAACAGCGGAAAAGAAATTCGAACAAATATTTTGGTCAAAAGCCGAAAAAACATATTCAAGACGAAGAACACCTCAGTATGCTGATGCAAAAAATACAAGATATGTTCCACCACATCGTCGTGAAGATGAAAAATCCAATGTGGAAGCGCAAAGGATAAAGGAGGGTAAATGCAAGCGCTGTGGTGAAAAGTGGGACCCCAAACATAGGTGTGGTAAAGGAAAAGAACCAAAAAACCTATATAATTGTGAAGCAACCAATGATTCAAACAGTGAAGATTCTGACATAGAAGAAACAGGAGATGCCCCAGAATTCTCACCAGAATTAGATGACGAAAGTATTCCGCAAGTGTCGTTATCAGCTATGACAGGTATATCACAACCTCAGACTCTAAAGTTAAAGGGACACATTAAGAAGAATAACGTGGTGGTTCTCATTGACTCTGGTAGCACACACAATTTCTTGGATGCAACCATGGCCAAGAGACTCAATATTTTTTCATTTCTCTTACCAAACATGAAGGTAATGGTAGCAGACGATAAGAGGATTGAAAAGGTGGGGAAATGTCATAAGGTTAAATTGCAAATTCAAGACTTCAGTTTAGAGTCTTCGTTTTTCACAGTACTATTAGGAGGAGTAGATGTAGTCTTAGGTGTCCAGTGGTTACGAACCTTAGGTACTTATGCCGCTAACCACCAAGTACAATTTATAAAATTCAAATGGGGAGGTCAAAAGTACAAATTACATGGGTTCCAAGCACCAGAAAATCAAATTGTATCATCATCTCAGATGATGAAGATGATTCGAAGGGGAGCACCTGCTTATGTAGTACAATGTCATCAGTTAGAAATGTTATCTGCAAATATGACCAGTGAAGAGTCATCAGAGATACAAGATCTAATTAGGAAACATGAAGAAGTATTTCAAGACCTACCTCTAAAGATGCCGCCTAATAGGGAAATTGAGCATACAATAGAAGTCAAGGCAGGATCAGACCCGGTTAACATCAAGCCATTCCGATATCCACATCACCAAAAAACAGAAATTGAGAGATTAATCCAAGACCTCTTAAGGTGTGGAATCATCTCGAAAAGTAAAAGTCCTTACGCTGCTCCAGTGGTGTTGGTAAGGAAGAAAGATGGGTCATTTAGGCTATGTATTGACTATAGGGGATTAAACAAAATAACAATTAAAAACAAGTTGCCAATCCCCTTTATCGACGAAATGTTGGATGAGATACATGGCGCAAGGTATTTCTCAAAATTGGACCTAAGATCAGGTTACTATCAAATTAGAATAAGATTAGAAGACATACCAAAAACCGCATTCCGAACACACGAAGGTCATTATGAATTTAAAGTAATGCCGTTTGGATTAACCAATGCACCAACAACGTTTCAAGCAACTATGAATGAATTATTTCGCCCACATCTCAGAAAGTTTGTATTAGTATTCTTTGACGATATTCTAATTTACAGTAAAACTTGGAAGGAGCACTTGCAACATTTGGATAAGGTTCTTACACTACTTAAAGAACACCAATTTTACGCAAAAAAATCCAAATGCACCTTCGGAAAGGAAGAAGTAGAATACCTTGGACACATTATATCCCATGAAGGTGTAAAGGTGGACCCTAACAAAATCAAAGCTATAAAAGAATGGACCAAACCTGTTAATATATCCAAGCTAAGAGGGTTCTTAGGTTTGATAGGATATTACCGAAGGTTTATTAAAAACTATGCACATATAACTGCACCTCTAACAAATCTTTTAAAGAAGAATTCGTTTCTATGGGATGAGGAAGCAGGAAGGTGTTTTGAAAAATTAAAAGAAATTATGTCTAATGCTCTCGTATTAGCAACACCAGATTTTTCTAAACCATTTATCATTGAGTGTGATGCTTCTGGATTCGGTATAGGTGCAGTACTAATGCAACAAGGACATCCAATAGCTTTTGAAAGTAGGAAGCTCAACAAAAGAGAACGCCTCAAATCCACATACAACAAAGAAATGCTCGCTATCATGCACACACTAGCTAAGTGGAGGCAATATCTTTTGGGAAGTAAGTTTTCTATTCGAACAGACCATAACAGTCTCCAATATCTCCTTCAACAAAAAACACTTTCTGAAGAACAACAAAAATGGATTGAAAAAATTGCCGCTTTTGACTTGGAAATACTACATAAAAGAGGTAAAGACAATGTAGTAGCATATGCCTTATCCAGGAAAGATGAAGAACCAACACTGCTTGCAATGTCGGTTGTTGTTCCTGAGTGGCTTAACGAAATTCGAAGTGAATATGCCAAGGATCCAAAAGTAACAACAATAATCAATAACCTTCCCAATAACTCAAAATTTGAGTGGAAGAATGATATCCTATGGTATAAGGGAAGAATATATCTAAATACAAATTCCAAGTTTAAGTTTAAGATACTCAAGGAATTACATGACTCACCGTCAGCTGGACACGTAGGATTCTTTAAGACTTACTACAATGCACGTCAATCCTTCTTTTGGAAGGGAATGAATCGTGATATTCAGAAGTATGTAGCAGAGTGTGACACATGTCAAAGGAATAAAAGCGAAAATATTACGACACCATGATTACTTCACCCCTTAAACATTCCAAATCAGAAGTGGGAAGAAATCTCAATGGACTTTATTGAAGGATTACCAGTATCTGAAGGCAAGGACAAGATTTTCGTAGTAGTCGACAGACTCACCAAATATGCTCACTTTATGGCAATAAAGAAGTCATACTCAACAAAAGAAATCGCTGAAATATTTTGCAAAAATATATATAAGTTACACGGTTTTCCAAAAGTCATTGTAAGTGATAGAGATGCCAAGTTCAAAGGTAATTTCTGGAAGGAATTGTTCAAGCATATAGGAACTTACCTAAATATGAGTTCCGCTTATCACCCGCAAATAGATGGCCAAACAGAAGTTGTCAATAAATGTTTGGAGGCCTACCTACGTTGCTACGTTACAGAAAAACAAAATAAATGGGCTCAATGGTTACACCTTGCTGAATGGTGGTATAACTCCACCTATCATACATCAGCAAAAATGACGCCATTTCAAGCCCTATATGGGTATGAACCCCCGAAATGGAAAGATCTAGCTATTGTCCAAACAAATCTACCTGCTGTTAAAGATCAACTAGAAGAAACCCAAAAAATCGTCCAAATATTAAAAGAAAACCTGAATAATGCAAGGAATCGTATGAAGCAACAAGCAGACCGTAACAGAACCGTAAGAGAGTTTGAAGTTGGAGAATGGGTATTTGTCAAGCTCCAACCATACAAACAATTATCCTTAAAACAGAAGGGAAAAAACAAATTGGCACCAAAGTTTTATGGACCTTATCAGATCAACAAAAAGATTAGCCAAGTTGCGTATGGTTTAAGCCTTCCAGAGACAAGTCGTGTTCACAACGTCTTCCACGTATCTTGCCTTAAAAGGGCACTAGGTAACAATCAGACAGCGCAAACAACACTTCCATCCCTAGATGATGAGGGAAGAGTCATTTTAGAACCAGAAGGTATTTTGTCTACTAGAGAAAGAAAGCTTCGTTATCGTACTATCAAGGAATATCTGATCAAGTGGAAGGACTTGCCCGAAGAAGAAGCTTCTTGGGAGAATGAAGCATTTTGTCAACAACATCCATCGTTGCGTATGCTTTGAGGACAAAGCATTCTTTCGGGAGGAAGGCAATGTTATGTAAAAAATTAGTTAAATTAGGTTATTATTTAATTTTCAGTTAAATTAGATGAAAGGGCACGATCATAAGATCATGCCCTTTCCCCAAAGGGTGTCCATGGCGATATATAAGCCAGGCACATGCAATCATAGTTTTAAAAACCGGTGGAAAAAACCGGTTACCGGCCTAACCGGCCGGTTGGAAGCCTGGCCGGTCCGAACCGGCCCTTCTAACCCGGTTTAGACCCCCTCGTGCCCAAAAAAAGGCCCTAACCGGTAAAAACCGGCCGGTTTAGGGCGGAACCGGCCGGTTTATAGCAAACCGGCCGGTTCCGTCCTAAACCGGCCGGTTTATGGACAGGCCGCCGGTTAAAGCAAAAAAGCGCAGCGGTTTTGGAAATGAGGGCGGTTTAGGGGTTTTGGGGGTGAGGGAAAGGTATTTTCCCTCCAAAAACACCCTCACACTTGCTATAAGACACCCCTCTCACTCTCATTTGTCTCACACAACTGATTTGGAGTGTTTGTGAGTGTTTGTGAGTTTGTTTGTGAGCTTGGAGAGTGTGGAGTTTTTGCTGAAGTAGTCATCTTGGAGTTGGAGTTGGAGCTATTTTGGAGATAGTGTGT
The DNA here is from genome assembly GCA_031772625.1 of Pinus tabuliformis. Taxonomy (NCBI): domain Eukaryota; kingdom Viridiplantae; phylum Streptophyta; class Pinopsida; order Pinales; family Pinaceae; genus Pinus; species Pinus tabuliformis. The sequence continues at coordinate 526,428,808 of CM062813.1, read as the reverse complement.
AGCTGTCAGTGGAGTTGCCATCATCAAGAGGAGGCTAAGGGAGCTACTTTGCATTTCCAGGTAAGGATTTGCACTTGATAATTCCTCATTTGAGTCTGCTGTCCATGAATTATTTTTTTTGTGCTATAAACTTCTCCCTTCAATGATCTATCATCTATGCTAAGCCTATGAACTCTCTAGCTCTATGCTATCAAATTTTGTAGCTTGCATGTGCATTTTTTTCCTACATTTATCATTGGTTTTCCATGTTCCTTAGCTGCAATTTTTTTTTTAAATGACAGATTTATTTGCAAATTGTTATTATTTCAAGCAAACATGGCTCCAAAAGGAAAGGACAGTGCATGGGTTCATTGTGATGTAATTGAGGGAAAAATGATATGCAAATTATGCCATAAATCTATTGGAGGTGGGGGTATTCTTAGGTTGAAACAACACTTGGCTGGGGTAAGAGGCCAAGTAAAGCCATGTGATGCACCAAAAGAACTGTTAGGTCCTATTAGGGCAGAATACATTGCCAAGCTTGAAAAATTTTATGAGGATAAGGCTAGGGAGAAGGCCATCCAAGATGAAATTGCAAGGAAGAGGGAATTAATGGAAACCATGAATGTTTTGAAACAGAGTGGGTATGATGATTATGAGATTCAAGACTCCACTTCTATCCCTTCCACCAATGACCCCTTTCACTATGTTCATCCTTTTGTTGGAGTTGGCCAACCATCAAAAGGAACAAAGAGACCAAACATCCAAAGTTATTTCTCATCTTCTGCCACCATTGCCTCTTCTAAATCTAATCCCACTTCCTCCCAGCCAAGTTCTCAACCCACTTTGGATCAGCATTGGAAAAAACAATGCAAAGAAACTTCTCACCAATACATTGCTAGATGGTGGTATGATTCAGATATCCCATTTAATGCTGCTCGCTCACCTTATTACCAAGCTATGTGGGACTCTGTTATAGCTGCAGGAAAGGGCTTCAAAGGCCCTAGTATGCATGACTTGAGGGGAGCTCTTTTGCAAAAAGAGATATCTTCCATTGATGAGTATTTGGTTGAGTTTAAAGAGTCATGGGTCAAAACAGGTTGTTCCATTATGTCAGATGGATGGACCGATGGAAAGAACCGCACTATCATTAATTTCCTTGTTTCTTGCCCTCAAGGAACCATGTTTTTGAAATCAGTTGATGCATCTGATAGGGTAAAGGATGCAAGCCTTCTATTTGAGCTTTTGGATAACATTATTCAGGAAGTTGGGGAGCAGCATGTTGTGCAGGTCATCACTGATAATGCCTCAAACTATGTTCTTGCTGGAAAGATGCTTGAGGCCAAATATAAGACCATATTTTGGACTCCATGTGCTGCACATTGCATAGACCTCATGCTTGAGGATATAGGCAAGGTGGAGTGGGTAAAAAACACTGTAGAGCATGCCAAGTGCATTACAAAATACATTTACAACCACTCATGGGTATTGAGCCTAATGAGGAAACACACTGGAGGAAAAGAGCTTGTTAGGCCTGCAATTACGAGATTTGCAACTCACTTCCTCACGTTGCAATGTCTCAATGGTCAACATAGAAACTTGCAGAAAATGTTTTCCTCTGATGAATGGTCTGAATCTCGGTGGGCTCGTAGACCAGATGGAAAAGACACCAAAAAGAAAGTGTTAGACACTTATTTTTGGAAAAGGTCTGTAGAGCTTGTGAAAATTACCGAGCCCCTTGTTAAGGTGCTAAGGTTGGTGGATGGGGAAAGATTGGCCATGGGCTACATTTATGAAGCTATGGATCAGGCAAAGGAGCAGATACGGGCAGCTTACAATGATAGGTTAGCTAAATATGGCCGTATATGGGAGATCATTGATAACAGATGGAACAATCAACTCCATCGTCCTATACATGCAGCCGGGTATTTTTTGAACCCAAGGTATCACTATAAAAATCGGCTAGGAGATCAGCATGATGGGGAGGTCAGAGCTGGATTGATTGATTGCTTGGAGCGCATGGTCCCTAACCATGTAGACCAGTTGGATATACATAGACAGCTTACTATTTTCAATCAAGCAAGTGGTACTTTTGGCAAAAACTTGGCAAAGATGGCAAGAGATGTGGACCAACCAGGTAAGCAATTCCAATTTCCATTTTGTTTTTCATTTCAAGTTAAAATTGTTTACGTTCTTTACAATTCAAATTATAAACTAAGTTACTAATTATTGTCTTTTTCTTTGCAGCACATTGGTGGGAGTCATTTGGTGGCCAGTGTCCTCAATTGCAAAGGTTTGCAATTAGAGTCCTCAGTCAAACTTGCAATGCTTCAGGTTGTGAGCGCAATTGGTCTGTTTTTGAGCGCATACACACGAAGAAGAGAAACCGTTTGGAACAAAAACGGTTAAATGATCTTGTTTTTGTGCAATACAACCTTCGACTGAGGAGGAACCAAATGATGAGCAAATCACCTGATCTAGATCCCATTGTGTTGGACGATATTGATCCAACATCAGAATGGGTGGAGGAGACTGAAGATCCTGTGTTTGAGGCTGATTTTGATATCGACATGGCTTTAGCGGAGGATGAGGCAGATTATGTGGCGGCATCAGAACCAGGATCAGTAGCGGCATCAAGGAAAGGCAAGGAACCAATGGAAGGCACTAGTCGTGCAGGTCGACAAACTCGTGCTTCCATTAGGTCCACTTCTATTGTCATTGGTGGCATTGATACTGATGTTGCAGATGAGGCAGAGGCATCCTCAGACTCTGAACCAGATGATGTCTATGTAGCTCCTGATGATGATCCTGTGTCTAGTAGTGGTGATGGACTTGATGATTGATCATGTGTACACTGTAGACTTGTAGTAGGCCAATGGCCTCATAGCTTGCAGCATTGTTTTTGGACTTTATAGGCCATTTAGAGCCTCATTTCTTATGTATTTTGCTATTTTGTCGATGATATGTATTGCACTCGGTGCCATTTTGATATATTCACCTTTGCATGGTATATAAATGAGCAAACTTTGCATATTTTGTCTCTATTGGCTTGGAATCATGGTTTTACATCTTAAAAATAGTTTTGTTTCATTAAAAATTAATTATTTAATGTATTTTTTAAAAACCGGTTCGTTTAGACCAAACCAGTCCCGGTTAGACCGGTTTCGGTCGGTAAACCGGTTCATTAGGTGGACCGGTTCGGTCACCGGTTCCGGTTTTAAAAACACTGCCTGCAATTGTAATATCATCATCTGTAATTTTCATCTTATTAATAAAATATTTATATATCTATTTCTGCGTTCATAAGTTCTTCGCTTCATTTTCTAAAACCGGTTCGTTTAGACCAAACCAGTCCCGGTTAGATCGGTTCCGGTCGGTACACCAGTTCATTAGGTGGACCAGTCTGGTCACTGGTTCCAGTTTTAAAAACTATGATCTTTGCAGGTGTTTGGAGTTTACCTCTGTGGCCAGTTCTGAATCTTTGTGCAACAACGAAGATGCATGGGTCTCATTTGCTTCCAGATAGATGGTTTTAGAACAAAGTATACACAGATCTAATGTGGGAGAAAATTCTGGAAGGGTTACATTTTGTTTTGCAAGGGATTCGTTGGGCTTCCTTTGTTTTTGTAGGTGGGACTCAACTATGGATTAAATGCCTCCTTATGCTTATACTTGTATCTGTGGCCTTGTTCAAAATGCTGATCTAGCACAAGAGGAGTTTATGATTATTTTCGTTGGTGGTCCGCGACCTTGTTAACCTCTGTGCTCTTTTCCTGTGGATGTTGGCAAAAGGAAACTCGCTGTACATAACAATTGCAGGGGATTTGTGTGAAAAGACTTATGGACCTTGTTTTTCTGAGCAGTTAACGCACATCTCTGAGAAAATCATCAGCCCTGTGGAGCAGAGAAAAATTAGACGAAGAGGCCATATTTAGGGAACTTTGAAGGGTACATGAATTGTTGGCTTTTGGTTATAGTTTCTGGATTCGTTTGGCTTGTTACAGGTAGTCTAATCCACCTACAATTGATGCAATCAAGCACTTCACTTCTCCTGTAGGTCTTGACACTCATTAAGAGCTGTCCTTTGAGCAATGTTTGGACATCTTAAGGTACGGAACTGTTGAAAGGATACTACAAATTTTACAACATTGTTTTGGTGGAACAAGTGTAGCATTTTTTAATGTGAAATCACATGTTTGGCGGAAAGAACCAGTGGAGTAATATGCTGCCCTAGTCCTGAAGAGTTCGACCTGGGGATTTAAGCAGCAACAGGAATATCGAATTGAAGGATTGTATATCCAGGCATTGTTCTGTGGTTCTGTTGACATTTAGGCTAACTCTTGCATTCTCGGCATACCTTTGTGTAGCAGGAGCAATATCACTTGATCGGGATCTTGTATTATCACAGACCTATGGAAGTAATCTGAGTAACCTACCGCAAACCTTCTTAAAATATTTTTAAAGTTTGTGTATGGCCTATATGGTGTATTCATTCCTTGAATAGTGACTACGTAAGCGCTGAAGCATTGATTTGTAAGTAACCTCTGGAAGGTCTCTCATCATACTCTTGGAAGGATTGGGGTGGAATATGTTCAATTGACTGAGGTAACATTGGTAGCCTTTTCTTCCTGAGCACCTCGACAGTCCTGGTAAGTTTTCTCTGGAAATATTTTTGAGAAGTTGTTGGACTACCTTGTGAGACACCTGAATAACCATCTTACATTAAGGCTAGGAATATCAAGTTACTGAAGTCACATATGTTGTTGACTGTGTCTTTAGATGTTCATCGACTATTGTTATTAATACCTTGAAAAGGAAGTAATGGAATTTATAGTAGTTTATGTGGACTGAATATAGATGTTGTAAGATATGACAGATTCACTGAGTATAGGACAATGCCTAGAGTTTAATGGCATGAACAAGTATAGACATCAATGTAAATGAGAAGGCTTGACAAAGGCATGGTTTGTGACAGTGACAGTGTGATGTATATAAATACATAAATACAATGTCCTTATTCATGATGACAGTAATGATACATGGCGTGTGATGTATATGAGACAAACAACACATGACAGTGATCCTATTCTATGATACACGTGACTGATATCAGAAAGATATAAATGACAGTAAACCTTGATGATATTCTGTGGCAGACTAGGGTTTTTGTTGCAACTACACAAAAGCATAAATTTTAATTAAAAAAAAAAAACCTCCTCAATTGAACAAAAGTCAGAATAAAGATTGCTCATTAGTGTACTTTTGTTTGAGTCTTATATACACATGACATCATTTTTGTATCAAGAGTTTGTGCGTATGTCAGGGACAGTACTTGTAGTGTTGTGATAGCAGAGAAGATATTGACAGAGGCAGAGTTGATACAGAAGTCTCTTGATGGCAACTTTAACCTTGATGACAGAACTTGTATGGTAGCAACCCTGATATATGTTGTGCAACGATGTTCTTGATATATGTGACAGTGGCTCTCGTTTGACCTGACTGGCAGTATCTTGATGTAAATGACAACACTCTTATCTTTAACAGTGACATGGTGCATAGCAATTATCCTAGGTGCATGACAGTGATCTTGTGAAACATGACGTGATAGGTGATTGATGGCAGTAACAACAATGGACATCAGAGAGTTGTGGCAACAGGTGGAGCATTAGATAGTGACAACAACAATGGACAGTTGGAGCAGTCGTAGCCGCAGTGACAGTGAGAGTGGTTAGTGGTAGCAACAGCAGTAACAGTTCAAGTGGCAGTTTGTAATTGGGTCATTGTCCTTGGTACGGGAGCCCAAACCCATTCAGGGAGCATTTGCTTCCTTCCAGCTTTGCTGGGAAACCCTTGGGGAGACTTGTACTTCCTTCTTGTTCAGCTGGTAAATGTGTATGTAACCATACATAACAAAGCTTGTTTGGACGATATATTTTGTGTTTTGTCATTGATGTAACGTTGTTTTGGTTTATATTTTGGATATTTAAGAAAACTAACCAATTGTGAAAAATTAAGGAAACACTGATTCACCCCCTTTGCAGTATTTCCAACATTAACTTTTATAAAGTCACTTTATAATCTTTTCACTTTAATAAAATTAAAGTGACATTTCAATTGCCTAGGAAGTGTCCCCCTTTTCACCCCTTAGACATTTATAATGTCTCCCTATGCGAATCAAGGCCCCTTATTAAATTTTCCAAACCTTAGCCTATGGGAACGGTGTTAGGCTAACGGACTCTGTCATATGCTTCCTAAGTGGTTGGGGACATCACACTCGGAGGTTGATGCAACTCAAAGAATGTTAAAAGCGTATTATGGCCACAAGCAAGAAACAAAAGAAAAGGATATTATAAAATACAAAAGATGTTTGGGACATTAATGTTGATTTGGGGTAGCATTGGATGTGCTCTAGTCATGAAAATTGGTGGAGAGGCTAAAGCACATGAGATCTCCAAGACCCATAAATGGTTTGGGGAAATTTTGCCCAGTTAGAGAGATATTAAAATGATTAATATTTTTAATGGGTGCTTAAGTCTAAACTTAGGAAAATAAAATGTTATTGGGTGTTAATATAAAACTAGGTGAGAATGTTCTAAAAGACATGGATCAAGCCAAATCTAATCTTAGGTGTTGATTAGAGATTTAATCTCGGCCGTTGAAGACTCAACAGAAAAAGTATAAGAGGAGGCTTGAGGGTCAATTGGAGATACACCAGAGTGATCAATCATTCGATTTGCTAGAGCAGGGTTTCTAAGTAAAGTCGAACCGGTGATCAACAGCGAGGGGTAGTGAGTATTGGACAGAGAGGTAGAGATAGTGTTGAAAGACCAACTCAGAGGTAGAGAGGCAAGCATAGAAGCCAGAGCAGGCCACATAGAGCCCAACAGAGACAACGCAAAGGCTAGAGGGCCTACGTCATCCATGCAGAGGACAACAGGAGTGACGCAGAGGGTTCCAGAGGCTGCGCAGTGCCTCAGAGGGCTGATGCAGAGGGTTTTGAGGCTGACACAGAGGCCAGAAGGGCCAATGCAGTGCTTCAAAGTTGTTGGAGAGGGTTTTGTGGGACATGTTTTCTGAATCCTTGTTTCCAAATAGAGAGGTATTATTGCCGGTTGTTTTTATTTGTTGGGTGAGCCAGTTTGTCACCCAGTTGTACTCAAGGAAATACTGCATAATAATAAACCCTCAGAATCGCTGCACCAGTTTTCCCACATTGGGTTTTTCCAGGGATGAGTTGTCCAAAAATAACGGTTGCACTTGTGTTTTTGTTTTCTTTCAGTTGTTGATTTGTAGATGGTTGAGACTGTATTGTGTTTATTTCAATATTTATATGTTTAAATAACTTGTTCCTAATTAGCAAGTAGGAGAAATAAACCAGAGAATACAAATAAAATTTCTAACGGGTAACACTTAGAAATTTCAACAATTAAAATATCACGTGGGAAAAAACCAAACATGAGTTCAACCCCTTCATTATGGCTATCATCATGGTTCTTGTTGAAATATGTAACTAGATTCGGTCTTCATAATATTTTATTCTTGATTTTATGTATTTGATGTAAAAGAGAAAGAAAATTACTATTGTTATTTTATAGCATGGGTTTCATGCTCAAGGTCAATTTGTTTTTAGGTCAAAGCACTCATTGTGCGCTTCTAGGGTGTTAAAATTGGCAACTAGGGCCAAGCTGCATGTGGGTCTTCTTATTCATGGCAGCTGATATTTTTCTTGGATTCTTCTCGTCGAGAGGTGTAGGATTGATCTAAAGATCCTCCAATTCCGACATGTATTCATGGAGATATGAATTTATTTGTGTTATGGGGCAATTCCTCAAGGTTGCCAGCAACCAAATTGCTCCCACTTATCCTCCACGTTTTAGTATAAATAGAAGAGGACTTTAAGTCATTTGTCACACACACGCTTGTGATCTCTCTTCATTCTGTTTTGGGTTTGATGAAGATGAGATCTAGAGAGAGTGCCCTAGGTGATACGCTACCCTAATAGGAGATGCCCTAGAAGCTGTGACGAAGAAGGCTCTACATTGTCCTAGACAAGGCTCTACGTTGCCCTAATGGAGAAGCCTAATGCAGCCATGGAAGAAGCCTTATTGTTATCATGGAGAAACACCTACGCTGGCATGGAAATAAAGCCCTAACGTTGAAGCCTCCTAAACGCAGTCATGGAAGAATATAATACGCTGCCTTAGAGGATGCCCTAGACTCTAACGCAGTTATGGAAGAAGCCTAACAACAGTCATGAAGATAGGCTTCTAACGCTGCCCCAATAAAGCCTTAATGCTGCCCTATCAAACTGTTCTAAGCCGCAGTTTAAAGAGGGTTTTATGTGCCCTAATCCGCTGTTCTAAAGAGCCCAAATTGTTGACCCTTATACACAGTCAAAGTCTCCTATACGCTGGCAAAAAAAGCTCTTATACGCAGCAAGCAGAAGGAGCCCTTGGTAGTGGAACTTCCAGTGTGGAAGAAAAGGACTATCATTGTTTAGAAGCTGTCATGGAGGAAGACTTATTACGCAGCCCTTACCTGCTGTTAAGAGAGGCCCATTAGTAGTCTTGTATTGCTGTCATGATGTCACATTGTTGTAGATGACAACGTGGCCTAATTAAGGATTGTCTGGGCATATTGGTGATGAGCTTGATTTGAAGGGTTGCTATAGCTAGCTGCTTTGCTAGGTTGCAAGCCATAGCAAGCAACTAAGGCTGTCCCATGACAGTATTGCAGTGTACAACACAGTGATGATGGACATGGTGTGATAGGTGACAACATGATGTGGGTAGCATGGTGCAGTATGGTGCAACATAGTGAACAGTGACAGTGGTGCAACATAGTGATGCATAGTGCAACATGATGAATGTTGCAACATAGTGCATAATAACAATGGTGTAACATAATGATGTGATAGGTGATAGTGAGGATGGGTGCAGCATGGTGCAGAGCTGTGATGATGGGCATGGATGTATAGCAACAACATGATGTATTGTAGCAACTTGTTGATGATGGGTGCAACATGATGATGATGATGTATTGCAGTATACATAGTGCAGCATGAAGGATGCAACATAATGATAGATGCAACATAGTAATGATTGGGTGGAGCTCTGTGATGGGAGTAGCACAATGATTGGGTGCAGCACAATGATGGGTGTAGCATGATGATGAGGTGCAACATGATAACGAGGCGCAACATAGTGATGGGTGCAACATGGTGATGGAGTCACCTTGTAGGATTAGTTGAAGCAGTAGGTCTTCACCGGAGTTCAGATCAACTACCTCATGTGTTGTCTTCATAGTGAAGATCTCTGCTCAACATTTTGTCAAGTCAAAATGTTGACTTCTGATGTATATGTACTATCTCTTTCTCTTTCCTGAACTTTTGAAGAACATAAGAAGAATTGATCAAGGGTTTCCCCACATTGGGGTTTGTCCCTGGCTGGCGCCACATCTTGTGTCTTCTTGTCTTGGCTTGTTCTTCTATGATTTATGTTTATGTTCTATCTGTATTTTACTATCATGCTAAATGTGATTGCTAATCTGGAATTGATATTGAGCTAATATGGAAAATTGAAGTAAATTGCACTAAGCATAGAACATACCTAAAATTAACATAGGGTTTGTCATTAGAGGCAAGGAGTCAAAATATTCATTGTTATATGTAATAGACCATATTGGGCATCTTGTATCATGTTAAAAGAATTTATTAGAGTCAAAGTTATGTCAAAATGTTCCTCCAAGACCAAGTCAGCCTACAAAGAAGAAGTCAGCCTCATTAAGGGCTATTCAACCTCCTTAGAAGCCTATATATACAAGACACTCAAGATCATTTAAAGAGATAATCCAAGAAGTTCGATCAAAAGTAGAAGAGCAAGAAGGAGGAGTGAAGGGCAAGACAAGGACTAGAAGACAACAAAATCTAAAGTTTTTGAGTCAATCTGTTGGAATTTCTAAGTCTAACTGTTAGAAACCCTTCATGTACTTTTTTGATATATTTCTGCCTACCTGTTTGGATTAATTAACAAGTTATTTACCATGTAAATACTGAAAATAAATACAAGTACATGCTCAACACATTACAGATCATCAACTGAAGGAAACAAAACAAGCACACAAGTGACACCGTTGTTTTTGGACCAATGTCCTTGGAAAAACCCAATGCGGGAAAACCGGTGCAACTATCCGAGGGTTTTAATTATTAAGCAATTTCAGAATACAATCTGGGTGCCAAAACCAGCTCACCCAACAGAGAATAATTTTGACAGTAGTACCTCTCAGTCGAAGACAGATGTTCCAGCTGAAACCTTGGATAAACACTCTGACAACTCCCAGCTCCAATCTGCCCCACGAAAATCCCAGCGTTAGCCCCTAGGGACTGCGTCAACCCTTTCTGGCCCAGCGTCTGCCTAGCGTCACCCTTGCTCGCCCTGCATCAGCCTCCGGAGGCACTGCGTCAGCCCTTAGAGCCTCTGTGTCACCCACACTGGCTCTCTGAGGCACTGCTCAGCTCCAGGATGCCTCTGCATGAGCCCTGGATGGCTCTGCGTGCAGCTCTGGCTGGCTCTGTGTCCCTCTCTCCCGGCTTCTGCGCTGATCCTCCTCGTACTATCTCTACCTCTATGCTTCTGTATTCACTGCCGCTCAGCTGCAACTCTGATCACTCTTTCGACTTCCTCAGCAAACCTTGCCCCAGAAAATCGAAATCTTGATCAACTCTTGGTGTATTCTCCAAGTGACCCTCAAGCCTCCTCTTATACTTTTCTCGTTAACAATTCAACAACCGAGATTAAGTCCCTAATCAATGGCTAAGATTAATTTTGGCTTGATCCATGACTTTTGGACCCTTCTAACACAGTTTTATATTAATTCACATTAATATTTTATTTTCCCTAAGTTTAGACTTATGGACTCCATTAAAAATATTAATTAGTTTAATATCTCTCAAACTGTTTAGAATCTGCCCAAACCATTTCTGGTTATTGGAGATCTCATGTGCTTTAGCCTCTCCACCAATTTTCGTGGCTAGAGCACATCCGATGCTACCCCAAATCAACACTCCCTCTTAGCGAGGACTGTGCTCTAGTAATACTCTTCACTGAGCATCACCCTGATCATCCGACATCGGTCTTGGTGCTGATGCTAGGCCTGCTGCCCAACATCCTTTGTACTGCTGCATCATGTACTGCTACCCATGGCCCTACCACTGCCACTGCTGCATCCATACGACAACCCCTCTCATCATGCTGCATTGTGCTGCCAATAGCACTACCACCGCTAACTGCTGCACTGCAACTCAGTTACTGAGATGTAAGTAAACGATCTCCCAAATCTGACATCTCTGTCAGGCTAGAGACACCCTTGATGCTGAAATTCCCTCTGTCGCTGACAAGTGCCCCTTCTCTGACCTCTGCAATGTTGCAACAACTCCATGCATCTCGCATTGCTGCCTCATGTTGTCCTGGGAAACCTGAACTGTAGCTCCCTCTGTCGCTTCATCTGCATCCGTCTCTATTGACATCTGCCACTACTTCATGGCTCTTGTAGCAAGGTATAATCAAAGAGGCTGGGTACCTCGAGGTCCTGCCCCTCATCGCCTGTAGTCTATTTGACTACAACTCAATGTCTCCCCACTTCTGCTCAAGTGGCGTGTGAGCACTCATGGCACAGTCATCATCTGTCTCCACTTCCTTCTCCGCCCTTGCTGGCACAACCTTGGTCTTGGAAGCCTCTCCTTTGCTCTTCTTCCTTGGACACTGGCTCACATAGTGACCCAGTTCCCCACAGTTGAAGCATTTGACCTTGGAGAGGTCCTTCTTCCGTTTCTCTTACTTTCCCTTAGATGCTAGGACAGCATCCACCTCCTCCTCCTTCTTGATTCTGACCCCCTTGCTGCTGCTTCTTGCCTTGGTCAGTCTTCTAATCTCTTCATGGCGAAGAGTTGCCCACATTTCCTCCCAATCTGGAAGGGTCGCCCTGCCCAATATGCTCTGGACAAACACCTCGCAGTCTTTAGAGACTCCTTTCAGGGCTGTTCTCACAATCGATTCTTGATCCGGCGTGGCCCCTATGGAAGTCAGCTGATCGCAGATCTCCTTGAATCGACCAACGAAGGTGTCGATCTGTTCTCCCTTCTGCATCTGGTATGACCGCAACTGATTTTCTAGTAGCATCTTCCTCTGCACGGAAGTATGCTGATACAATTTCTTTAGGGCCTCCCACATCTCATTTGCCGTATTCTTCTTGGCAATATGTGGTACTATATGGTCCTTGACCCCATCAAGGATGATGCTCTTAGCCCTCGCCATTGCATCCTCGTACTTATCGTTATTACCCGGGTCAACTGGGACCACTATTGTCCTCAAGGCGAAGTGCTTGACATGATTCCTGTCTAGAACAGACAAGATTCTGGCCTTCCAGACTATGAAGTTTGAGGCTTTGTCCAGTCTGTCCTGGTCTCTTACCCCATTCACTGCCATCTCGCTGCTCCTCTACTTCCCTCCTAGAAGTTCTTGGTGTGACTCCCTTTGAGCCTCGATTTCCCTCCTGGAAACCCTTCTGCCAATGTCGAGATGCCCCCACTCCGATCGTTAGTGCAGCTGCACCATTGATCCAGATTTCTTGGCTAGAAATCCTCGGCAGCAATTCCCTCCTCCTTGGTCTTACCCTGTTAGGTACTGTTCTGACCACAATACCCTACTAACTTCACTTTGCAACTTACCCACAGCTTCCTATGCCCCAACAAATTGAAGGTTAGAGATTCTAGGCTCTGCGCAATCCTGACACCAGCAAAATCCGCACCTCCTGGCCACGAGCGTCAATCCTTCTTGATTGAGAAAGATGACTGGGCATTGTGTAGGTTGAATCTGCTCTCCTCTGCCACTGTGCTGATCCTCTTCCTGGCTCAAAGTTGATGACGTAGGCACTGCGTCACCCCTTCCTTGCTGCTCTCCTGCTAGGAACAACTTTTGTCACTCGGGATAGCTATTTCTGCTGCTGCTGCTCTGCTCAGTTGATGTCCTCAGTTCTCTTGTGATCTGCAACCACGCTCTGATACCGTGTTGGAATTTCTAAGTCTAATTGTTAGAAACCCTTCATGTACTTTTTTGATTTATTTCTGCCTACTTGTTCTGATTAATTAACAAGCTATTTGCCATGTAAATACTGAAAATAAATACAAGTACATGCTCAACACATTACAGATCGTCAACTGAAGGAAACAAAACAAGCACACATGTGACGCCATTGTTTTTGGACCAATGCCCCCGGAAAAACCCAATGTGGGAAAACCGGTGCAGCTATCTAAGGGTTTTAATTATTAATCAGTTTCAGAATATAATTTGGTGCCAAAAGCGGCTCACCCAACAAAGAATAATTTTGACAATAGTACCTCTCAGTTGAAGACAGATGTTCCGGCTGAAACCTTGGATAAACACTTCGACAGCTCCCAGCTTTAATCTGCCCCACGAAAACCCCAGCGTCAGCCCTTTCTGGCCCATCGTCTGCCCAACGTCACCCTAGCTCGCCCTGTGTCAACCTTTGGAGGCACTGCGTCAGCCCTTAGAGCCTCTGCATCACCCACGCTGGCTCTCTGAGGCACTGTGCAGCCCCTGGCTGTCTCTGCGCAAGCCCTGGCTAGCTCTGCATCCCTCTCTCCCGGCTTCTGCACTCTTGGTACTATCTATGCCTCTCTGCTTCTGTATTCACTGCCCCTCAGCTGCAACTCTGATCACTCTTTCGACTTCCTCAACAAACCCTGCCCCAGAAAATCGAAATCTTGATCAACTCTTGGTGTATTCTCCAAGTGACCCTTAAGCCTCCTCTTATACTTGTCTCGTTGACAATTCAACGGCCAAGATTAAGTCCCTAATCAATGGCTAAGATTAATTCTGGCTTGATCCATGGCTTTTGGACCCTTCTAACACATCTTTATATTAATTCACATTAATATTTTATTTTCCCTAATTTTAGACTTAGGGACATTATTAAAAATATTAATTATTTTAATATCTCTCAAACTGTTTAGAATCTGCCCAAACCATTTCTGGGTATTGGAGATCTTATGTGCTTTAGCCTCTCCACTAATTTTTGTGGCTAGAGCACATTTGATGCTACCCCAAATCAACACAATCTTTCTCACATGTGCGAAGAGGAGGCTAGGGTTTTTGAAGCTATATAGGACGAAATTTCAGATCTCCAAGGAAGGCCAAAAATTTCTAATCAAAAGGCAAGACATCATCCATTTGTTCAAGAAAGAAGAAGCAAGCCAAGCAAAGGAGTAAGGAGGCATAAATTAGCCTCTATCCCACACATGCAAAATTGCAACTACTGCAGAAGGGCCGAAAATTGCAGACTTGTAGTGAAGGCTAAAATTGTTGCTGGGGGTCGAAGTTGCAGAAAAATTCTAGGGTTGAGGTTGTTGAAGTTGCTAGAAGGACAAGATTTGTTGCTCATCTAGAAGGAAGGTTGACTTGGTCTTGGAGGGGTCTCAATTTTGGGTCTAATGGTCTTGGAATTCATCATCCGAAGATTCTATAAGAAGAGAAGAGTTACTTGTGGGTTTTCCTCTCTAGTAGAGGTTTTGGCCTTGGCTAACAAGTTATATCTTGTGTCTACTATGTTTTATTGATCTTCATTTGTTTGATAGTTGTTTGATGACTAGAAAAATATAATAACACTAGAAGAAGAAGCTAGTAATCATGAGAAATATAAGCTGAAGTAAAAGAATATCACAAGCAGTTATCAAAGTAATGAGAAACCACTCATCATCAAAGGAATTGAAGTGATCTCCCTCATATTGAAGAGAACAAGCACTATCATTTTGAAGAAGGAAGATCATCTCTCCTTATAAAGCTCACAAGAAGACATCATCATCAAGGAAGCATCTAGTGGAAGACATCATCTTCAAGGAAGCATCTTCATTTATCAAGTAAGTAGTTTATATTTATGGCTCAACCTACAAATCAAATGACTACTTTCTGCAAGGAGAAAAATAAACTTATTGGGACATCAAACTACCTTGCATGGAAGAAGAGAATAGATTTGATTCTCACAGAAAATGAAGTTTTTTAGTATGTCAAGGGCTCCATCAAAAAGCTTCCTCAAGAACAATCTCAACCATCATCAAAATATACGAAAGGAGAAATAAGGGCTCAAAGAACTTTCATTGAATCTATCAAGGATTCTCTCATTCCCTTTGTATCAAAATTGAAGACATGAAAGAAATCTATGACAAGTTGGGAGATTTATACTTTGTAAGTATAGTTGGGGAATAACATCTTTAAGTACCGAATTATACAAAATAAAAGTATCAAAAGAAGAAGGGGTAGCACCATATCTCATGAAAGTATCTCAAATTAAAGATTAACTACAAGAGCTAGGAGAAACAATGTCAAATCCAGAGATGACCTCTTGTGTACTCAATGCACTACCAGATCTCTAAGGAAGGCCAAAAATCTGTAATCAAAAGGCAAGCCATATCTTCCATTTGTTCAAGAAAGAAGAAGCAAGCCAAGCGAAGGAGTAAGGAGGCATAAATTAGCCTCTCTATCCCACACGTGCAAAATTGCAGCTACTACAGAAGGGCCAAAAATTGCAGACCTGCAGTGAAGGCCAAAATTGTCGCTGGGGTCAAAGTTGCAGAAAGTTGCTAGGGTTGAAGTTGCTGGAAGGACAAAATATGTTGCTCATCTAGAAGGAATGTTGACTTGGTCTTGGAGGGGTCTTAGTCTTGCATCTAATGGTCTTGGAATTCATCATTCGAAGATTCTATAAGAAGAGAAGAATTACTTGTGGGTTTTCCTCTCTATGAGAGGTTTTGGCCTTGGCTAGCAGCTTATATCTTGTGTCTACTGTGTTCTATTGATCTTCATTTGTTTGATGATTAGAAAACTATAATAACACTATAAGAAGAAGCTAATAATCATAAGAACTACAAGTTGAAGTAAAAGAATAGCACAAGTTGTTATCAAAGTAGTGAGAAATCACCCTTAATCTAGCTGCCCTAGATTTCTCAATAGTTCTTAGGGTTCCATGAGTGCCCCCACATCATTGAGGAACCCATGCACGTCCCAACCCCTGGTGGGTGATGACTGCCCCACCTTAAGAGGGTAATAACTGCTTATATCATACACAACATGTCCTCATCCCCTGGAGGCATGGGCAGTAATACAAAGAAAAATCAAGAAAAGGAAAAAGGAAAATGAAAAAGGGTGGAAAAACAATGTTTGGGGTAACTCATGTATCCACGATTTCTCCCTCCTACATCCATACACCTAGATATGTGGACATCCCTCATCATTAACATCCTTGAATCCATGGCATTTGGCTTTGAGACTCTTGCGTCCCTATCCACCTCATCATTATCCACATGACCCCTATTAATTGAAGGATGTACCTTGGACTTATCTTTCTCTTTAGAGGTTGGGAACACCTAATAGTGTTGTTTAATAGCCATTCCTACCTAGGGAGGTAACACTATTACAAGCTTAAAGCCCCAAATTTGGAAGGGAAACCCATTATGAAGTCTCAATGTGCCCTTGATTAACAAGCTTGGTTCAATTAGATGCATTAATGATTTACTGTAGCTGATGGTGAGGAAGCGTATTGGATCTTATATGTAATTGGAAGGTGGTTTCATCATGGGTTGGGCAACTTAATTTGGGCCCAAGCCCACCAGAGGATCATATTGACACCCCTAGGGGATGCATTGAGAGCCATGGGACTCCATCATGTGTTAGAGCATCATTTCATGCCATAGGCACCTTCAGTGCCTTCAGCAGTTTGTTGATTGCCCCACATTATTCGTGAGATGATGCACTTGGACCAATGTGCTCCGATCAGCTTAACATGACCAGATCATGGCAACTGATCCAACGCCCGAAGGAGGATTGTCTCACGTTTGAGGCTTGGGATGGTAGGCACCATCATCAGAGCCCTCATTTGGAGCATTGTATAAGCTTTTCTTTCATCTAGAGACCCATGAGACCAACATTTGTGCTCCAAATCCACTTTGGGGCCCCATCTGATGATTTGCATGGAAAATTCGGGGCCCCATCTGATGATTTGCATGGAAAATTCGGGGCCATCCCCTAATTCATCCTTATTGGAACCCTCTCTCTCATCATGGCACTTAGAGGGCTCAACATGGCACTCCAACGAACCTACATCATCATGACGTCATCAACTCGACTTGCATATGGATGGCTAATTCATAACTTGTGATAGCTACTTGGCCACCCTATGACAAAGGCTTGTTTTTAGCACATTATTTTTTAATTTTGGGGGTTCATTAGGCTAATTTGATTTAGAGATACTCATATAAATAGAAGTGAGTCTCATTTATGAGAACTCATCATCATCACTTGGATTCTTCTCTTGTAAGAGAACTCACATTTTCTTTGGATTGGAGTATCTTGGATGCACCGTGATATTTGGAGCTAAGTTTATATCTTGTCTTGGGGCTACTTCTTGAATATGGATGTATATATTGCATGATTATGTTGTAAGTTATTGTGTTGATGAAAATTTTCTCTTGAAAATGTCTAATGTATGTAATTGTTGCAACTAATGTAGATGCTATTGTGCCCTAATTTTGTTGAAGAAAGTTTTTGGAAGTTGTGGTTGGAACTTGGCTCTGGGATATGTTATGCATTATATACCATGCAATGAATGTTCCAAGTGATGAAATGTTATTTTTCTTCATGTAACTCCATATTCAAATAGTAGTTAATTGTTGAAGGTGAGTAGCTAGGGAACCAACTTTTGACCTCCTTGAAGACAAATTTGGCCAATCTAATGCATCTAGGACTCCAAAGCCCAAAGGACTAGGCAATAGTCCAAGGATTGTGGGGATCAAACTCCTCTTTCTCCATATTTTCTCCTCTTAAATTTCAGTCCCCTAAAGGTAGGGTGGAAATCTAGGGCTTGCATTAAAATTTTATGGAGGTGATTTTTTGGGAATCCAAGGGTCCAAACATCAAGCTCATGGTCTAGGCTAGCTATGCTCCAAGTTTGGTGGGCATGTGCCCAAGTGTCATCCATAAAATATTAAAATCTCTTTCCCTAGGTGCTACTCTAAGAGGGAAAACCTAGGTCTTTCTCTCTCATGATGGGGACTTCCTTGAGGGTTATATGAGCATAGTATTCGTTGGAATAAATCTCAAGAATCCCTTTCTCATCCGTTTCCTTGACGTAATGAGTACTTTGAAAGCATTTCTTCTCACGTTTATTCATAAAATGTTAGGTCTAGTGCAAGTCTTTCTCAGGTCTCTCAAAGAGAGCAAAGAGCCTTTTGGAAGTGTTAAATCATCACATAGAGATTTTGTAAGAGGTCCTACCTCATCTCCTAGAGTCTTGACCTTAGGAATATCCATTACCATCATCATATCTAAAACCCTAAGTTTTGATCTCTTCTTCTTAAAGCCTTTCTTGGAGAGTGTATTAGCTTCCTTGAAGCATTGAGCCATTGTTGTGTCTCTCCTTGAATGGGCTTGGTGGAATCATGCTATACCTAAATCATTGATCCTTTTATTCTTAGTGATTCCCTTCCTACTGGGACTCCTCCCATCAGTGAAAGTCCATAAAAAGCAGGGGACTTTGACTGAGGTGACAGTGGGTCATTGTTGTCACTTAGCCTAGTAGTTGTCCCTTAGGTTTACCTTCCTTAGGGTCCTGCTAGATTGTGTGTTAACATGTCCATGTCCCCAGAACATGGAAAATCATTCCGTTATTGTCACAGGTTTGCCCTCTAGGTCCTTCTGAATAATTTGTATTGAACGAACCATAGATTGTATACAAACAATTTCAGTTTCTAGTTTCTACAAAACATGTCTTTGGTTTATTGACAACCAAATTATCATAGATGCATGGAATTCTTTAATCTTTGTACATTATTGGGAGAGCTCTTCCGGAGATGCAATGAACTGCATTATGCTACTCATATTGCCTATTAAGGATTCCAAAAACACAGTAATAAATAGATGAATTGTCAATGGTCAGGATATGCACGTGTTGCCAACCCAAACCAGTCCGAGAGGTAATCTTAATGATAAGTAGGCTCTGGATCAGTGATCAAACCCTAAATTTGGGACCCAGGACAAAAGTAATGGCGGATCATATTGAATGATTAAAACTAAAGTGATATGTGATGCTGGCAATCATATGTTGGATTTGAGCAGTTATTTTCCTTATATCTGAAGTTTTATCATGAGTACATGCCCTATTGGAGCTTTTATAATAACTGAGATTGTGATCCCAAAGTTGTGCCATATCAATAAAATATCTTTTCTGTTTATATTATTTGTTGGTCGATAGAATAAACCCTATACTGTGCATCCAGAAATAAAATATCTGATAATGGGCAGTTTTTATTTTATTTTATTTTACCATTGTGATAGCAGACTAGACCATCTGCCTCGATAGTGTCTACAGGAATTATTACCATTGTCTTTTGTAAAATACTAAATCGAAAGCTTCAGGAAAGGTCATTAAGAAGATGATCCACTTATTTGGATTAGATTTTTTATCAATCAAATTCCCTGAATGGGCTTGTCACACAGAACTTGTGGGGAGTTCACTGAAAATTGTCTAGTGCTAGTGTTTCTTGGGCTACAAGAGGACTTGTGAGTTCAGTCATGAGGTCCCTTAGATGTTGGATTCAGTTTTGACCCAACTAAGCTCATTGGTTTTAAGTGTTACTAAACATATTTATAACAGAATTAACAGTTTTGTGCTATTAGCATACATGTAACTGAACAAACAAATGCACAAGCCCATAATGAACGCAAGATATATAGTTGGAAATAACCTGACTGATCTGGAGGAAAACCTAATGCTGAAGATATTGCACTTATCTTATTAATGAATGAAGCTTTTTACAATCCACATCACTTCTTATCTTTCACTAGTGAGAGAGATATAATAATACAATGAATAAATCATAACCCTTACTGTTCCTCGTTTATAATGGAGGTCAGGTTGACATTGTCAACTTTGATCATTCAGCAAGGGATCAGTTGGCATAGTCAACTTTTATCACTTCTGTCTTATGCTTAATCAAATCAAAAGAGAATAATTTACAATAAGAGTTTCTATACCCAAAATTTGATAAGATATTCCATGAGACTTTGACCCCTTAGTTGAGTGGTTTTCTATTGTGTCGCTTGATGCTGTATCTGCTCATAAGAAAGCAGTTCATGTGTTATTTTCATTTTCGGGCTGTTGGTCAGCTGACTATGATAAGTCTATCTTTTGAGTTTTGAATCATCCAATGTGAAAATACTTCTGTAGATGTTATGTCCACCTGGTATGTTTTTAACTTTCATCTATTTGCCTGGATGATGTATATGTTGATGATGGACATACTGGAAGTATCTCTTCTGTGTTAGGATTGAATGCGCCCTTAATCTGTGGAGCTCTGAATTTTCAGATTCATATATAATTTATTCATATTTGCATAGGTTAGCCTTCAATTATAGCATTCCTTCCAAAACTGTATGCCTTATGTGAATTTTGGACACCTTAGTTTCGGGAGAGAGAGTTATAGTCAAACATACATTGCAGGAGTGGGGGAGGGGATGGGTAAGCCTTACTATTGCTTTCTAATGATTATTTATTTCTCAGCGTCTGTCTAAATGCAAGTTGTTTTTTTAAGGTGGAATCATCTGAGGGATACACAATCTCTAATGCAGGGTTGAAAACACCCAAGTGTGATATTTTGAGAAACAAAGTCTTTCTCTTGTAGAAGTTCTCACAGATTTTAACAATTTTGTTTTCTTTCTGGCAGGTACTTTGCTGTTGGAAGTGCAGATGCCCTTGTAAGCCTTTGGGATCTTTCTGAGATGTTATGTGTTCGAACATTTACCAAACTCGAGTATGTTATCTCCTGGGTCAATTTACAAGTTTCAATGCATGCCTAGAAATATGATGTGAATGCCTAAAACTGAAACTAGGTTTTCTCTTGTTCATTCTGTATGTTCTTTTAGCAAGGATGCATTGCTGTATGTGTGACACCATGTACTGATCCACTTGTGTTTAGTATACCAATATTCTCATTTATTTAGGGCCAACTAAAATGAAATCTTGTCAAATTATCACTCAACAATCCTCCTCTGATTAATTTTTAAATGGTTGCTATCAGCCTTCAGTGTTCACTTCCAAAGGCAAACAGTAGTTATTTTAGGCATGTGTTGGTCAATATGAAACATAATCTAGCTGTATATGTCTGCTTCCTGTCAAGGTTAATCTGGTTTCAGCTGATCGGATATTTGAATAGTTTGTATTTTTCTATGTAGAGCTGGTCTCATTTATGTGAATTTTGGATCTCTTCTTTTGTCATCATTTGCAAATTACGAGTCGCTTGATGTCTAAGAAATGCAAATTTTTCTTGCCACTGTTCCGTGGTCTTCCAATATAAATTTGAAATTTTTTAATTTCTGTGTCACTTGGGTTTCGTTTGGAAGATTGATATGAAACCTTATTCAGGTGGCCAGTGCGGACAATCAGCTTCAATCATGATGGGCAATACATAGCTTCTGCCAGTGAGGATCTTTTTATTGATATTGTATGCTACATCTATGACTATTGCTGTATCATTTTATTGCAAGCCATATCAACTATTGACCTTATATATGTTGAACTTGTACAAAATTTCACCAGCAAGAATGTGCCATCTTTTGTTATAGGCTGATGTTCAGACTGGACGGACTGTACATCAAATATCTTGTCGAGCAGCCATGAATAGTGTTGAGTGGAATCCCAAATACAATCTCTTGGCGTTTGCTGGAGATGATAAAAATAAGTACATGCAAGATGAAGGTTATTATTAACTTTCATGATTCTTTTTAATGGTGGATAAACTGTTGAACAGTTTCCCTTTCTAGTTTCCTATAATTATGAATACACTTGTGGAAGCTGACGGCATCTCCTAATTAAGCCATTTATTAATTGCAGTTTTTGCAATTGACAAAAAAATCTGTTGTCTAATTCCAGTTGGTTTATGATGCAGGTGTGTTCAGAGTTTTTGGTTTTGAGACTCCATAAATTCTCTCTAAGTTGACTTGGCTCATGTGGTTATGCTTCATCAAAGACGGCATTTTGAGGCTAATAATTATTGTCAGATTTACACCATAAAATTACTATGGAAGTTGGATCATTATCTATGCCATAGTGGAGTAGAACTAGATTTTGGGGAACATTGTTTTTGACCCGGACATTGAAAAAGTGACTGCGGATTGCACATGCCTCTTCTGTACCTAGATCTTTTCAATGGAGTTCATTGGTTGGTTATGTTCCAAGTCCCTGTTAGATGGGACACTTTAAAATCAATGCCAGGCTGCAGATGTTCTTTTTATAACTTGCAATACCCAGATTATAGGTAAAATTTCAAGAGATGAGGTTGTAAAGAGGGTAAGATATGAAAATAGTTGTTAGGTTGTGAATAAAGCTTGAATTATGAGGTTTCCTGTTTGAGCTTAATTTGAGTGTTGTCACAAAGATTTAACACTTTTCTAAGGTAGTGTTTCAAATGTTCATTAAGTGCTTGACCTTCTCCAATTTGTGGCTGAATTGAGATATGAAATCGTGTAAGTTAGCTAATGGCATGGGAGGATGGCACTGACAAGTCCATGCCTAGTCTTATGTTGGCATTAGCAGGTGCGCAATATGAAAGTATTTTTCTGGTTGAAAGTTAGAGACTTATAATACAAGTGTTCCACCTTTGCCATAAACTCTGTTCAGGAATCTCAGCCCATTCTTACGTATTCATTTGCAAACCATTGATTGTTGATTTTGGGTAGCATCGGATGTGCTCTAGCTCCGAAATTTGGTGGAGGGGCTAGAACACATAAGATCTCTAGAACCCAGCAATCGTTTGGAGAAATTCCACCTGGATGAGGAGTTATTAAAATAATTAATATTTTTAATGGGTACCTAAGTCTAAACTTACGAAAATAATTTTTTTAACATGTATTAATAAAAATATGGGTGAGAAGGTTCTAAGTGATGAGGATCAAGCTTGTTTTAATCTTAGCTGTTGATTAGAGATTAGATCACGACCGTTGATGCATCAACAAGAAAAGTATAAGAGGAGGCTTGAGGGTCAGTTGGAGATACATCGAATTGATCAAAGAGTTAGATTTTTCTGGGGCAAGGCTTGCTGAGAAAATTGAGCTAGTGACCTGAGTTGCAGTGAGGGGCAGTTCGGTAGAGGGACTTCAATCCAAGGCCGAAAAATACATAGCAGAGAGGCAGAGCAGCACCGGGAGAGACAACGCAGTCCAAGAGAGGGTGATGCAGAGGCTGTAGGGGCCGACGCAGGTGATGCAGATGTCGTAGGCGCTGACGCAGGCCCTTAGAGGCAGCGCTGGGGAGATTCTATGGGGCTGAGAGGGAGCAAGTCAACAAATCGACTTTCTGAGCAATGGAGGCTCACTGTGGGTGTGATACAGATCCTGGAGGAGGTGACACAGTTCCAACACAGAGCTTGTAGCTGCCATCGCTGCCCAGCACTGGGAACAACCGGGTCATCTATGGGGTTTGATCATCCAGTTGCTGAAATTGCCGGAATATCTATCTTTGGATAGAGGTACTTCTGCCAGGGAGCAGCCATCGTTGCCCAACACTGGGAACAACCGGGTCATCTGTGGGGTTTGATCATCTAGTTGCTGAAATTGCTAGAATATCTGTCTCCGGATAGAGGTACTTCTGCTAGGATTTTTCTCTGTTGGGTGAGCCATATATGGCACCCTAGTTATATTCAAGAATCTACTTAATAATACAAATCCTCTATATGCTGCACCGGTTTTTTCGGGAATGATTGTCCAAAAATAACTGTGTCCCTTGTGTGATTGTCTCAGTGTATTTCAGTTCATGATCTGTATGTATGTGTAGGCTGCAATAGTGTTTTACATCGATATTTATGTAATTAAATAACTTGTTAATGCAAAGAACAAGTAGGAGATGTTAAACCAGTAATTGTAGTAGGGGTTCTTGATGTGTAGATTCAAAAATTCCCACATGGTATCAGAGTGATTGTAGATCATAGATGACTGAAGACACCAACCAAGAAATCCGAAGAATTTGCAGCAGAAAAGCAGCTGTCCTGAGTGACGACGCTGTTCCTGAGACAGAGACGTAGAAGGGGAGGAGTGACACAATGCAGAGAAAGTGACGCAGAGGCTCACGCAATGCCTGCTTCAGCATTGTGAGCCAGCTGGAGGTGACGTAGTAGCTGGGAGGAGCCCACGCAGTAGCTGCATTAGCCGTCAAGGCTAGCGCAGAGGCAGAGGGGGGCAGATTAGGCTCACGCAGAGCCACGTCATCTTTCTGAGCTAGGAAGGATTGATGCAGTTGGCCAGGAGGAGCTGATCCAGCCCATGCAGTGGTTGCGCAGAGCCTGAAGGGCTCAGATTCTTCAAGTTGCCGGGGCTAAGGAAGCTGAGCAAATTTTCGGTTTGAGGAGCTGGTGGGACACTGTTTCTGTTGGTGTAGAACAATGTCTAAGGAGACTGAACCAAGGTAGAGGGAATCACTGCCTTGACAAATTTCTAGCCAAGAAATCTAGATCTGGGTTGCAACAGCAAAGGAGGATTGGAGAGGAGCGATTTGACAGTTGGCCAGAGGATTTCCGAGAGGGAAATCAAGACTCAGAGGGAGTCTAGAGAGGAGTTGTTCCTTAGAGGGTTTCTTGTGCCCAAGGAATCCAGATCCAAGTCTTGCTAGATTGACAGTAGGAGAGGGAGAAGAGAACCAGTTTTATTTTTGAGCAGAGATGGCAATGGATGGGTTGAGGGATCATGAAAGATTGGATGGAGCTTCTGATTTTGTCATCTGGAATGCAACGATCCTGACAATCCTAGATAAACATCGCATCAAGGACTATGCCTTAAAGGTGGTTGTTGTTCCGGTTGACGCTAATGCGACATAAAAGTACTAGGAGGCCCAGGCGAAGGCCAAGTGCATGATATTAGATCGGTTCAAAGATCATGTAGTACCACACATTGCTAAGAAGGACACAACAAGAGAGATGTGGGAGATGTGGGAGACCCTGACCACCTTTTACTAGGGCTTTTCCGTGCAATGGAAGATTTTATTAGACAATCAGGTGAGACAATATCAGATGCAGAAAGGAGAGGAGATAGATCCCTTCCTTCTCCGGTTGCAAGGGATTCGTGACAAACTGACTTCCGTGGGGTCTACACCAGATCTAGAGTTCATGGTCAAGACTGCCCTGAATGTAGTCACCGAGGACTGGGAGACATTTGTCTAAAGTATCTTGGGTAGAGCGACTCTCGTTAGTTGGGAGGAGATGTGGGTGGCTCTTCAACAAGAAGAGCTTAGGAGGTTGACCAAGGCAGGAAGTAGTGGCAAGGTAGCCCGAGTCAAGAAGGAGGAGGATGCACCTCTCGCATCAGCAGGACAGCAGGGGCAGTAGAAGAGGAAGAAGAAGGGCATCACCAAGGTTAGATGCTTCAACTGTGGGGAGCTGGGACATTATGCCACTCGATGCCCCAGGAAGAAAGGCAAGGGGGAGGCTTCTGACTCAAAGGCTGCTCTAGCAAAGGCAGACAAGGATGTCGAGGATGATGATTGTGCCATGAGTGCTCATGCGCCTCTGGAGAAGAGGTGGGGCAACATGGAGTTGTAGTCGAGAGGACTACATGCGGGCACGATCCTTGAGGTGCCCAAACTCTTAGATCACATACGACTACAAGAGCCCTTAATGACAGTAGCATAATGACTGGTGTCGGTTGGTGCGAGGTGTGATGGAGCGATAATGGCAGAGTTAGAGTGCCAAAGTTTGAGGCAGCGTAGTGGATGTTGTAGCAACGCAAGAGGCACATAGCAGTTTGCAACAACGCAGTGGCAAAAATGTTGATTTTAGGTAGCATCGGATGTGCTCTTGCCTTGAAAATTGGAGGAGAGGCTTAGACACATGAGATCTCCAAGACCCATAAATCATTGGAGAAATTCCACTCGGATGAGGAGATATTAAAATAATTAATATTTTTAATGAGTTCCTAAGTCTAAACTTAGGAAAATAAAAATATTAATGTGTATTAATAAAATATGGGTGAGAAAGTTCTAAGTGACGAGGATCAAGCCAGTTCTAATCTTAGCCATTGATTAGAGACTTAATCTTGGCCGTTGATTCGTCAACAGGAAAAGTATAAGAGGAGGCTTGAGGGTCAGTTGGAGACACACCAAGTGATCAAAGAATTTGATTTTCTGGGGCAAGGTTTGCTGAGGAAATCGAGTTAGTGATCAGAGTTGCAATGAGGGGCAGTTTAGCAAGGAATTTTCATCCGAGGTTGAAGAATACATAGCGGAGAGGCAGCGCAGTGCCGGGAGAGACAACGCAGGCCCTAGAAGGGTTGACGTAGAGGATGAAGAGCAGACGCAGAACGCTGATGCAAAAGCCGCAGAGGCTGACGCTGAGCCTCAGAGGCAACGCTGGGTAGATTCTGTGGGGCAGATTGGGAGCAAATCAACAGATGTCGAGCCGGGAGAGGGTGATGCAGCTCTTGGAGGAGTGACGCAGTTCCAGAGCAGTGTTTGGTGTAACTTTCGCTGTCCAGCATAGGGAACAACCGGAGTTGCTGTGGGGTTCGATCACCTGGTTGCTGATTTGCCGGAATATCTGTCTTTGGATAGAGGTACTACTGCTGAGGATATTCTCTGTTGGGTGAGCCATTTCTGGCACCCTAGTTGTATTCACGAAATCTGCTTAATAATACAAACCCTCTATATGCTGCACCAGTTTTCCTGAATTGGGTTTTTTCGGGGACGATTGTCCAAAAATAACGGTGCCCCTTGTGTTATTGTCTCAGTTTATTTCAAAGCATGATCTGTATATTTGTGAAGGCTGCAATAGTGTTTACTTCGATGTTTATGCAATTAAATAACTTGTTAATGGAAAGAACAAGTAGGAGATTGTAAACTAGTAATTACAGTAGGGGTTTTTGATGTGTTAGATTCAGGAATTTTCACATGGTATTAGAGCGATTGCAGATCATAGGCGACTGAGGACACCAGCTGAGAAAATCTGAGAATTTGCAGCAGAGAAGCAGCTGTCTTGAGAGACAACGTTGTTCCAGAGTCGGAGAGGTAGAAGGAGAAGCGACGCAGTGCAAAAGAAGTGGCGTAGAGGCTCACACAGTGCCTGCTTCAGCACTCTGAGGCACGAGAAGGGCCAACGCAAAGGCAAACGAGGGTAGATCAGGTTCATGCAGAGCCATGTCATCTTTCCGAGCCAGGAAGGATTGACGCAGTTGACTAGGAGGAGCAAATTCAGCCCATGCAAAGATTGCGTAGACCCTGAAGGTCTTAGATTCTTCGAGTTGCCGAGGCTAAGGGAGCTGTGCAGATTTTGATTTGTGGAGCTGGTGGGACGCTGTTTCTGTCAGTGCAGAACAATGTCTAAGTACATTGAATGAAGGTAGAGGTAAGCACTACCTCGACAGATTTCTAGCCAAGAAATCTAGATATGGGTTCTAGCGACAAAGGAGGATTGGAGAGGAGTGATTCGACGGTTGGCCGGAGGATCTTTGAGAGGGAAATCAGGACTCAGAGGGAGTCTAAAGAAGAGGAACAGAGATGGCAATGAATGGGTTGAGGGATCAAAGCAGATTGGATGGAGCATCCAATTTTGTCATCTGGAAGGCTAGGATCTTGGCAATCCTAGACAAACATCGCATCAAGGACTATGCCTTAGAAGTAGTAGCTGTCCCAGTTGATGCTAATCCAACTGAGAAGTATGAGGAGGCCCAGGTGAAGTCGAAATGCATGATCTTAGACGAGGTCAAGGAGCATGTCATACCACATATTGCTGAAAAGAAAACAACAAAGGAGATGTGGGACACTCTGACCACCTTATACCAGGGATCTTCCGTGCAGTGGAAGATGTTATTGGAGAATCAACTGAGGTCATATTAGATGCAAAAAGGAGAGGAGATAGATTCCTATCTTCTCAGATTGTAGGGGATTTGCGACCAGCTTACTTCCGTGGGGTCTACTCCAGATCCAAAGTTCTTAGTCAGGACTGCCCTGAATGCAGTATCCGAGGAGTGGGAGACGTTTGTCCAAAGCATTTTGGGCAGAGCAACTCTCTCCAGTTGGGAGAAGATGTGGGCAACTCTTCGACAGGAAGAGCTCAGGAGATTGACCAAGGCAGGGAGTAGTGGTAAGGGAGTTCGAATCAAGGAGGAGGAGGATAAGGATGCAGCTCTCGCACCTGTGAGATAACAGGGGCTACAAAAGAGAAGGAAGAAAGACATCTCCAAGGTCAAGTGCTTCAACTGGGGGGAGCTGGGACATTATGCCTCTCAGTGCCCCAGGAAGAAAGGCAAGGGAGAAGCTTCCGACTCAAAGGCTGCTCCAGCAAAGGCAGAGAAGGATGTCGAGACTGATGACGATTATGCCATGAGTGCTCATGTGCCTCTAGAGAAGAGGTGGGGAAACTTGGAGCTGTAGTCGAGAGGACTACAGAAAAGGGGCAGGATCCTTGAGGTGCCCATACTCTCGGATCACATCCGGCTATAGGAGCCCTTAAAGACAATAGCACAAGGTTGCACGAAACGGGGAAACGGGTACAAGTTTCCGAAACGGGAACCAATACGAAACGCGACCTCCCCAAATTTTGGAAACGAGGAAACGCAAATATATATATATATATATATATATATATATATATATTAGGACATTTAAGAAATATGTGCAATCATAAAGCATATATGATACATTCTAATTTATTACATTATGATAAAAATGTCAATTGTCAATGCATAAACTATAAGTCTCTAAATTTACATCACATTTACTCATGAATGATCACATAATGAAAATAGAAATATCCAAAATCAGCCACGAGAAATTTCTAATTTCTTGTCTCGTGCTTGATTGGGAGTCTCCTCCTACATAGTCGAACGACCTTAGTGCTCTTGATTAAATACAAGTTTCATACCCTAGTACCCTACATGCTCTTGATTATTGGGAGTCTCCCCTGCATAGAGGGCTTGGTTCTCTTGATTAAATACAAGTTCCATACCCTAGTACATGATAAAATCCAATGGAAACATTGCAATCCCCCCAATCTTGAAATCCTGAAAAACATATGAGTCTGCTGGATTTTGAGTGAGATCTAAAATTCTATTTTCTCCATATGAAATCCAATGAGGGCGAAACCACTCTCAAACATCTTGAGTCATTTCATGGTAATGTTAAAAATTTAAGTAAAAGGATGAAAATGAAAAATAAAGGAGAATATCACTTTTACTTCATAGGCCTCAAACTTTCTGATGAACTGCATATCAACACTAGGGCAAAAGTTCACTTTTATAACTTTAGGCAGGCATCTAGAAGCAACTAGAAGTCATTAGGAAAACCTAATAATAAATTAGAAAACAATTAAAAAACACAAGTTACAAGTGGAAATGTGCGTCGTACGGCTGTGAAACGCGTTTCAGGCTGTACTGGCCAATATGGAAAAAGTCGAAGTCGGGATTAATTCGGCAAGGGTCCAAAAGTTGAAAAACTCGGCAAAGTCGGGAGTTTTTCGAAAAAGTCGGCAAAATTAAAAAAAACACAAATTATTCATTTTTTTTTAATTTTTTTTAACATCTAGAGTATCCACAACATCAAATAAATGCATTTCCACATAAACATGTAAAGAAAGCTAATATATAATATGTATATGAAGTCTAGTGCTACATCACATATCAAAATAGTGAATCAACTCCTGAATTTTGAGTCCTGTCTGAGTCTCAACTCTCAAGAGTCAAAATATCAACAAAAAATATAATAAATGTACATCATGAGTCATCTAAAAGTCATCAAGTAATCACTAATCAGTCACTGAGATCCTCTTCCCCTTTTACGGGAATAGGGAATGGCTTTGCCTTTTCCTCTAGAGGAAGAAGACCCTGCCCCTGGGGATACAAAATGAAATGGACTCAATCGTCCTCTAGAAGCCGATGGAAGAGGTGGCCTCTGTGCTATGCTACCGCTGCTGCTGCCCACCCTAGATGGTGTCACCTCCTCCTCAGCATCCTCATCAAGCTCTGCTACTGCCTCCTGACCTTGATGTTGCTCCGCCTCCTCCTCCTCTATCTCTGGCTCTCCCTCCTCTGCAACTGCTACATTCTCTAGATCCACACCTAACCAATCCGGGATCGTGTCCAAGATCGGCCTCTCAGTCTCGACTCTCCATGAAGTGGTGGTATCAATATTGTCCAATGAGATGGCTTCCACATCAGTAGGTTTCTGAACTGTCTCACCCACAATCGAAGATTGTAGTAGACGTAGACCATGTCATTGAGGCGTTGGGACTCCAATCTGTATTAGGGTCATAGATTGTAAATTAGTACTTAGAAAATTTAAATATTAAAATTAATCAAACGAATTCAAAAAATTTAATTTGAAATCTTTTTAGTTTTTACCTGTTGCGCTTTCTGGAGTGTATTTTGTCAAATACACTCCAGTTGCGCTTACACCCAGAGGAACTGCATGTTTGGCTAAGCACTCGAATGACAAGATTTTGGAGATTGGGTACTCTGGCACCATAGCTTGTCCACCAAGCATCTACAAGTTAAAAGAAAAATGAGAAACATAAAAAAGAACATTGAAATTCTAAACTTGAAAGTTTGAAACAAACTGAAGCTTACCTGGCATTTTGGTCGTCCTATTCTTAATAGCCATGTTAAAACCAAATGTGCCACCTCCCATCCTATAGACCTCCATTTCTTTAGAAATCTCCTCACGTTCTTGCTCAGATGACACCATCATATCGACACAAGTGAAGAATCCATCCATCACCTCGACATCAAATTTGAAACCACAAGCATAAGAAAATGCAGGGTTGAGGTAGACACCTGCAGCATGAATGGGGCGATGGAGGGTATTGTTCCATCGTTGATCAATCACTCTCCATATGACCTGTTGTTTCTCTAACTCCTCGTCTCCCTTATCTGCATAATAAGCACGGATGGCTTCTTTGGCCCTATCCATGGCCTCATACAAGTAGCCCATTGCGGGCTTCTCTCCATCAACCAACCGAAGAACCTTTACCAAAGGTTCTGAAATGGCACACACCTCCTCTACTCCTGCCCAAAAGCTCTGATCATATGAAACTAGTCTGCATATGCCCTCTCCCTCCTGTTTGCGGCTAATAGATAAAGAGCGCCAATCCGCTGAGAGAAACATGCTCTTCACCTCCCACATAGAATTCAACAGAAACTGAAGAGATATGAAAGTAGTGGCAAATCGTGTAATGGCAGGCCGCACCAACTCTTTGTTGTTGGTGAATTTTCTCATCAAGCTAAGCACAGATGAATGATTATATATAAATTTTTTTATGTTCTTGGATGATTCAACAATATCCCTCACACTAGGAATTTTACCTATATCCTCCAACATCAAGTCAATGCAATGAGCAACACAAGGTGTCCAAAACAAGTTAGGATACCTCTCCATAAGCATCTTGCCAGTTGCAACATAATTTGCAGCGTTGTCCGTTATGACTTGGACAACATTGCTTGGGCCTACTTCCTGAATGAAGAGGTCCAACAACTCACATAATGTACGTGCATCTTTAATGTGTGCAGATGCATCAACAGATTTCATAAACATTGTCCCCTTGGGACAACTAACCAAGAAGTTAAGAAGGGTCCTACCCTTCTGGTCAGTCCAACCATCTGACATGACTGTGCATCCAGTGTGCTCCCATGATGCCCTAAACTCTGCCAATCTAGTAGTGCACTCAGTCTTTTCATCTTGAAGAAGAGGCCCTCTCAATTCTGCAAAGGTGGGGGCTTTGTACCCCGGGCCAACGACAACAACAACATCAAACATAGGCTAGTAGAATGGGTTTGTCTTGGCAATGTTGAAAGGAACATCACTCCATAGAAGACACCTACTGACCAACTTGTCAGCTTCTGCCTTTTCCTTTTTTTTCATTGATGATTTGATCCCAGGTTGTGAACCAGCTGTTGTTCTAGGAACAAAAAAAGATGAGATAGAAGGATGAGTACCCATGGGTGAGGAAGGTGATGCTGCTGTAGAAGCACTGCCACTCTCAATTCCCCCCACTCTTGAGCCCCCTACAAGTTGGTTTCTTAGTGCTGCCCTGGTGTCTTTTCCTTCCTCTTTATCCATCAATGATTGAATGGCCCGTCGGATGATTTCTGGACTTGGTTTTTTGCAAAGTTCAACATTTTGCCCCGGAATTTGCCCCAAATGGAATTTTAATCTGTTGATGCCTCCTGACATATGCTTGCCACACAACTTGCAAGTCAAATACATTTTATTGACCCCCTAGTTTCGGGTGTAGCATCAAGCTCACCAAACTCCCACATAGAATCCAAAATCCTTGGCATTTTGTTTTAAACTTTGAGCTTGAATTTAAAGTTTAAACCTGGGCACAAAAAAATTGAAACAAATTCAATTAGCAATGATCCATCAAAATAGTAGCAATGATCCATCAATTTAATGACAGAACAAAATGTCACTGTAATATATATGACTTCTCAATAATATATGACAAGAATCCATAGGTAATACCGTAATACATCACATAAAATTTGATCACATTTTTCCCAAAATTAGGAAATATTAAATGTCGTTCAGTGACCAGTCACAGTGATTTGATGCCCTTTCTGCAACTGTGCTACTCTACACTGCCCACTAACAGATTCAAATTTCAATATTTCATAGGCATTAATGTGACTCCATGGGCATGAATCTGTTAAAAAATTAGCATAGTGCAAGTGAGGAAAGCTACCATGTAACAGGCATCAGCAAGTTTCCTTTTCACAGGCATATATTCAATGGTTTGATTCAACTATTTCACCGTCCTTTTTTACAGCAGTTGATATTTTTGTGGTTGAATTTATTATTTTACTCATCAAATTCATGCTTTCTGCTGTCCTAAACAGACCTTCATTGTAACTGTTGATCCTATGATACGATGAATGATTCAATTCCCTTTGACTTGGAATTCATGCAGGACTTTTGTTTTACTAGCAGTATCCATTGTGTACGCTGCATTTGATTATGTATATGAAGTTGAACATCCATATTAATCAAATATAGTTCATATATCTGTCAGCAACATTCAGTTATTCTAAAAGCATCTATTGTTTAGTGTCTATGAAAAGCATGGATCATATGCTCGTAGACGTGCTTTCATTGTTGAAACTTTTTAATATTTATAGGGAAATGAAAAGCAATAAAGTTTCAATTAACTGGCAATGACTATAGCCTAAGGTTTTACCTCTGGTTTCTACCAAAGAATGATTCTAAAACTACTGTCCTTAAGAAGCCATGCCATGGAAATACTGTTGAAGAACTGTGAAAGAAGAAACCATGTTGTTGAATGGCAGAGTTGTCTTCTCTGCTCAAAACGTTTTATGGGCTTCTGTATTTACTATTTCTAACGTAACAGCATGTAGGATATAGTATAAACACTAAACAGGAAAGGATTTAAGTTTTAACATTGGATCTACCGGCAATGTTGAACTGGAACAGTTATTCAACCTTGGCAAATGCTATCAATAGGTCACAATTTACGCCGGCTCCTCTCCACGCTTGCAAACCCTCGTTCTCTCGGTTCTCCACAACAGCCACAGCAAGCAATGAAAAACGCACAGGCCAAAAACTAAACTGATATAACCCTTTGCGACCTTTTATCTGCTAAAAAAAATTTCACGCCGATTTTTTCCATCGACTCGCGATTTAATTGGGAGTATTTCGATAAAATCACGATTTTTTCGTTTATGAAAAAATCGCCAAAAAATCGGCCGATTTAATCCTTTTGCCCAAAAAATCGCAATTTTAGGAATAAATCCCGATTTTTTCGGGACTTTTTCCACACTGGCCACGTTTCCGCATCGAGAAACGTGCTAGTACGGCCGGAAACGCGTTTGATGGCCGTACCACACACGTTTCAGGGTTTCATTTCCATTTCCGTACGGAAACGACCTCCTACCCTGCGTTTCCTGCAACTTAGCAATAGCATGATGACAGGTGTCGGGTGGAGCAAGGTGTGATGGAGCAACATGGCAGTGCTAGAGTGCAGAAGTCTACAGCAGCGCAGTGGAGGTTGCAGCAGTGCGAGAGGAACATAAGAGGTTGTAGTAGCGCAATGGCAATAGAGGGAGCACAAGATAGCAACAGAGGAGGCTTCAGCATCATGAGGCTTCCAGACTGACCAAAATGTCAGTATTTGGGTGAAGTCAGTTACTTACTTCTTAGTAACTGAGTTGCAGTGCAACAGTTAGTAGTGACAGTTCTATGGGTAGCATGATGGAGCATGTTGAGAAGGAGCTGCATCACAGATGTAGCCGTGGCAGTGGCAATGTCATGGGCAGCAGTACAGGAAGAAAGAATGCAGTGGATGTGGGGCAACAAACCAAGCATCAACACAAAGGGCTGGTGCGGAGGATCATTGTGATGCTTCTATGGTGAAGCATTGTTAGAGCACATTCCTCGCTAAGAGGGAGCGTTGATTTTGGGTAGCATCTGATGTGCTATAGCCTTGAAAATTGGCGGAGAGGCTAAGGCACATGAGATATCCAAGACCCAAAAATCGTTTGGAGAGATCCCACCCGGATGAGGAAAATATTAAAATAATTAATATTTTTATTGAGTTCCTAAGTCTAAACTTAGGAAAATAAAAATATTAATGTGTACTAATAAAATATGGGTGAGAAAGTTCTAAGTGACGAGGATCAAGCCAGTTCTAATCTTAGTTGTTGATTAGGGACTTAATCTCAACCGTTGATTCGTCAACATGAAAAGTATAAGATGAGGCTTCAGGGTCAGTTGGAGACACACCAAGTGATCAAAGAATTCGATTTTCTGGGGCAAGGTTTCTTGAGGAAATCGAGTTAGTGATCAGAGTTGCAATGAGTGGCAGTTCAGCAAGGGATTTTCATCCGATGATGAAGAATACATAGCAGAGAGGCAACGCAGTGCCGGGAGAGACAACACAGGCCCTAGAAGGGCTGACGCAAAGGACGCAGAAGGCTGACGCTGAGCCTCAGAGGTAGCGCTGGGGAGATTCTGTGGGGCAGACTAGGAGTAGATCAACAAATTCTGAGCCTGGGAGAGGGTGACATAGCTCCTGGAGGAGTGACGCAGTTCTAGAGCAATGTTTGGTGCAGCTTTCGCTGTCCAGCATAGGGAACAACCGGAGTTGCTGTGGGGTTTGATCATCCGGTTGTTGACTTGCTGGAATATCTGTCTCCGGATAGAGGTATTACTATCGAGGATATTCTCTATTGGGTGAGCCATTTCTGGCACCCTAGTTGTATTCATGAAATCTGCTTAATGATACAAACCCTCTATATGCTGCACCTGTTTTCCCGAATTGGGTTTTTTCGGGAACGATTGTCCAAAAATAATGGTGTCCCTTGTGTTATTGTCTCAGTTTATTTCAGTGCATGATTTGTATATTTGTGAAGGCTGCATTAGTGTTTACTTCGATGTTTATGCCATTAAATAACTTGTTAATGGAAAGAACAAGTAGGAGATTGTAAACCAGTAATTGCAGTAGGGGTTTCTGATGTGTTAGATTTAGGACTTTTCACAGAGGGTCAACACAGATTAGTAGCAGAGGTAGATTTAGGATCACGAGGCATTCATACTGATCAGGATGTTAGTGTTTGGGTGAGGTTTCAGTTGCTTACTTCTCAGCAACTGAGTTGCATTGCAACAGTTAGCAGTGGTAGTGCTATGGGCAACATGATGCAACATTTTGAGAGGGAGCTATAGTACAGATGTAGCAGTGGCTGTGGAAGAGTCATGGGCAACAATATAGGAAGCAACAGTGCAGTGGATGAAGCGTAGCAGGCCAAGAATCAACAACACAGAGGACTGATGTAGTGGATCAATGTAATGCTTCTATGGGGAAGTATTGCTAGAGCACATTCCTCACTAAGAGGGAGTGTTGATTTTGCGTAGCATCGAATGTGCTCTAGATCCAAAATTTGGTGGAGGGGCTAGAACAGATAAGATCTCCAGAAACCAGAAATCGTTTGGAGAAATTCCACGCGGATGGGTTCCTAAGTCTAAACTTAGGAAAATAAAAATATTAATGTGTATTAATAAAAATATGGGTGAGAAGGTTCTAAGTGACGAGGATCAAGCCTGTTTTAATCTTAGTCGTTGATTAGAGATTAGATCACAGTCGTTGATTCATCAACAGGAAAAGTATAAGAGGAGGCTTGAGGGTCAGTTGGAGATACACCGAATTGATCAAAGAGTTCGATTTTTCTAGGGCGAGGTTTGCTGAGAAAATCGAGCTAGTGATCTGAGTTGCAGTGAGGGGCAGTTCAATAGAGGGACTTCAGTCCAAGGCCGAAGAATACATAGTAGAGAGGCAGAGCAACACCGGGAGAGACAGCGCAGTCCCAGAGAGGGTGACGCAGAGGCCGTAGGGGCTGACACAAAAGCCGTAGGGGTTGACGTAGGCCCTTAGAGGCAACGCTGGGGAGATTTTGTGGGGTAGAGAAGGAGCAGTTCAGCAAATCGACTTTCTGAGCAAGGGAGGCTCACTATGGGGGTGACGCAGCTCCTAGAGGAGGTGACGCAGTTCCAACGCAGAGCTTGGAGCAGCCATTGCTGCCCAGCACTAGGAACAACCGGGTCATCTGTGGGGTTTGATCATCCAGTTGCTGAATTTGCTGGAATATCTGTCTCTGGATAGAGGTACTTCTACCAGGATTTTTCTCTGTTGGGTGAGCCATATCTGGCACCCTAGTTGTATTCAAGAATCTGCTTAATAATACAAACCCTCTATATGTTGCACCGGTTTTCCCGAATTGGGTTTTTCCGGGGACGATTGTCCAAAAATAATGGTGTCCCTTGTGTGATTGTCTCAGTGTATTTCAGTTCATGATCTGTATGTATGTGTAGGCTGCAATAGTGTTTTACATCGATATTGATGTAATTGAATAACTTGTTAATGCAAAGAACAAGTAGGAGATGTTAAACCAATAATTGTAGTAGGGGTTCTTGATGTGTAGATTCAGAAATTCTCACATTGATTGGTACAGATAAGTTGACCCGGATCTTACGTTCTAACTTCTAACTTTAATCCTACACTTGTCAGTATGTGACCAACTGTCTGGAATCTTCATTGTGCCTTTTAGGACCATTGATCACACAAATCATAAGGAGATAAGGGTGATGTTATAGAAATGGCAACCCTGAAGCTCATATTCAACAAGAGTTATGATGGAATTGTTTCTCATTGTGGGCAAGTAGAACCCACTTAAGAATATTAAGATATCAACTACACACCGATACAATACAGTCTATTTATTGTTGAGAAAAAATGAATGGGTGTGATCCACTTTCAATTGTGGATATTGGATCTATTGTATTTTATCAAGGGATATGTATCAAATATTTCAAGTACATGTAATGATAGACGAGATTGAAAGAAGAGTAAGAAGGCTTGGCACCTATCACTTGGACTATCCATTTGATTATTTAACTTTTTCTTCCATCTTGACTGTCGTTGACATCAATAACAACCTTTTTCAACAATCTCCCCCTTTGTTATTGATGAAAACTCTTTGACATCTGCTTCTTCTGACAGATGCTCCCCCTGTACTTCGACATCTGCTTCTTTTGACAGATGCTCTCCCTGTACTTCGACATCTGCTTCTTCTGACAGCTGCCCCCCCTGTCTGGATTCTCTCCCTCTTTGACATCAATAGCAAAGGCTGCTCCCTGTCTTTGTGCTTCTCAAGTACAAAAATCTGCCTTTTCTTCAACAGGGAACACCTGCCCTGTGCCTTCACCTTGAGATTGCCCTTCTTTGCGTTACCAAGACTCTCTGTCATCTTTCTGTTGTTCCAGCTCAGAAATTTCTTTGCAAAACTATGAGACACTGCAGATTGACACCTCAGCTTAATGTGGCAGTAGAATTGCGAGCAAGTGGACATGAGAGGAAACTTTCTTCAAGGTATGCATGACATAGACAGCTGAAGCTAACTCTTTAGAATCAACTAACTTAAAAGCTTCTGCGTGGGTTATCCTTGTATGTTCCAACACTTCTTTGTTTGACTTCCACCTTGACATCTTACATGAATTTCATTCATCCCTACAGAATCGCCTCTTGCACATAGGTTACAAGAAAAAATTGTGTTTCAGAGTGCAGAATATTGGAACAAGCCTCCACATCTTGTCAGTGCTTTTCAATTATCATTTCTGAAACATTTTCACTGTCAGGTGTAGTGGCAGAGCCAACATATGCAACCACCCGAACATTATCTGCATCTACAGTTGGTTTATGACCACAGTCAAAGTTTTCAGGCCCTGTCAAATAAATAGATTTGATGCCGATTTAAAACCTTGTCTCTCAACCTGATTTTCTCTGATATAAATTGATACAATGACTGCTCTGAAAACCCTGCTGCATTGACATCATAGGCTGATTTGTTTTGATCTGCATGATTAATTTCTTTAG
The DNA here is from genome assembly GCA_031772625.1 of Pinus tabuliformis. Classification (NCBI taxonomy): domain Eukaryota; kingdom Viridiplantae; phylum Streptophyta; class Pinopsida; order Pinales; family Pinaceae; genus Pinus; species Pinus tabuliformis. Next base: position 526,390,356 of record CM062813.1, on the reverse strand, counting down.
AAGCAGTTCTAGGAACTCCTTGATCTCTCTTAACATCATTATGTACTGCAACATCCGGATAACATGGAAGCCCAAACTCGAATCACGTGAGAAAGAAGAACTTTTAGGGACTAGTTCCATATCCACATCAGTCAGAGGCCCATTTTCTGGTGCATAGAGCAGTTCCTCTTTACTGTCTCCAAAAGTGAAAACTTATCAGATTGCTTTTGTAACTGCAATTTGGGCATTCATGGCAGTATCAAGAGTGGCAGCATCTCCAGACCGTTGCCTTGCCTGTTTGTAAATTTCTATCACTCGCTCCATATGATTTCATTGTGTCAAAATGCAATCAATGCAAGAAAATTTACATTGCCTGGTGAATGAGGTGAAAATGCTCATCACAAATCAAGAATTGAAAGGAGAGCCTCCGTATCTGTATCCACCTCTAATTCTTGGTCCTCATAAGCCTTATCAGTAGTGAAATTGGCCTCATCAGGGTTCAGTGTCTGTCCTGTGCCAGTTTGCTGACATATTGATTGTGTAGATCTGGACATGCCAATTCTGCTGATATGTCTAGTTTTGATAGAGAATGCCTTGTGTCCTCATATTCATGCTTATAAGTTATACTTCTTTGTTATTGAATAGAATGCACACAAGGAATTTTCTGGAGCAATATTCCGAGAATTCTGATCACGCCTAATATCAATACATTCAGTGGAAGATCTTTCACTTCTGAGTTTCTCATGATGATCTCGAGGATCTTGAGTCGCACTGTTTACTTCCTCTGCACTATACTAGCCCTGATAATTAGACTCATTATGATTAGAGAAATCTATACACATATCAGTCTTTTGTCCTTTCCGTATACTAGTTGGCACATCTGGCCCTGATGTGATGAACTTCCATATGAAACATCTGGTGTACTTACAAAAAGCTCCTCATATGTTTGTTCTTCCAATCTTTGACAACCTTCGCCAGTTTTGTGCAGCTTTGGTGTATGTGACCCCTCTTTTCATGAGTTCCAGGTGCAGGGAAATTCTCAAGCGGCCAGCTTAATACAGCTATTTTCTTCTTGTTTTCTCTTCCATACCTTCGTGATTTTTTCTTTTTGCCCTGTAGAAATATCTTCTTCCTTGATTTGTTTAAGAGACCATTTTATGCTGCTTCTGCAGTCGTTCTATAAGCCCAAGGTTCTGGCATTTGTAGCATTCTGTACGTACTTGAATAAGGGAGCGAACAAATTATGATATCTGTAGATGTAGCCATTAGGGTCTTTGGTTGATGTGGATATGGAACTAGTCCCTAAAAGTTCTTTGTTCTCACATGATTCTTTGATTTCAGAGTTTGCGCTTCCATGTTATCCGGATGTTGCAATATATAATGATGTTAAGAGAGGACACGAAGTTCCTAAAACTGCTTCTGAAGATATTAATCCGGCAGATCAAAACAAATCAGTCTACGATGGAAATGCAACATGGTTTTCAAAGTAGTCATTGTATAAATCTATATCAGAGAAAATCATGCTGAGTGAGAAGGTTTTAAATGGGTGTGTCGCTGCCTTGCTTACACACCTTAATTAATGTGGGAAAAATCCTCAACCCCATTAGGTGTGACCTTGGTGGAAAAGCTCGGAGAAGGGGCTGTCACCTAATCACAACTCTCTCAGTTTAGGCACTCTCCTAGCTAAAGCCAAGTGGGGTGGACCCTAAGGAAGATGTTAAAGGAAAACTTGCTAAAATAACAAGTCTAGGAGATAATTAGTAAGTCAATTAGAGCATCAACTGCTCAATACCTTGAAATATAACTTGAAGCAATAAAAACTTAGAAAGCTCAAATTATCAGGAGCATATAATCAATATCAAAATGTAAATAGATCAATATGACTCAACAATGTATCATGCAAGGCAAATGTAAGTAGACCAGTGCCAAATATATTCTTGCAAGAAACAAAATATATGCTCAAATAAATAAAAGTACTTGCAATAATGGAAATATCTTCAAGATACAACAAGATCAAATAGAATGAAAAGCTACAAGACAAATGCTAGTGAATAAAAGCAACACTACAGTATGAAAATACACTTTTGAAAGGAAAGCACTTAATTGGAGATAAAATGCTTGCAAGTAAAAGGTTGTTTGTACTTAGAAAGAGGAAATATGCTGACATACAACAATGATATGAAACTTTAGACTTTATCCAAATGACCATAAACAACGTACAAGAATGAAAATTAAAATACTTGCAAATGAAAGATGTAAGTGCTTTCAGTAAATCTAGTGCACATATTTGAGAAAGTGCTATATACTGAAATGTTTCAATGAGATGTCAACTTCAAATACATACAAGAAGAACCATTCAAAATTTTAATGTGTTTTTGCGCTATGGTGTTCACGGTTTATTTTAGTTAAAGCCTATTCTAGGTGATTCTTCCTCACAAATACTTCAACATGGTAAATACTAGAGGTGGTTGCAAGAAGGCTAGGATGAGGAAACTGTTGTATTCCTTCTTAAGAAATAACTCTGCTCTGCTATAATTTTTTGAGTTGATTGGTTCAGCCATTGAGATATTTTTGTCAAACACGTCGCAATTACACTGTTGTAGGTGAAATATATTTATTGATACTTAAATATACTGTTAAAATTCGCAACTAGGGCCAAACTCCACATGGGTCATCTTATTTATGACAACTGATATTTTTCTTGGATTCCTCTCTCCGAGAGGTGTAGGATTGATCTAAAGATCATCCGATTTTGACATGTACAAATGAAGTTATGAATTTATTTTGATTATGGTCAAATTGTCAAGGTCGGCCAACAAACTTATGTAGGCTCAGAAGCCCAACAATTACATCTCTTCATCTTCAACGCTGCATATAAATAAAAGGTGGCTTAGCCTCATTTGGACACAATCATCTTCACACTTCTCTCTCTCTCCTCATTGATTGGGTACGGATGTCTGGGCCTCTTTCTCTCCACACGTCAGAAATTTCAGGAGAGCGAAATTTCAGGAAGCCTAATTTCTGGACAGTTTGACCAAGCATTGAACATAATACATTGACTTCCTTTGACTGCGTTTTTGTGAGGGCTATCTCTTTTTGGGCAGGCCGCATTTATGGGCATAGAAATCGAGGCTAAACGTTGACTGTTGACCAATGTTGATTGCAGCTAGGGCTGACCACAAGTGGGCTGTTTGACCAGAGTTTGACTGGGCTAAATTTGACTGTTTTGAGGGTTGTTTTATCTTGTTGTTTGGAGGCTGAAGTTAATTGATTCGCTGATGGTCAAATCTGCCTTGTTGACCAGTGTTGACTTTTCTGGTTAGGGCTCTTTTTCTGTTGTTATAAATTATCAGATTTGTAAATTGTACTATCTCTCTCTCTCTGCTGAACTATTAAAGACTAAAAGAAGATTTGATCAAAGGTTTCCCCACATTGGGGTTTGTCCTTGGCTGGTGCCACATCTTGTGTCCTCTTGTCTTGGCTTGTCTTCTACTATTTATGTTTATGTTCTATCTGCATTTTACTATCATGTTGATGTGATTGCTAATCTGAATATTGATACTGGGATAAATAAATTGAAGTAAAATTGCTCTAAAGCATAGAACATACCATTGTTGCCTAAAATTAACATGGTATCAGAGCTAGGTTAAGACAAAGCCCAAGCAAGAGTGAAAGAGCAATCACCAAAGACAATCGGACATGGACAAAAGGTTCAATGGGTTCCTCATCCTACTTCTCGGCTGAAGACAAACTCCATGATAAATTTGACTATCATGGATGGAAGATGTCCCTTGATTTGACCTTGGAAGAAAAATAAGTCATGCACTATGTGCAGGGTAAAATCCCTGAACCTCCTTCAAATGCACCGGCTATTGTGAAGACCAAATACAATAGGGCTGAAGTCAATGCAAAGAAGATTGTCAGGGATTCCATTGACAAGCATCTGGTGGCCTACATCTCTGAATTGAAGACCTCCAAGGAGATCTACGACAACTTGGTTGACATGTTCAAGGTTAGTAATGCTAATCAAAATGTATTTCTCAAGAATAAGTTGAAGGATATTAAGAAGGGCAAGGACGAGGATGTTCAATCCTATCTCTTGAGGATTACTGAGATCAAGAATGATCTACTCTCGATTGGAGAAGTCATTCTTGACAGGCAACTTACTCTCACCACCCTTGGAGGACTCCCACCTGAGTGGTATGTATTTAGAAGCACCGTCCACTACAATGATCGAATTCTAGGGTTTGAAGAATTGATGTCAAGATGCATTCAAGAAGAAACAAGTATGGTGGAGCAAGAAATTCCTTCTAATAGAAGCAACTCCACTGCATTCTCTGCTCATGGCAAAAGGAGAAATAATGCAGGGTCTAAAGGTCATTTCCATGGAAAGCTTGGATCTAAGGGAGGAAAGAAGGGCAGGTGCTTTGTTTGCAATAAGTTTGGCCACTATGCAAGGGAGTGTCCAAATATAAGGGACACATCCCATGATGATGATCACAATCATTCCATGGGAAACTTCAACAACAACAATCAAAAGAATGGCAAGTCCAATGGCAAAGGAAAAAAGAATGCAAGACATCAAGGAAATGGTCGACCCTCCAAGAAATGAAGGAACTCTAGGTATGAAAAATCAAATGTCACTGCGTCTCCACTGTCTTGTATCGACCCTCTCCACTGCGTCTCCTCTGAACACTTTGGGAAATCGCTGATTAATAGTGTTGCCTCAAGGCACTTCATCGGATACAAGGAAGCCATCTCTAATCTGATAGAAAAGGAGACAAACTTGGAGATCAGCCTTGGGGACGATGCCACCTATCCTGTGAAGGGAGTAGGGAATGTTACCCTTCAATTGAATCAAGGTAACACTATTCATTTGCAAGAAATACTATATGTACCCAATCTCAAGAAGTACATGGTGTCCATTTCAGCCATGGAGAACAAATGATTCAAGGTGGCATTCATCGATGGAAAGGTACGTGTTTGGAAAATAAATGTTAAAGATGCTTTTACTCTTGGGTTCATGGTTGACACTTTGTATCAAGTTGGAGGAAGTTGGGAGCCATGTCTTCTGACACATCTCTATAATCTGAACTATGGCACTAGAGGTTTGCCCATCTTCATTATAAGGCCCTACCCGATGTGAGACAGATGGTGACAGGTATGGCTGAGTTCAAAGTAGAGCATGAAGGTGTATGTCCAGGATGTGCCGAAGGAAAAATTACAAGGGGACCATTCCCCTCAAGTAATAGCAAGACCACATATATATTGCAATTGATCCACTCCGACATATCTGGTATGATGCCCATAAACTCTTTGGGGGGATACTTATATTATCTTACCTTTATAGATGATTATTCTCGCAAGACCTAGATCTACTTCTTGAAAAAGAAGGATGAAGTGTTCACCTGGTTCCGACACTTCAAAGCCTTGATCGAAAACCAATCCGAGAAGAAAATCAAGATATTGAGGACTGATAATGGGACCGAGTACGAATCCAATGAATTCCAAGATTATTGTAGAGAAACTAGCATTAAGAGGGAGACTACAATGCCATACACTCCTGAGCAGAATGGTGTGGCTGAAAGGAAGAATCACTCTATTGTATAAGCAGTTCGTGCCATGCTTCATGATCAAGGCCTTTCGAAGTTCCTAGGGGTTGAAGCTACAAATACCACTGTGTATGTTCAAAACTGATGCCCTCATCAAGCATTGAACTCCAAGACTCTCGAAGAAATGTTCATTGGTAAGAAACCCGATGTCTCTCATTTTAGAATTTTTGGAAGTCCCGTATATTTTCATGTGTCGAAAGAGAAAAGAGGCAAATTGGGTGCATCTGGGAAGAAAGGAATCTTTATGGGTTATAGTGAAAATTCTAAGAAGCTATAGTGGAACTTAACTCTAAGAAGTTTTGTGGTAGTGCTGTTGGACCTGAATTGGGAAATGCTTCTAAGTATTGTCAAATCATAAGAGCACTGATGTTCTTGGTGAACCCCCGTTTGGACATATGTTTTGCAGTTAACACATTGAGCCAATATATGGTCGAGCCAAATCATATACATTGGATTGGTGCCAAGAATCTTTTGAGATATCTTCGAGACACGATCACTCATGGACTGAGATGCACTGCCGGAGATGTGAGGCTGCATGGTTATTCTGATGCTAATTGGGCTGGCAGTGTCGTGGATCGCAAGAGCACTTCTGGATGTTGTTTTTCTTTGGGTTCTGCTTCGATATCCTAGATGAGTAGGAAGCAGAAATCGGTTGCCTTAAGCACCGCTGAGGCCGAATACATAACTGCTAGTATGGCCTCCTGTGAAGCTGTCTGGTTGAGGAAGCTCTTTAGTGAGTTGTTTGGACATGCACTGGATACCATCGTGATCCTCTGCGACAACCAGAGTGGGATCCGATTATCAGAGAATCTCGTGTTTCATGATTGCTCCAAACATATAGATATTAGGTACCACTTTATCCGGGATATGGTACGACGAGGAGCAATAAGGCTCTATCAAATTGGGACTGATGAGCAAGTTGCCGATGTTCTGACAAAGCCCTTGGGGAAGGTCAAGTTCCTTGCCTTCCGAGAATGACTTGGAATCGTGGAGAGACCCTCTTATGAGGGTCCTGTATGAGATGGACATTAAGCCCTAGGAGCTCTGGGGGGCTTGTGGTACTTCTTGGAGCGAAGAGCAACCATAGGGTGAGTGGTTTAACCTTTCCCTATTGGTTTGCTGTGTATAGGGTGAGTGGTTCAACCTTCCCCTGCGATACCCCTTGGTGACATGTAGGCAGGATGAGTGGTTCATCCTTCTACTCATGTAGTCTGGGACTCATGGGAAGTACCTCTCATCTGGCCAATGAGTAGGTAAATGAGGATAGGGACCATAGTACTACCGATGGATGCAGCGTGTACTACCGTACTCCCTATGTTAGGATGACTGATATTGATCTAGGATCAATTGGAACTGACTTCGTGTCAGTGAGAGTGGTATGAGGCACTCTCTTTTATTTGGAATTGACTCCGAGTCAGTAAGAGTGGAATGGCACACTCTCCTTTGATTGGGACTAACTTTGGGTCAATAGAGAATGGTATGATACATTCTCGATCACTTCTTCTTTTTCATAGTTCAACAGAGTAGAGCAGTGCATTGATGGCAAAGATAGTACAAATTGGCAGATGGATTAGTAGATGGAGTTCTCCCTAGTTGAGAGGGAGTGTTAAAATTGGCAATTAGGTCCAAACTCCACACGGGTCATCTTATTTATGACAACTGCTATTTTTCTTGGATTCCTCTTTTCGAGAGTTGTAGGATTGATCCAAAGATCATCCGATTCTGACATGTACAAATGAAGTTATGAATTTATTTTGATTATGGTCAAATTGTCAAGGTCCGCCAACAAACTTATAGAGGCTCAGAAGCCCAACAATCACGTCTATTCATCCTCAATGTTGCATATAAATAGAAGGTGACTTAACCTCATTTGGACACACTCATCTTGACACTTCTCTCTCTCTCTCCACATGTCCAAAATTTTAGGAGAGTGAAATTTCAAGAGGCTGAAATTTTAGGAGAGCGAAATTTCAGGAGGCCGAAATTCCAGGAGATCGAATTTCTGGATAGTTTGACTAAGCATTGACCAGCATGTGTTGACCTCCTTTGATTGTGTTTTTGTGAGGGTTATCTTTGTTTGGGTAGGCCACATTTTTGGGCACAAAAATTGAGGCTAAACGTTGACTGTTGACCAGCGTTGACTGCAGCCAGGGTTGACCGCATGTGAGCTGTTTGACCAGAGTTTGACTGGGCCGAATTTGACTGTTTTGAGGGTTGTTTTATCTTGTTGTTTGGAGGCTGAAGTTGACCGATTTGCTGTGGGTCAAATCTACGCTGTTGACTTTTCTGGTTAGGGCTCTTTTGATGTTGTTATAAATGATCAGATTTGTAAATTGTGTTATCTCCCGCTGCTGAACTATTGAAGACTAAAAGAATATTTGATCAAGGGTTTCTCCACATTAGGGTTTGTCCTTGGCTGGTGCCACATCTTGTGTCCTCTTATCTTGGCTTGTCTTCTACTGTCTATGTTTATGTTCTATCTGCATTTTACTATCATGTTGATGTGATTGCTAATCTGAATATTGATACTGGGCTAATAAAGAAATTGAAGTAAAATTGCTCTAAAGCATAGAATATATCATTGTTGCCTAAAATTAACATATACACATACAATGACATAAATATGGAGAATCCAACCTCGAACCAACAATTGATATTTAATTGAATACTGAGAAAATTGACAAATGCACTCACACAGTTTCATAACTGGAAATTTTCCAAATGACCACCAATTTCTGAGTTTTATAGTGACTCTTCGAGCTGGGTATTTGTCAAACATATCCCATGTTCTTTACTATAGGTGAGTTCTCTTGTTTCAATTCAATTTGGCCTTTAAAATCAGTGGCATAAACTCATAAATATCTCACAACAGAGACGAATTCATGCATTAAACTCAGTCATACAAATATTATTCAAGTAACACCGTGCGATAACAAAATATGCCACTTTCCATTAACATTTTCAACTCAGAATTTTACAGTGAAATTCCATTTATTGTGAGACTAAATAGTGAGCTGATACAGTAGATAGGAAGGATGGAACTTGGTTACTTTTAGTCGATATGATGACAACGTCCTCTTCAACACTTTATGTCAGATTTCAACAACCCAGAATATGTGGAAGTCATGGTCCTTCTGAGTAGTATATTTTTGAAGATGAAGACAAACAACACTAATGGGTCCATATACACAATATCAACTCACTAGAACATCACTTGAACTCTGGTCTATGATATACGTTGCGCAGAAATGCATGTACAGGTTCACCTTTGATATCAGCTCTTGGGGTTCCAAGTAGAACTAATCGTAGAGGTAGTACGTTGCCTAAATTGTGTTTCAAACAATGATGAGTGTACAAGAGTGGCTTATCTCCTTCAAGAAACTCTCCAAACTCGTGGTCAACAGGAAATCATAGCCTTAAGATTTTGTTGAGCATTATACTTAATCTCACGTCCCACTAGAGAATAAAATACCTCGACTGTAGCAATTTTTGAACTCCCACAAAGCTACGCATAACCCATAAATTAGGTACTCGACTTGGCCATATCTTTAGATAGACCCCACGGTCCACACGTCCAACTCTGCCATGAATACGCAGTCCCAAACAACCAGGAAACTCGTTCAACATTCAAATTAAGGAAGTACCTTTGACTGGTATTCGTGCTGCTCCACAAAAAAGGTGAATCAAACTACTGAGATCTTCAGACTACCACCACGATGGGTACAACAACATTAAATTGCAAACTCAGCCTTTATTTAGACTGGAAGCTTGATTCCCAAGGCTCACACTTCTGGTAGCTATTCCATCTGCAAAAATGATATAGAAATTACACAATAAGTTTTTAAAACCGACTGATAACACTTGAATACCGCAATATTTCTCGAAAATCTTATTTTCCATTGAAGCTTAGCAGTGAAATTTGAGTGATTTCACTCTCAAATCCAACCTAGGGTGTCTAGTTTCAACAATGAAGTCTACTGTGATGGCTAGGGTTTCAAAACGCTAAGCTTCTCCTTCACACTATTTCCAAAAGCTCTTTCTCCAAACTCACCAATGCATGAGTGAATGAGGAGAGACCCCCTCATTTCCCTCTTTTTATAATTCACTTACTTTTTCCCTCCAATTAAAAATTTAAAAGCATTTTTCCTCTCTTTATTTAATAAAGTGACTTTTATAAACGAATTAAAATCACTTTTAATGTCGAAATGTTGAAGAATCTAGGGCAAATTAGTGTAGTGTGATTCTTCGTTACTTTGATAACAATTTGTGGAGTATATTTACTTTTCCTTATTAGCTTGTTCTTCTTCTTCTTCTTATTAGTGCATACGTGTGTACTTCATCAAACTGCTACCAAAACATAAAAAGAAGAACTCAAGTTGTTGGCTTTTTGCCAGGGCCAAAACCTCTCTTCTCTTGAGAGGAAAACCCTTTAGTGAATTTCTTTTATTGAAGCCTTTATTGATTAATTCCAAACCTTAGACCTCTGACAAGAAGATCCTCCAAGCACAAGTCAAGTCCTTTCAAGATCACTTCCTCTTATAGCACTTTGTCTTCCTCCCATCGACACTTCTTCCATCAATGGTTGCAGGCTTATGGCAACAACCATGCAACCCTAATTCTCTGTACATGTGAGTGATTCTCCTCACAAAACTATGTTAGAATTGTCTTCCCTTCTTCACTTGCATACCTTTCTTCCACGCTTGAGAGATAAGCCTTTGTAGGCCTAGTTTGGACTCTAGACAATGAGATATATGTGGTTATGATAGTGCTGCTGTGATGACCGCAGGTTGTCCTTCTTTTCTCCCACTTGTGGCTATTATAAGCTTCAGATCAACCCTATTTACTTCACTTTCTTTCCTTTCTTTCTCGCTTGAGTGGGAGGCCCTTTGGGCCTATGATCTGTACCCAAACAATGGAGTTTGTATGTTTGTGATAGAGGGTTGTTATGGCAGCAGGAAGACCTTCTCCTTCTTCGCACATGTGACTGTCTTTTAGCCTTAGAATAGTCCTTAAACCTTCAATGTTTCTTCCTTCTTCACTATGCTTGGAGGCCTCTTCCCTTGTCTTTTCATACCCTTTTCTTATCCTCTTCCTTGCAGATTTCAGAGATGATCTTATGTTGTTTTGAGGAGGTCGAATGGCTCCTTATATAGGAACCTGTCTCCTTCTTTTAGGCCGACTAGAGGCCGACATGAAGACTTGAGGCTGACTTGCTTGACATGATTCAGATTGCTTCTTTTGATGGTGCCATTGCTTGGAGAAGACTTGTGACTTTGCTTGGAGGACTTCTTATGACCCTAATACATATTCATACAAGGTGTAACAAGCCCTTAAGGCCTTCAATATTTCCTTTTGACTATTTGACTCACCTATGGCACTTTAACTAGCGCTAGACCTATTTCAATGATCAAGAAACTCATTGACATATATTATAAAAATAATATTTCTTTTCTTGAATAAATACAAATATCAAAAGTACATTTATGAAGACCGAAACTAGTTACATTTCCTTCAACACTCCCTCTTAACTAGGGAGGTATTCATACAATATTCCAAGGTGTTTGGCTATTATCAATCTTGAAGAATTCACATAAGATAAATTAGATTTGCAATCCATCCGTTATAGCATCATATTCATCAGCATTGTCATAGTGCAAGGCCTTGACTAATAGCTCCATCTCTTCATGAGAGCACGAGCTATAATGCTGGCGAGACCAATGATTTATAGACACCTTCATCATTGTCTCTCAAGGTACATACCCACCCGGGTGTTCACTGAGTATGACCTTCTAGGACTATTCTTATCTGGGGTTCCCAGCCCTTAAAGAATATCAATCCTCTTGTCTACTCTTGTCTTGGATGCCCTACACATCCTCAAAGAGTATCAGATGCCAAATGATTACCTAATCCTCCCATTCTTTCTTCCCAAGTGAAGATAAGAATGTTGTGTCTATCTTGTGTCTACATTTCCATTCATGGCCTTCATTTGGACTTACGACTACTGGTCTTGGTCTAGTGCATGACCCATGAGATGGAAAACACAATTGTCACTCCTTTGTAATCAGGGGTGATCCAAAACTCCCTCTTGATCATGGACCTGTAAGAGCTCCCTCTTAACTAGGGACTCTTTCATTCATCAACGACTTCTTTGTGGGTCGTTCAACTGCTTGATCTCCTTCTTTTCTTTGATGTCATGAAGTCTTTTTTCGAACTTCTTCTAGGTAGGGCACCATCCATTGATCACTTTCCTTCTTGGTTTGTCATGTCATTGTTTCCTTCGTGGAAAGTGGCTTTCTTGTCATTCATCAAGCTTTCTTGTCATCTTGGCAACTGCTTTGTCATCTTGTCCATGCTTTGGAATACACTTCTCATGGATGCTTCGTTGTACTTGCTTGTTTACATGCTTCGACCTACTAGCCCATCATGACTTCATCCTGGTATTGTTTCAACATTGCTTTTCCTTTTGTTGGATGGCTTTTTCATCACGACATCTTTGTAGAGTAGAATCAGTTATCTGCATATTTCATATCTCCAAGGCCTTCATAGGTGTTAAGGGTCCTTCCTTCCTTTGTCAGAGTTGTCTTGCCTTCTCACGGGAGATATCTTCAAAGTATCTTGTCAGATAGTGATTCTTGGTGATCATGGTGTTCTTCACATGCTTGATCTCTTTCTTCATTTGCTTCTTCTTAGATAGATAGGTCATCCATCTTATGCTTCTTATGAGAGCATTTTTTTATTGCTTGCTTCTTGGACCAGTCAACATTTCTTCTTGCTTCGTAGTGAGCGATCTTATACTCGTTATATGAGCATATTCCTTTGTTGACATTCATTGCATTATAGTACATGCCTTCAAGCATGTTCTTGGTGAAAGAGATTCTTTCATACTTGATCATGTTATAGAACTATTCCCATGGACCAATAATATACAAATGATAACATGACTTAATCTTTAATGCATACATACCTCATCTTGATTCTCCTTTGATCATCCTTTGGTGTGGCCCTTCTTGCTTCATCTGAGCTTGCCTGCATATCATCCCTTTTCTTGAATCCCATGAATGGAATTCCCAATGAGACATCTACTTTGGTCCATGAACCTTCTTTTGAAGATTCCATCATAGGATCTTAAAGATCCTTGCTTTGAAAATGTTTCTTTTCTTTTGATGATGGAGGTCTTCTAAGATTCTTAATCATGATCAATTTTTCCTTTCATCGTGGATGAGGTCCTATACTAGGTATGCTTCTTCTACGTGAATATCTTGAGCTATATCTACCATGCTCCTATATTCTAGAAGATATTTCTACTCATGCATTTTTGTTCTTATCATAAATGCTACATCTTCATGAGTATCTAGAACTCTATGTACACCATGCTTCTAGATTCTAGAGGATGTTTCTAGCCATGCAATTTTATTCTATTCCTACATGCTCCTATACTACTCAAAACTTTATCTTCTACTCATGCATTTTTGTTCTTATCATAAATGCTTCATCTTCATGAGTATCTAGAACTCTATGTACATCATGCTTCTAGACTCTAGAGGATGTTTCTAGCCATGCAATTTTATTCTATTCCTACATGCTCCTATCCTACTCAAAACTTTGAAAGAAGTCTAGAAGTAAAGAGTTTGACCTAGTCATAGTAGAGATCCGGAGGATCTTCCTTCTTTTGCTTCTTTCCTTCTTCTTTCACTTCTTGAGTTATGTGAGCTTCTTCCTTCTTTCTTTTGTTGTTGTTGTCCTTATTAAGCTTAGGACAATTCCTTTTGTAGTGTCCATATTCTTGGCATCCAAAACATTGGAGTTTGGACACGTCTTTGTTGTTTGTTCTTTGTGGACCAAATTTGCGAAATTTAGCCTTTCTCTTGGCCATTGTAGAAAATGCTTGCTCCTTTGATCCCGCATCTTCTTTTGCCTTAAGTTTGGTTTCCTCTATTTTGCATAGAGGCCACATTTAATTGAGAGTGGTTGCTTCCTTCTTGGCATATATGCTTGATGTGAAGCTGCCCTAATCCTTAGGTAGAGCATTGAGTACCACAGTTGTCATTTCTCTAACAGACATGACTTCCCCAAGCTTTTGAAGTTGATCTCTCATTTCAGAGATTTTCATGAAATACATAGCTATTCCTTCCTTTGTTATCTTCATCTTGTACAATTCATTTCTTAGAGATATTACTTCTCCAGTTGTGGATACCGAGAATAGACCTACTAGCTTATCATAAATTTCTTTTGATGTCTCAAATTTGGAGACATAAGGAATGAGAGTCTTTGATTGATTCTATCAGAATCCTTTGAGCTCTTGTCTCATCCTTATTGTACTTGGCTAAGGCTTAAGTTTGTTCCTTAGTAGGGACAATGATATTTCCTTTGACATGTTCTCAGAGTTCATTCTCCTTGAGAAGTAGATCAATCCTCTTTTTTCATGCAAGAAAGTTATTGGTACCTACCAATTTATTGCTTTCCTTGCAAAAAGACATTGATGTATATTCAGAAGGGGACATGTACTTTATAGATTTTGAGATGTAATGGATTTGCTTCCTCCTTGAAGACTTGACGGCTTGCCTTCCTAGGATCTTAATGTTCTTCAAGTTGCCTTCTTCAAGTGGACTTGGTTGATGATGAGATTTTCTTGATGACTTGTAGCTTGATGTAGGTCCTGCTTCAATTTGCTCTTCTTTGTAGGTGCCTTTATGTAAGGCTCTTCTTCTAGCTTTGTATACCTCCTTGATGAATGATGGATTGTAGACCCTTCTTGTCCTTGAATTGATTGAGACTTCTAGGCTTGATGCTTCAACTTTGTAGATGCTTCTCCTTGATGAGTGTTCTTGAGTTGCCCTTTCCTTGATGTGTTACCTTAGCTCTAATAGCATGTTGAAGAATCTAGGGCAAAGTAGTGTAGTGTGATTCTTCGTTACTTCGATAACAATTTGTAGAGTATTTTTACTTTTCCTTGTTAGCTTATTCTTCTTCTTATTATTATTAAGGCATATGTGTGTAATTCATCAAACTGCTACCAAAACATAAAAACAAGAACACAGGATGTTGGCTCTCTACCAGGGCCAAAACTTCTTTTCTCTTGAGAGGAAAACCGTTTAGTGAATTTCTCTTATTGAAGCTTCTATTAATCAGTGCCAAACCCTAGACCCTTGATAAGAAGATCCTCCAAGCACAAGTCAAGTCCTTTCAAGATCACTTCATCTTGCAACACTTTGTCTTTCTCCCTTCGACACTTCTTTCGGCAACGGTTGCAGTGGGTGATGCCATCCCTAATCTTGTATCTGTCAACTTGCGCTATGACCATATGCCTCAGTTGGGAAGTCATTCTCCTATTCACGATGCATTGTGTCTCACCCAACTGTCCTAGGTGACCCCCATGTGTCCTACTATATGTAATGAGACCATCAAAGAACAATAATAGAAGCCTCTGCAACAGTATGTCGGATTGGAAAGTGACAGATGCATGAGTCAATCCCAAAGGCGTGATCAAGAACCCATATGGATACCCATTGGTAGTCCTACGAGTATCCCATTCTCTGACTCTAATCAGGTGATGTTCTAATTGAAGATCAAACTTTAAGGAATGCAATGCTCTCTTATGCTCATCTATCCACTCATCGATCTTAGGTAAGATAGGCCCATTAGTATGCCTGATGTCTCAATCAATTTGTCTTCCTAGAAGCAATGCTCTGAGATCCCACTATGCAACACCATGCATCATCGTACTCCTTTACGTAACTCTGCACACCATGGAATATCCCTATACCCTTCTGGAATATGCCTATTGCTAACACACACTATATTGTTTGGGATCTTGCATGCACCAATGTATCTGTCATCCTGCTAGTGGACCCACTATGATGTGAGCCATTTCTCCTTCTTTGTCTTGGCATACCTAAGAGGCATGACTCCTCACATACTAATGGGGATGTCATTGTTGTGTTGATCCTTGGTGGCTCTTGTGCCCAATACATCATTGGAAGAACACCATCCCCATATATTGCTCTGTCTTGTGGCATACAAATGCCATCCCATTTGAATAACTCCCGGGGCATGTTGACCACCCTACAACCCCATGCATGAACAATGTGGAAAGACATCTCCTGAAGTCTGAACACTCCTGCATCAAACCAACTCGCCACTAGCGTTGACCATAACTCTGATGGAAGTGTGAAGGAACGTGAGTGATTGGTCATTGGGTCAGTCACCCCGCCAACACCATAGTCATCCTTCACACTTTGTAAACGATTGATAACCCCACCTGGATCCCAATGCCAACCACGGTCTTCAGTATCCACTCCACTTGTGTCAACTGAACCTGGATCCCAGATGGATGTATCCTTGTCTGAAATAAATTTGTGTCCACATCCCGTGGGTGTATAATCAGAAACCTCTAGAACATGCCTCTCTGCAAGTGTTAGTTCATTTGGGTGCTCCTTGTGCTCCATTATCACAGGAGGCTGCTCTACCAAATCACGTCTGTCCCTAACATCCCCTTGTGTGATGGTTTCCATAGAAGAATGTAGACAATTCAACTCCATACAAAGATGGTCAACCTGCAACTTTGATTCTTGAAGGACCATCTAAGTGCTCTTCAAGGACTCCTAGGAAATCTCAAGCTCATAAGTAAGCTTGTCGACTTCCTCCTCTTTCCCTTCTAGTGCGTCATGATATATCTCAGTAAGCATGAGTAGATGATCTCTTTCTGAAATGAGGTATAGGTAGTTAGATTTCATCTCTACCAATGCCTTCTTGAGAGTTTGAAAATTTGCAAGTGAAGGCTCTCCTCCTAAATTGTCATGTGCCACTGCATTTCTCCAATAATAATCTATCACCAATACCAATGCATCATCATACTGCCTCGTGGTTTCCCTAATCTTTTTTGTGTTCATCTTCAATTGGTTTTCCAAGTCATATGCATAGGTAGGCTTGTGAGCAACATCTACTTCATCAAGTAATGGGTCCGGGTTTGCACTATTGATTGTTTGTGTATTATCATTTTTGCACACCCCTTAGGAATCATCGTAAATTGTTGTAGCCTCATGATTTTCTTTGTACCCATCATCTAATTCAACAATCTCGCTTAGTGATGACAAACATTATGTAGCTATTTTTGATTCGCTTTCATCCCAAACTCTCGTTCCAACTTGTTGGGGTGAATATATGATAACTTCATTTCCAATGGGTGCGACTTTTCTCCATTTGTTTAGGAAGGTTTGGTCATGGTTTTCATCTTCAATCCTTGCTTCCTAGTCCTTAACTACCTTTCCAACTTTGGATTTGGTATTCCTTTTTCTATTTACTGCCTTTGATAGCACCCATGCTTCCATGTGCTCAATCACTTTTGCAAAGGTTTTGTCATAATTTTCAAATTTTTGGGCAGACAATTCTTTCTGAGGAAACATTTTTTTCCCCTTGTTATAATCTTCCCTTTGAATCCAACAGTCGTATCTTGGCACCTTAAAAATAAAGCCCTGGAACTTGGTTTTTCAAAGATAACCCACGATTGAGCCAAGATCAATGCTTTGATACCACTGTAGTATTCCTTCTTAAGAAATAATTCTACTCTGCTACAAATATTTTGAGTTTATTGGTGCAATGTTTGAGATATTTTTGTCAAACACGTCACAATTACACTGTTGTGGGTGAAATGTATTTATTGATACTTAAATATACACAGACATTGACATAAATACGGAGAATCCAGTCTCGAACCAACAATTGATATTTCACTCAAAACTCAGAAAATTGATAAAAGCATTGATAAAGTTTCATAACTGGAAATTTTCCAAATGACCACCAATTTCTGAGTTTTTTAGTGACTCTTCCAGCTAGGCATTTTGTTAAACATAACACATGTTCTTTGCTATAGGTGAGTTCTCTTGTTTCAATTCAAATTGGCCTGTAAAATCAATGGCATAAACTCATAAATATCTCACAGCAGAGATGTATTCATGCATTAAACTCAGTCATACAAATATTATTTAAGTAACACCATGCCATAACAAAATTTGTCGTTTTCCATTAACATTTTGAACTCAAAATTTTAGAGTGAAATACCATTTATTGTGAGACTAAAATAGTGAGTTGATACAGTAGATAGGAAACATGGAACGTGCTTACTTTTGGTCGATATGATGACAACGTCCTCTTCAACACTTCATGCGAAATTTCAACAACCCAGAATATGTGGAAGTCGTGGTCCTTTTGAGTAGTATATTTTTTAAGATGAAGACAAACAACACTAATGGGTGCATATACAAAATATCAGCTCACTAGAACAACCCTTCAGCTCTAGTCTATGATATACGCTGCCCACAAATACATGTACATATTCACCTTTGAAATCAACTCTTGGGGTTCCAAGGAAAACTGATCCTAGAGGTAGTACACTGCTTAGATTGTGTTTCCAGTGATGATGAGTGCATAAAAGTGGCTTTGTGAAAATTCCTGGACTTGAAGGAACTCCTACTGCAACAAATTTGAATTTACTTCACCTACTTGATTTTTAAATTACATTCATCAAGTTATTATTTTGAATACTGAAGCAAATTATTTCTGCAGCCTACACTAATTAAATATTTGATCTCATGAAACAGAAAACAAAGCAAAGAACAAGATACATAGGACACACATATTTTTGGACAAAGTAGTCCCCAGAAAAACCCAATGCGGGAAAAATCGGTGCAACAGTTTTGAGGGTTTATTATTATGTTGGAGAAATATCTGAATACAACTCTAGGATGCTAATCTAGCAATCCTTTACAGAGAAAATACTAGCAGAAAATTTGAGTGAGTTTTACCTCACTTCACCCGACAAAATTTCAGTTGATCTGACACAAGACTGGCTAACCCAGACAATTTTTGTACTGACTTTGCGTCACCTTCTCTGCCCTCTGCGTCAACTCTCCCGGCTGTTTCGACAGTTCTGGTAGTTCTGATAGTTCCTGGTTGTTTTGATAGTTCCCGGTAGTTCCCGCAGATCCGACAGTTTCGACAGTTCTGGATTTTGTGTGACAGGGAACTTTTCTGCATCAGCTCTTCCTGCTACTGCGCTGCCTCTGCATCATCTCTCTTGGCAGTTTCGACATTTCCCGACAGTTTCGGTTGTTTTGGCAGTTCTGGATTTTGTGTGACAGACAAATTTTCTGCGTTAGCTTTCCCGGTTACTGCGTTGCCTCTGCATAAGCTCTCCTGGCTATTCTGACAGTTTCGGCAGTTCCCGACAGTTTCAACTGTTCTGACTGTTCTGGATTCTGCGTGACAGACAATTTTTCTGTGTCAGTGCTCTCAGCTATTGCACTGCCTTTGCATTAGCTCTCCTAGCTATTGTGTTGCCTCTCTGCAAGCTCTCTCCGCCTCTATGTCAGTATTCACCCGAAAGTCCTCCTGGATTCTCACTGCCCCTCAGTTGTAAGATCCCCCCAATCGATTTTCCTCATGAGAACTTCTCACCTTAGAAAATCGATTTCCTCAATCTCTGTGTGTGTGTTTTCAATTGAACCCCAGGCCTTCATTTTATACTTTTCATGTTGAGTCTTCAATGACCGAGATTAAGTCTCTAATCAACGACTAAGATTAAAACATGACTTGATCTTCCTTCTAGATCATTTTCACCCATATTTTGATTAATACCCATTAATATTTTAATTTCCCTAAGTTTAGGCTTAGGAACTCCATTAAAAATATTAATTATCTTAATATAATACAATCTAGGCGGAATTTCACCAAACGGTTTCTGGGTTCTTTAGAACTCATGTGTCTTAGCCTCTCCACCAATTTTCAAGGCTAGAGCACTTTGATGCTACCAAACACTAACACTCCCTCTTAGCGAGGAAAGTGCTCTAGCAACAATATCCACCTGCATGCTACTCTGTTTCTGAAGCACCACCTTTCTACACTGCTGCTGCCACCAACACTATGTTATTGCTGCTACTGTATTGCTGCCCATGACATTTCCATTGCCACTGTTGCATCTATACTACCACTGCTTCTCAAAGGCTGCATCCGCTATGCTGCTAGCACTGCCACTACTAACACTGCATTTGTACTACAAGTCAGTTGCTGAGAGAAGCAATTGAAAAACATCCAAAATTAGTTGAACTTAACCGTGTTCAACATAATACAATGAATGTTGGAATTTGACTGTTGCTGGTTTTGACCCTCTGAATATTCTACGCTGCTGCTAACTTCTGCGTTGTGCCAATTGCGCTACTGCCAACCTTGCTTTGCGCTGATCGATATCTGGTCCCCAGCTACTGCATCTGTTCTCCAAACACTCCATTGCATCATCTAACACTAAGTCCATCTTGCTTTTGCCGAATCTTGGGCTCCCGTAACAAGGAATTGATCCAAGAGGTGGATTCCTCAAGGATCCTGCCCACATGTAGTCCTCTTGACTACAGCTCAATATCGCCCCATCTCCCACTTGGAGATGCATGGGCACTCATGGCAAACTCATCCTCCTATATCTTCGTGGATGCAACCTTTGGATCATGCTTCTTGTCCTTATCCTTTTGCTTCAAAGGACACTCAGATGCAAAGTGACCCATCTCACCACATTCGAAGCATTTCACCTTCGAAATCTCCTTCTTCCGCTTTTGCTTCTGCTATCCCTTAGATGCTAGAGCTGCGTTCTCTCCTCCTCCTTCCGCTTCTGCTTCTGCTATCCCTTCGATGCTAGAGCTGCATTCTCCTCCTCCTCCTTCGTCTTTGTGCCACTCCCACTGTTGCCACTGAGGTTGACCTTCACTAGGTCCCTCTTTAACTCCTCCTTTGAAGGGCCGCCCACATCTCCTCCCATGAAGGTAATTTTCCCTACTCAATATGCTTTGGACGAAAACTTGCCATTCATTCGAGACTCCATTCAGGGCTATCCTCACCATCGCGGTTGGCTAAGGAGTGGACTCCATTGCAGCAAGCTGGTCTCTAGTGTCCTGAAGACGTTGAAGATAGAGGTTCACTCCTTCTCCTTTCTGCATCAAGGTCCGCTGCAACTTCTGCTCTAAATACATCTTCTGCTGTTCAGAAGAGCCTTCATACAGAGAAGACAAGGCTTCCCACATCTCTCGGGCTGTATCCTTGCCCTGCAAGTGTGAGACCACATGATCTCGAACTCCATCGAGAATGAGCCTCTTTGCTTTCCCCTGCTCGACCCTGTACTTCTTCTTTTGATCGTTGTCAGTAGAAACAACTACAACACTATTGACGTAGGCCTCGAGATCATATTCCTCCAGAACAACTAAGATTTTGGTCTTCCATATGACATAGTTGGAAGCTCCTTCCAACCTGTCTTGATCTCTAAGCCCATGCGATGCCATTTCACCCAACTGTCGAACTGACTCCTCTAGTCACTGCTTAGCACTGCTCAACTGCTCAACAAGTGAGAAATTCGAACTTTCTGGCGAAAAGTTCTCTAAGGAGAAAATTCCCCTTCTACGTGTCTTCGTTCTTTTCCAGCGGATTTTTGCCCCGGCAGAAACTGCACCCTTCAAGCATTGCGCTGAGGCTCTGCGTTACTCCCTCTGCCTCTGCAAACTCACGAACTGGAAATCGTACCTCAGTCATCTCACTCAGAGAGATTTCCTCAGATCTGCTTCCTGGCAAAGGCTACACAATCCTTTCAAGGGGATTCAAATTGCTACCAAGTGCAGCTTTCGGCCTCACTGCTCAACACTAGATCTGCTCTTCCTGTTTCAAAGTCAATGCTTAGATACCATTTGAAAATTCCTAGACTCGAAGGAACCCCTACTACAAATAATCTGAATCTACTTCACCTACTTGATTTTTAAATTACATTCATCAAGTTTTTCTTCTGAATACTGGAGCAAATTACTTCTGAAGCCTACACTAATTAAAAATTTGATATCATGAAATAGAAAACAGAGCAAAGAACAAGATACATAGGACACACTTATTTTTGGACACAATAGTCCCTGGAAAAACCCAATGCAAGAAAACTGGTGCAACAGTTCTGAGGGTTTATTATTATGCAGGAGAAATATCTGAATACAACTCTAGGATTCTCATTTGGCAATCCTTTATAGAGAAAATATTGGCGGAAAATCTGAGTGAGTTTTACCTCACTTCACTTGGTAGGATTTTGGTTGATTTGGCACAAGACTAGCTAACCCTGACTATTTCTGCACTGGCTCTGCGTCACCTTCTTTGCCCTCTGTGTTAGCTCTCCCGACAGTTCTGGTAGTTCTCGAAAATTCCAGCAGTTCCGACAGTTCTGGCAGATCCGACAGTTCCGACAGTTTTGGATTCTGCCTGACAGGCAACTTTTTTGTGTTAGCTCTCCCGGTTACTGCTTTTCCTCTGCGTCAGCTCTCCCAACTAATGCACTGCCTTTGTATCAACTCTCCCAGCTACTGCGCTGCCTTTGTGTCATCTCTCTCGGCTGTTTCGATAGTGCTAGACAGTTTCGACTATTCTGACAGTTCTGGATTCTGTGTGACACAACTTTTCTGCGCTAGCTCTCCCGGCTACTGCAGTGCCTCTGCATCAGCTCTCCTGACAGTTCCGACAGTTCCCCACAATTTTATTTGTTTTGACAGTTCTGGATTCTGCGTGACAGGCATGTTTTCTGCGTCAGCTCTCTCGGCTATTGCACTGCCTTTGCGTCAACTCTCCTAGCTACTGCGCTGCCTCTTTGCAAGTTGTCTCTGCCTCTCTGCCAGTGTTCTCCCGAAAGTCCTTCTCCTTGATTCTCATTGCTCCTTAGCTGCAAGATCTCCCCAATCGATTTTCCTCTTGAGAACTTCTCACCTCAGAAAATCGATTTCCTCAATCTCTGCATGTGTTTCCAAATGAACCCCAAGCCTCCGTTCTATACTTTCCCTTTGAGTCTTCAACGACCGAGATTAAGTATCTAATCAACAACTAAGAATTAAACATGATTTGATCTGCCTTCTAGATTATTCTCACCCATTTTTTGATTAATACCCATTAATATTTTAATTTTCCTAAGTTTAGACTTAGGAACTCCATTAAAAATATTAATTATTTTAATAAAACAGAATCCATGTGGAATTTCACCAAACAATTTCTGGGTTCTTTAGAACTCATGTGCCTTAGCCTCTCCACCAATTTTCAAGGCTAGAACACTTTCGATGCTACCAAAAACTAACAGGGTTATCTCCTTCAATAAACTCCCCAAAACTCGTGGTCAACAGGAAATCAGAGGCTTAATATTTTGCTGAGCATTATACTCAGGGTGATGTCCCAATAGAGAATAAAGTTCCCTCGACTATAGGTATTTTTGAACTCCCACAAAGCTACGCACAACCCAACCACTGATACGTAGCCCATAAATTGGGTACTCGACCTGGCTATATGATTAGATAGACTCCACGGTCCATATGTCCAACTTTGCCACCAATACGCAGTCCCAAACAATTAGGAAATTCGTTCAACATTTAAATTAAGGGAGTATCTTTGACTAGTATTTATGTTGCTCCACAAAAAGGGTGAATTGAACTACTGAGATATCCAGACTACCAGCACGATGTGTACAACAACATTAAATTGCAAACTCGACCTTTATTTAGATCGAAAGTTCAATTCCCAAGGCTCACACTTTTGGTAGCTATTCCATCTGCAAAAATGATATAGAAATTACACAATAAGCTTCTAAAATCAACTGATAACACTTGAATACTTCAATATTTCTCAGAAATCTTGTTCTCCATTGAAGCTTAGCGGTGAAATTTGAGTGATTTTAATCTCAAATCCAAACTAGGGTGTCTAGTTTCAACAATGAAGTCTACTATGGCGGCTAGGGTTCCAAAACTCTAAGCTTTTTCTTCACACTCTTTCCAAGATCTCTTTCAATCTCCCCAATGCACGAATGAATGAGGAGAGACCCCCTCATTTCCTTTTTTTATAATTCACTTACCTTTTCCCTCCAATTAAAAATTTAAAAACATTTTTCCTTTCTTTGTTTAATAAAGTGACTTTTATAAACTAATTAAAGTCACTTTTAATGTCGGAAAATGCTTAATTCACCTATGTGGTTACACTGACCACCCAAAACCCTTTTTTTATTATTATCATTTTTCCCTATGTATCTTTTTTCCCTGATTCCAACGAGTTATTACATTAAGGTGTTTCTCAAAGTAATCAATCTGAAACAACACCTTAAGCATAATTAATTAAAATATGCCTATTAACAATGACATTTTATTGAAATTGTCAGAATGCAATGGAACCGAGAACAAATCGTGCAAAATTGATTCCGATGATGAAATATGGTAAGCGATCCGAGTCAAACCCATAAAACTCCTCTAGAACCCTTCGAGCCCACCAATGGAGTAATCCCGCTCCTATGACCAGGCTGGCACAAGCTCTGGAAAACCTTCCTAACCACCTCACCAAGTAATCCAAAATTTGGGGACATTACAGTCAACCCTCCCCAAAATTGCTTGTACTCCAACAATGTCATCACATGTTGTTGCCCCACAGACTAATCCAAACTAATACCAGGATCCCAAACCCTGCTGATCATCGTGAAACATTTCTCTTTCCACTCACTCATATTTTCCTTAAGTGTGAAGGAGAAGCTTAGGGTTTTGGAACTCTAGCTATCATAGTTGACTTCATTGTTGAAACTAGACACCCTCCTGATCATCTTGAAGCATTCCTCTTTCCACTAAGTATCTCTGACTGGCATTCGAGTTGCTCCACAAAGAGTGAATCAAACTACTGTGATCTTTAGAGTACCACCACGATGGGTACAAAAACATTATATTGTAAACTCAACGTTTATCTAGTATGGAAGCTCGATTCCCATGGCTCACACTTCTAGTAGCTCTTCCATCTGCAAAATTGATATTGAAAATTACCCAATAAGCTTCTAAAATTAACTAAAATTTTGTTCTCCATTGAAGCTTAATGGTGAAATCTGAGTGATTTCACTCTCAAATCCAAACTAGGGTGTTTAGTTTTAACACCAGAGTCTGTTATGATGGTTATGTGAAAATTTCTGAATCTATATAAACAAAATTCTTACTGCAGTCACTTGGTTTATCATCTCCTACTTGTTACTCCATTCGTCAAGTTATTTAATTATAAACAATGATGAAAAAAACTACTGCAGACTACACTGACATACATATCAAAATTTGAAACAATCAATGAGACGAACACACAAGGGAAACTGTTATTTTTTGACAACACGTCCCTGGGAAAACCCAATGCGGGAAAACTAATGCAGCAGATAGAGGGTTTGTATTATTAAGCACACAAAATCTGAGCACAACAGGTTGCCTCTCACACCGGCTAACCTTTCAGAGAAATCAAGGCAGCAAGAAATACATACGAGGGTTTACCCCATTCTCTAAATCACAACTGATCCACTGAGTGGCTTGACCCAGACAAACACTGTGAAATCCCATCGCAATCACTGCTTGGGCCAACGTCTTGCCTTTAGGAGACTACATCACCCCTTTTGCTAGATCGATTTGCTGGAGGAAGACAGTTGTTTAGCCCTCTCGGCTCAAAACCTTTCTTCTCCAGCAAAATCTCGGACTTCTGACGAATACTTTGCACTGCCACTGCAAGAGACCCTCTTGGCCTGCGTCAGCACTGCGTGAGCCCCTTCCTGGGCTGCGTAGGCCTCTGCGCTGCCTCTCTGATGCTACTGTTGCCTCTCTGCCACGTACTCTTTGGCTCAGAACTCCTTTCTGATCCAAATCTCTTCTTCTGCCCCTCTTACTAAAACTCAGATCACTAGTTCGATTTTTTTAGCAAACCACGCCTCGGAAAAATCGAACGGATTTGATCACTTGGTGTGTCTCCCATTGACCCTCAAGCCTCCTCTTATAATTTTCCTGTTGATGAATCAATGACCGAGATTAAGTCCCAAATCAATAACTAAGATTAAAACATACTTGATCCTTGTCTCTTAGAAGCTTCTCACCGATATTTTTATTAATACCCATTAATATTTTATTTTCTTAAGTTTAGACTTAGGAACTCCATTAAAAATATTAATTATTTTAATAACTCACAATCTGGATGGAATTTCTCCAAACGATTTTTGGGTTTTGGAAATATCATGTGTTCTAGCCCCTCCAGAAAATTTCGGAGCTAGAGCACATCCGATGCTACCCAAAATCAACATGTTAGGGATCCAAAACCCTAAGCTTCTCCTTCACACTCTCTCCAAGAGCTCTTTTTCCAAACTCACTAATGCACGAATGAATGAGAAGATACCACCAAGGGATAAGATTGAACCACCAATGATATGATTGACCTAATGCAGGAGAAGAAGGGGATCAAAAGGAAGAGATTCTTCAAAGTTGAGGCAATGATCCCTATGAGGTAATTAGCCTTGGGAAACTAAGGGCAAAATTCAGCCTCAAGGCTAGGGCTCAAGATATCTCATGGTCCAACTGTCGAAATGGATTCAAAAGAGGCAATGATCCCTATGAGGTAACTAGCCTTGGGAAACTAAGGGCAAAATTCAGCGTCAAGACTAGGGCTCGAGATATCTGATGGTCCAATCGTTAGAATGGCTTCAAAATTAGAGGACACCTAGGAGACTCACCAACGCAGTAGATGCCAAGAGATCTAAGTTTTATAATGGGTAGTTTGCAAGAAATGTGATGCCTAGGTGACCCCATGGGACTAGGCCTAGAAAAGAGAAAGGTGAAGAGAAAATATGAGCTTTAAGTTGTTCACCAGAGGAGGACCGGTGGTTTGTCCTTTGGGAGCGATGGAGTCATGGAAGATTTTAAGGCTTGGATTTGTTTCCACTTGTCAAGGAGGCCTAAAAAACAACTTTGCTAGGCTTTAGGGCTTAATGGAAGCAACTTTAAGGTCATTTACACTTTGTTTAACAATATTTGGTGACTTATCAAGACAAATTCAACAAGATTGTCTCTTGGAATATTCATTCATTCAAACATGGCCCATACATGATACAACACTATTTAGAGATTCAATTTCCACAATTTCATTTTAAGAAAAACAACAAATTAACCCTAGAATAATGAAAATTCCAACATCGTGAATGCAACAATATAAATAACAAGAATAGGATCGAAATAGTACTTGCTTGTAAGAAGAATATATCCAGTCACCAAGATATGCTAATCATAAACACTTTAAGACAAAAGATTATCCAAACATCAAAATTCATCCATTCATCCCAAAAGTCTAATCCTCAAAAGATAGTGAAAATCTCACAAGACGATATGTGAAGAAATTTCAACCCCCACTCTGGTTATCAGTTTTCTTTATCACTCCATGCATTTAGTTTTAAATCCAAGCATGATAAAAATTCTAAAATATGGAAATGACTATTTTTTCTGAAAACACAAATTTAGAGATTTCACAACTGCTGACATTGCAGAAATAAAACACAACAAAATAATGACAGCCACACACAGAAAATAACACAGTGATTTTTGGTCAATGTGACCCTTGAAAATCCCCCTAAAACTCTTGGGGAAAACTAGTTTGAGAGCTCTTCTTTATTTTTGAAAATGCTTTTATAGAGAAACTGAAATACACAGTAAAAATTCCAGCAACCACAAATTACAACTTATCTCGATTTTCATGCTTGCACTCTGCCTCGAAAATCATGCTAATCAGCGAGCAACCGAAGCAAATTTTTTTACAGTAATAAAACAACATTAAATGTTGTACGACCAGCCTCGAAAAATGTGCCCAGAACTTGTACAGAATGTACAGGCGTACGGATTTCAATAGTACGACTGCCTCGAAATTCATGCCCAAATCTGCCTCGAAATTCATGCCCTTGCTGTTGACCCTATTTCTCGATTTCTGTGTTGTCCTTCTTCCTTGATATCTTTGCCTTTCTCCTGCTGAACGATTTTGCCTTGGGATGCATGCCCATAAATGTTGCCACCCAGATTTGCTAAAATGTCTTCTTGCTGCTCTCCTTTACTTCCTCACTGCTCAGAAATTTTCTCCTTGCTCTCTCTTCTCTCTCTCTCAAATGCTCATGAAAAAATGAATTGATCTTTTCCTCTTCTCTTCTCCTTGTATTGTCTAAATGACATTTTGGGTTACCCTAAGATCTAATGGCTGAGATTAATTTAGATCCAAGGATGAAAATAAATGTGCATTTAATTCTCACTTTCTATTTTTTAACTCACCCACTTAAATAAATACACACTTAGCCTTTTATTTCCATAGTCATTTTTTCACTTTCTAATTCTTCATTGACTTTAATAAAGTCACCTTTAAATTAGAATGTAACTTTATCACTTCTAAAGTCACTTTTAAATTAGATTGTAACTTCACCACTTATAAAGCCACTTTTAAATTAAATTGACTTTACTACTTATAAAGTCACTTTAGGAGAAAAGTAAAAAGTAAATTTGGACACTTTTCCCTAGGCCAAAGATCAAAGCCTTAGGGAACCTCTTATCCTCTGGTAGCCAAATTTTAACAATATGATCCAATCCAAGTGATGATGATCCAAGTGATTCATCTCACTTCTATTTATACACTTCCTAATGAATTCGATTTAGCTAATTCAACCTAATTTATCCCCTAGAAAAAAATGATGTGCATAATAACAACAACTTTTGGTGACAAGCCCACGAAATAGCTCAATAATACATGAGTAAGCCTCTCAAGAGGGTTGAATGACCAACTGAGTGAATCGTTGTGCCTTTGAAAAGGCATAATGAAGTCCAAAAGGTGCCATAATGTAGGAATGGACTTCCATCATAGTGGATAAGTGGGTGGCCCCTTATTTTCCAAGCAAAAACCTGTGGTGCTCCCAAGTGGGTGTGGGGTCACAATACCTTCATGGATCTCCAAATGGATCGAGAATTCCTATAGACCATTTGTAAGGGATGGAATGATGACATAAGCACTGCCTTTATAGTGGGGAACAATCCTCTAGACCCTGGAACATCTGCAAAGTGTATGGTGCATCTGTGGAGTTGTCTGGGCATGATGAACCAGGGGCATCATCCTCATCCAAAAGGTGGAATAGGAGAAATCAACGAACACTACTAGGGATCCATAAAGTCATCTCAGCTATATTAGAGGCCCATGGCTCTCAACGCTCACCCTACAAGTTCCATTGTGGCCCTTTGGAGGGCTAGGACCTCGTATAGGGAGACCAAGCTCGTACAGGGAGACCAAGCCCCAAATGGGAATCCACCTACAATCTTGCATAAGATCCGATGTGTCCCCTTGTCCTCCAATACAACAAATCATTAGAATAATCAAGTAAAAGAGCTTACAAGTCATGGAACCAGTGGGACACTCCATGGTGGCATTCCCTTCGATAATGGCTTTGGGCATGTATAAGTGTCTCCATGTTCAATAGGGGGTTAACTAAGGACCCTATTAGGTGGTTCCAACCTCTAAAGGGGGTGACATGTCCATGTTGCATCCTTCAAGTGGTTGGTGACAAATGATAAAATAACAAAATGGAAAGGCGATAAGGGGAAACATCAGGCCACATGTCAAGGTGCAAGGGTAGCTATAACAAGGGAAGCCCACACTTGGGTATATAGGTGTAGGAGGGAGAAAGTTGTGGTACATGAGTTACCTCGACATTTGTTTTTCCACCCTTCTTCATATGAATTTTTCCTTTACTGGTTTTTTTCATAACTGCTCAGGGCTCCAGGGGATGGAGAGCATGATGTGTGAGATGTAGTAGTGAGTACCCCCTTAAGGTGGGGTGGTTTATTACCCACTAGGGGTTGGGACAATCATGGGTTCCTTAACGATAGAGGGGGCTCATCTAGGTCTTGTTACCGTTCAAACTAGCAGAGGACCTAAAGGGGATCCCTAAAGGGCAAATGCTAGACTAAGGGCAACAAATTGAGACCTAGCTCACTGTCACCTCAGCTAAAGCTTCTTTCTATTTACGAACTTTCACCAATGGGACGAGACCCAGTATATTATGGAGTCACCGATGAAGGGTAAATCATTGAATGGATATGGAGTAACCCAAATAATCCCTTTCAAGAAGAGTTTGAAAGATAGAGCTTGCTTGCTTTCTAAGGAAGGTAAAATCTCTTCTAGGAAAAGGAAAGGAGGATTTGAGGGTTAGGTTTATGGGATAAGACTTGTGAAGGAGTTTCCCAATCCCTAAAATCCTTGTTGAAATTGGTATCCCAGATGGTTATTGAAGAATTGTCTTTTTAAAGGAACAAGACCACACAGGACCAAGTGGACCCAATCTACGTCAGGGGGAAGGAGTTTATTAACCAATGGTGTCCTTAGCCTAGATAAGGTAGGGAAAAGGATCAAAGAAATAATATTCACTTAAAGGTGTTGAATTGATCCAATAAGGTACTAGCCTTTGGGGATGTTAGGGCAAAGTTTGATCTCGGAGCTAGGGCTTGGCTTTTCTCACAACTCCACCGTCAGAATGGCCTCAAATTTGGAGGAGGTCTTGAGGAAACACCAGTGCAGGAGGGGCTAGGAGATCAAACTTTTTGGAGGGCTAGTTCATTGGGAAAATGATGCCCTAGGTGACCCAACTTGGCTAGACCTAGGAAAAGGTGAAAGAAGTTGGTTTAAGGTGACCACCTTTTGGTAGATTAGTGCCTTAGTCTTGGGAGAATGGAGTCTATGATGAATATGAATGAGGACCTTTGGTTCTTGGTCAATGAGGCCTCAAGACTACTTCACTAGCCTTTTAGGTAAATGAGAAGCAATCTTGCAGCTTTTATACTTTGATGTGAAAAATTTGATGGCTTGTTAAGATAAATTCATTGATAGAACTACCCCTAGGAGATTTCGTTCACATTACATGACCCATACATTGAGAGGTGCTATAATAGAGATAAAATTTCACAATTTAAAGCAGTAAATGCATGTAGCAATTAGCCCTAAAAATAGCAAAAATCTCAGTCCAATGTATATGAAAAAGTAAAAATAGAATAAAATTAAAAGCATGTATTTACATGTAATAGAATATATCCAACCATCCACAATTTGACAAGAGAGAAGCTCCAAGACAAGGTAAACCAAATCCACACATCAAAATTCATCCATAAAGCTCCAAGAAAAAGTGTGAAATTCTCAAGAGAGAGAAGAGATCCAATCCAAAGTAATGATGAGAAAATGAACTCATCCCACTTGTATTTATACACTAATGAGGAGTTCGAATTAGCCTCCTTGGCCTACATAAGCCCTAAAAATAAAATAATGTTCCAATAATCCAACTTTTGGTGAGAAACCTACCAAACTAGCTCATAAATGAAAGAATAAGCCTCTCAAGAGGTCAAATAATAATATATGCATGTCGTAGGGCCCTCTAAGAGGCCTATTGAGGTCCATGGGTGCCGTAATGAAGAGTAGGACTCTAAAAAGTAATGGATGAGGGGTTGGCCCCTTGTTCTCCAAACAATAAACCTGTGGTACTCCCAATGGGTGTGGGGGCACATCAATAACCTCACGGGTCTCCAAAATGAGTCGAAGATGGATGCATATTATCTGCAGGGGCTCTAATGATGATGTATGGGATGCCACATCATCCTACAAGTCCTGGGTCAGATGCCAAGTGCATGATACATCTGTGGTGCTAGTTGGGCAAAAATGAACCAGGTGCATCTTCGTCGTCCAACGAGAGTATCTCGAGCATCTTTGACCATCCTCACGAATCCATGGAGTGTTATCTACTGCTGTGGAGGCCCATGGCTATCAACACACACCCTACATGTGCCAATGTAGCCCTATGGAGGATGAGGACCTTGTATAGGGAGACCAAACCCAAGATGGAGACCGTATGCAATCCTGCATAAGATCCAATGTGCTCCCTAGTCTTCCAGTACAACAAGTCATTGGAGAAATCGAGTAAATGAGCTTACCAATCATGGGCCGTAGGTGGAGACTTCATAATGGCTTTCCCTTCCATAATGGGCTTTAGGATGTCCCAATGTCTCCTAAACTCCAAATGGGGTTAACCAAGAATCCTATTAGGTGGTTTCTACCTCTAAAGGGGATAGTATATTCAAAGTACATGCTTCAAAAGGTGGTGGCATGTGACAGATAGTTGGATGAAGTAGGGGATGAGAAGGGGCAGCCCTGGGTCATATGTCAGGGTACAAGGGTAGCTAATAAGAGGGAAGCCCATACTTGGGTTTATAATGTATAAGAGGGAGCAATCGTGGTACATGAGGTGCCCTAGCCTTGATTTTTCCACCGTTCTTTATATGCCTTTTGTTTTTTTTTTCTTTTTCTTTGATTAACTGCTTGGGGCTCAAGGTGTAAGAGCATGATGTATAAGATATAACAGTGAATAACCCCTTTTAAGGTTGGGTGGTTCATTTCCCACCAGGGGTTGGGACAGTCATGGGTTCATATATGATGAAGGACACTCATAGAACCTGTAGGAACCATGGTGATGGCCATGATGATGGGGTAGAGCTCATGTATTGGTTTTTTCCCACGTGCTAAATGTGTTTCTTCCTACTATCGTTTGCATTTTGTGGGACATTTTCCTGTTGAATTTGTCCAAATATGCTTTTATCTTTTTGTTTAGTTGCATCAACCTCCAGGCATCATTCCAGGCCATGACCCAAGGTGTGGGCAAGGGGAACGTGTAAGCTAACCCTATGTGGACCCAGTGGAGGGATGTGGACCTAGGTGGGAGAGATGATGAATGGGGTAATAATCAGTGGAAAAGGGGGTAATATAAGCAGATAAGGGAGTGGGACCGCATAACCAAAATCGGGGTTTCCCATGAAATACCATCTCTAAAGCCAAATGGTCAGTAAAAGAGATCCCATGGGAATAGGTTGTGCACTTGCAAGGTGAGCTTAGTTGAACAAAGAATTTGTAATACATCTCTATTTCATTTGATTAATGCAAGAGGCATTAGGGTTTTTAGCAGATTGATTTCCCTAGATAAAAGCAATTGTTGCATGTGTGTTATTGCTTTTTGCATGTCTGAAAATTTTGTTCTAAATTGTGAAATAATGTCCAAGAAGTAGTGTAAATCTGTGTCTTGTGATTTAGATTAAAACTTCATCAACAGTTGCAAATCTACGACTTAATTTCTACATGGTACAGAGCTAGATTCACATTAGAGTAGGAAATTCAAAGTTGTTTCTTAGAGGTTCGAATTTGAAGATCGATGTAGCAGGATTTTTTCAAAGTTGAGAAGATGGCCTTCAATGGAATAAGGCTAGAGTATGCCTTGGAAGGAACCTCTAATTTTTTTGCATGGAAGGACCACATGGAGGCAGTAGTGGATGACAATGGGTTGCTAGAATATATCAAGATAGATGTTGAAAGTCAAGCATCTAATGCCAATAACCTTGCTTAGTGGAAGAAATATGTAACAAAGGCGACGAGAATCATCTTGGAGGGAGTACGGGATCATATTTTCAAGAATATCCATAGAAAAGCAACTCAGTTCACGATGTGGAAAGCACTGACATAATTGTTTGATAATAGTAGTGACCATAGGACATTGGTACTCAAAGGATAAACTTCGAAGTATCAAGATGTAGAAGAATGACACAATTCCACAATATCTGAGCAACTTTACACAGTGTCGTGATGAACTTCGTGGGGTTGGTGTTAATGTCCCTGAAGAAGACTTGGTAACCTTAGCCCTTCTTGGCCTTCCCAAGAGCTGGCATAGTTATCAAGATTCAGTGAATGAGAGGGAGAAACTACCGAGTTGGGAGCGCTTATGGTCTGAATTAGTATAGGAGGAAATCAGGCAAAATACCAGAGATGGACTTCATCTAAGGGCGAGGATGAAGAAACTTTTGCATTGGCTGGAAATACAAAGAAGGGAAAAGGGAAGAAATCCCAATCCAAACCAGAATCTAGTCAAGGGGGAAAGAAGAAATATTTGTCAAAAATAAAATTCTTCCATTGTCATGAATTCAGGAACTATGCCACGAAGTGTCCACACAGGAAGGAAAGCAAGAAGACCTCAGGATGTGTGCTGCAATACCCACGAAGAAGATGTATCACTGTTCTGTTCACCACTTTCGTTTGACCATCTATTTATGGATGAAAGGTTGTACTCTTTTGCAATTTGGTGTCCATGAATCCCCACAAGCTTGACCCAAAATTCCCAACAAAGTGGGAATCTCAATCATTAACAATGGATGTGGGCAATCCAAAATGCACCCAAACATTCTGAAAGAATAACTTTCTTTTTACATGGCATCAAAATACACATTTTGCTGAACTTATCCACAACTACATACAAATAATCATGACCTCTTTTTGACAATGGAAGACCTGCTGCATAGAAATACTTCCACGGTTGTGTAGGAATCGGAAGTGGTGTGTAAAATCCTAACTTCCTATTGCTAGGTTTATTGATTGCACATAATGGACATCCTTTAATAAAACGAGACACACTTTCAAGCATACGAAGCCAATGACAATACCTCTGTAGATGTGTCACCGTCTTACTTACGTCGAAATGACCAGAAATAAGAGAAGTATGTGCCTCTTTTATGATGTTAACTCTTTTTCCCTGTGGAATACAATGCTTGCCAAGATGGTACAACAAGTTATCATGCAAATGATAATTCAATTCCTCTACTTGGTTACCCTGACTCAAGCTTGCATAAACAGCTTGAAAGTCATTATCTGATGCATATTGCTCAATATAACTTTCATGTAAAACAACATTATTCTTGAGTAAAGTAGTTGCACTAATAATAGGCCTAGAAAGCATATCGACAACTTTATTGTAGATACCTTTCTTATACCTGATTACTAAGTGGAATTGTTGAAGAAAACCCATCCATCAGAAGTGCCTTGATTGTTGAAACTTTGATTGTGATTGCAGGTATTGCAATGGTTGATGATCAATGTGAATGATTGTTTCCTTACCAATCCAATAGTGTTTTCATTTTTTCACACTTTGCACCAATGCATACAATTCCTTGTCATATGTAGGATACTTAATCTTTGCACCATTAAAAGTTTCTGAATTAAAACAAATAAGCTTACCATGTTGCATGAGGACTGCATCCATAGCGTAGTCAATAGCATCAGTCTGAATCTCAAACAACTGTTTCAATTCTGGAAGTGCAAGTACTAGAGCTATACTGATATTTTCTTTCAATGCATCAGAGGCCTTTTGTTGTTTGCCTCCCCACTGAAAAAACTTTTTCATGCTTGTCAACGCATGGAAAGGAGTTGCTATAAGAGAAAAATTAGCAATGAATTTCCTCCAATATTGCGCTGCTCCCAAAAAAATTCTTACCTCGATAACTGTCTTGAGCCTTGGCCAATTCACAATGACATCAACCTTGGAGGGATCTATTTTCAACTCACCTCCCCCAACAATATAACCCAAGTAAACTAAATAAGTTTTTCCAAACTCGCACTTTGACATCTTAAGATACAACTATTCTTTCTTCAAGACATCAAGTACTTTTCTTACTTGCATGACATGTTCATCACGAGATTTACTGAAAATTAAGATGTCATCTCAGTAGACTATGACAAACTCATAAATAAATGGCCTCAACACATCATTCATCACACACATGAATGTAGCGGGAGCATTACATAAACCAAACGACATAACTAGCCATTCAAACAAATCTTATTTTGTTTTGAAAGTTGTCTTCCAAATGTCTCCTTCATCTATTCTAATTTGATGGTAGCCACTTCTTAAGTCCAACTTAGTAAAATAATTTTCATATTTCAATTGATCAAGTAAATCATCTATTCTAGGCAGTGGGTAATGATTCTTTACCGTAATTTTGTTCAATGCACGAAAGTCCACACACATGCACCATGTTCCATCCTTCTTTGGCACCAAGACAATAGGTGAACCACACGGTGAGGAAGATGGTCTCATGATCTCTTTGTTCAACAACTCTTGAATTTGCTTCTTAATTTCTGTGCTTTCCATCATTGACATCCTGTACATGCCAATGTTAGGAAGAGGACAATCTTGCTGCAACTGTATCTCATGTTGGATTCCTCTCTTGGGAGACAATCCCTTTGGTTCTTGAAACATCTCGTTATATTGGTTAACTACATCAACCAATTCAGATTTCAAATTCGAATCACAACTTTTAAAAACTTCATTATCAACATCATCCTCGGGTTTGATCATTAGAAGCACAAAATTCTTGCTCGAACTCACTAGTCTTTTCGTCTGCCCTGCATTTACAAGCGAAATATTTATTTTCTTGCTATGAGATCTCACAATATATTTTACTCCACCTTTGAATAAATGATATTTGTTTTCATGTCTATGGAAGATAGGTTTTTTGTCATAAAGGTACGTGTTGCCCAAAACTATGCCACAGATATCTAATGGCACAACGTTAAGCTCCACTTCATCTATGAAATTCGCAGTGATAGCAAATCTCAACTTACACTTTCTAGTAACCTGCAATTGCGCATTGTCACACACCCATCCAAGTGGATATGGTTTATGATGTGGAACGATTTCCAAGTTTAAACTTTTGGCAATGTTTTCAGAGATAAGATTGGTTTTAGAGCCACTATCGAAAAGCGTATCAATCTTGTTGTGTTTTGGTATCACCCTTATGTGAAAACATTCTATTCTCCCCTTTTTGTTTGTAGTTTCATTTTGTGAGTTTGAAGAACTAGTGCTAGCAATGGATTCTTCTCCTTTTAACCCCATGGCTGTGATTTTAGTTTCATCACCCGAATCGGATCCCAAATCTCGTTCTGTGGTTGCAGTTTTTTTTTGTTTTCCCTTGTTGTTTTTCTTTGGTCTCATTTCAAGATGAAGCTTCTAACAGTGAGCTTCATTGTGACCCTCTCTGGAACAGTGTTTGGATGTAATTTTCTCTCATTTTTTGATAAACACATTTTTATTTGCCTTCCCTTTGAAATTCTTTTCCTTTCCTTTACTCTTAAATGGATTTTTACTACCTTCTTCTGGAGTGTTTTTTCCTCTTGCCTCAAGATGGGTGGCTTGCACACACACATCATCTAGATTATTGGGATTAAACATTAAGATAGTATGCCTAAGGTAATCGTGTAAACCCCCTATGTACTTTAGTAATGTGTCTCGTGATTGCAAATCTACACCTAACATCAAAGACCTTTTTCTGAATTCTTGGGTTTAATCTTGCACATTTTGACCTTTACGTTGTCTAAAGTTCTACCAATTCATGATGGCTTTCTGCATATAAGCTAGAAGGTAGAATTTTCTTTGGATTGCAGCAATGAAATCATTCCAAGAAATTGAGATCTTATCGTATTTTTTAATCTCCTCTTGGGTCGTTGATTCCCACCATATTAGTGCTACACCCTCCATTCTCAAGGAAGCTAATTGAATGCTTATGTCTTCCTCTTGAAGGTTTTGAATGCTACAATAGACCTCCAACTGACAAATCCAATTATCAAGCTTCTCTGCATTCACTTCACCATTATACATGGGAAGCTCAAATTTAACATCAAGTTTTAAAAAAGGTGATTTACCAGTTCTTTTTGAAGTATGATGATGAGTATGAGTAAGGGTTGTGTTAGTGGAAGAGGGTGAAGATGCTTGTGAGGAATAAGATGAAGAAGATGGTGGAGAGGTTGGAGGTTTGTCTCCATTTCCATTACCTCCTCCTGAAGAACATTCTCCTTTGGGAGGTTTGGAACTTTCCCTTTGCAACCTGGTATTCCTCTCTTCATAAAGTACCTTCACCATCTCTATCATATCAAAGAAAGCCTTTCTGAAGGTCTTATCATCTTCTATCATGTTTGTAGGTTCTCCTTCATGGGATATGATCTCTAGAGTCTCAACTGCAACTTGAGGCTCAACTGGTGTTGGAGATTGTGGCAACCTTGCTCTTCTTCCCCTTGACCCAACTTTAGGGCTTCCAACGAGCTTCCCTTCTTCTCCTTTGAGTTTTAACCTTGTAAACATGACATAAACTCGCAAACAGTTAAATCCTTCTTTCAAAAAGAAAACCTAGTAGCTCTGATACGAAAATGATCTGATTTAGAATATTACATTGTTGTGCTAAGATCCTCCTCCGATTAGAAACAAAATGTTTTCATTGTGCTTAAGGATTCATGAATTTTTGCAAGTAAAATCATGAGTTTTTATGTTAATTTTATGAGAAATTTAACATAAAATAAGAGACTGAAACAACAACATAAACATGTACAGAACAACATCAAAAACACATTACAACAGGAACATGATAAAGGAGTTCACCTCTCTTGGGCTATGTCTCCTTGGTCCAACTTCCAATGGCTTGGGCCTCTCTATTATGCTCAAAAGTGTAAAAATATGTGTTTACAATGCTCAAATGCTTCTGTAACCTGCTCTAATGAGTACAAAATGTCCAAAAATGGCCATCTAGGTTTCTTTTACATCCAATTTGGTTGAAAACTGAAGAAGTTATGACCTCTCCAAGTTTCCCCACTATTCGCTCCACAAATTGCTCCAAATCCGGCATGATCCTACAAATTAGCTCCAAAAAGCACTAAATGAGAGAAAATTTCGCTGCGCGGCAGTCCATAATCTGTCGGCACCGACTGTCCCATCGCAAATCATAATCGGCGAGAACCGGTGGGCTTATGGTTTGTAAACGCAGCGGGGCAATGTGCGCTTGTGATATGGCGAACCCGACGGAACTATTAACCATAACTCATAAACTTATCGCATCTGGGATCCTTTTTGTAATTGCAATCAGTGGAGTACCAACAGTCTTATATATGTGATACTCTGTTTTCTGCGGTGTGTGATTGCAATTACGCATCACACCCTGGCTTGTTCTGGGGCCGATTTTTTAATGCCGACCCACCTGCGACATGCGATTTGCGAAATGTGGCGGCCAATGGCGGTTTGCCACTTGGCGCTTCCCCCATTCACTAAAGAGCCCTGCCACATCATCTTTTCCTACCATTTGTCCAAGTCAAATCAGAATTTTGACTTGTTCTAACTTCTTCATATGAGCTCAGATTCAAGTGTCATTCACACTGTTGGAATCAGGATGACGAGTTCTTCGATCGGAAGCTAAGTTTATAGAGATTATGACACTTTGAGTTTTGAGCCTAACTTTGAGCCCCTGATCATTCAAGGAGGGAAGAACTAATCTTCCTTGGGAAAAATAATCCCAAATTATTTTGGAAGGAGCTCCAACCGAGAAAGATACAAACTAGAAATAGTATTACAACTTTTAGATGGTTTGACTATGCAAGACAACTTTATGAGCAGGATCTCAAGGTTGACCCTCCCACTTTGGTCAACACTGATACTGAATTCTTCACGGTGAAAGAGGTAGAGATGGGTATCAAGAAGTTGGGTGTTGGAAAAGCAAAATATTTAGCTGAACTCCAAGCAGAATATCTAAAGTGGGGCTCAAATATTGTTGCACCTCGCATTACAAAAATTTTCAACAACATCATACAATAGGGGCTCCCCATAGATTGTACAACTAGTATGGAAATGCCTCTTTTCAAGAGCAGTGACATCAATAATCCCTCCAATTATAGGACCATCATGATAACCCCTTTGTTTTCAAAGTTATTTGGAAGCATGCTAGAAAATAAAATTAGCAAGTGGGCAGAAGAAAGAGATAAGCGTGTTAAAGGGCAAGCAAGTTTTAGACATAAACATTCCACAGTTGATCATTGTATAATTTTAAGGCACATCATTGAAAAAGTTTGGGAGAAAAAGGAAGAAGTCTTTTGTTGCTTTGTTGATTTTAGAAAAGTGTTTGACACGATTCCTAGGGATAAGATTTGGCACATAATGGAGGAGATTGGGGTTCCTAAACATTTGAGAGCAGTTTTGCTAGGCTGTATGAAGAGGTGAAAGTCAAAATTAGAACTTCAGTAGGCATTTCTGAAAGTTTCAGAAGCGATATCGAGGTCAAGCAAGGTTGCCCACTATCTCCTACCCTTTTTGGTTTATATATTGACAAGCTTGAGGAGTGGTTAAATTCACAAGGGGGTGATGGTATCTATTTGGACAATTTTGTTATAAGGCTTCTTTTGTATGCAGATGACCTTATTCTGATTGCTAAATCGGCTCTTGGTTTGCAAGAGAACTTACTATCCCTTGAGCATTTTTATAGAAGTGTGGGGATGAAATTCAATATTAGCAAAACGAAAGTAGTGGTTTTCTTTGAAAAAAGAAAACATAACCAGCATAAGTTCTACTTTGAAGGCCACATTCTGGAAGAAGTTGCGGATTACAAATATCTTGGAATTGACTTCAACAAAAATCTAAGATGAGATGGTTGTAGAAAGAAAATAACCTTGGGGCGTTGGAAAGCATTTTATGCTTTTCAAAATAGGTGTAGAGAGTCAGAGTTATGGGATTGGAAAACCACTCAAACTCTTTTTGGGCTTCTATTGATTCCGGTGATTCTCTAGGGTTGTGAACTATGGGCCAGCAGTACATGCAGTGGAAACAAATTGAGAAAATTCAGAAGTGTTTGATTACAAACAAATTCAAGATTAAAAGACCAGTTCCTTCCGCTATCTTGTTAAGTGAAACAGGGGCTGCTCCTATTGAAGCAGTTGCTATGGTGCGAGTCATAAGGTATTTAAAAAAAAATGAGCAAATGGAAGAGGGTAGATGGCATAAGGTTGTCTTTAATGACATATTGTGCAACATAAAAAAGACTTGGTTGCAACAAAATAACAAATGGTTTAATAAATGAGTTATTTGCTTGCACACGTTTCCCATAAACAACAAAGAGGTAAAAGCTTTTGCTATGGATAAGTTCCACAAGTGTACTTGGGATAAGGAGCTAGGAAGAAAGAAAAAGTATTATATTTAAGTGTTTAATCCCACTCATAGTCACCAACCAAAAGCATGCATAGAGGCCAATATCTCTTGGAGAGCCAAAATTCTTATTGCTCAGTTAAGGACTAATTCTGATCAACTCCATTGTGAAACATGGCATTGGAAAAGGCCAGAAGTGTGAGAGGAAAGAGTATGCATTTTTTGTTCTTTCAGAAAAGTGGAAACAAAAAATCATTTCATTTTAGAATGTGAGGCCTTCAAAAACAACAGGGAAAATTATGCAGATATGCTGGCAGCTAGCTCTTGGGATAATCTATTTAGCGAGGGGTTTGTCGAGAAGCTGAGAGCATTTATTGTGAGGCTTCACAGAAAAAGGGCCAAATACATCAAGCAGATGAAGAAGCAATCTGTCCCATAGGCTATCTTTAGCCTCATGG
This sequence comes from Pinus tabuliformis, assembly GCA_031772625.1. Lineage (NCBI taxonomy): Eukaryota > Viridiplantae > Streptophyta > Pinopsida > Pinales > Pinaceae > Pinus > Pinus tabuliformis. Next base: position 526,349,662 of record CM062813.1, on the reverse strand, counting down.
ACATTAAAATAATTTTCTTTCTTTCTTTCTTTCTTAATACTAATATAGATGATGGAACCATCTGTGCTCACAGAATGTCTCACTTCAATACAGATAGGCTTCTAAAACTTGTAAAGGCAATTATTTGGTTGTTCTGTGAGAATGAGTGTTCTTGTGAGGTCATTTCTTGGTTCGCTACATTTAATCATCAAATAATCTTTATCAAAATTGTAATTTTGGAGTTAATGAATTGTTATTACTAATGCAAAATGTATTTATTTCCCTTAAATATTCCTAATGTAAGAGGATTGTGATATGAAAATATAATATTTGCAATTCCATTAATTTGAAATGATTCTTATCATATTTAGGCTTAAAATGTTTACTTCACTTTCCATTAGCTGGAAAGGGGCTTATTACCCCTCATTTTAGTAGGGGTTCCTATAGCCATTTTTTATATTAGGAAACATCATTGTAATTCTAGGGAACACATGACCTCATGTACAAGGTGTTACGAGTGATGATGAAACTATCAGTAAAGAGATGCCAGCTGAGTGCATGGGTCTAACCAAAATAGATAATTGCAACTATAGCAAAGTATGCCAAATATTATTGTGAAACAATGCTAAAGTTGAATGTCGGGGAGGTTGTTGAACTTAGTGGGAGGTTATGACTCCCGTTGGTCCATTTGAGGCTCACATTGAAAGATGGTAATTCGAACTAATGTATTGTTTCCTTCTTGGAAAATGAGAGATGATTGCAACATAAATGAATATGAAACTACCCAGAGAAAGAGATTCTTTGAGAAATCCACTTGAAGCAAATTTAGATACTAAACCATGATGATGTGTAGATGTCGTGGTGGACAATGTCAATAGAAAACAAATGGAGATTATAGGCTTACCATCATTGGAGAAAAATGGTGGTGGTAGTACTCAAAACAAACTAAGGTTGGAATGCCCCCAAAGTCAAAAGGATGTTTAGGGGAGTGATAGGTGGTTGCTTTGATTGAAAAATGTGGGTCAACTGCAATATAGCGTGATGGCTAAGGCGGAAGCTCATAACACAAATCCAATATTGAGTAGGCATGGAAAAAATGTAATTTTTCCAACCAGGGGAGACTAGGATTGTTGCTAGGTAGTATGTGAAGAACACGGTGAATGATGTGTTTCTTTCTTCCAAAGAATCTTTGTACACTTTCCAAAATAATATAATGATGGTTTTAAATGTACAAACATGAAGATAGGTTCCCCAACATGCAGTAGCCTACATGAGGGTGTAAGGAAGTAACTATAGAGGGTGGGGGCCCCATTGGCTGGTCTCAGCATGGGGGGTGATGAATGGACGACGATTGTGAAAATGGTCTATTGCTAGTCAGGGTGTGAGAGGCAAAGGGAAAAACGCAATGGAAAATTTATGATGATCAAACTAATGGGTGTTCGAGAATAAAAAGGGGGAAGTTAGAAATGAGATGAGGAAGAAGCATGAGGAAATGACTTAAGTCATACGACCAGATGATTCTCGGGTGAGGTAATGCAACATGGATACTAGTAATGTGAAGGATAAGACTATGTGTGGCAATCCATGGGGGTGGAGTAACTACTGAATATGAATGTTTACCAAGTGTAAAAGGAGGGTGTGTGCAAATGTGGTTAGGGTGTGGGGGCCTTATGGTGAATGAAAGGGGAGTGAAATAGAATCTTTGAATGCTCAGAGGAGAATCTATTAGGCCATTTGAAGAAAATGAAGAAAATGATACCTCAAGTGTGGGTGTGTTGCTTTACATGCAGGGAATCGACGCAAGCAAAAAATTGAACATGCAATCATGAGCCAAAAACCCCAATTGAAAGCACCATATATACATGAAATAATCTAAGCAAATATTGTAATAAGGCAGAGATAAAATATGGTGCACTTGAGTAGAATCACGAGTGATAAGAGTATTAAGAGAATTTTTTTGTCATGGAGAAAGGAAGATGGAAACACGAAGTGGGCCTTGCGCATGGTGCTTTAGGTATGAATGGTTTGGGAAATAGAGCTCATTTTCTCCCAAATGATTGAGAGGAAGTTTGATGATGGGTTGTACAAAAGGGGAACGGAGCCCACAATTGCACCTCATTTGGTCATTGGTGAGGTGGTGAATTGAGAGCTTGTTTTTGAAAGATATAGTTGATGGTTCGTTAGAAGGTGGTGCCAATGATTTAAATTAGGATGAAAGGCATCGTAACGATAAGTGAAGGTGTCCCAAGGGGTGGTAAAGGAATTCTTATATTGATCTACATAGTGGATTTGAATTTGGTTATAGCTTGAGAAACCATGCATGAAGAATATAGCTTCATGCCTAGCACAAGAATCAATAACTTGGTCAACGAATGGTGTGGGAAAATTATCCTTTCAACATCCTTTGTTTAGATTGTGGAAATTTGTGTAGATCTGAATGGTACCCTTTTTCTTCATGATAGAGACGGGGTTAGAAACCTAAGAGGTGTAAGTGATAGGTAAATGAACCTAGCTTTATGCAGCTTGTTGGTTTCAACTTTGATAGGAACAAATTTATATGGGTGAAAAGGACTCTTCTTATGGCAAATAGTAGAAGCGTTAGGCCAAGTTTCAATGTGGTGTTCCACAATGGCAGGACTAAAACCAAGGATTTATGGATAAGAATAAGAAAATATGTTATGGTATTCCTGGAAGAGGGCCTTGTAGATGATAACCTCTTTTGTGAGCATGTTGAATTTAGTGCTATCTCTTCAAAATCACCAAACTCAGTCAAAATATCGACCTTGATGGTATGGGATATGTTGGCCATATTTCCTTCTTGAAAGACATTTGGTGTAGGAATGGGGTTCTTGAACCAATCAACATGTCCCAGGGGAATGAAATCCTTTGCTTCTACTACACATATATCAGTCATAGGTGGAGTGAGAGGGGAAAAGGCTCCTTAAGGTAAGAATAAGTAATGGTGATTCATGGAATGCCAAAGACACTTAGGTTCTACCATGACTTCGAGGATGTCTTCATTGAAGTGGAAGATATCCCAGCAATATGGTGGAATTATAGATGAATCGTGAAGTTGAGGTTGGTGCATGGAAGTATTAGTGGATGTATAAGCATGTGATATCATGTTAGATCCTATAGTGCTAATGAAGGAGGAAACAACATATATGGGGTCGGTCCACACTATCTTAATTGGTGCTGCCAATGTATTGGATGAAGCGATTATAACACCATGAAATGAGGAGTAGATGATCGATATCATTTCCCCCACATAGGAATAATTATAGTATATATGGTCATGATTATGTGTGTCATTAGTAGTAGATGATGAAGGAATATCTTGTTGTGGTTCAAGTGGAAATGTAGTTTGAACCTTCAATGGTTGTGCCGGTGTGGTGGGAGACACACTAAGAGTGGGGTCATTCCTCAAGGTGGTCAAGGTATTTGGGGTGCCACAAGTAGCCTCAATTTGAGGTGGATTAGATCTTGATGAGAGGTATCTGGAAACTAAGCCATATGATGTCAGTGGTATGCGATGATTAAAGGAAAAATATAGGTAAGATGAGTGTCGTCATTGCATAATGCAAAATGGCATGTCATCCATTGATTAACAGGAGTAGTGATGCAATAGATGTTAGATGGTGCATCATCAACATCTAGGTTGGTAGAAGTGATGGCTTGATTGTGGTTACATTATAGATGGAGACTAATGCATCTTGATATCGAGGGAGATTGGTAAAATTATGGGTATAATGCTTGTGTTGTGCAAAAATGGCACATGGGTGGTTTGTAAACAAACTCTTATTGTGTGTAGGAGTACTTCCATCAACTGTGGAGTGTAAGTAAAGGTGGTTCCAAAGGGGTGTGAAGGAGATCCTTCAACTCTTGAAGAATGAGACATCAATTAGCACAGTGCCTATGTGTATCACAAAGGGTGCATGGGGGACTCACC